>CAMRHE010000486.1:0-600000 GCA_947044405.1 Leptodactylus fallax
GCGATATTCAAGTAGAATAAATTGTGACGTTTCGGCCTGTATGTCGGCCTTCATCAGACTCTACAAAGAGACATATAACATAGTGCATAATGTGAGAATAACAGATTTACAATCCTAAACTGAATTACATGTCAGGAAATATAGTACAATACAGAGTTGCAGATATAGTAGAGGACATATACTGGTTCAGTACCAACTCACATGGGCCACTAAGGAAGTCATAAAGTAGAGATAGGTAAACACAAATATAGTTCCCGATAACTGCATAAAAAATGCATAAAGGGTATATACAGTGCCCATATTAGTAGGTACAGAACATATAGAACTCATAGGCAAGGCATAAAGTGCATGTGGTATTAAATAAAGAAAATTATGCATAAACTGTACACATGTGGACAAAATTGTTGGTCCCCCTCTTTTAATGAAAGAAAAACCCACAATGGTCACAGAAATAACCTGAATCTGACAAAAGTAATTATATATAAAAATTCTATGAAAATGAACAAATGAAAGTCAGACATTGCTTTTCAACCATGCTTCAACAGAATTTTTTACAAAACAAAACTCATGAAACAGGCCTGGACAGAAATGATGGTTCCCTTAACTTAATATTTTGTTGCACAACCTTTTGAGGCAATCCCTGCAATCAAACGATTCCTGTAACTGTCAATGAGACTTCTGCACCTCTCAGCAGGTATTTTGGCCACTCCTCATGAGCAAACTGCTCCAGTTGTCTCGGGTTTGAAGGGTGCCTTTTCCAGACGGCATGTTTCAGCTCCTTCCAAAGATGCTCAATAGGATTTAGGTCAAGGCTCATAGAAGGCCACTTCAGAATAGTCCAATGTTTTCCTCTTAGCCATTCTTGGGTGTTTTTAGCTGTGTGTTTTGGGTCATTATCCTGTTGCAAGACCCATGACCTGCGACTGAGACCAAGTTTTCTGACACTGGCCAGCACATTTCTCTCTAGAATCCCTTGATAGTCTTGAGATTTCATTGTACCCTGCACAGATTCAAGACACCCTGTGCCAGATGCAGCAAAGCAGCCCCAGAACATAACAGAGCCTCCTCCATGTTTCACAGTAGGGACAGTGTTCTTTTCAAGATATGCTTCATTTTCCATCTGTGAACATAGAGCTGATGTGCCTTGCCAAAAATTTCGATTTTTGTCTCATCTGTCCATAGGACATTCTCCCAGAAGCTTTGTGGCTTGTCAACATGTAGTTTGACAAATTACTTTTGTCAGATTCAAGTTATTTCTGTGACCATTGTGTGTTTTTCTTTCATTAAACGAGGGGTACCAACAATTTTGTCCACGTGTGTAAATCTTATCTTATATAAATCATATAAACTTTTTTATTTTTCCGTTCCCAGAGCCCTATTAGGACTTAATGTTTGCGGGACAAATTGTTCTTCATGATGCTACCATTTATTATTCTGTACAAAGTACTGGGAAGCTGGAAAAAAATTCTGAATTGGGTGGATCTGAAGAAAAAATGCATTTGTGTGACTTTCTAATGGGCCTTGTTTTTAAGGTGTTCACTCTGCAGCCAAAATGACATTCAACCTGTGTTCTATTTCGGCACGATTCCGGGGACACCAAATTTATATTGTTTTATTTACATTTTAACCCCTTAACAAAAATTTAAAACTTTGCAAACTTTTGTGCCTCTGGGTTTTATGTTAAATGTATTGTTTGCAGCTTTTCCCTTATTTTCCCCCTTGCAGTGTTCAAAACCTTGCCTTGGTTCAGCCCTGGCCTATCACAGGCCACTGGGCAGGGTTGTAGGGAGACCTAGTCTCCCCGGCAATGGTTGATCTTTAGTCTAGTAAGTGCAGTTGGTGAAAGAGGGTGCATATATATCCCTGCATCCTGCAGCTGGACTGGGGCTCAACGGTCACCTTCACAGTCCCCAGGAGGAATATCATCAGCCCCAGGCTCATCCAGAGACATCCCTGAGAAAGGGAGAAGTGCTGTCAGTACCTCTGGACATTTTTGGTGCTGTCCCAGGAGGAGCAGGAGAGGATCCTGACAGGAGGACCACGGTCAGGCCTAGTCTACAGGTAACCAGATCCCTGTCAGGACTATCTGTGACTCTATCCCCAGTATACCTAGCTGGGAGAGGCATGAGAGGAGGAGAATTGGTGGACTATATCGCAGAGCCTGTAACATCCCTGGGCATCCTCCTATAACCAAGGCTGGAGGATTTGGAAGCTGCCGTTACCTTTGTTCCAGTTGTAAAATAAAAACTGTTCTTGTTCACTGCACCGCTGACTCCTGAGTCGTGCCTCCATCATCATCAGGGACTTTCCGACCAACACCACACCGGCTCAGGTAGGAGAGGTCCCCTCTCCAATTGGAAGCGCTCCGTGGAAAACAACTACTACCACCACCATCCGGTAGTGCTGCAGGACCCCCCTCGACTCTGTCTGGCCCAGGAGTGGGGCTGGAGTGGTTGGTGAGTGTGCTCGGCCTAGTAGGTGGCACATCCTCTGCCACTACAATTCCCATCCTCTGGTCTCCTCCATCTGGGTAGCGGCACTGTCACAAAGCTTTTTTGGTCTTCTATAACAGGGTAGGAAACTGCTCTGGAATTCTTGTACCCCAGGAAGGGCATCATGCAAGATATTCCAATGTTTGTGAATGATTTGGTGTATTTTATATAAAAATGGGTGAAATGTGTGGATAAATGGAATCGGTTTAGAGTTTCAGTCATTGCGTGTAGTGGTTGGTTGTATGGTTCGTGTCAGTGTTGTTGTTAGTACATTATCTGGGTATTCCCGCTTTCTGAATTTTTCATGCATTTCCTTAAACCTTTGGTCCAGGGTAGAGGGTACAACAACTATTCTGGATACTCATGAATTGAGATTTGGGTAATGAATTTTTAGTTGCCGGTGGATGAAGGCTGTTGTAGTGAAGTAAACTATTTCTGTTGGTTTCTTTGCTGTATAAATCTGAGTGTAATATGCCTTCTTGGTTTATAATGATGAGGTTATGTAGGAAGTTAATCTTATGTTGGTCAGAATACAGCATAAATTGGAGTTCGGGCCAGATGTCATTCAGGTATTTGACAAACCCCAGAAGTGACTCCAAATCCCCTGTCCAGATACAAAAGATATCATCAATATCATCAATAGATCTTTCCCACATTAACCCTTTGGCGTTGCAGCCAGTTTTGGACTTTAGGACACAGCCCCATTTTTCAAATATGACATGTGTCATTTTATATGGTGATAACTTTGGAACGCTTTAACTTTTCCAGTTGATTCTGAATATGTTTTTTTCATGACACATTGTAGTTCGTATTTGTTGTAAATTTGCGTCAATATGTTTTGTGTTTATTTATGAAAAAATAGGAAATTTGGTGAAAATTTTGAAAAATATGCAATTTTCAAAGTTTGAAATTATCTTCTTTTCATATAGTCATACCACTTAAATTAGTTAATAAACATAATTTACCAGATCTCTGCTTTATGTTGACATCAAATTTTAAATGTTCCTTTAATTTTTTTAGACGTTATAAGGCTTACCGTCTAAGAGGAATTTTCAAGAGCGTTTATGAAACAAATTTTTAAGGTACCAATTCAGTTCCAAAGGGGCTTTGAAAGGTCTTTGTATTAGAAACCCCCATAAGTCACCCAGTTTTCAAAACTGTACCACTAAAACAATTCAAGACAGCATCTGAGAAGTTTGTTAACCCTTTAAGCGCTTCACAGGAATTAAAACAAAATAAAGGTGAAAAATACACATAGTATAGTATCAATACTATATTCTTATAACCCTAAAATTTGGACATTCACAAGGGGTTAAAGGAGAAAATGCATCCCATAGTTTGTTGTTTTCTCTCAAGCACATAAATACCACGTGTGTTGATGTAACCTGCTCTTTGGGCACACGACAGGACGCAGAAAGGGAAGGAGCGACATTGAGCTTTCGGAGGGCAGATTTTACTTGAATCATTTTCAGGTGCCATGTTGCATTTGCAGAGCAATAAAACCCCCATTAAATTATCACATTTAAGAAAATACACCCCTCAAGGAATTTATCAAGGGGTATAATGAGTACTTTGACCCTACAGCTGTTTCACAGTATTTACTACCATTGGGACATGAAAAGAAAATATTACTCTCTTTCCAGTAAAATGTCTCTTTAGCCCCAAATTTCTCATTTTCACAAGGAGTTAAGAGAGAAAAAGCCCCCCACAGTTCATTACACAATTTCTCCTGAATGTACCCCATATGTGGTCGTAAAGTGTTGTATGGGTACATGGCAGAGCTTGGGACAGAGAGAGCGCTATTTGGCTGTTGGAGGGCAGATTTTGCTGTGATCAGTTTCAGGCACCATGTCGCATTTGTAGAGCCCCTGAGGTGCCAGAACAGTGAAAACTCCCAAAATATGTCCCCATTTTGGAAACTAGACCCCTCAGGAAATTTATCAAGGGCTATAGTATTTTGACCCTACATATGTTTCACAAAATTGGGCCGTGAAAATAGAAGATTAAATTTTTTTTCCGTTAAAATGTTGTTTTAACCCCAAATTACTGGAAGTCACAGGGTTTGTTTGTACTGTGGGTTCTTAAAAAAAAACCACTCTCTATTATACCCATCTGAAAACTGTCAAAAACTGGGATTTTATATTGTGTCATCCAATTGGTGACAATGTGTTATCCGACTGATGGAACTTTCCGCCTGTCACAGGTGTTTTATACGTTCATCTCTAGTAATAATCGCTATTGCTATTATTTTAGCGTGTAACGGATATCACTAGAGAGACGGCCGCGTATTATACTCTATAAAGATCAGATAGAGACAGGACAGGGACATCAAAAAAGTGAAAACTTTATTGTTGACTTTGTGTATGTGTTGTGTGGTTGGTGCAACTCTTTTGGCGCTGCGACCTCAACAATGGTAAATGTCTGGGTCACAGCGCCAATAAACTTCTTGGTTATATTATATTTAAAGGATTACATAGGAGTTTCCCTCTGATTAAGGCCAGAGGGGTATTACATTATCCCTCTATGTGACAATTAGAGAGCAAAAGTATAGTATGTTCTCTGATTGATAGGAGAGGGGATAACATGGACAGAAGTCCCTGCTACCCCCCACTGGGGTCACATACAGGTTATGCACAGATGATGATGATGATGATGATTTATCATCATCTGTGCAGTCTGCAGCTCCTCTCCTCCACTCCCCTCCCCCTCTCCTTCTTCATACAGCTGATACTCCGATCTCCCTGTTCTGGGGCACTGTTATGACAGTTATGACAGTAAGCCTGGGATCAGTACTGTGCATAGCTGTACAGACCCACCAATCACAGCGATCGCTGGAGGGGGGAGGCTTGTAGTGGTCCCTCATGGGTCACATGAGAGTCTCAGGTGCCGGCAACAGCTGAACTCCTGATACCTAGCCATACTCCCTGCTAGAGAAAAGCCCCGGGAGCTGGGACGTAACTGTACGTCCTGGTGCGCTAATGAAGCTCTCTCCAGGATGTACAGTTACGTTGTGGTGCGCCTAAGGGCTAAAACGTGCGTCTGGAAGGTAGTGTTTGTGTATACGAGGCACTCCTTGAAGTCTGCCATATAGCAGTTAGCATAAGGCAAAGCTACATTTGGGCCCATAACAGTCCCCCGTTTCTGGACATAATAAGTGTCCTGAAAAAGAAAATTATTTTCTTCTCGGACGATTTTCAGTAAGTCAGTACACAGTGTAAGGACTTTATGATCAGTGTTGGAGGTCTCTAGTAAAGTTTCAACCGCTCCGATGCTCTTTTGGTGATGTATAGATGTGTATAAACTCACTACTTCTAGAGTGACTAGAAAAGATTTTTTGGGGATTGAGGGTAAGAAACATAAATGTGTCTAGAAGAAATGATTTACTAGAAACAGGGGCGTAACTAGCAAAGACTGGGCCCATAGCAAAATTTTTACTTGGGCCCCCCATCCCCACACGGCATATATCCCCCTTTCCTTGCTCCCACACAGTATAATGCCCCATTTACACACAGTATAATATACCATAGTGGCCCCTTCACAAGATATAATGACGTATATGATGGACCATACTTCCCCTCACACTGAGCCTAATGCAAAAAAAGAAATAGAGATAGATAGATAGATAGATAGATAGATAGATAGATAGATAGATAGATCGATAGATAGATAATATATAGATAATAGATATATAATAATTAGATAGATAGATGAGATAGATAGATAGATAGATAGATAGATAGATAGATAGATAGATAGATAATATATCTGCGATTTATAACATTCTAATATATGATCCTTCTCTTTAGATCAGAGTATTGTAGTCGGAAGACTCCAGTCATCTCAGAGAACAAGGCTCGGAACATCTGACAGATCGAGGAGGCGCCAAAGAGAAGAGGATATTGGAGGTCCTGAACCTGCCCCAGAGAGAGGAGGAAGAAGAACCAGAGTCCGTTCCAGGCGCCCAGGATCCGAGAGCAGACACAGAAGCCGCTCCCCACAAAGACCGGTCCCAGAACGTCCCTGCTGTGCTGATACCGCACCATCAAGTAGCAGGGATAATACCAGTCGTAGAAGTGATGCGCCAGTCATCGCCACCACATCTGCCACGTCCCAACCTAGTCCTGTTCTCCCTGGACTCAGAAGCATGAAGACCACTAGTCAGACCAGACCGTCTCCACAACCTGAGACAAACCCACTGCAGCAGATGATGGCATTAAGAGCGTCACGGAATGCTGAAGTGGAGGAGATGAAGATAAGATGGAGGATGCAGAAAATTCAAGACCTTCCTGCCAGGAGCGTAACAGACCAGGATGAAGTCAGATCATGTGCCATCTGCCAGACTGAATATGAGACTGGTGAGCAGGTCACTGTGCTACCATGCCAGCACATATATCATCAGACCTGCATTGCAACATGGCTCCGCCAAAAGCCCCGCTGCCCCCTGTGCCGCCATTACTTCTTCCATAACATGCAGAGGTGAATCTAAAGTGCCCTCCATTATCATCTAGAGAAGGAGGATGAAGGTGTGCGAAAGGGGAGGAAACCAGACATGGATAAGAACAAAGGGGTTAATCAGGCGGCTGCCACTGTTTGTAAAGGCACTTACTACCTGGTGCTGTTTATGCCTACACTCCGACACCAAATTTCATCTGGTGAATTAAGGAGTAAAAAAACATAAATAAATAAAAACTTTAAAAAACGTTTAAAAAAAAATAAAATAAAAAATTCAAAAATTCAAAAAAAAATTTTATAGGGTGGTTTTATTTAGTAAAAGATAAAAAACACACATATATGGCATCACCATAATCATAATGATCTGTATAATAAAGTTATTTTGTTCTTTATACTCTGCGGTTGATAATGGGGGAAAAAACTGCAGAATTGATATTTGTTTTGCACCCCCTACAGCAAAGAGTTAATAAAAGGTAATCAATAATTTATATATATCCAAAATGTCTCCACTGAATAACACAAATCATCCAGCAAAAAACAAGCTCTTATACAGCTGTGTCCATGGAAAAGTAGAATAAAGTTCCGGTTCTCAGAATGTGACTCTGTAAACATGAAAAATATCCTGAAGGGGTAGAATATTAGTACAGGCCAATGCTCAACTACCATGGACATGCTGGGCCGAGGATAGCGCAGTTACAGGACGGCTCTCTGCTCACTTACACAGGAATGTTCTAGATACTACACGGGGAATTCAGCCATTATTAACCAGTAAGTTGCCTTGCTATACCCTAAGCTGTCTGTCTACAAAGATCCGGCCACTATAGACTCACAATCTGGTTTCTACAGGTCTATATTTCTGTATCACAAAGAAATATAAAGACCTTTAAGGTGTAAATTCATCTTTGGGTCCCCTAATATATTAGTAGATCCCTTTATAATCTTCCTTAAAAATTACAAATCACAAACACTGAGCAGATAATATATTTTAAAATAAGGAAACTATAGTGCGCTCATGTCCAACTTGTGAAACTACAACTCACAGCATGTTGTGACAGCCACAGCACTCATGGTGAAACTATAACTCCCAGCAAACTTTATATTGGAGAGCCACAGGTTGGAGACATCTGCTGTATTGTTTGCAGTTATGGACATCCAACACTAGATGGGGCTTTAAATGGGAAACATGCTTTTCCATTAATGTGTGGTCTCAGCCTTAAGAAAGAACTTTTTTTTTTTAATTATGCTTATTTATTTTTTTTATTTCTCCTTGTTGAAATATATTTACAAAAAATGAAATATTGCAGCCTTCACTCTGGCCACTAGATCAATTACAACATACAAACTTTCTGTTTTCTGTAACTTAAGTATCTCAATTTTCACCTACACTGTGCAGGCTGGGCGAGGTATCTGCAGAACTATCATGGTAGCAGCTATAGCACAGGGCCCACAGCCAGACATGGGCGAACCTCTCAAGATTAGTTTTGTGTTTGGGTTCAGCAGCCTGGGTCACTGGTTCATTTCGGGATGAACAAGTTTGGCATGGTACCAAACTTTAAACTGGCTTAAAACATAGTGTAGAACACTGTCAGGGCTCCTAGGAACCTATCTATAAAACATAATGTAGAACACTGTCAGGGCTTCTAGAAACCTATCTATAAAACATAGTGTAGAACACTGTCAGGGCTCCTAGGAATCTATCTATAAAACATAGCGTAGAACACTGTCAGGGCTCCTAGGAATCTATCTATAAAACATAGTGTAGAACACTGTCAGGGCTCCTAGGAATCTATCTATAAAACATAGTGTAGAACACTGTCAGGGCTCCTAGGAATCTATCTATAAAACATAGTGTAGAACACTGTCAGGGCTCCTAGGAATCTATCTATAAAACATAGTGTAGAACACTGTCAGGGCTCCTAGGAACCTATCTATAAAACATAGTGTAGAACACTGTCAGGGCTCCTAGGAACCTATCTATAAAACATAGTGTAGAACACTGTCAGGGCTCCTAGGCACCTATCTATAAAACATAGTGTATAACACTGTCAGGGCTCCTAGGAACGTTTCTATAAAACATAGTGTAGAATACTCTTAGGGCTCCTAGGAACCTATCTATAAAACATAGAGTAGAATACTGTCAGGGCTCCTAGGAACTTATCTATAAAACATAGAGTAGAATACTGTCAGGGCTCCTAGGAACCTATCTATAAAACATAGTGTAGAATACTGTCAGGGCTCTTAGGAACCTATCTATAAAACATAGTGTAGAACACTGTCAGGACTCCTAGGAACCTATCTATAAAATATAGTGTAGAGCACTGTCAGGGTTCCTAGGATCCTATCTATAAAACATAGTGTAGAACACTGTCAGGGCTCCTAGGAACCTATCTATAAAACATAGTGTATAACACTGTCAGGGCTCCTAGGAACCTATCTATAAAACATAGTGTAGAATACTCTTACGGCTCCTAGGAACCTATCTATAAAACATAGAGCAGAATACTGTTAGGGCTCCTAGGAACCTATCTATAAAACATAGAGTAGAATACTGTCAGGGCTCCTAGGAACCTATCTATAAAACATAGTGTAGAACACTGTCAGGGCTCCTAGGAACGTTTCTATAAAACATAGTGCAGAATACTCTTAGGGCTCCTAGGAACCTATCTATAAAACATAGAGTAGAATACTGTCAGGGCTCCTAGGAACTTATCTATAAAACATAGAGTAGAATACTGTCAGGGCTCCTAGGAACCTATCTAGAAAACATAGTGTAGAATACTGTCAGGGCTCCTAGGAACCTATCTATAAAACATAGTGTAGAACACTGTCAGGACTCCTAGGAACCTATCTATAAAATATAGTGTAGAGCACTGTCAGGGTTCCTAGGATCCTATCTATAAAACATAGTGTAGAACACTGTCAGGGCTCCTAGGAACCTATCTATAAAACATAGTGTATAACACTGTCAGGGCTCCTAGGAACCTATCTATAAAACATAGTGTAGAATACTCTTACGGATCCTAGGAACCTATCTATAAAACATAGAGTAGAATACTGTCAGGGCTCCTAGGAACCTATCTATAAAACATAGTGTAAAATACTGTCAGGGCTCCTAGGAACCTATCTATAAAACATAGTGTAGAACAGTGTCAGGGCTCCTAGGAACCTATCTATAAAACATAGTGTAGAACAGTGTCAGGGTTCCTAGGATCCTATCTATAAAACATAATGTAGAGCACTGTCAGGGCTCCTAGGATCCTATCTATAAAACATAGTGTAGAACACTGTCAGGGCTCCTAGGAACCTATCTATAAAACATAGTGTAGAACACTGTCAGGGCTCCTAGGAACCTATGTATAAAACATAGTGTAGAACACTGTCAGGGCTCCTAGGAACCTATCTATAACACATAGTGTAGAACACTGTCAGGGCTCCTAGGATCCTATCTATAAAACATAGTGTAGATCACTGTCAGGGCTCCTAGGAACCTATCTATAAGACATAGTGTAGAACACTGTCAGGGCTCCTAGGAACTAATCTATAAAACATAGAGTAGAGCACTGTCAGGGCTCCTAGGATTTCTATCTATAAAACATAATGTATAACACGCCAGGGCCCAGGATCCTATCTATAAAATATAGTGTAGAACACTGTCAGTGCTCCTAGGACCTATCTATAAAACAAGGTAGAACACGCAGGGTCCTAGGAACCATCTATAAAACATAGTGTAGAACACTGTTAGGGCTCCTAGGAACCTATCTATAAAACATAGAGCAGATACTGTCAGGGCTCCTAGGAACTTATCTATAAAACATAGAGTAGATACTGTCAGGGCTCCTAGGAACCTATCTATAAAACATAGTGTAGAATGCTGTCAGGGCTGCTAGGAACCTATCTATAAAACATAGTGTAGAACGCTGTCAGGGCTCCTAGGAACCTATCTATAAAACATAGTGTTGAACAGTGTCAGGGCTCCTAGGAACCTATCTATAAAACATAGTGTAGAACACTGTCAGGACTCCTAGGAACCTATCTATAAAACATAGTGTAGAACACTGTCAGGGTTCCTAGGATCCTATCTATAAAACATAATGTAGAGCACTGTCAGGGCTCCTAGGATCCTATCTATAAAACATAGTGTAGAACACTGTCAGGGCTCCTAGGATCCTATCTATAAAACATAGTGTAGAACACTGTCAGGGCTCCTAGGAACCTATCTATAACACATAGTGTAGAACACTGTCAGGGCTCCTAGGATCCTATCTATAAAACATAGTGTAGATCACTGTCAGGGCTCCTAGGAACCTATCTATAAGACATAGTGTAGAACACTGTCAGGGCTCCTAGGAACCTATCTATAAAATATAGTGTAGAACACTGTCAGGGCTCCTAGGAACCTATCTATAAAACATAGTGTAGAGCACTGTCAGGGCTCCTAGGAACCTATCTATAAAACATAGTGTAGAACACTGTCAGGGCTCCTAGGAACCTATGTATAAAACATAGTGTAGAACACTGTCAGGGCTCCTAGGAACCTATCTATAACACATAGTGTAGAACACTGTCAGGGCTCCTAGGATCCTATCTATAAAACATAGTGTAGATCACTGTCAGGGCTCCTAGGAACTTATCTATAAGACATAGTGTAGAACACTGTCAGGGCTCCTAGGAACTAATCTATAAAACATAGTGTAGAGCACTGTCAGGGCTCCTAGGATTTCTATCTATAAAACATAATGTATAACACTGCCAGGGCTCCTAGGATCCTATCTATAAAATATAGTGTAGAACACTGTCAGTGCTCCTAGGATCCTATCTATAAAACATAGTGTAGAACACTGTCAGGGCTCCTAGGAACCTATCTATAAAACATAGTGTATAACACTGTCAGGGCTCCTAGGAACCTATCTATAAAACATAGTGTAGAATACTCTTAGGGATCCTAGGAACCTATCTATAAAACATAGTGTAAAGCACTGTCAGGGCTCCTAGGAACCTATCTATAAAACATAGTGTAGAACAATGTCAGGGCTTCTAGGAACCTATCTATAAAACATAGAGTAGACGGCCCAAAATACTGTCAGGGCTCCTAGGAACCTATCTATAAAACATAGTGTAGAACAGTGTCAGGGCTCCTAGGAACCTATCTATAAAACATAGTGTAGAACAGTGTCAGGGTTCCTAGGATCCTATCTATAAAACATAATGTAGAGCACTGTCAGGGCTCCTAGGATTCTATCTATAAAACATAGTGTAGAACACTGTCAGGGCTCCTAGGAACCTATCTATAAAACATAGTGTAGAACACTGTCAGGGCTCCTAGGAACCTATGTATAAAACATAGTGTAGAACACTGTCAGGGCTCCTAGGAACCTATCTATAACACATAGTGTAGAACACTGTCAGGGCTCCTAGGATCCTATCTATAAAACATAGTGTAGATCACTGTCAGGGCTCCTAGGAACCTATCTATAAGACATAGTGTAGAACACTGTCAGGGCTCCTAGGAACTAATCTATAAAACATAGAGTAGAGCACTGTCAGGGCTCCTAGGATTTCTATCTATAAAACATAATGTATAACACTGCCAGGGCTCCTAGGATCCTATCTATAAAATATAGTGTAGAACACTGTCAGTGCTCCTAGGATCCTATCTATAAAACATAGTGTAGAACACTGTCAGGGCTCCTAGGAACCTATCTATAAAACATAGTGTAGAACACTGTTAGGGCTCCTAGGAACCTATCTATAAAACATAGAGCAGAATACTGTCAGGTCTCCTAGGAACTTATCTATAAAACATAGAGTAGAATACTGTCAGGGCTCCTAGGAACCTATCTATAAAACATAGTGTAGAATGCTGTCAGGGCTGCTAGGAACCTATCTATAAAACATAGTGTAGAACGCTGTCAGGGCTCCTAGGAACCTATCTATAAAACATAGTGTAGAACAGTGTCAGGGCTCCTAGGAATCTATCTATAAAACATAGTGTAGAACACTGTCAGGACTCCTAGGAACCTATCTATAAAACATAGTGTAGAGCACTGTCAGGGTTCCTAGGATCCTATCTATAAAACATAATGTAGAGCACTGTCAGGGCTCCTAGGATCCTATCTATAAAACATAGTGTAGAACACTGTCAGGGCTCCTAGGAACCTATCAATAAAACATAGTGTAGATCACGGTCAGGGCTCCTAGGAACCTATCTATAAAACATAGTGTAGAACACTGTCAGGGCTCCTAGGAACCTATCTATAACACATAGTGTAGAACACTGTCAGGGCTCCTAGGATCGTATCTATAAAACATAGTTTAGATCACTGTCAGGGCTCCTAGGAACCTATCTATAAGACATAGTGTAGAACACTGTCAGGGCTCCTAGGAACCTATCTATAAAATATAGTGTAGAACACTGTCAGGGCTCCTAGGAACCTATCTATAAAACATAGTGTAGAGCACTGTCAGGGCTCCTAGGAACCTATCTATAAAACATAGTGTAGAACACTGTCAGGGCTCCTAGGAACCTATGTATAAAACATAGTGTAGAACACTGTCAGGGCTCCTAGGAACCTATCTATAACACATAGTGTAGAACACTGTCAGGGCTCCTAGGATCCTATCTATAAAACATAGTGTAGATCACTGTCAGGGCTCCTAGGAACCTATCTATAAGACATAGTGTAGAACACTGTCAGGGCTCCTAGGAACTAATCTATAAAACATAGTGTAGAGCACTGTCAGGGCTCCTAGGATTTCTATCTATAAAACATAATGTATAACACTGCCAGGGCTCCTAGGATCCTATCTATAAAATATAGTGTAGAACACTGTCAGTGCTCCTAGGATCCTATCTATAAAACATAGTGTAGAACACTGTCAGGGCTCCTAGGAACCTATCTATAAAACATAGTGTAGAACACTGTTAGGGCTCCTAGGAACCTATCTATAAAACAGAGCAGAATACTGTCAGGGCTCCTAGGAACTTATCTATAAAACATAGAGTAGAATACTGTCAGGGCTCCTAGGAACCTATCTATAAAACATAGTGTAGAATGCTGTCAGGGCTGCTAGGAACCTATCTATAAAACATAGTGTAGAACGCTGTCAGGGCTCCTAGGAACCTATCTATAAAACATAGTGTAGAATGCTGTCAGGGCTGCTAGGAGCCTATCTATAAAGCATAGTGTAGAACACTGTCAGGGCTCCTAGGAACCTATCTATAACACATAGTGTAGAACACTGTCAGGGCTCCTAGGATCCTATCTATAAAACATAGTGTAGATCACTGTCAGGGCTCCTAGGAACCTATCTATAAGACATAGTGTAGAACACTGTCAGGGCTCCTAGGAATCTATTTATAAAACATAGTGTAGAGCACTGTCAGGGCTCCTAGGATCCTATCTATAAAACATAATGTATAACACTGTCAGGGCTCCTAGGATCCTATCTATAAAATATAGTGTAGAACACTGTCAGTGCTCCTAGGATCCTATCTATAAAACATAGTGTAGAACACTGTCAGGGCTCCTAGGAACCTAGCTATCCAATTTCTAGCTCTCTAAGGCAAGCACAGCTGAAGGTATGACATATTGAGAGTGTAAGTCTATGGAAAAACAAATGGTAAAAAAAGGATATAAACTCTGAGTTTAACCATACACTGCACTGACACTCGCTTTCATGCATTTAACATTTAAAATGCATCAAAGATTGTCAATTTATTAGAGAAATGTGCATGCTTGTGATTTTTTTTAGACACACATGATGGTTACATTTCAAAAGGCCATTTTTGTTGCCTTGGAAGTGCTATAGGGGCATATTGTTATTTGGCAGACAAATTTGTGGCTGTGAGCCACTCGAAAAGTAATTGAAGAATTGGCTTTTCCAAAAAAAAAAAAAAAAGACATCAAAAATGATCGCATGATGAGAGCAGATGTGAAATCAAAATAGTTTTTTTTTTTCTTATATGTGATGTGATGGTGGACCAGGCTGCAGGACATGTCTGCAGAATGGTGGCAGCTGTGGCAATATGTGTGGCAAGGCATGATATGATGGACCAGGTCGCAGGACATGTCTGCCTTAGTGGCGGCAGTGGTGTAGCATTAGCAGCAGTACAGTAAATGGAAAATGATGATACAGGGAGACGGTGACTCCACTATTCGGAGGCATTAGCTGGAGGGGTTTGAAAATCCTCAGGGATCCATGCCTGATTAATTTTGATAAAAGTAATTTTTTTCCACACTACCTGTGGACAGTTTCATCCTTTTAGTTGTTACAATGCCACTGGCGGCACTGAACACCCTTTTGGTCATAACAATGGACAAGATAAAACTCCCATGACAATCTGGGCCAGCTCCTTCCACTGCTCTAACCTATTGGCCCAGACTTCCATGGGGTCAGAGTTATCTGCTGGACTATAGGTGTACTCTAGGTACAACTGTACCTGCTAGTGCAGCTGGTAGGTGTCAGTTGCCTATTATGGCTCCGGGTGGCGCGAGTTGAAAAATTTTAGCTTCATCATCCTCCAGGTACTGTACAAGGCCTGGCTGCTGCTTTTACTTCTCCTGACACTTGTGTCACTGGCAAAGGAGGTGGAGCACTGACTGACTGAGGTAGACTATGAGAGGCCACCTGGGTAAACGTGCGACTGGCAGTTGCAGTGCTCTCCTTAAACACTGTGGCAAGTTCGGTATACAGCCTATCCTGATAATATTCTAATTTTTCTACCCTTTGGGATGCAGGGAAGAATTCCTCCATTTTGTCTTTATAGCAAGGGACTAAGAGCACTGCCATCCAGTACTCACCCCTCTGCTTGATGCTACTAATATGCTTGTCGCTGTGTAAGGAGCGGTGCATATAGCCTGCCAAGCTTGCCAGTGTATGTGTGGACCCTGGGGCCTGTTATGGTTGGTGTTCTTGGCCAGCATGGTCGTCTTCATCAATCATCATCCTCCTCTTTGTGAAACAGATAAGAGTCAGCCTCCTCCACTGGCTGTGTCAGTGACATACTGTATTAAGGACATACTCTGCCTCCTCTTTCAGTCTAGGACTCCCAGTTCCTGTACCACAATAACTCTGACCCAGATCCTCATCTTCCTCCATCAACACAGGACGATGACGCTAAGAGGTGGAAACTGTTCCTTCTTTTCCATCCCTCAATGCATGAGTGTGAGGGTTTCCAGTAAAATATACAATAGGGGGATCACATTGCTGATGCTGAAGTCATCCCTACTGACAAATTTAGTGGCTTCTTCAAAGGGCTTTGAGAAGCCAGCACACTTCCCTCATGAGCCGCCAATGACGTATCTTGAAGTAACACATTGTCCCTTTGGTCTGCTGCATGCAATAATCGTTCACCACCTTCTGCTACAACACAGACGAGCCTGCATGTTTAAGGTGGAGCTCCACTGAGTTGGAACGTCACAGGTAAGGCGGTCCAAAGGTAGACCATTACATTGCTGCAAATCGAGCAGGGTGTTTTTTTGCAATGTAATAATGACTGAAATGTACAGATTTTTTTGGCCATGAGGAGAACCTCTTTTAAGCCACTATACAGGTTAATAACATGGTGAACCACCAGATTAAGGACATGCCCCAGACATGGACAATGTGCTATTTGTCCTAACTGCAATGCAGCAACAATATTAGTGCCATTGTCGCTGGTGACTCGGCACAGTTGGAGTTGGCGAGGAGCCATCCAGCGAGATACTTGCGGCAGAATACAACGAAGCAGCTCCTCCGCTGTGTGGCTTCTCTGATCCAGGCTCATTAATTAAAACTGCATGGCAGCACTTCTCTTTACACCCATGAAATGAAGGTGGAAGAGGAGGAGTGGAAGCAATGGCTTGCCCTGGTTAAGATGGTGGCGGGAAACAGTCTAGAGATGGGCCTTGCATGGTGTCAGAACTGGGCTTGTACAATCAGGGTGGAACTAGCACCTGGACTTTTCTGGACTGAGGCTGCTGCCACTCAAAACATAAACCCAGTGGGCCATGAAAGTCATGTACTGTCCTTGTCAATAATTGCTGCTCCACTTGTCGATAGTGGCGTGCACCTTTCCCCAGATTGACATATGCAAGGAAAGGACCACCTTCTCCAACACATGGTGATATAAAGAAGGTATAGCTTTCCTAGAGAAATAATAGCGGCTAGGTATCCTCCATCAATGTAGAGGGCATGCCATCAGTTGTGGAAATGCAGTGGAATCCACTAAGTGGTACGGCAGCGACTGCCTGATGACTGGGCTCTCGTTGTCTCCTGGCCACACATTCCCTTATGGCATGGAAGATGAGAAGAAGGAGATGGAGAAACATTTACTAAGGTCTTTGTGCTAGAATTCTGAAGCATGTTGCACTATTTTTTGTGTAAATCGGTTGGAACGGAGTTATCATTAATTTGTGTGAAAAGGAACAGATTCTTCTGCCTTGCTAGACACATTCATAAGTGTGTAGACAAGGGAGAGTGATTTTGGCAAGTCTTAAAATCCGACAGATTTATTACTGGAGGGAAACCGTTTTCTGGCACAAAGTAATGGTGTAAAGTGGGCCAACTAATAAATGGCTTACATAGAGGAGTGTGTTGAGCCTCCAGCAAGATGGACCACTGTAATGGGGGAGTCTATGTGTATACTGTTAGGATTAGTAAGTGTGGGTCACTGTGTGTTAAACCACTAGAACGCTGGAAACACACATACAGTTTTTGATGCAACTGAGTCAAAACCAGAAGTGGATTCAGGAGGAAGAAGTAATACATGTCCTTTCTATTGCTTTTAAATCTACTCCAGGATTTTAGCTTAGAAAAAGTACATGGAAAAACGGGCACAAAAATTTCAGTAACCATACGAGGATAGCCTCCATAAGCTAGCAGCTAACCCTCTGCATGTACAGTAGTGGAAGGGGTTTAAACAAATCTCATCTACATGCAGTGACCCAAACCTGCAGGAAAGGTGTCCCGTACTGTGGGCTTCAGACCCACAGAATGTTTCTGCTAGTTTCATAGTTTCTCGTGGTTTTCAACCTTTCAAATGCAATAGTTGAGGCCATCCAACAGATGATGGGATTCTTCGTACAACCATCAACGAAACTGCCCAATCCGAAGGCAGTTTAGTTTATATATATATACATATATATACACACACACATACATATATACACAGTGCGGGAAAAAAAGTATTTAGTCAGCCACCAATTGTGCAAGTTTTCCCACTTAAAAAGACGAGGCCGGCCTGTAATTGTCATTATAGGTAGACCTCAACTATGAGAGACAAAATGCGGTTTGCACTCAAAATTTCACCATACATGGCCCCATTCATTCTTTCATGTACACGGATCAGTCGTCCTGGCCCCTTTGCAGAGAAACAGCCCCAAAGCATGATGTTGCCACCCCCATGCTTCACAGTAGGTATGGTGTTCTTTGGATGCAACTCAGCATTCACTCTCCTCCAAACACGGCGAGTTGTGTTTCTACCAAACAGTTCTACTTTGGTTTCATCTGACCATATGACATTCTCCCAATACTCTTCTAGCACATCCAAATGCTCTCTAGCAAACTTCAGACGGGCCCGGATATGTACTGGATTAAGCAGGGGGACACGTCTGGCACTGCAGGATCTGAGTCCCTGGCGGCGTAGTGTGTTACTGACGGTAGCCTTTGTTACGTTAGTCCCAGCTTTCTGCAGGTCATTCACTAGGTCCTCCCGTGTGGTTCTGGGGTGAGATCTTGCATGGAGCCCCTGATCGAGGGAGATTATCAGTGGTCTTGTATGTCTTCCATTTTCTAATTATTGCTCCCACAGTTGATTTCTTCACACCAAGCTGCTTGCCTATTGCAGATTCAGTCTTCCCAGCCTGGTGCAGGTCTACAATTTTGTTTCTGGTGTCCTTCCACAGCTCTTTGGTCTTCACCATAGTGGAGTTTGGAGTGTGACTGTTTGAGGTTGTGGACAGGTGTCTTTTATACTGATAACAATGTCAAACAGGAGCCATTACTACAGGTAATGAGTGGAGGACAGAGGAGCCTCTTAAAGAAATACTTACAGGTCTGTGAGAGCCAGAAATCTTGCTTGTTTGTAGGTGACCAAATACTTATTTTCCACCATAATTTGCAAATTCTTAAAAAAATCAATGTGATTTTCTGGATTAGTTTTCTCATTTTGTCTCTCATAGTTGAGGTCTACCTATGATGACAATTACAGGCCGGCCTCATCTTTGTAAGTGGGAGAACTTGCACAATTGGTGGCTGACTAAATACTTTTTTCCCCCACTGTATAAAAAAAACAAAAAACAAAAGAACAAATTGCAATGAATCTGCACATGTTGGCTCATCACTGGCCAGTCTGCCATCAATAAGGTCGCAAAGGAACATTTGTGGTAAACCAAACACTACAGTTTTTTTTTTTTCTGAAAAAGATTCAAAAACTGCCAACATTGGTAAACAGCTTGAATGAGAAGGTCCTCGTGTCTGCTATGGCCATAGTCTACTTGGGAATCTCTCAAGATAAGATTGTGGATGAGCCGATTTCTCAGCGATCCTAATTAATGTGTCACAAAATACAAACTCATTAAATGGAAGGTGATAAGTCTTTCCTACACCACTTACATCTAACAGTCCTGAAAGCTTCCTCCAGAGAACCCATCAATGTTCTATCCGGAGCTCAAAAGCAAATTGTTCTAAAAAGCCTCAATCTATCCTAAATTGTATAAAGAATCTTGTATGCCCTTAATAGCTGTCAATGTCAAGGACAACTGTGCTCCAGTTATAATGCTAAAGTGTCAGGTTTATGGGGCTCTGTGGGCATTAGAGAGGAATCTTAGTCTCTCCTTCTCAGAGCAGAATATGATATAGAGGGATTGATCCATAAAAGGGCTCAGATACTTCCCTCTAAGCTCCCCTGCTGCGGCTGTACTGCCATTTCACTGCGAGGATGTGATTTTCGCCATCATTTTTGACCTGTTGCCTGCCTTCATCAACATATAGAATTTAAAGATAATTAAATGTCACACAACACACCTCCCCTTTAAGACCTTGTTCACACAGGATATTTTTTTCTAGCACTTAAATGGAACCTTTGACATCTAAAATACAGTGTAATGTGCAGACAGCATGTCCTACAGCAAGAAAAGCTGAGCAGAATTTATATAAGTCAGTAGGAAAAATTTCAGTATAACTTGTCCGTTATCCATTGAAATCTCTGCTCTTTCTGTGCTGAGAAGTCAAGAGGGCGGTCCTTTCAGTGATTGACAACCTGCCACATAGCAGGAAAAGTCAATCACTGATAGGACTGCAGATCATGACCAAGGTGGATAAGCAGCCACCAAATGCAGATTTGAGTCCAACGATGCAACAGTCTGTCTGGATCCCAGAAACTCACTCAGCTTTTAGGCACACACTGATCACAAGCAAACAGGTCACAGGTGAGGATGTTACCTTTAGTAGCCATTCAAACCCCTTTGTGTCAACTTCTGGGCATGTTATCAGGCCAAAATCACCAGGAGGTGGGAACTTTTGGGTCATTTTGATGTTTTTGGTTGTCATTATGATTTAAAAAGAGAAAACACAGAGGTTTGACAATAAATGGCTTCAACCAACCACTAACCATGAATGGAGAAAAAGTTTGTGTGTTATTCATATTCTCTGAAAAAAGGCCAAAAAACAAAGAATCTGCCGGGGTATGTAAACTTTTTAGCACAACTGTATAAGGGAACATAGATTTGCAACATTTAAAACCTTTTTGAAAAAAATACTACAAAAATACAAGTTTTAAAGTACCAGATTTTTATAACATATATAAGACAAAAATTCAAGATCAGAGTGAAAACCATTTATTAAGTAGAAAGTAGACAAAAACAAAGGACACACTACAATGAAGAAAGAAAACCAGCAGCCATGTGGACACTCAAATAAATAAAGGGGACGCGGAATAGCCCCAACACAAGCAGATGTCCGGAGGCAGAGCGAGCACCTGACTGGACCGTCACAATCACATCACTCCTCAATCATTGCCATCGACTGGTTGTCCCGGAATGTGGGAGCACATGGATTTCATTGGTCAAGTATGCAAGTTCAGACACATGTGGAGGCTTTATGTAACAAGGCAGAGGCACCCAAAATCAGGTCTACCACCCAAAAGAGGCCACTTATCACCGACTAGGAGATGGCTGCGACTACCCACATTCGCAAAGTTATATACTGGTAGGAAAGCATTCCCCGCTAAGACTTATGTGGAAGCACAAGAAGGGATTTGCAAGCAGCTAATACACTGTAGTGTCACCGTGTGCAGTCCAGAAATGTTACCCTTTGCCAGTGATATTGGCACTTTGTGTGTTGGCAATTAAAAAATTGGCGATTAAAACAAACGGATTAACAAAATGTTACATTATTATAGGGGTGTGGAAGTATAACTCTGTTCACACTGGCAGCATGGCATCAGTTATCATGGATCTATTATGTAATGGCTCCTTAATGATTCTATTCAATTAAAGCATTGTTAAACTCATCACCTAGCCACAGGATGGGTATTACAGGGGGTTCCAGGTTAATCGAAAACCAGGGTTGGATAAAAATTCAAACAGATACTCCTGGCCCTCGGTTTGAGCAGCACGTGCCCTGCTCCCTCTGGTTCTCAGACTGCTTGGACCTAAAGTGCTGACAGGTCACCGATACCTAACACGTGACTGCTGAGGCCAGAGGGAGATGGGGATGCACTGCCTGAATGAAGGTCCAGGGTTAGAGTATTATTTAGGTATGTTTTTTTAGGTTTTGTTTTCAATTATCCCAGAAAACCCCTTTAAGGCCCGGGTCACATCTGCATGCAGGTTTCCACTCGGGGACGACGACCCCCTGAATGGAGACCTAATCCGCTTAAAAAGCGGTTACCCACGGATTCCATAGACTATAATGGGGTCCGCGTGGTTTCCGCCCGAAAAAATAAAAAATGCGGAGAGGGTAATGGAATCCCTGTATGGAGAGCCATCGCTGGTGTGAACACAGCCTTAGTGGCTGACAGGTCTTGGACTGTGCATGTACGCTGCCACTCCAGTTATCCCCATAGGCCTGCTGAAGCAAAGACTATTACAATGCTTGGGCAGTCCCACACAACTGAATCCATGCAGGTGATACTGGCGCTCCGTTCAATGGGGCTACATAGGATCAGACAATTATGTACTACTCTGTTTAGAAAGGAGTTAAAACGTAGCTAAACCTATATTCTGTAATTTTAACCATAGGGCATGTAAAGTTTAACTTTGTAATATTAATTTGTTAAAAGAAAATAAACTTACTGGCCTGCCACTGATCAAATCTGTAAAATAGAAGTCTAGGGAGAGAGGAAGGGGGAGGAAGAGGAGAGCTCCTCAAAGCAGAGACATATCTGCAATATAGAGAGACAGTTCTCCTTCACAACAATTTCATTATCAGGAATTACTATCCATCCTTCTGATAGAAATGGCTCATTTAATGCTTTAGGTATATCATATCTCTGTCTCTCCTTCTCTTCTCTCCATAGACTTCAGAGTAAACTGACACTGCTTGTGTATGGAGTACAGGATGCAAATCACTCAGATAAGTAAAGACTGGAGTAATAGTTAAAGACACCGGCACTTGTATATTACAGTTTGTTCCCTACACCTGCACTAATGGATTTAGGAGAAAATAAAATGTTACCTACACTGTAAAGGTGCACTACAACCCTTTTAAGAGAGCAATGGAAACCTGTTAACCAGAGCCCGCTGCCAGTGTGACCTGTTCTGTACACTTCAGGCTTACATTCCACCCAGCACTAGTAGCGGGTGTAGGGGATTTGGTAGCAATACAGTCCTTTTTCTCCACAAAAGGCACACTGAGACATGAGTGCAGTGTATAGGTGTAGACATGGATACTAAGCAGGAGGAATACACTTAGCCGAATGGATATGGCCAGAATTCATTGGTAAGGGAGTCAGAGCATGGTGTGAAGTAGTTTCTTACCTACATGACTACTAGCAAACGCAGCTGACTCCGCTGTATAAGCAGTATGTACAACTCCATGTCCAGACAGATGCTATTCAATGAAGATGTGGACAGTCCAGTCTATTCATACATTATAGGGCTAGTGCTATAGACAAAGCAGGACTGTGAATGTACAAGATTATAGAAAATCTGCCATGAGTGCTGGAACAGTTCATAGCGGACATGCTTGGCGTTCACTCTTAAGACTGCTGATCCACATTATTTCATAGGGGACAATCTTATCTAACTCACAAATATGTATATATGCATACTGTACATATTGGCTTTTGTAAAAGTGTATAAGCACCATGATTCACCTCTGTGTCTGCACTCTGAATCAGCAGGAAGAACAAGCAATAGATTCTTATCCCCCTCCCCCCACAAATATGTTACTACTCATGCTGCACATAACTATGGGCTAGGACTACATACAGGGGGTTCCGATTTCTTACATCATTACAGAAGTGAGAGCTAAGAATGACTGTAGTCTGCTCACGTGGCCTAGCAGACTACCAGCCGGCGTACACATAGCGAAAGAGAAACTCACTAATACGTCTACTGCTTGGATGCAATGGTGGCCATGACACCATATTCCTATTAATGTGACGCAATGACATCTGTTGTACCACTGCATTTAGCCGTGCAAAAGTCTGCAACTGAGGTAATCGATCAATGGCCAGACATGATGAATACAGTACGGGGATTAGTGTGCACACTGGATACAGCCGTGCAGATCGTGAATATTGCACTTAAAGGGTAATGCAAAACCTTCTCTGCTGAGGTACTATGGTTACATGTAGTAATATGACAGCGGTATCTACAGAGAATCTCATGACCGGCACACTGCTCACACACATGACCGGTCTTGCATTTGATTCGCATACTGGAATGACAACTACATCTGGCCAAAAAATAAAAGACTGAGACACTAAAATGGGAGGGTTGCAGATGTGTGTAATGGAGCAACCCAATGGCGTCGCTATTGCTTTGCTATTGACAACATGATGCAGTCCTGAGATGCTAGTGGTAAGAGAGTGAGAGCCTAAACTGGCTGGTGGTCAGCGACGCCATTGGTTTCCACGTGAATGCTGCGGTTTGTACAGTTCGCTTCATTGCAGACATAGTTGTTGACCACCGGACAGAGGCAGCTCCGAAGCATTTCAGCAGGTAACTCCTTCTTAAGACGCTCCATTTGTTCTACTTTGAAGATGTTGGGTTGTTCAGGGTTCCAGTCGTATATTCTGTAAGAAATAGACGTTTATATTAAGAGAGAACATGGGTGTGTAACGTGTGACATGCAGCTGGTAGGAGAGAGAACACAATACTAATCCTATACAAATAGTGGTGTACAGGGGCTCAGCCATTTTCCCTTAAAGGGGTTCTCTCACAAAATGAGAATAGGAGGGCCTTTCATTCTTGCTTTGTAGGAGAACTCCTTTAAAAAGGGTAAAAAAAAAAAAAAAAAAAAAACAATCCAAAAAGGTCAAATTAGGGCATGTTCACATCTTGCTTTTTGTTTATATTTGTGTATACATCCAGAAATCTCCTCGTGCACAAAGCTAAATGTATCCATAGGCCCCTATTTACCCGAAAAGTGTCCGTGAGGCCTCTGGAGGGGTGATATACACTAGAATATAGAAATGCACTAGACCTTGGGGTCTATGGAAGACATATGTCACTGCACTGAATATTCTGGACATAATGGTCAAACAAGATATGAACAGACCCTTACAGGACAGGTTTGATCACTGTAGGATACATATTCCCTCCCCATGAAGAAGACACTGCACAGAGTCCTCATAATGCATGTAAAACCACGCCAGTATGCAGATGGGGCAGTTTTCAAGTTGACTGCAGCTAAAAGCAGTGTGAGGGCCAAGGGCACAAGAGGCGAGCAGTCACAGTGGCAACCATCCAATTTCTGTTGTGGATAGGTCCGCTGTCGGATGTCCACTACAGAAATCCTGCAATGGATCCATCTAGTGTGTTCATAGCCTTAGGAGGCTAAAACCCCACTTAGCGGGCTGCAGCAAAAAAAAAAAAAAAAAAAAAAAAAATATATATATATTCTCTCTCTATATATCTATCTATCTATCTCTATCTATCTAGTCCACAGAGTTTTCCTCTGCAGAGTTTCTGCCCCTATTATACCTATATGGAAATCTGGCATAGATGGGACCAGTTGTAGCCTATGGGCCTTTATTGCACCACTTCCCTCTTTCTGCACCTGATCACCACCTTTTACTACAGTAGATGAAGACTAAGGCACGCCTCAGCTCGGCAAATTTACTATTCACGCTCCATTCTGGCACACAGAAACATGCATGATATATTAAGAGGATGGAGCCACAGTGCCAGTCGGGGACTTCATAAAAAAAAAAAAAAAAAAGCCAATTTTTTTTTTTTTTTATAACTGTAATTTTATTGAAAAATTTTTCATTAACAAGGAATAAAGAAAAAACAAAAAAACAATAATAATCAAACAAACAGGAAGCATTGAGGTAAATAGAGGCTATCCGCCTCCTCCCCCTTAAGCAATATGCATTTAAATTAAGCAGTGAACAAGGGAGGGGGGGAATGGAGGGGTTAAGAAGACAAGGGTAGGACCAAAGGGAAGGGGGGGGGGGAGGGAAGGAGAGGACTAGAGATCAGAGACCCTGTGATGTACAATACATGTCCCAGGGTGCCCAAATAGCCCCAAAGGCTTCCCGTGAATTATGTAGGCCAGCAGTCAGGTATTCAAGACTCCTCACATCCTTCATTCTAGCCACAAGCTCAAGACTAGATGGGGGACTCACCTTCTTCCAGTTTCTAGCTATGAGAGTTTTAGCTGCAGTACAAAGATGCAAGAAAAGCCTGGATGACTTATTGCACAGGTGTCTGGGGGGAAGGTTCAGGAGATAAAGAAGAGGGTCAAGAGGAACCTCTTGCAAAAAGAGAGCAGTCGTCAGAGTCCTGACCTCCCTCCAAAAACCGAGGATGAGAGGGCACGTCCAAAAGATATGGTGCAGGGTACCCACCGCAGCTCCACAGCGCCAGCACCATGGGGGAACTAATGGGTTTAAAGTATGAAGGAGAGCCGGAGTATGATACCAATGCATCAACAGCTTATACTGCGTTTCCCTAAACGTAATGCACTGAGATGATTTCTGGGCCCGAGACCATACAATGCAGCCACTGTTCCTGGGAGATGGGTTTACCCACCGCCTCCTCCCATTTAAGCATATAGCGATGATTAACAGGAGAGCCTGCAGTTTGTGAGTTAAGAAGTTGGTAAATAGAGGATATAAAGCCCCTAGTGGACGTGCCTGCACGGCAAATCTTTTCAAAAGCGGTGGGGAGTGACACCTTAAGAGACCCATGGAGGGAGCGGACAAAGTGAACCACCTGCAAGTAATGGAACCATTCAGTACCTGGCAGGTTTTGATTAGCTGTAAGATGAGCAAAGGACCTGAGTTCCAAGGTTCCAGGGTCAACCATATCAGCAATCCGGTAAAGGCCAGCTTCAGACCACACTTTAGTCATGGCAGAAGTCAGGCTCTCCGGGAGAAGGGGGTTGTATAGTATGGAGACCATTTATGAGCGCGGGGACATCAGGGAGAATCTAGCACAACAGGTAGACCAGATAGATCTAGTAAACCGAATGGGGCCCAACAGGTACGAGGCAGGGGGGGTGGGGGGGGGGAGCTGACCCACAGAAGCGCGTTAGGATGCATGGGTGCCAGCCATAGCTTCTCTATCTGCACCCATCTGGTGTATGCTGGCATAGCCGCCCAGAATGGGATATGGCGTAAGTGGGCCGCCCAGTAATAATGTAACAGATGTGGGACAGCCATACCCCCAGACCCCCTATCCGCCAGCATAACAGATCTAGGTATTCGGTGTCGTTTTGCTTTCCAGATAAACTGGAAGATAGCTTTCTGTAGGTTCCGTAATTCTCCCCGAGGTATCGCGACTGGGAGCGTCTCGAAAAAATACAGTAGCTTCGGGAGGAGAGTCATCTTGACCGCAGCAATTCTCCCCAAAAGGGAGATAGGCAAGGGTTGCCATTTGTCCAATAGGGCTCTTAGCTCACAAAACAACCGCGGGTAGTTTGCCGAGTAGAGGGTCGCATAGGAGGTGGATATATGGACTCCCAGGTAGCGGATAGAGGACTCCCGCCACTGGAAATCGTAATTACTGCGGAGGAGAAGGAGAAGGTCCCGTGGGATGTTAAGTGGGAGTGCCTCAGTCTTCGCGGGGTTCACCTTATACCCTGAGAGATCACCATAGGTCTCTAGCGAGCGCAGCAAGTTTGGAAGGGTAGTATGAGGGGAGGTGAGAGTGAGGAGTACATCGTCCGCGAAGAGAGATATCTTAAATTCCTTATCTTGGACCATGATCCCCTTGATATTAGGGTCTCGCCTAATCTTGGCCGCTAGCGGTTCAATGCAGAGGGCAAATATGATGGGTGACAGGGGGCAACCCTGCCTAGTGCCATTTCGAATAGGAAAGGAGGGCGAAGATGCATGGGGAAGCTTAATTGCTGCTGAGGGTAAGGAGTAAAGGGCCTGGATAGCTGTGAGAAACGGTCCCGTAAGCCCGAACGCCTTAAGCGTAGTATGCATAAACGACCAATTTATGCGGTCAAAAGCCTTTTCAGCGTCCAGGCTCAAGAGAAGGGCCGGGGTAGAATAATGATTGGCCACCTCCACCAAATCCACAGTCCTCCTGGTGTTGTCACCACCCTGACGACAGGGGATGAATCCCACCTGGTCCTTATGGACAAGCAGAGGGAGCCAAGCATTCAGTCTATTGGCTAAGATTTTGGTGAAAAGTTTCAGGTCCGTGTTCAGCAAAGCAATCGGTCGGTAGTTAGCACAATCCTGCAAGTCCTTACCCGGTTTAGGGACCAATGTGAGTAGTGAAGAGAGCATAGTCGGGGGTATAGGGGAACCTGAAAGGAAGGAATTAAAGAGGGACAATAGATGAGCAGAGAGTTCACCCTGGAAAACCTTATAATAATTGTAAGTGAACCCATCTGGGCCTGGGGCTTTCCCATTTGGGAGGTCCCTCAGGACCCCTTCTAGTTCCTCCCTGGTGATGGGGGTGTTCAGGGAGGTTAAGGCCTCAGGAGGAAGGCGTGGGAGACAACATTCCTTTAAATAGTCTTCCAGTAGTGTTGAGTCATCCCCAGGGAGTAGTGCTCGTGGGGGGGGGTAAGTCATACAGCTTAGAGTAGTAAGAGTGGAACGCCAGCGCCACAGCATCAGGGTGATGTTGAAGAGTACCCGCGGGGTCACGGACAGAGTGTGGTGTGGAAGAGGCACGATGATCCCTGAGGGTTCCTGCCAGGAGGGTATGAGATTTATTACCTCGTTCAAAAAAACCTCTGACGGGTATAAAGGAGAAGTCGTTCCACATGGCGGGTCTCCAAATCACGGAGGTCCGCCCGGGCCAGGACCAAACGGCGAAGAACCCCCAGGGATGGATGCGCTGCCAAAGTCGTCGTAAGGGACCGAATACGGGCTTGGAGGAGCTGTTCCTGGGCCTGTCTGTCCCTTTTAAGCCTAGAAGCCAATGCGATACAGCATCCTCTCATGACCGCCTTATGGGCTTCCCAGAGAATGGCAAGAGAGTCTACCGAGCCTAAGTTGTCCCTAAAATGATCTATCAAGTGTGTGCGCAGGGTCTCGAGGGAGGTCGGCGATTTGAGCAGTGTTTCGTTAAGACGCCAATGACATTGGCGAGTAGGCACTGGAGTCGTAGATAAGGTAACCACGACTGGGGCATGATCAGACCAGGTGAGAGGGCCAATGTTCGTGTCCCTAAGCAAACGAAGAGCGGGAGCATTTCCAAAGAAGTAGTCAATGCGGGTGTGAGTGTTATGAGGGTGAGAAAAGAAGGTGTAGGAGCGCGCCGTAGGATTGTCCACTCGCCAAAGGTCATACAAAGAGTGGGCGCGGATCAGCCTGCGGAACTCCCTTGCAAGTTGGGCCAACCTATGGGGGGTTGGGCCCTGGGGTAACGCCAGACGATCCGCCCGTTCAGAGAAGACCATGTTAAAGTCTCCCCCCACCAGCCAAGCTGATGGTGGGAGAGCGCGCAGACGGGAGAATACCCGGCGCAAGAACGGGATCTGCGCTGAATTGGGGGCATAGACATTGCATAAAACAATCGGGGCACCATAAAGGAGCCCCTCCAAGATAACAAACCGGCCACCTGGGTCTATGTGGGAAGTCGTCACTGTAATTGGGCAGGATCGAGAAAGAAGGATAGCCACCCCAGCTCTGCGTCGATTGTGGAAGGCCGAAAAAGCTACGGGAAAATAATGCTTAGCGAAGGCAAAAGTACCAGCGCGGTCAAAATGAGTCTCCTGAAGAAACGCCACATCCGCTCGTAAGGAGCGGAGTTCTCTAAGGACATGGCGCCTTTTAATGTTGGAACCCAGGCCCTTGACATTAATTGTCACGCACCTAACCATTGGGACCCAGGATTGGAGGACAGTGGCGGATTGCAATAAGCTCACCCATCTCACATGATGCTGGCAAGTTTCCCTCGGAGAGGCAAAAGGGCAATCCACAAACAGGAACCCAAAGTCGAGGCAGGGTCTCTAGATCAGGGAGGGGGGGGGGGAAGAGAGGGAGGGAGGGAGGCAAAAGACAACATAAATGACAAAGTAAAAATAAAAACAGTTAAACAATACTTTGTGGGCGAGGCTAAGTCACTCGCCTGGGGACCAATGAGGGCAGCCAGAGGTCCAATCAGGATCAATGGCCGCACAGTCCAAGTATCCCCTTAGGGGGGAGAGCGTGGACAGGAGGTCGGAGGGGAGGCGGTGGATCCCCAACCACCAGTAAAAAGAAGGAAGGAAGGGGAGTCACCGAAACCCCATCCCGCCCCACTTCACTAAAACAATCCAATAATAAGCATAATAGATGAGACCCGTAGACCTAAAAAAGAAAAAAAGAGAAGCAAACATAACATTAAGGCATGCAGATTCCAAAGCACCACCGAGAAAAGGGAGAACGTCTCAAGGGGGGGGCAGCCTCCTCAGGGATCAGTCTCCAGCCGGGGCCTCCGAGTGGTCACCACCGCAGAGGATGCATGACGTCGTCTGGGCTCCAATCGTTGCCAAACCGGTGGTGGGGGAGGGGGTGGAGAGAATACCTCCCAGTCTGTTAAATCCGGCAGGGGAACATCCAATAGGTCACAGAAGAGAGGCAAATCCGCAAAGGAGCGAAGCGTAGCGGAGCGACCATGCCTACGAGCAATGAGAGCAAACGGAAATCCCCACCGGTAAGGAATTTGGTGCTCCTGAAGAATCTGGAGGAGGGGTCGGAGATGGCGGCGTTTCTGGAGGGTGATTAGCGACAGATCCTGATAGAATTGTAGTGGAGCTCCCTGAAACTCGAAGTCTTTGAGTTTGCGCACTTTGCTCATTATAGCCTCTTTAAGGGTGAAGTCGTGGAGGCAGCAGATGACATCACGGGGTGTGGCGGAAGATCCTCTGGGTCGAAGGGCTCGATGTGCCCTATCAAACTTAATTTTGTGGGACGGGGGCTCCTGCAGTATAGTGTTGAAGACAGCCTCCAGCAGAACAGGCAGATCCTCAGATTGGTCAGCCTCTGGGAGTCCCTTGACGCGTATATTGTTGCGCCGGCCCCTGTTGTCAAGATCCTCCAAGTGGCGTTGCATGTCCCGTATAGCTGAACCCTGTTCAGTGGTAGTATCATGCAGTGAGGCAACATAGTCCCTGGTAGTGTCATGGTCATTCTCCAGCGTGTCCATTCGGTTAGCAATGGAGTGTAAATCAGTGCGGAGGGTAGCAATTTCAGATCGGAAGGATGCTGTGATTTCCACAACCATACTTTTAAGGTCTTGTTTAGTAGTAAGTTGAGGAAGAAGGTCCGCCATGGATGATGGTGCTGAAGATGGGCCTGGGATACAGCTCTGGGGGTACAGGACTGGAGGGGGGGGAGCCATAATCCTTGGGAGTGTGGGACGGAGGAGCCCCTACGCCAGCGTCCCTCACCACGCCATCCCCCTCTGAGCCATGGAGGGGGGGGGGGTGATGGGGGAAGATAGTAGGTGGGGGGCCACAGAGACCAGCTCTGTGGCCACAGGCTGCAACTCATCAGCGGTGCAGGAGGGAGCAGAGCCACTGACCTCAGAACTCCTTGAGAAGCTGGAGACATCCGGGGTCCTCTCATGCCGCTCTGCCAGGAGTGCTGGTGAAGCAGAATGTAGTTGCTGGGACATCCCAGGGTGAGGAGACTGTGGGAGTACTCGTGCTGGGGAAACTCTGGGTTGCCCAGGCGCCGACAGGGATCTCTGTTGAAGCGGCGCTCCGCTGGCTGACAGGGGGAGCGCGGGAGGAGAGAAGCTGCGCTGCGACCCCTGTGCCTGGAGAGCGGAGGAAATCCAAGATGGCCGCCCCGCAGCAGCCTGGCCCGGTAGAGAAGGCCGCTGGGCCAGAAAGGCGTCCAGTGTGGCCCCCCCAGACCTCTCCACGGGCGCTGGGGTGCCCGGGGCCACCTTCCTCGGCAAGCGCTGCCCATACTGCGCTGCCGAGGGGTCCACGGGTCTCAATAGCGAGCGGAGGAGCGGAGAAGGACCTGCGCGCGTGCTACTCCATGCGCGTCCAGGCCACGCCCCAGAACGCCAGTCTTAAAAAATTTCCCCCAAGGGGGGGGGCCAAAATGTCACTGCAAAGTGGGAAGGGGTTTAAAAAACAAAAAAACAAAAAGGGGTCAGGCGGAAAGAGGGGAAAAGCCTCCTTTTAATTTTTACATTCTTTTTTTTTTTTTTTTTGTGGTCGTTTAAGGAGAAAAAAAAAAAAAAATATTTGTGCCCCCCCTCCCCTAAGGGGGGTGTGGTGGTGGGGGTAGTGTTGCAGCAGAACTATTATTTTTTTTTTTTTGGTTGTGTTTAAAAAAAAAAAAAAAAAAAAAAAATATTTTTTTTTTTGTTGGTGGTGTGGTGGTGCCCCCGTGGGGGGGGGGGGGGGGGGGTAGACGGGGGGGAGATGAGAAGAGAGTTGTGTTCTCCAGAAGGGGGGGGGGGGGGGGGGGCCCGGTGCAAAAAACACACACCAAACAAGAGAGGGGAGACGGCGCGGAGCACGGCGGGGGGGGGGGGGGGGGGCCAAGGGCGGGGGGGGGGGGGGGGGCGGCGGGGGGGGGGGGGGGGAGGGGGGGGGGAGGGGGGGGGGGGGGACGGGGGGAAAAAGGGGAGGGGGGGGGGGGGGGGGGGGGGGGGGGGGGGGGGGGGGGAGGGGGGGGGGAGGGGGGGAGGAGAAGGGAGGGGGGGGGGGGGGGGGGGGGGGGGGGGGGGGGGGGGGGGGGGGGGGGGGTTAGGTGAGAGGGGGAGGGGGGGGGGGGGGTGGGGGGGGGGGGGGGGGGGGGGGTCCCAGCTGCCATTCATTTCAGCTAGAGGAAAAAAGCAGTGTCATAACCTTTCTTCAGGCTTTTGGCCTTGCAAACCCCACTGAAATGAATGGGAAGCTTGTTGTGGAGTCTCCAATGTGAACCTACTGTTAGCCTTACTGTTTGCTGTATATGAAGGACATGGTAGCAATGAAGTCTGTACTGCGAAAGAGAGACTTTGTTCTGTGACTGCAAGTAGGAAATCTACAATGAAATGTCTGGATAGTACTAAAGGGGTTTTCTGCGACAAATCCTGAAGCGGAAGTGTTACTATGGTGGGTGCAGCTTCTGCTTCACGGGCCATGTGAACCGATGAACATGATGTCACATGGTCTGTCTCAGTCATATTTAAAGGGATGGGACTGAAATGTAATACCAAGCACAGCCCCTATACAATGTATAGTGCTGAGCTGATGGAAGGGTCATCAATACCCTCTTAAAAGGAACACTAAGAAATAAATAAAAGTATACAGGAGATCTTGTCCCCACTGTATCTGTCAAACAGAAATCTTAGAGGACAAAAGGGGTTAAAGAAGTTATCCAGTTTTAGACCAATATTGAGAGACCAATTTAATTGTTTGTATATTGAAGTTGTACTTTCTGTATCAATTCCTCACAGTTTTCTAGATCTCTGCTTGCTGTCATTCATTCTGCTTACTTCTAATGGATAAAAATCAGTCCATGGTCATGTGATGTACACACAGGTGCACAGCTCGTTACCAGGCAGACGTCCGATTACTGTACTGTGACTGAACGAGCCGTGCACCTGTGTGTCCATCACGTGACCATGCACTATACACCACATGGGAGTTTCCCATTAAAGTAGAATTGGTCCAAACTGCATTGATATCTGTTCACTTGAAAACTGGCCTTACTACATGCTTTTAAGAACATGTTCACATCTGTGTTAGAGGCTATTAGGACTCTCTATTGCAGATTCCTTAATAGAGTACTCCCATTCCAAGGATCATATTCGCTTGAAACTAACTGAAGTGTTTCACATCATACACTGCTTTATCTATCTTGCTCTGTTTGCCAGATACAGCTACATTTCTCTCCCCAGTGTCTGAGATGACAAAATTTCTTGGCCACTGTTGGTTTCTCATCATATTACAGATCCATTAATGACTTTGGGTATGTGGACAGAGCCAAACAACATTTCCATTTGTCTGTGACCCCAATATACAAAGGGTAAAAATGTTCAAAAGTGGTTCAAAGAAAAGTGGAACCAGGAACCAAAACAGCCTGTATACTGCAAAGCCTGACCAGGACCAATGCTGCAGCTGGGTATTAAAAAAAACAAAACAAAAAAAGATAGCTGTCTGCAGAGCAACGTCTATTCCTCCTAGCCTCCTATAAACATGCATGCTTGGCTCATGCAATTGTTTTCAAATAGGAGAGGGGAATAAGCTTCTGCCAGAAACTTCTGTGGCTTGCTTGTCTCCTGTGTGAGCAAAGGATCAGGACATTATCTATCTATACACACACGCACGCTGGTTGGCTGCTCAGCATGTTCAGTCAAATATGAAGACCTAAAATCTGCTCTGTGTCTGACACCTCCCGCTGGTGTTACTGTCTGCTTAGACAAAGATCATATACTGAAAGCCATACAAATAGTGTTAGTACAAGTTAGACATGGATGGACAGTCACACAAGATACACATGCTACAGAAGCAACACAAGATAATCGTGTTACCAGCTCAAGCTATGAGATAACTGTCTGCACCTTGTGGTCGCTCCGGTCACATAACACAGTCACTTTACTGTTAGTTACACTTAGTACGACTGTGAAACTGAGTCCCTGCACAGGAATTCTCATACAGGATAGGGATAGATTTACCATATATAAATGTACTATGCAATATATGATTCACTTATGTTTTATGTTGAAGCCAACCAATCTATGAAAGACAGAAAGAAGTTGCAGTCTAGGGTTTACTTATGAACTTAGAATTGCATATGCTTTGTAGGTTTTTTTTGGATACTTTATTCTACTTTGTGAATACAGAATTGCCAGATACTAACATACAGATAATCCTTTTTCTTAAAGGTTTATTCTAATCTCTGCAAATCACTCAGCAAATACCTACTTGCAGATACAGCTGGTCACTGCTGCTCTATGTTATTCCTATAACTCCCATAGGAGAAGCTACACCGTAGCTGTGCTGTTAATGTAACTCTGACTATGGAGACAATGTCACTCAGCTGTGCTAGGCTGTGTCTGGAGCTCCCAGTTTCCATGGAAGTTATGGGAACATATAAGTGCAGCACTGCTCTTGTAAGATCAAGCCGCAGGGGTCAGGCCAGGGCGCAGTTATTTCCATTTCGGCAGGGATATGCGAATAACCCTTTTAATACGCAGATACTGCTGCATTGTTTAGCCGTATACAGGTTCAGTCCTGCAGAGAGGGGACTGGTCTGGACTAATATAGTATGGCTTCAGAATGCCACATCCATATAACCTTACATTATGACTTGGTTTGGAAACATGGTATACATATGAAACTACTTCAAAAGGTTGGAGGATTTTGGAATGACAAATGAATTAGGGTAAACTAACTCTTTGTTCATACTGCTGTTTTTAACTTTCCATCAGGGTTTCTACACTTGCAGTCAAAAAAACCTCATGGATGCAAAATCTTAGCAAATAACAGATCCCCATGACAAGTCCACAGTATCCACTGGAATATGTTTGGATAGATTATAGCGGTCATGTCCCCATTAAGAAGGGAAGCCATGCTGCTATTGTGTACAGAACAAAGTCTTTGAGTTGCCTCTTATGTACAATGGAGTATGTCAGAAGATATATATGTCCCCTCAAAACCGCTTACACGGCTATACAGGGGATAGGATAGGGGTGATCGTCACCGACAAATCCATTTTTAATGTCCCCAGCTCTCAAGAAGTGTGTCAAGAAGGCTGCCCCGTCACATGCTGTGCCCCATCCCTCTCTATAGATGGCTATAGCGGCCAAACAAGAGACTGCTAAAAACATCATATGGGGAAAGGGGAAGAATTTGGGGTTGGCCAGCATTCAGTAGAGAGTCCTGGGCAATTCTAGTACATCAGATTGGGATTTAGGTGGTTCTATTCAGTATATTCAGGGATGAATCTACACTTGGGAGGTATTTGGAATGTCAGAATACACAGTTATCTATAACTTGCTCTGGAGAAATAAAAATAAATGCATTCATGCCTCTAGAAACAGTGCACAGCTTAAGACCTGGAAAAGTCTCAGCCCCTGACACAGAAGACGCCCAATACGGGGATATTCTGTAAGAAAATAAACAGCAGAGAAAGAAATACTCAGAGCACAGATCACACCATGAAATTGTCAGTCTAGTTATTGTATATGGTCAATACCCTACTGACGGGAACACAAAAATGGTGATATGAGGCTGAGCAATATGCTGGACCTCGCTCACTGACTACGATCATAGGGGTCCCGAGAGCCTCATACCAATAGAGCGGCAGGAGGAAAGTGTACATTTCAGCTCCATTTAATTCTAAGGCCACATGCACATGACCATAGTTGTGTGTGGGCCTGTAAAAAAAAAAAAAAAATAGGACAGACAGCAGGACCAAAACTATGGTCGTGTGTAAACTTAGACAGGCGGGCTTAAAACGCGCCAGATTAACCACAGTGGCTGATGCTGGACGATAGATCTGGCGTATCTTCAGGCAGTTTAGTCTTAACTTTAGGCTACTTATTTCTTTGCTTAGTTTACACCAACCCTTTCTCACAAATGGAAAAATTGCTTAAAACAATTAATAAATGCCCCAATGCATTATGGTCCTTTCATGCTGATTCTGCACAGTACATTTACCATATAACTCTAAGGCCCCACATTTTGGAAACGCAGAGTTTTTGACTGCTGCTGAAACAGTGTAAAAAATGCTGCGTTTTACAGTGCCAGAAAAGTGAATTAAATTTTGTGTAATCCTCATCCACACATTGCGGAAAAATAAAAGCTGCGTTGTCAAAAGCACGTGCGTTTCTGAAAAACGTAGCTGTAGAATTAAGAGCACTTTCCCTGCATACAGTATTTAATAGGGGAAGAAAAAAAAAATGTAGAGAAAGTTACTTTGTACACAAAAACACTACCTGTCATAGATCAGTCCATCAATGCCGTATTCTCTCATAAGCTTCCGATTCTCAGGGTCATTGGTATCATCACCCCAGCAAAATATAACCAAGCCCTTGGACTTAGCTTCTCGAATATAACGTGGATTTCTCAGCAGATCTTCAGTATGAACATTAATACCCTAAATAAACAAAATTAAAGAGAATAACAAAACTAAATAAATACAAACGCAAATAAAGAAAAAAAAATTAGATAATGCTTAAAAATGGTTATCCAGAAAAGGTAAAACTTCCTGGGTGGCAGGGATAGTCAGAACCAGCCCTCCAGGAGCTCCTTACTGATCTGCGTGGCCGGTATTGCAGGATGATGTCACAGACTCAGGCTTTTACTAATCACTAAGGCCTGTGACTGGCTAAAGCTGGAGTCGCTGACGTCATCAGGCCACACCAGCGAAGAGAATAGGTGCCATCATTCTGCAACAGGATTGAGGAGGGGGCGAGCATGGCTGCGTTTGTTCTGTGATTACTATCTTTGCCCCCCTGAAAATGTTGCTTTCTCTAGATAAACCCTTTAAAGGGGTTGTCAAAGATTGATAAAGCTGACTAAAAGCAGGAAACTGTATAACATTTAAAAAAAAAAAAAAAAAAAAAAAAAACCCCAAAACTTTGCTGTCTTAGAATGTCTTGCTGTTCTGGCGCCACCTCGTACAGAAGCTGTAACAGTCTCAGCTGTCACGTGCTGTTCATCGGCACGAGACCACTGACTGGCGGCAGCAGACATGGGAACAAGATGTCACAGCTTTGGGGCTGGTGGGGATAAGAGCAGAGGTGCTGGAACAATGGGAAATTCAAAGGGTGACCTATGGTTTTCTTTATTTTATACAGCCCCCTACCTCTAGTCAAATTCTTAACTTTTGATTTCTGGCAGTATTTGTGTCATTCATGCCTTTATTCTTTTCCTTGCTACTGTATTGGAAGCTGTCCCCTGCTTCTCGTGTATGCTGTTCAGGCTTGTGCATATATTAGAGAAAATGAGGGTAGGGGAGGGTCACTACAAACAGTTCTCTCTCGGGCATTTTAAAACACAAATGGTTTACGTGAGTCGGCTGCACACTTGCTCTGTAAAGTGTATCAGTGACGGCTTTAGGTACTGCAGTACTGCCCCATAAACGTCCATAAGACAGTACTGCAGTACCTAAAGCCACCACTACAATTTGTACAGTGAGTGAGCAGCATAGTTCCTGGCATGTAAACTAACAGGAGCTGCGCTGATCAGGAACAGCTGATCTGCGGGAGTCCTGGGTGTCAGACCGACACAGATCTAATACTGATAGCCTATCTTTATCAGAAAGCAGATAACCCCTTTAAATACAGGGCATACACCATAGACATACAGTAGAAAATGATTCTTACCAAGATGTTCTCAAATTGAGCAAAACTGACTGCAAAAGGGGTTGATCGAGACCTAAGGTCCATGAGCTCTGGATAGATTTCAGAGTGTCCTTGCGTCAGGAAAAGTATTGGATACTTGTTCTGTTTACGTCGAACCCTTGAAAGGAAGAAACACACATCTATATAGCAGCAGATCTGTTCAGATGTGATTTTAGAGCCCATTATATTAGCAGGGTAGCGTTCTTATTGGGACGGTAATATGGCATCCATAAGGTGAGACAGGTCCATACAGTCTACTGTATGGACACAGAAAAGTAAATACAAATGGCAGCAGGCCCCTGAGAAGTAACAGTCCAATGAAGAGTGTAACACTGTAACATACTGGTTCTCTATATGGAATCGGATCATTCAAAACTATTCATTACTAACTATTCTCATAGTAAACCTATCTATATGAAATGATACAAGCAATGAAGCAATATACATAAAACATACATGAGGCGTAAAAGGAAAAATACGTAAAAGGTGCTAATATATCCTTTTAATGCAAAATGTAGATTGCCTCATATTTATATAATGAATATTTATAGCCCAACGATGTGCTATATTCCACTATATATAGAAGTCTGTCAGCCGTGCAGTCCTTACATAGAAGAGAATGTATTACTTTTTTGTAAGTAGCCCATACATATTAGATGTTTCCTGACTGAACCTGACAATTTTAGCAGGACCAGTCAATCATCTAATATGTATGATGTGTATGGAGGCCTTCCGACTCTTGCCTGAAGGCAGATTTTGGATTTTAACAATCCTATTGTTCTGGAGAAGATAATCCATTTCTAGCTTGTCAGTGGCTTCCTTCCCTCATCCATTCAGAAAACTTGCACTGCCATGCTTGCCTGTGTATGGGTGGATTGGACAGATAGCTGCTGGCCAAACCAGCACTAAGGTGTATGGTCATCATTAGCCGTACAGAGAAAAGCCATTAAAAAAATAAATAAATAAATAAAAAAATAGAGTTAAACTGGTAAACTATGCTAAGTTAAAGAGGACCTTTCTAGTCATCATTGTGCGGCATTATATTGTTAATTTCGGCACCGATATCTCCCCACTGTCAGAAGGGCGGGCCTTACAGCCTAGTGTCATCGCTGGGATGTGAGGAACGCCCCCTTGACTGTACTCTAACATAGCCTTGTATTGTCAGAGGGGAATCCTTACAGCTAGCGTCATCGCTGTCGGCTTTCTAGTGGTATATAATACCACACACTGATGAGGACATGAAAGGTCTTCTTTAAACTAAATAATGTAACAGGAATAAAACATGATAAAAGGGGCTCTATGGGACATGTTAATTGATGTTCCACTCTAAGAATGGGCCATCAATTGAAGATCAGTGGGGGTCCAACACCCAGGACTCCCCGCAGATCATCTCTTTGAAGGAGTGGTGTCAATCCTTCAGTGTCTCTTCTAATTCACAGGCAAGGTGACATGCTCATCCGTCACATGACCTGTTCACTGCTCTGTCTCATTAAGGTGAATAGGATACCAAACAGTCGCTGTACAATATACGGCACTCTGCTCAGCTTTCTGTGAAGAGACTTCAGAACTCATCCAAATACTTCAGTCTCTTCAAACAGCTGGTGGTCAGGGGCCCAATGTATCGGACCCCTGCCAGTTTTCAACTGATGGCCTATCCTAAGGATAGGTCATCAATTAATAGGCCTGGAAAACCCTTTTTATATGCTGTTAAATATAACCCACTGGTTTATATGGTTTTGCATTAAAATCACATGAGTCACGCCACCTAATGTTAGTGAATGTGGTCACGAAAAAATCCAGCAGGATCACATGTATGGTCAATAGCTGTGATGAAGAAAGGCTAGACTGGGCTCTCACCTTGTCGCCAGTGGCCTTAGCCTTATTTATTCCACTCCTTGGGGTGCCATGTACCCATAAGCATGTAACCTGTAACCATAAACTTCATTTTCTTTGGAAATGACATTCTACTTGCTACCCCAAGGAATATGGTACTTTAACTTACATTGTGCAAATATCAGCATCGAATGCTGAGAAGACAATCCTTCGACCGCCAGCCTTTTCTAAGACAGATTTCAAAATAATATCCAGGAAGAGGTTCATGTCAAAGTAACTGGACAAATTCCCATCCCATTTGCCGCTCTAAGGAATAAAAGAAAAAACATGCAAACTAAAAAGTTAAAACTTCATTCTTATGCTTTATCCAGAAAAGTTGTCCTTTCTGTATCTCCTATAGCAAATAATGAATTGCGCATTCGAAAATCTACTTTAAGACTATGTGGTTTGCAATAAGAGCACTGGCTGGAACAATCTGTGCCAGCGTGTCCCGTAATCCAGACAGCTCTGCTTCTTATTAGGAAGCTGAATAATTTTTGCAAGACAATGGAGGAAACTTCTGAAGCTCTGCACAATAGAATTCTGTCATAAAAGTTACAAAGTGGAGTTTTGTGACTTTTGAGCTCATTTATATCATCTAGCTGTGTGTGCACCAGATGTTTAAATCTCATTACAGTAAAGGGGTGGCACAGAAAGCGGAGTGACCGCTCAGAACAGAAGAGGTAAATTTTTCTCATCTTCAAGTCTATCAAACATCTGACATTTGATAAACTTGGTGCGATTTACGTCAATGCAGATTCCAGCAAAACTGGCATTAAAATTCCCTCCACTGCGTTTAGTTTTCAGGCCCTTTAACATGGATTGCAGTTTTATTGCAACACCAAAGATACTAGATAGTGTTGCACAGTGGCGATGTGCTGCTGACCGATGCCAACTATATGGGGATGAACAATTCCAATATCCCCTAATAGTAGCAATGACTACAACATTGAAATGCAGCAATGGAGTGTGCAGTGACCAGGAACGAATGCTCCTAGGAATGTCCATTCCAGATCAACTGTAAGCCTGTGTAACAGGGCCTTCATTCCCAGCCATAGTCAAACTAGTTATTCATTTAAAGAGGACCTGTCACGTCTTCATGTTTATGCTGTTTTACATACCACTAGAAAGCCGACAGCGGCTTTCCCGGTATGTGCCCCGGGGCTGGAGATATAGGGAGTCTTATTTTCACCGTTCACCATCAGAAGGGCATTCCTGACAGTGTAGCTGCGCTGTGAGGAACGCCCTCTCTGACAGTACAGGCTATGGGATGAGTACAGAGAGAGGGGGCGTTCCTTACAGACAGCCCAGCAATGACGCTGAGCTGTGAGGAACACCCCACCCCTCAGTACAGTGCTATGGAGGAATACTGTCAGGGAAGGCGTTCCTCTCAGCGCAGCTAGACTGTCAGGAACGCCCTTCTGACGGTGAACCGTGAAACTACAACCCCCAACATCTCCAGCCCCGGGGCACATACCAGGAAAGACGGCAGTGTGCTGAATTCAGCGTGCTGTCAGCTTTCTAGCGGTATGTAAAACCGCATATACATGAGGATGTGAAAGGTCCCCTTTAATGGTGTTTTCTGTGATAGCCTATATAGAGCATGTCATCTTTATCAGATCAGATGAATGGTATTCAGCTGCAATATCGAGCTGAGTATACATAAAATGTTCAACACAGTATACAACTTTTTCTTTTTTGCATTACGTCAAGAGTATTGCCTGATGTACACCTTCAACAGAAGCCTGCAAGGTATAAGCCTACAATGGTATTCTGTAGAAGGTACACATCAGGCAGTACTCCTGACAAACGTATTTGACGGCTTTAAGTTCTCATACACACAACCATATTCTGTCCAGGAAACAACGCACAGGTAGGCTGTATTTCTCGGCCTAACCACAGCCATGTACATGAAACTCACTGTATCATGGCATGTTTGGCTTTAATGGCCTTATTCACTACGGCACTAAACTTACAGAAAGCTGAGAGTTTAATACAGTAGTGATAGGGCTGTTTAGGAGCACGCTGCATCAAATCTGACTAGAATATAGTGAGATTCATGCACTGGGCCGTGGTCAGTCCAGTAAACATAGCCTAAACACTGAGTCTCTCCAACATGGAATACAGTTGTGTGCATGTCCTTGATGAATACATAGGGCTGCAAACAATTCACAAAGCAGCTTATATTATACTGAAAGGGTTATAGCTATGACGCAGGACGACAAAACATATCAGATTATTACTGACCTTTTCTTGACAAATCCACTTGATTTCTATGTTAAAGCCAACATCTTCAGGCACAGCCTCTAGCACCTGCAAAGCATATGACGTGTAAATACAACCAAAACCAATATGGCATAAAATAAACCTGATACACACACACATTTATTTTCACACTACATGAAAAGTATACAGAAATGTATTCTAGCTTTCTTTAGCAAATGTTAATAAGTATGCAAACATAATGGCGACAAGCTCTGTAGTCCCTAATTGGTGCCGTGATGGAATACAGTGCCGATGACTGATTTTTGGGGGAGTTTTTTTTTTTTTTTTAAAGACATCAGAATTGCATTTTAAAAATTAATGTTTTCCACACATATATATCATACATTAAAGGGGTTATCTGGTTTCTAAGATTGATGGCATATCCTTAACATTGAGGTCTATGGGACAGCGCTGCGGTACCTACACTCGCTGCTACAGCGTGGTTCATGGTATGTAATCATTAGCAAAGGCCATCTGCAGGGATCCCGGGTTGTCAGATCCCCCTCAGATCTAATATTGATGGACTATCCTAAGTATACACCATCAATGTTAGAAACCAGATAACCAATTTAAATAAATTATTATAATTTATCTATCCATCCACACAGTTTTTTTTGGACTAAAGTGTTCCTAGTAACAAGCAAATATATATACACAATATAATAATACAATAGAACAGAATTAAGGAGGGATCATTCTTACCGTGTCAAGGGAAGGAAAGGGCTGATTATCAGATACGGAGCACTCTTCATCATTGGCGTCTGCAGATATTAAGTGATATGATAAGGTTAGAAGTCACAAAAACAGCAAAGACAACAGAAGACGTTCATATCAAATATAAGCAGAACATAGAAAAGAAAGAAAATAAGCATGATTAAAAATGAATAAAAAAATATTTATATATAATTTATAAAAATATCTGCTTTATCCTCACGTCAGACCAAAGTTAGAAGGAAAATAAACTGACTCCTATACAATTAAATAAGTATTCTTTTGTAAATGTTCAATAAAAAGTCAATATGTCTGCAACATAAACTATTGGCAGTCAAGTCAAGGAGGAAAGAGTTTACATTTGCAGAGCTAGTAATGTCACCTTGATCTTGCACCTAATTTTTACTTACAAAAGAGTGAAGTCATTGTGCGGTGTCGGGGAAAGGTTTTCTCACTGATAAGAGCTAGATCATGAGTCATAACTTATTCAACAATGCAAAAAAACATTGAAAAATAAAACAGCTGTGAATAAGTTTGTTTTGTGATCACGACAACGGCATATTTACTGCTACAATAGACAACGCCCCTTTAACATTATAGTATAATAGACTGCAGCACTTTCACCAGCAAGTACAGCAATAAACAGAATTCCTATAGGGGCAGCCTTAGATTGTGGGCTAGTGAAAAAACTAACTGTCAGAATCAGTGGAACGGCACCTATCAAAGAATGAAGAGAGCTGGTGAGGGTACCATTTTTAAATTTCTTTTTTTTTTTTTTAATTATTTTACTTTCATTTTTATTTATTTTTTACATTGTGTCCCCATAAGGCCATGATAAACCTTTGGGGGGCATTTTTACAGTATTTTTTGGTGTGTTTGCACGTGGGAAGGGAAGGGGGGGGGGGGGTGTATCTGATTTCCCCTGTAATATACAGCCTCCTGTCCATGACTGCTGAGCTGATCTGGGTCCTCTAGGACCCAGCAGTTATATGTCTCTGATCCCCAGTGGTTGGCGTGACTTCCAGGTCAGAAGGGAGAAGCATAATGGCGGCTCCCATAGCTGTGTACACAGCGATTGGGAAGGCAGGGAATGGTAATAAACTGTCCTGCATCTCTATAAAAGCTCCAGCTTTCTGTAGTTACAGACGGCTCCCCAGTTTTGCAGCGGCATGATTTCATGCAGCTGCTTAACACTACAAGGATGTACAGGCACGTCCTTGCAAAGTTAAGAGTTGACCGCCCTAATGTATATAGTCTATGGGCGGCCATGGAACTTTTTAAATAGAGAATTGTATACACAAGGATTGAATGTGTTATTTACATTTAGGACAAGCTTGTTGACTGTTTCCTTATAGCAACCGGGTGCATTGTGAATGTAACAATGGACAATCAAAAGAGAAAATGAAATAGGAGGTCTGCAGCACCAGAACAGAATGTCAAACTAAGGGTCCTTCAGTTTGCATAGTAGACAGATTAGGTGAGACCTGATAACTACATGTAAAGAGTTCAAACACCAAAAAGTCAACATGAACCCTTCTTTACCCAAACATCCGTCAGGGACAGTGCTGAGCCCCCATATACGTAAGATGGTCATCAGGTCAAGACAACTTCCCTCTTGTATATGTTTAGGAGTACGCCTCTGTGTATAGGATGCAATGTGAAGTATGGCACAAGATCACATAAGCAATATAGGAATCGTCTGATTTCAGACTAATACGTACCAGAATGATCTTGTAACTTTAGTGCAGTCACATGAGCCAGCTGGATAGAAACAAGAGATGCAAAAAGATGAACTTGCAGGAAGGATTTTGCCACATTGTACAAGACAGAAATGTTAAGGGGGTTGTCCACTTCCTTTTTATTGATGATCTATCCATAGGGCAGGTAAGAGTTCAGTGGGGATCCGACATCCAAAAACCCTGCTGAGCATTGATTGACTACTTATCCTGAGGATTGGATATCAATTTAAAATAAATAAAAAAATGGACAACCCCTTTAACATTTTAGGCACCATAAGATTAGCAGAGGTTGCTCAGCAGTCCTCCAATTATAGTAGTTTAGTCAGGAAGACGCGATATAAACATTTACATGGCCACAATGAAGAGTGTAGTTGCTTGTATATTACCCTACCGGCTGTGCCCAGATGATTCCTGGGGCAGCTGCATCCTGAAAAGGGGTTGTTCAGCTGGTACACATATAAGGGGGGTATTCCAGTCACAACACGTTACTAACCCCCACCAATCAGGAGAATGAGGGTCTCTTGCACCCTAATTTAAAGGGAGTGCTAGTACATTCATTTCAGAGGGACAACCAGAGATATCCAAAAAGATGTATTTGACTTGAATGGATCAGGGGTGCCCATTGCCACCCACAATATTCAATCTGGGGTGCATGACTGGTGGGGGTCTCAGCTGTCTGACCCCACTAATCAGCAACTGGAATCCTCCTTTAGTACATTTGCATGTTAGATACAGCTATTTGGGTACGTAAAGCCAGAATGCATTACAAAAAAAAAATAAATAAAAGAATGCATTTGCTAGATGTCAACCAGATCCTATGATCTATTTGCAAATAGAAGTGATAAGACAATCGTATTTACAGAACATAGAACGGTCACCACATGTAGTAAGCACACGTGTATGCTCACGTGTGTTGGTGTTATTTTCGGATGCAGTCCCATGTCTGTGTATATTGCTACTCGTAGTGTTATTCAGCAGATAATTACCTTTAATAGCTGAAGTTGGTCATACGAGAGCTCCTTCACAGGAATCTCAAATAGCTCTACAGATGCGGCATTAGCTTTCTGTATATAGAAAAAAAGGATAATTATCTTGTGATAATTGCCTGGTAACAAGAATGGATATTTATTACACACTTCTCTTTTTCAAGCACGATTCTCATTCAGAAAGGAGTAGAACAAGAACAAATCCATTCTGTTAGGTAAAAGGGGTGTTTCTATTAGGGAGTGCTACAATATCTTTATTTAACCCCTGCAGAAGCTTAAAATAAACTCTACACACTCCCCTCTCCGTTCGGCCGGGGATCCAGTGGAGAGACTCTTTTCGGGTCCCCAATCTTTGTTGGTATTGTGTCCACATGTAATAGCAGCAGCCAGTTAGTCGCTGAGCAATAATACTCCGTTTCAACAAAGCATCACTACTAAGTCCCAATGATCGGCTGTATAGCTCATGTGTGGACTAAAGGTCAGGAAAAGTCTCAGTCGGTTTCCTGGGTGAATGGAGGGAGAGAATGCAGAGTTTGTTTATTTTAAGTTTCAGAGATTAAAAAAAAAAAAAAAAGGAGTTCAAACACCCCTTTAACGATCTAACAATGGGTTATCAATACCAAGGCTTAGACAACCCCTTTAAGGGCTTTTGGGATGCACAGTCAATGGCACACCACTCATGGCCAGGTGTGGCGGGGTTTCTAGAAGAAGGCCTTTCTTTTTTAATATGTTAAAAATTCTTCCATATGTGCCCAAGGAGGTCAGTCATTTCCCTCTTTCTGCAATAGGAGATGATAAAATTCAACCCCTTCCCCTTGATATAATCCCCTGTTTGTCAGGCAATTGAAAAAAACAAACAAAATGGAAACAGACCCTTGTGTTCTATGCAAGATTTCTGCCCAACTGTTTGCTATGTGCACATGGAGAAAAAAACAAAACAAAAACACACCTTGCGCATCCAGCAGTGCGAACAAGCGGATCTCCTGCGTATACTTAGTGGAAGAGTGAAGAAATCAGGAGATACCTTTTAGAGGCTGAGTATATTTGATAAGTAAGCTTTCAGAAGACTAGCTTCCTTCATCAGACATGGTGATGAGCAAGAACTGATGAACAAGAACTGATGTCTGATGAAGGAAGCTAGTCTTCTGAAAGCTTACTTATCAAATATACTCAGTTAGCCTCTAAAAGGTATCGCCTGATTTCTTCACTCTTCCACTACTTTCAATGGCTAACATGGTACAACACTATACTACTGCATATACTTAGTCATTTACTTCCGTATCTAAGGGCTGTATCAGCCAGCAGCAGAATCCTTATTACATAGTGTGAGGTACAGATTTTTTTCTTAATGAATGAGCAAATGTTCGCTCCTTGGGTGATCTGTTACATTTTAGACAGTCTGATTACTGGGAATGAGCGTTCATTGCCGATAATTTCTTGTAATGGCTTGGTCTAATAGCGCCTTAACAGCACCTCTACTAGTTCTGTGCACCTGCCTGGGAATGACTGTTTTATTGCTATAGACCGAACACAAAAAGCAAACACATTTACCTTTCTCATAGATATACAGCATGTTAGATCATGGTAGATCACTGGTACATGATCCTTGGAGAGATGAACATCAAACTCGACAAACGCAGCACCCTAGAGGGCAAAAAAAAAAAAATAAAATATTTGTTATCCACCCATAGTGCGTAATACTAGCTAAATTTTCCTTGAGGAGTAGTTCATCATCTGTGCAGATCACTTAGAAAACTTTGCAAACCAAAACTTCTGTAAAACATACTTTTAGTATTGGAACCCATCTCTCAACAGTGATAACTGAGCTGCAATACCAGACACAGCCACTACACAATAAATAGCGCTGTGTGTGCGCAGACAGCCATAATTTATTTTTTATTTTTTTTTAATTATATGCACTACAACAAAAAAAAAAAAAAAAAACACAAATCCAAGTAAAAATGTATATTCTTAATTTTTTTTTTATCTTTAGTTTACACAGATAAACTTTTTTTTTTTTTTTTTTTAAATAGTCAACTTTTTCAAGACTGCTGATTAATATTAAAATATTATTAAAAACTTAAAATATTGCGTTATGGTTGTTTTGATATATATATTTATATATATTTAGACTTGGGCAAACAGTGCAGCTGTAGTAACGTATTACATCAGTGTGGGTGTTTTGTCATCTATAAGACCCCCAGTTCCAAGGAAAACAACCTTGTGAAACTACAACTCCCAGCATTAGTACTTGCTCTACTATTCTTGGAACTCCCAGAAAATTCCCAGATAACTAGAGACCCAACCGGCTCCTGCTAGACTGCAGGAGAGCTGGACGGGCTTGCAGGAGTCCCAGGTGTTGGATCTCACTGATCTTTTATTGATGACCTATCCTCAGGACTGGTCACTCTTAAAAATGAATTTGACAACCCCTTTTATCAAGTGAGTTGTGTTCTATTACAATGTGGAAATTCCTCATCTTTATTAAAAAAAATAAAATAAAAAAATAATAGAGATATATATATCTATATCTCTATATCCTCTAGGGCTAAGGACACACGATGACATTTCACTGATGTCATTTCTGAAGCCATGTATTATAAAGGGTGACTGTCTAGTAATGACATATGGATGACTTCTCTTTCAACAACTGCATAGAAAACCTGAACATGTGTCCTTAGCCTTCACGTCAATGGGAGTTTAGGAGATAGCCGAGTGCTGTATTGTATTAAACTGGTACTTACAATAATAAATAATATTCACAATAAGGATTATTCAATGACAGGCAACAGTAAGTCAAGAGTTGATTTCATGCCCCCACCTTATAGGACGGTGATTAACTAGGTAACTTACATGGTTGGCAGCACTTTTTAAAGAGGCCACAGTATTTTCTCGGATTTTGGCCATCCTATCAACAAAAACAATAAAACAAATGAAACACTACAATATCCACCTTTTCCAGAATAAATGCACATTGTATACTCAAAAATATACTTAGTCCCTACAGAGCACACACCATAGAAACAAAGCAGAATAATGAGGCTACTTTCACAACCGTCCTGCATTGTGCATCAGAGGTATATATGAGGAGGATTTATTCAACTTCTACTTCTGACAAATGTCGCTTTCCTGCTGCAAACAGGCACTACAAAACGCAATGGGTTGGCTACAGAATTTCTGTGGACGACATCCTGCAGCAGACACCCCCCTAATATAGCCAAAGTCGGCTTGCTTTTGCCATAGCTTTCTGTTGCGCTTCCCATGGACTGACCTAGATTTCAACCTTTACACTGCAAAGGATGAAAACCATGGCTGAACCCACAGAAGTAATTCCCAAGCAGCGCCAATTGCCAATCCACAGCAAAAGAAATTTGGTGCTGCAATTTTGTTTCTGCAGCATATGGATGGGATGGCTGTGAATCTAAACTGGTTAGCCACCAGCAATTCCACTGCATCTAACCTGTTGTGATTCAGACACGTCACCAGGATTATATAGGAGAGTACAGTCAGTGGGGCATTCACCGCCACCCAGGAATGACGCTGAGCTGTGAGGCCAACCCCTCTGTCAGGGCAGCGATACTGGTGACAAAACTAACGGCATCAATATCTCTGGCACCGGGGCACATACCAGCAAAACTGACAGTGCACTGGATTCTGCACAGCTATGCAGGGATACGTACTTTCTCCCACCCAATCAATAGGATTCTAGCAATCTTACTTAGCAGTCGTGGTGGAGTTGCCAGCACCTCTATGTCCAACATCAAGTGGCGTCCGAGGCTTCCAGTACTTGCAGAAAGAGCTGCTCATGTCACAAGAATAACCTGATATTGGATGTATTATAATAAAGTCAACTGAAAAAACAAAAACAAAAAGAAGCGATTTAGCATAGAAACAACAATTTAGTTAGAAACTACAATAATTATTTCATGTCATCGAATTACATTTCCTGAAAATTTCCTGTTATTCCTTCATTGAAAATGACTGGACTGAGATCCACAGGGAAATAATAACCCAGAATACAGATCCTAGAAAGCCTCCGCATTTATATAAAAGGCAGGTAGTGTAAGAGGATGATGTGGTGTAAGAGGAGTCCTAACTAATACACGAGCTACAGAGGTGCTTAATGATCATTGGGGCAGAATTACTAATCCTTATAGAAAATAAAAGAAAGCAAATAGACTACCCCTAGTCATCTGTGCCTAATCAGAGTAAAAGACGCGATGAAAGCCGCGGTCTGCCTCAAATTCTGATTCACTTTCCACTGTATGAAGTTACCCTTTAACCACAGCAGATTTATTACAGTGACTGAAGCTGAATGATAAACCTGGGGCATCTTTACATTGTGTAGACCAACTATACACCAATTATTAGACGGCTTAGTTTCCGACCGAGAGAAAAAAAAAAAAATGTATGCATTTTTAGTGTTAAATTTTAAAACCTGCCCCATTAGGCAACCCTCTTCTCTCATTGGTCATCAATTTTTCATACTGATGACCTATCCATTGCTGTTTTTTGCTCACCTTGTTCCCCTCTCCCAAGTGGTGTAACGTAACAAATCCTATAAACATTTGGTGTTGCAATAATTATAATGAAGAAACCCAATGAAGAAATTGCTTTTTTCTTTCCACACTGCCCTTTGAAAAACATTAATAGCTGAACAAAACATTTTATATACCCACAAAGAATTAAAAAGCCCTTTATATTCCCCATTCCCCCCCCCGTCACAATTTCTGTATTTCAAAAGCCATTCGGACTTTATATAGCCATACTATAAGGACCTTTCACCACCTCCATTAACTCCAGTTCTTGGTATTTGTTAATAGTCGCCGCTCCACTGATTCTGACACAGTTGGAATTTTCTCTCTAGCCACCACCATTCCTGAGTAGTCAGTGCAGTTAGTTTTGGTACCTGTGCTATTTAAGCTCTGTAATGTTAGAAGGGCAGTGTCAGGCAGGGGGGTGTGATCCAGAGCTCCAGAGGCATCCTGCCTGACACCGCCCTCCTGACAGTACAGAGTCTAAATCGTTTATCAGGCACCAAAATTAACAACATAGATTACTCAGGAATGGTGGGGGCTAGAGAGAAAATTCCAATTGCACCAGAATCAGTGCAGCAGCAGCTATTAAATGATGGAAAGAGCTGGACTTGAAGGTGACTAACTGGTTAAGACTGTCACAAGGACAGCTGTTCATTCATCAGGTCCACCAGAGTACAGGAACTTTTCTGGGCTAATATAAGCATTAGATAATTCTTTCAGGCACCTATGAACATATGAAGGTAGTGCAGCATAATGATGGCCAGGGAACACTTTCCCAAACTTCTCCCTCAGCACTAACCCCCCTCTTTTTCTTATTCAAAATTTTCACAAATTGGCTTCCTTCTCCTTCGGTTTTACAGATTATAGCCTTGGTGAGGGACACTAAGGTAATCTATGCAAGTTGATGAACTGCTCAATGAAGAGGATTTTGTAAAAAATATACAATTGTTACTTTGTTTCTTTCTTTCTTTAGAGATCTTGATAAGATACACAAGTCAAATATAATACAAAGCCACTTACAGCTCATCTTTTACTCAATCTATGGATTTAGATCCCTTGGAGACACAGTTGACAAACTATTCCTGTGTAGTAGAGCTAGCTGGCACATTATCCGCCAAGCTGTTCCTTCTCTCAGAATAGTAATTATGTCAGACTGTAAAACTGAGTGGGTTTGGTGTTTCATTTGCTCATCTCAGTGTAGGTTGGTGGTGTGAAAATTTCTGATTTTTATTTCCCACGGAAAAGATGCCCAGAAAAAGACACAAAAAAAACTTGCAAGCTTTGTTTAATGAGTAAACTATAAAAAGCATACCTCTAACTTTCCCCAGAGTTTGCCTGGCATTCCTACTCATAATGGGGAGTGTGATGACGCCATTGCTTTTCCCTGTGTCCATCAGTGTGGATGACAAGAGACAGGCCGTGCCCACATGTCCAGGGAGTGTATCGCCTTGCACCACAGCCTCGCTCAGGTCTTCCTGCAGGTGCACAAGCAAATAAAATGAACTGATAGATAATAAAAAGATCAAAAAGTTATTCTACTCCACAAAGTTATTTTGTTATTCAATTTTTTTTTAATGCATTTTTTTTTTTTTTTTGTTTCAAGCAGGGATTTTTGTTTTTTTATTACTAATTTGTTGTCAACAGATTCTCAGCCTATAACAAAATGTGGTGTGATAGCATCCTAAAAACTAAGAACCCCATGCACCGGCATGTGAAGCCTCCAAATAGGCTACATTTTTGCAACAGAAATCTGTTCTGCTCATGTTAATGTTGTGATGGCAAGCACCCAGATGACTGATAGTGTCACACAACTTTCTGGGGGAAAAAAAAAAACCCTAAGAAAAAGTTATCATTGTCTGCCCAGTTACAGAGCAGTTCAGTCACTGATTCTACAAACTTGCTAGCTTTTAAAGTCCTGTGATTACAGCAGCATTAGTAACTCTCTCTCTGCAGACATGCAGAAGTGTTCAATTCCCTGTTTAGCTGATAATCTGGTTACTTAAACCCTTTATTTACCCCACCTGCTCCTGCTAAGAGGAAGTAAAGAGCTGCAGCAATTCTAGTTGTCGTAGTGTCCTATACCGAAATGAATTAAGTTACTGTTTCTACAAACCTGCTAGCGCCAATGCTGCTGTAATCACAGGACTTAAGCATATACACACACACAGAAGTTTGTAATTTTTTTTTGCTTCAGTAATTTATCTACCCATCTGCTGCATCATCTGACATCAGCAGAGAGGAAGTAAAGGACTGCAGCAATTCAGGTGTCTTGCTCACTATCCTAAAATTAAAGGCGTGTGCAGACTGGAAGTTAATAAATTGTACAGATACCAAAGAGAACACAGCGCATCATTTTAAGCTTTACATGTAATTCTAACTGAATTTATATACACTGAGATATATATCCTTAGAGGTGTTTTTAAGCAGATCATTGGAGGTACAATTTTACACTGACACTTAAAGTGGAGCCAGTCACCAGTATTTGTTAAATAACTTCTAATTATGTTGCTGCTCTCTATGATCCCTTTAGCTATTCATTAGAGCACAAATATGGCTGTGTAAAAGCAACCTCAGGGTGATAACTGCTGGCCACAACATTTCAAAAAATTGCTCAATAGTATTGCTGTGTGAGCAGAGTTTACATAAAACACTCACTTCAAAGAAGTCAAAGAGGAGTTCCAAATTATCAGGCTCCATAGTATGTACACTGAATTCAGTCCATCTGTCAGGCTGGAGTGCATAACCACATTCTGGCTGCGAGTGCCGAGACACAAATTCAGTATTGCTTATTAAGGAGATTTCAAATGTGCTAGCCATCTTTGGGAGAAGAACTGGAGAGGGTTTATCTGACTCTTCCTCCTCACCCTCTTCTTCCAGGCCTCCAAATGTTAACTTCACCCTGTTCACACAAGATAGAAGGAGATTAGTTGTAAAGCCTCAAACAATTCTGCAAAAACACAACTGACCTGGCAGTGTACATTACCATATTGACTGAACTGTAACCTACTACTCTTTCAAAAACATTCCAAGTCATGCTGTTACATTACTCTTAAAAAAAACTATATATAAAAATAAACCATAAAAAAAGGGGCAAAAAAAAAAAAAAAAAAAAAAAAGCTAGAAATTTTTTTTTTTTTAAATTTATACAGTACAGACCAAAAGTTTGGATACACCTTCTCATTCCAAGAGTTTTCTGTATTTTCATGACTATAAAAATTGTAGATTCACACTGAAGGCATCAAAACTATGAATTAACACATGTGGAATTATATACTTAACAAAAAAGTGTGAAACAACTGAAAATATGTCTTATATTCTATTTTCTTCAAAGTAGCCACCTTTTGCTTTGATTACTGCTTTGCACACTCTTGGCATTCTCTTGATGAGCTTCAAGAGGTAGTCACCTGAAATGGTCTTCCAACAGTCTTGAAGGAGTTCCCAGAGATGCTTAGCACTTGTTGGCCCTTTTGCCTTCACTCTGCGGTCCAGCTCACCCCAAACCATCTGGATTGGGTTCAGGTCTGGTGACTGTGGAGGCCAGGTCATCTGGCGTAGCATCCCATCACTCTCCTTCTTGGTCAACTAACCCTTACACAGTCTGGAGGTGTGTTTGGGGTCATTATCCTGTTGAAAAATAGATGATGGTCCAACTAAACGCAAACCGGATGGAATAGCATGCCGCTGCAAGATGCTGTGGTAACCATGCTGGTTCAGTATTCCTTCAATTTTGAATAAATCCCCAACAGTGTCACCAGCAAAGCACCCCCACACCATCACACCTCCTCCTCCATGCTTCACAGTGGGAACCAGGCATGTAGAGTCCATTCGTTCACCTTTTCTGCGTAGCACAAAGACACGGTGGTTGGAACCAAAGATCTCAAATTTGGACTCCTCAGACCAAAGCACAGATTTCCACAGGTCTAATGTCCATTCCTTGTGCTCTTTAGCCCAAACAAGTCTCTTCTGCTTGTTGCCTGTCCTTAGCAGTGGTTTCCTAGCAGCTATTTTACCATGAAGGCCTGCTGCACACAGTCTCCTCTTAACAGTTGTTGTAGAGATGTGTCTGCTGCTAGAACTCTGTGTGGCATTGACCTGGTCTCTAATCTGAGCTGCTGTTAACCTGCAATTTCTGAGGCTGGTGACTCGGATGAACTTATCCTCCGCAGCAGAGGTGACTCTTGGTCTTCCTTTCCTGGGGCGGACCTCATGTGAGCCAGTTTCTTTGTAGCGTTTGATGGTTTTGGCCACTGCACTTGGAGACACTTTCAAAGTTTTCCCAATTTTTCGGACTGACTGACCTTCATTTCTTAAAGTAATGATGGCCACTCATTTTTCTTTACTTAGCTGCTTTTTTCTTGCCATAATACAAATTCTAACACTCCATTCAGTAGGACTATCAGCTGTGTATCAACCTGACTTCTGAACAACACAACTGATGGTCCCAACCCCATTTATAAGGCAAGAAATCCCACTTATTAAACCTGACAGGGCACACCTGTGAAGTGAAAACCATTTCAGGTGACTACCTCTTGAGGCTCATCAAGAGAATGCCAAGATTGTGCAAAGCAGTAATCAAAGCAAAAGGTGGCTACTTTGAAGAACCTAGAATATAAGACATATTTTCAGTTGTTTCACACTTTTTTGTTAAGTATATAATTCCACATGTGTTAATTCATAGTTTTGATGCCTTCAGTGTGAATCTACAATTTTTATAGTCATGAAAATACAGAAAACTCTTGGAATGAGAAGGTGTGTCCAAACTTTTGGTCTGTACTGTATATAAAAAAAAAAAAAATAAAAAAACAAAAAAAATAAAACACGCACACAATACTGAGCTTTACGTTCTAAGAAATTATTCCATGCGCTGCTGGGTGACAAAGACCCCTCTAAAGAAAAAAGGAGGGGGGCATAAGCGGCGGATTGGTTTAGGTTAACTAGATTTAAAACTTTGAAATGATATAAGTTTCACGGTTTATTAGGTTTAAGTGGATCCATAAGAGCCCACCTGAAGTCATCGGCTGCCTTTAATATCCAAGTTCTAGTTTATATGTAGCAGAATTGTATCTTGCTATAAGTTTCATATTTCTGCAAACAGCTAGCTGAGCCTTGGGTTATTTTTCAGAGAATACCCCCAGCATTATTCTATATATAGCACATCTAGGACACTATAATGCATAAACCACCACCAAATCGGTTTCATGACTTTACTTTTAAGCGTCCATAAATGATATACCCACCTCTGACTTTTTTTTTTTTTTTTTTTTTAAATATGTTTTAATTTTTTTTTTCCAATGCAAATAAAACAAAAAATGAAGCAACTCTGCAAATAGTCTCAAAGGATTTTCTCAAAATTGCAACTGGTCACCTATCCATAAGTATCAGATTGGTGGGGAGGGTGGACCCTCACCAATAATGAGAATGTGGATCTTGTGTCCACCATTTAAATGAAGTGGTGGTCAAGCATGTGCACTGGTGCTCCTTTCAACCGCATGGAACTGCCGTAATCCTAAGGAAAGCTGGACGCCGTTCTTAAGATAGATGTGGTCATAGCTGTCAGACCCCCATCGATTGGGCACTTATCACCTAGCCTCTGGATAGGGGAAAAGCTGCAATGCTAGGAAAAGCCCAAAATTTACTACAATGATAACAGAAGTAGACCTCAAACAAAACTCTGCATAGTTAGGTCGTCTAGTCAACCTACATGCCCTCTACATGTTAGGTAAACAAGACATGTTAGTGAGATGATGTTAGGCACTGAAAAGGAATGTGCTTGCAGGGTCAGACTACACAGGGTTTTGTTTGTGGTCTGTTACCATGGAGATCTGTATAGGAGCACAGAACATTTTTATTTAAAATGATTTGCAAAGTTGCTTCATTTTAGATGAACTGGAACAAAGATTATTGGCTGCAATCCGGGCAACGTGGGTAGAAGTAAACTAAGCCCACAAAATCTTTCTTAATAGGGTGACAAAGAGATCTGGAGGAGCTCTCTGGTGACCTGCATACAGCAATGTCGCAATCTCTTCCTGGATGTAAACGAATAAAAGAAGGAAGCGAACAATGACATTTAAAGAAGGTCAACTAGGAGAACCCCACAGATCTCCAGGTAGCAGGACCCAGTCTAAGTAAGATTTGAGGTAGGCCCAAGCAAAAACAAGATTTTAGGCATTGAAGTTAATTTTTTAAAATGCATAAAAATTCACTTGTCTTTAGTATTTATTTAATCACCAAAACTTCTCTTTTAGAAACCCAAAATGTTTGCATCCAGTTTTTTTTTTTTTTTTTTTTTTTAAATAGGGTTAGGAATATTGGGGTAAGTAATGCTGTTTGTACAGTTAGGGAATTGATGCTCCACCTTCTTACAGTCGAGACTCCCAGTACAAGGTTCTTCATCCAACTGCCACAAACACTTGTGTGGCCCAATTTTCATATTAAAAAAAAAAAAATAAATAAATAAAAATATTCCAACATATGTGGCATGAATAAAGCCTTACTGATCTTGAACCAAAAAAAAAAAAAAAAAAAAAATTATTGCGGATTTCAATACTAATACGAACTGGTAACTTTCATATTTTTCCATTCACTTAGCTGGAAGAGGTCAAACTTTATTTCCATTCCATAAGTTGTGGAATGGAATTTGGGGAAAAAAAAAAAAATACAATATGACAGCTGTGCCGTTTCCATAGGAGTTTTGTTTTTACGGCGTCCAATTTGCAGCAAAAAGACTTTTATTCTACAGGTTATTACAATCACAACAATTCCATATGTTAAGGATTTAAAACTTTGCGAAAAATTAAAACTTTTGTCCAAACAAAAATGTCTTTGTATCGCCATATTCTACACACTTGGGCTATTTAAGTGCATGGTCAGTATACTAGCCGTGAAAACTGACCCATACCATTTAACTGACCCATACGCATGCCTGTGTAATATCATGGGGCTCATGTGAACCCAGAGTAAAACTCAGGCAGGTCAACCACAGAAGCGGCACATGCACGATGTCCTTTGCATGTAGCCTAAACTTGTACGTTGGTCAAAGCCTCAGTGATGTCATTTCTACATTTCTTTGGGGTACTGTAAGAATCCAAGACGAACAGGGTCTCATAAATTTCTGTACAAACAGCATTAAGTAGAAGGTGGCAGCAATATTTGCTCTTTAAAAAAAAACAACGCAAGACCGATTTATCACCATACCTAAACCTAGACTTTTTAAATTTTTTCTTGGATATAGAAACAGGCTGTTTCTCAGAATAATGTAGACGTAATCTAAGCTCAGTCTGACATGTCAGCCATCCGGAATCCACAGTTTCAACGCCATCTGACAAAGTAGATGAAAGTTAGCAGTTGCAACAAACAACTACAACAAGAGAATGTACAGTAAGCATACAAATACACATCAGTACATGTCACTGCTTATTACCTGATTTTATATGGAATATGATGTACCTGGGTCACAAGAAGCAGATTTGTGAGGTTACTTTAGCTTGGCTTACCTTGTTTAGCACCTGTGTAGTGATCAAATCTTTCTAGGAGTCAGGCCATGCATTTAATTTTAGTATTATTGTGGGGAAACTGCAAGAAAGCAGCTACATATGGCTTCATTCTTAGGCATCATGCAATAAAATAATAGGAAGCCTAGCAAGCCGGGACTAAGATATAGGGTTTGCATAGGCAGCAGCTGCTCCCGGGCCCTAGACCTGAGGGGGCCACAAAGGTCCCTCTGCCACATAAAAAGTACCACTTTTCTGGATGGCACATAATAGATAGGGGCGCCATAGCAGATTATGCATGGGGGCCCAGGAGCTTCAAGTTGTGCCTCTGATGGCAAGCACCTCATGGCTGCCTTTTTGGCCAGTATTCAGCCAATGTGTACAACGGGCTGCAAAAGAACCCATAGTAGCAAAGTGTGCACCTGTCACTTCCCTACTCACTGGGCCACCATTTACAAAAAAATTTATATAAGATATACATTTTTAATACTATGCAGTATGTCTTTCTTTAGCATTGCGGCCAATGGCTAACATAAGGCTATAGCAGTGGTGTGATGTGAACAGAGCCTAAATTGTTAATCTGATGCAGTTTTAAGCACCTCTCCAAATACTGATTCATGGGGTTGTATACTGAGTGTACTTAGGCTAGGTTCACATCGGCGCCTGAGTATCCGTTGAAGACTACACCACAGAAAATCAGTCTGTCGGTTTCGGTATAAAAATGGCTGACAACCATAATAACCCATAATAGTCTATGGGGTCTGCAGGTATCTGCTGTTTTAGTGCACACAGATGTGAACCTAGCCTTAGTGAGTGCGAGATTAACCCTTGATGTACATCTTAGATTTTTATAACAAGTTTCTCAGGCTCATGGCATGCTTTATGGCTCATCCACATCAAGTGTTACACGTAACCTTCTAAAGGCACAGTAAGTATACAGTTTAGGTCCCCTTCCCCCTTCCTTTTGTGCGACAAACTTTCTGCAATACTCAGATAACCACATGCTGCAAAGAGCGATACCAATGAAGTGTCTAGCTCAGGGTTTCTAATCTGCGGTCCTCAAGTAACCCCACGGGATGATGACTGAGGACGCCTGAGGAGAGTCCTGATGCACAGTAACTATATGTCACCTGTGCAATACTAAGGAAACCCTATGAACAAGACTTGTTGGCAGCGATAGAGGACTATACACTGAGATAGCTTATACAGTCCCCATAAACTGGTATGGATAACCAACTCTCACACAAAGCCTTGAAGTGCTTACTAAACAAGGCAAACCAAGCTAAAGCCAGACTATAAAAGGTCACGTCATTCTTTGTGTGTATCTACAAGTGTCAATAGCATGCCACAAATGACAGCGATTTTCATAAGTGAATCATTAAAACCATGATTTCACCTGTAAAAACCCCACTGCAGCACACTACTGGCTCATGTGAATACGTCTTTACAGGTTTCAAGATAAATAGATACTAGATGTAAAATAATATAAATGTAAATGACCAGGGAGATCCTGGAAGCCTGCAACACTTGGTGCGATGGAGACTGTAGCAATAGCATGAACCTGACGGAGATCATCAGGCAGACAGTCCCCTGACCGCACCATAGTAAGGCTGGAATCGCACATATACGGTTTTCTAAAGCAGTTTTATGAGCCAACACCAGAAAGTGAATCCAAAAGAAGGAACATTATAAAGAAAAAGCTCGTAGGTCTCCCCTCTTTTGTATCCGGTCCTCTGTTTGGCTCCAAAATCTGCTTCAAAAACTGTCCCACAAATGACACTCATCCCCTAGTTCCAGGATAGCTGCTGGATCGCTGGGGATCTGAATGTGGGACCCCACAGATCACAAGGTGTCTGAGTGCCCCATTCGAAGTGAGCAGTGATCATGCATGTGTTCACATGGGGCGTTTGGGGGATTTCATCTCTCATGATCAGCGGGGGCCCCAAATCTCAGACTCCTAAGCAATCGATTACTGGCTATCCTGTACATAGAGCATAAGTGTTATTTCTCAGACAACACTTCTGACATAAAAGGGGTATTCCAGTAACAAGTTACCTCCTATCCAAAGGATATTTGCTGATTGGTGGGTGTCACATTGCTGAGACCACCACCAATCTAAAGAACTTGGAGTTACGAACAGGAGTACAAAACACCCTGGATCTCAAGATGGGTGGGGGTCCCCAGTGGTGAGACAGTCGCCTATTAGCAAGTTACCTTCTATCCTTTGGATAAGGGGTAACCTGTAGTAGCTGGAATACCCATTTAAATAAAACAGAAAACAAAAATACCATTTAATTGCTTAAAATAATGTCATTTATAATCCTACATATTATGAAGCAACATATAAAAACTAAAAATATAGTGGGATTAAATAAATCTTGCAACGGTCACCACATAAAAAAAAAAAAAAGGGGAAGGGTAGAGGGGAGCAGCATTATGGGCATTAGCAGTACAGCGCTGGCAGTGCGGCTGGGAAGGGTTAATATTTTTGGTGCTGCTCCAAACAGCTGCCGAGCACTTGCTGATGTTTCGCAAACCCTGTGATCCGCAGCACAGATGTATATGTCCTATGGGCCATGGTAAGGGTCTTGGGAAGAGCACAGTGACAGCAGTAAATGATGTGAATATTACTATCACAAGTGTTATGTGGATCTTCCAGATCGGTCATAAGAATAAGGGTACTGAACCCTCTGAGAAGGATGTAGTAGGACCCTCTTTGTGATGGAGGCTTTGGCATTCAGATCCCCATGTAATATGCCATCGTATACAGTAGTTGGAAGCCACCAATTATATTTATTACTCCAAAGGGAAAAACTGTCATTTGAAAAAAAGTCTGAATTAAAATTAACCTACTGTATTTTATTTCTACATCACCTATGCGTCTCCATAGTAACAGACTACAAGCAAACCCTGTGTAGTCCGACCCTGCCATCATATACCCTTCAAGGAACAGATGGATGTCAATATAAATGCAGGATCAGACTAATGGTTCACTTGTAAACATGGGATATAGAAATAAATTGGTAGGAGAATTTTTTTTTTTGTTTAGGTTTTTTTTTTTTTTTTTTAAACTTTGTGATATGCAATGGCATAACAAGAATGACAAGTTGACAATAGCTATACATATTCTTTAAATGCCCATAGTAAACCTATTTACCCGACTTTCACCCTTTAGATGCCAGGACGAACATTTTTATACAGTTGACAAAATATAAAAAAAAAAAAAAAACATTATTCCCCCATACCAATATATTACAGCACAATACAGGATAACGGATAGCCCATTGTATTAAAGCATTCACCTTCTTAGAAAGTGAACTAGATTACGTGTGGCGCGAATAATGAGGATGATCATAAGATCACGGGTGATCTAATACTCATATCTGCATGCAGGGTTTTTTTTTTTTGTTTTGTTTTTTTAAAGGGGGGGTCACCTATTAGTTGGAACAACATACCTTAATATCACTGTTCTAACACAATAACCAAATGTTAGGCGCAAGGTTTCACAGCACATTTTTACTAAATTAGCATCTCATGAATTTATTACATTTATTTTATCATTAGTTTAATTACATTAATTTATTAAAGCTTTAATAAAGCTTACAGCCATACATGTTTTAAGTGTCACACCATGTAAGACCGGCTGGGTCCTCCTAAGTGAGGGCCACTCTGTGTTAAGGGCTCTCTGCTGTAAGTTAAAAGAGAGGGAGACCGCCTTTATGGACAGTTGGGAACAGGATGACTTCATGGGGGCAGAAAGACTAAAAAAAGACTGGATATTTTAACCATAAAACTTGATAATGTGAGGAAAGATAAAAATGCATATTCAAGTGTATTAGTGATAGAAACCCCTCAGGACAAAACGCAATATTATTGCTACATGGAACAAAAAGATTTTTTTTAAATAAAGTCATAAAACAGTCACTAATTGGGAAAAAATGTACTACTTCTAGTCACTTATTAGTTCTGCCTCTGGCCTGGTACTTTCCTGCCCTCATGAACAGGGACCCCAGGTCAACATGCGTGTTCTTCAAAGCGAGTTCATAAATGAATGAGATACAAAAATAGAAATAAAATATAAGGTCAAAAAAATAAAAAGTCTACTATCTTGTGAAAGAAGCAGGAGGTCTTCCCAAAGCATGGGTTCTATCTAGATGCTTGGTTACAGCATTGGAATAAAAAAAATAAATAAAAAAAATAATGGTTTATTTACCTAGGGCAATAACTTGCCAAACACCCATTTAGGGGACTGCTTGTTCATTGCATCGCCTCTTACATGGGACAATGAGCAGACAATAGAGAAAACACTCTCTTGTGGCTCACCACAACGTCTATGCAGACCAAAAAATTTTTTTGTTCTTGTACATATATACACATACATGTATGAGGAACTGAGGGTCATAGTAATTATTGTTCCTCCCCACAAAGGCCCTATAAACTAGCACTGATCAATTTGTTATAGTGTTGATCGATGCCAATGTTGGGTAGACAAAAAGGTCCCTTAAGAGAGTTTTGTTTTCCTAACAGACATGAGGGAAGGATTTCTGTAGCAGCAAGCTGCCTCTCAGCCATGGAAGCACAGACAAAGCTCCCCCATTCTATCAAAGCAACTCATCACATAGCTGCAGAAGAAAAACCTCACCTCCGAACTGCAAACTGAAAGAAGAGGATCTAGGAGGAGAACCAGATCAAGTCTGCCCTTTATACTGTAGACACTACATGCAATTTTGTAAGTACCAGGGAGATGTACGTATGTGAAATATTGCCGTTTCTCCCTTAACACCATAGTGGAGTGTTTCTTAGTTTCTTTGGCTTTAGAAGCCAAAGTAAGGCTAATACAACTAGAAAAAGAAAGTTTAACTTACGGTGGATTCCAAATTCTCCATCATCCAAGTGCAATTCTGATTCTGTACAAAGTGAAAGGAAAAGCAAAACCGTTACTACAAATTAAGGATACTCTTCATTTTTTATCAACTTTTCCAAGCAAAACCAAATCTAAACTACTTTGCACTGTTCCCTCAGTTTTATAGTATCATAAGACCTCGGTCTATGCTGTTTGATGGCATTAAAACACAATTAGAAGGATCCCAAATGAGCTCTTCAGAGGAACGAGGGAGTTGCTGTTTCTCAAAGGAGGTAAACGGCACCACCCTTGTTGTGCTAATATTACAGAGAATGGTAATGGACGCACAGATTCACAAGGAGAAACTCCATTTGATTTGGGTGACCCTAACCTATCCATCCACAGGGCTGATATGCTGGGTTCTGCTGACAGACTCCCTTTAAGCACTGCACAGTTCCCATTGAAGTCAATGGGCTTATTGCTTGGAGAGTCTGGGTCCTCTGGAGCAGCACTTAAGGCTGGCAGTTCCTACACCAGTCTTAACTATTAAGAGGCTCCAGCCCCCTGTGCGCTAGAACTCTCTGCAGTTTCCGGTATAAGTTATAGTAAATTCTTCCCTCCTTCGTAAGTGAGCGCGGAGTCAAAAATGTGGTGCATCTTTGGCGCAAAAAAGCAGCAAAGGGGAACCACATTTACAACCTTCTACACCAGACAACGAACAGACTGGTTGGCAAATTCCCCCCAGAATGGTTGGTTTCTTTTTTTTTTTTTTATTGTCATGGATTGCTGGATGATGTTTTTGTGTTTCAGGATGCTTCACTTTATAACCATTTTTTTTTTATTACAAATAAATGCAAAAAAATGTAATAATTTTTAAACATTCATAAAGTGTAATAAATCAATATTTTCGCTGTACAGGTTTTGACGGCGTAGGGGATACATAATACGTACAAATGGTTTCATTAAAGCTTTCACCCTAGAAATAAACTACTTTTTTAAATCTATTTTTCAGTTTTCCTATTTATTTTTCATTAGAATAAAGGAAAAAATGAAAAATTTTAAATTTGGTGACAAGGGGGTATATAACAGGCCTTGAGGTACAACAGAGAGTCGGTCACAGACTAATAAGACTGCTGGCTTCCAGCAGGTGGCGATAAAGGCCCGGTGTGTTTTTTTCTTTGTAATAGATATAATTTGGATGCAATTAATGGAGCAAAGTCACTGAAGTTCAACAAAACATTTCTTTGCCATTTAATCCAATAGCTGGAGACTTCAGTACATCTTTCTTTGTACCTCAGTGTTATTATATGAATACATCCATGGAGTTTAGAAGTTGCACAAATACGTCTGTCTAGTTTCGCCTTCTATGTTCTATATTTAATGGCCTATTTTCAGAAATCAGCAATTTGGAGTTTCACAGAACAGATGGTTTCCTTCCTCTTGTCTTCTTGGAATACTATTCTAGAAGACAGATCTCAACTGTAATAGGTTTAATGGAGAATCAGTCACCTCCGTCCTCTCCCCTAAACCAGTCTACATTGCCAGGTGCACACTGGGGACACAAGTAGGACTATCGATCCCCTCTAACACTGCACAATACCGATTCAGTTACATTATAAACATCTCCAGCACCATATGGAAATAAGCTGAGGTCTATCTGCCAGGAATAGTCTACAATATTCAGACGCTTCTCATGCAATCCCAGATCCAGCCAGCTGATGGACGTGAGATTTCCTAGAGAGCAAACAGGGGGCGGTAGGAATTGGCACAGTAGTCGCTGACCTGGAGTTGCATGAGAAAGACCGGTGGATAAACCTTAGGTCATATATAGTGTGTGTGTGTATATATAATGTGTGTGTGTGTGTGTGTGTGTATATATATATATATGTGTGTGTGTGTGTGTGTGTGTATGTATGTATGTATATGTACAGTACAGACCAAAAGTTTGGACACACCTTCTCATTCCTAGAGTTTTCTGTATTTTCATGACTATAAAAATTGTAGATTCACACTGAAGGCATCAAAACTATGAATTAACACATGTGGAATTATATACTTAACAAAAAAGTGAGAAACAACTGAAAATATGTCTTATATTCTAGGTTCTTCAAAGTAGCCACCTTTTGCTTTGATTACTGCTTTGCACACTCTTGGCATTCTCTTGATGAGCTTCAAGAGGTAGTCACCTGAAATGGTCTTCCAACAGTCTTGAAGGAGTTCCCAGAGATGCTTAGCACTTGTTGGCCCTTTTGCCTTCACTCTGCGGTCCAGCTCACCCCAAACCATCTCGATTGGGTTCAGGTCTGGTGACTGTGGAGGCCAGGTCATCTGGCGTAGCACCCCATCACTCTCCTTCTTGGTCAAATAGCCCTTACACAGTCTGGAGGTTTGTTTGGGGTCATTGTCCTGTTGAAAAATAAATGATGGTCCAACTAAACGCAAACCGGATGGAATAGCATGCCGCTGCAAGATGCTGTAGTAACCATGCTGGTTCAGTATTCCTTCAATTTTGAATAAATCCCCAACAGTGTCACCAGCAAAGCACCCCCACACCATCACACCTCCTCCTCCATGCTTCACAGTAGGAACGAGGCATGTAAAGTCCATTCGTTCACCTTTTCTGCGTCGCACAAAGACACGGTGGCTGGAACCAAAGATCTCAAATTTGGACTCCTCAGACCAAAGCACAGATTTCCACAGGTCTAATGTCCATTCCTTGTGTTCTTTAGCCCAAACAAGTCTCTTGTGCTTGTTGCCTGTCCTTAGCAGTGGTTTCCTAGCAGCTATTTTACCATGAAGGCCTGCTGCACACAGTCTCCTCTTAACAGTTGTTGTAGAGATGTGTCTGCTGCTAGAACTCTGTGTGGCATTGACCTGGTCTCTAATCTGAGCTGCTGTTAACCTGCGATTTCTGAGGCTGGTGACTCGGATGAACTTATCCTCCGCAGCAGAGGTGACTCTTGGTCTTCCTTTCCTGGGGCGGTCCTCATGTGAGCCAGTTTCTTTGTAGCGCTTGATGGTTTTGGCCACTGCACTTGGGGACACTTTCAAAGTTTTCCCAATTTTTCAGACTGACTGACCTTCATTTCTTAAAGTAATGATGGCCACTCATTCTTCTTTACTTAGCTGCTTTTTTCTTGCCATAATACAAATTCTAACACTCCATTCAGTAGGACTATCAGCTGTGTATCCACCTGACTTCTGAACAACACAACTGATGGTCCCAACCCCATTTATAAGGCAAGAAATCCCACTTATTAAACCTGACAGGGCACACCTGTGAAGTGAAAACCATTTCAGGTGACTACCTCTTGAAGCTCATCAAGAGAATGCCAAGAGTGTGCAAAGCAGTAATCAAAGCAAAAGGTGGCTACTTTGAAGAACCTAGAATATAAGACATATTTTCAGTTGTTTCACACTTTTTTGTTAAGTATATAATTCCACATGTGTTAATTCATAGTTTTGATGCCTTCAGTGTGAATCTACAATTTTTATAGTCATGAAAATACAGAAAACTCTTGGAATGAGAAGGTGTGTCCAAACTTTTGGTCTGTACTGTATGTGTGTGTGTGTGTGTGTAGTATGTGTGTGTGTGTGTGTGTGTGTGTGTGTGTGTGTGTGTGTGTGTGTGTGTGTGTGTATGTATGTATGTGTGTGTGTGTGTGTGTGTGTGTGTGTGTGTATGTGTGTGTATGTGTATATATTATACATACACACACAATATAGATTATATATTTCTACCACTATTATACATTTATATCAGGCTGACTAAGTACCAACTTGTATTTGCAGTGTGAACATGACAGGTTAGGATATTTATGGAGGTGACAGGTCCTGTTAGTGTATTGTTCTTCTAGGATTTGGCAGATATGCATCTACCATGTTACCAAGTTTACAACAAAATCTTTTCCACCATCACAAACCCTAAAGTACCAAACAATGAGGTATCTCTCACAGACACAGACGTGTCAGGCTGCAGAAAGGCTTCTGCTACACGTTAATGGTCTGTTCATAGCAGGGCGTAAGTAACAAAAAGTGAGGATTCGGTGATCCAATGCATCTGCAGGAAACATGAAGCCATTTCCTTCTATGGGTTTTCATCTAAAGCTCCCATGATGACCTAAAGTTCTCCATGGTAACAGACCACAAAGACCATGAGTAGTCTGATCACACAGGGCAGATGGAATGGGGTACACCTGCAGGATTAGACTACATAGTGCTTGGATGTCCTCCACTATCTTAGAGAAATAGGGGTCTCCATAGAAGGAGCAGGTACATAAATCTAGAAGATTTGTAACTAGGTGTATATGAAAATAAAACAATGCTGGATCACCTTTTCTTGTAACTCTATATTGTGCGGTTTCTCTTCCTGCACATTTATGAATAAATTGACAACTGGTTCAGCATTTAACCGTGTCAAAGAGGCGTGTCCTTTACAGTCTGATATTGCCAGCTTTTATTGGGACTGAGTGGGAACGCACCTCTACCAACTGGGATCATCCAGCTGTCAGGTTATTCCTATATTTCTAGGAGGAATAAGGAAGGAACAGCAGAACATAGGGTTATAAGACAAGATGCTCCAGAATGGATATTTTATAAGGACTACAAGTATTTACAGAGGACTCCTTGTATATCTGCATTGGTAGTGTCCTAGTGACGTTCAGATATTCAACTTGATATTTCATGTGGCAAAGAGAACATCACAGGAAAAGCAACGCCCTACAGGAAGATACCTTTCATAACTGGTTCAGCTAAAGCTACAGAATCAAGAAGTAACGTGTGAAGCACCAAAATATTAAATTTGCTGAATTGATCCATTTTAAAGAAGTGGCAGATGACCATACCTAAAGGCTTTATTGATCGTGGCTGTAGATGAGTCTCCCACTTGTGAACTATGACTTGGCATGACTCGCCTTTATTCTGTAAATTAAAAGTGAAGTTATCTGCATTGATCATACTTTCCATATACCTGTCGTCACTTCAGCAGAGGCGTAATCTCTGGGATTGCAGCTGCAGGACTGTGCCAGGTTTATTTAAACACATACACATTCATAGAGTGGCTTCCATAGATGTGCTGTGAACGTAAGATCAATATATCTGCATCTCAAAACACAGACCAAACCCTTTCCTTGTGCTTTAAGATTTGTATATCCGTGACCGACCAATCCTTAGGATAGGTCATTGAAGAGGACCGCTCATTGCCTCATCCAATTCCAGTTATATGCATCCTTTAATAGGCACCCACCATACACCCTCCATGTCACGGTGCTGTCCATTGATATGATATTAGATGACCTTTCGCCACCTCTCTTTTTTCATTCTTTAATAGACTCCTTCCCACCAGTTCAGGCAGTCAGAATTTTTTCTCAAGCCCACACCGTTTCTCAGCAATCAGCGTAGTTAGTTTTAATGCTAGATATGCTAACTAGACTTACTAATGTCAAGTGAGTGTTGTCAGGCAGAAGCAGTCAAGGGGGAGTGACTTAGGCACAGAGTAAGAGCTCTGAGTCACACCCCTTGCCTGCTCCTGCCTGACACCACCTACTTGACATTAGTGAGTCTAGTCACCAATACTAACTGCACTGATTGCTCAGGGATGGTGGGAACTAGAGGTAAAATTCCAACTGTGACCGAATCAGTTTGGAGGAGCCTATTGAAAATTGAAAAAAAGATGTTGGAGGTGGTGAAAGGTCTAATATCAAATCAATGGGCAGCACTGGTGTCTTGCAGCACTGGGTTCGAACCTGAAACATACAATACAGGTTTTGTATGTTCTCCCCGTATTGCATGGGCTTCTTCCACCGATCAGTTGATTAAGGGGCCACAGTGCTGCGGTCTCTTATTAGTAAATATGAGGTTTCGTCCACCTGTCATTTGATCATTCTGCACTTCGGTCACAGAAAAAAAAAAAAAAAAAAAAATACTTGATAACCTGCTAGTCACTTGGGGGACCCACCTGATATAAAAGGGGCAATCCAAAGTGGACATCCCTTTTAAAAGGAGATGCTGAGGTGTGAGCCTTTGGGTAAGTCCGACCTGCTGATTATCTTCTTCAGTTTTGGATATTGATACATCATCCTAGTTACACCCTTACAGTGCAGAGCTAAAAATAACTGAAGTCGGTTTGCATTTTGTAAAGGGTGACAGAGGCAGTGTAAAAACGGAGGTCTTGTGTCTCATAAGTCCCTTATTCTGCTGTTGTCTCTCCTCCATGCTTTGAACTGCAGCCCCTTCTAAAGAGATTCAGATCACGTGACTGAATTTGGAGCGGATTTTGCCTCAAAAAATCTGCTACAAATTATGGCCAGAACCTGCCTCCCATTGTTTTCATTGGGAGGCAGAGCTGGATGATTTATTTTCAGCGTCCCTAAAATATATAAAAAAAAAAAAAAAAAAAAAAAAACCAACCCACCATCCTGCTTCAACTTGCTGTGGATTATGCAGCTGATTCTGCAACACAACCCATGGCATGAGACACTACTGATTAACCCCATGGTGTCTGAGGCTAATTGTGTGAATAAAAGTATTCCGACCAAACAGGACAATACAAAAGGGGAGAAAAAGAGTGAAAACCCTTGCGGCGGGCAGGGCCTTCTATCCCACTGTACCAGTTGGTCATAATGCTAGTCTATTGTTCTCATTTTTTGTGCTTTTATGTAAACCCTCTTCATATATGAAGCACCACGGACTGAATGGTGCTCTAAAAATTAAGGATAGTGATCATAAGGAAAGAAACAGCAACATACCATTGGCTCCAGAAAAGTGCCCTTGAAATAGCGATACAGTACTTTGATTCCTTTGGGGAGTGTAACATTGGTTTTCCAGATTGTACTGTTGAGAGAAAGAGCAGAAAAAAAAATATAATTCATATAAGTGTATAGTACCACCAGTAGACTTTTATACACTTCTGAATAAACCTTAAAAAAAAAAAAAAAAAAAAAAAAAAAATAGAACTCAGCCCGCAGATAGATGGTTCCAGTGACCTTATCCTAAATGGTATTTTCCCCTTGCTGCCTCTGTTGCTCTGATGTTGCTATCTGTTGATATGCAAATGAGCTGTTTGGAGGAATGAGGCCATAGCTCCAAACAGCTCATTTGCATATTGACAAAAACAGTAATATCTCATCAATGGAGGCAATGATTCACAAGAGGAAAAACACAGTTTGATTCAGGTGACCCTAATCTATCTATCTGCAGGGCTGAGGTGATATGCTGGGGTCTGGGGACCAACTCCCTTTAAGAATGTCAGCTTTACAGGTGCATCTCAATAAATTAGAATATCTATTAAACGTTCATTCATTTCAGTAATTCAGTAATACAATCCATAATCAGCGTCTTCCATGATTGTGTGTCCTACTAAACCAGACTGAGGGACCATTTAAAGGCTTAGGAAACCTTGGCAGGTGACACTGAACTTACAATACTGAACTGAACTTACAATATTCTAATTTTCTTAGAATTGGGTTTTTATTACCTGTAATCCATAATCAACATTTACAGAAATAAAACACTTGAAATAGAACACTTTGTGTGTAAAGAATCTAGAAAATATAAGGGGGCATTCACACTACCGTTGGTGACCGTCAGTAGTGTCCGTTGCTATTGTCTGTTACAAGATTTTAGCATTGGACACCAGCTGAACAGTCAGAAATCCGTTAAAATTTCCATTCATTTCAATGGGTTTTTATATTGTGTCCGTTTACACCAAATCCGTCAGAAGTCCCTTTTTTTTTTTTTCGCGGACAAAAAAAAAATCCTACATGCAGGACTTTTTGTCCGTTTGAAAAAAACGGATTCTTGATGGACAGCAAGTGTCCGTTATTTTTTTTAACATTGAAATCTATGGGTAACGGACTTATAACAGACAGTAACTGATAACCATCAGTTTCTGTCCGTTATTTTATGTCCTTTTTTCCTGCGCATGCTCAGAAAGGAAAAAAAACAAACAAAAAAAAAAAACGGACACTAACTGATGCTAAGGTTTCCGTTTTTTTAACTGAACCATTAATTGGATCAGTTAAAAAAAACGGACACATTGACATCAGTTAGTGTCCGTTATGATAGGTGTCTTTTTTTTTTTTTTTAACGGACACCTTCATAACGGACTCCAACGGTAGTGTGAACACTGCCTTACAGAATTAAAACACAAGAAATAGAACACTGTGTGTGTAAAGGAATCTAGAAATATAGGAGGTCACTTTTTTAATATAATTACTGAAAGAAATAAATGTTTCAAAGATATTCTAATTTATTGAGATGTCCCTGTAGGTTTACGCTATTACATTGGCTTAGTAAATCTGCCCTTATATGTTTACATTTGCCTGAAAAAATACAAAAGAAAAAAAAAAATAAACCAAACCTGTACAATGTGACAGCAGAGCTTTAAGAGATAAATCTGTGCTCTTCAGTACGCATGACAATATTACAATTCAGCAGTAATGGGGCACCCACAGCAGGGCTGTACCAATAAGGGCTGTGAGGTCCAATCACAGTCAGAAGGCCTGAAGAGAACAGGCAGCTGTACCAGAGCTCAGGAGAGGTGAGTAACACTGTTTTTGATCACATCCCCTGGACCTCCACTTATAATACTCTGGCTCTATCACCTGTACAGGCCATCAGTGTATCATCTGCTGGGGTACAACACCAGACCCCGCGCAGATCAGCTGTTCAAGTAGTTTCTGGCACAGGAAGCTGCTGCAATGAACAGGGAGTGACAGCAGTCTGCATAGTGGCGGTGCCAGGGAACTGCAGCTCAGCCCCTATCACTTGTAAAGGATCAAACTGCTTTCACGCCCTGTCCACTGCAGCTGCTTCTAGTGCACAGAGGCAGCCAGATCAGGTCCAGGTGTCAGACCCCCCACAGATCAGATACTGATGACTTATTCATTACGGGCCAGAAAACCCTTTATAATCAAGGATCAAGTGACACATCAAATGACAAACATGGCTAAACTCACCAATCATCAGCATCAGGTTGTAAGATAACAGCATTTTGGGGCTTCCAGGCACCTAAAGTATCACAGCTCCCACAAAGTGCAATGACTTCATCTGAAAAACAGAGAGAAAGTCTGTGTGACTATGCTTTAATGGCCTTATGTGCCAGTGTTCAGTACTGGGCAGCTGCGGACACAAGTCATGTAAGGCTGGCACAATCATACAGTGATCAGTCAGGGATAAGACTTCATTATTAAATATGGTGATGTAATAAATATTCTGGGTCACAGAACACATTTCCATTGCAAATAACCCACTTAATGGCTCTTTTCAGTGAAAAGTCTCAGGAGAAAAAAAAAAAAAACTGCTATAATCGCTAGAAGGGAACAAAACAACATTACTGTTAAAGGAACACTAAGCTTAGCAATGAATGATAAGAGCGACCACCGATCAGCAGGGCGCAAATCCTTCATTAATGTTAGTGAATGGAGTCGCATTGCAACCCCTCGTGTGCCACAACTGAGTCAAAGGCTTACTTTTTTGCATCTTGAAGTCATGGATGTGGCACACAAGGGGCACAATGTGACTCCATTCACTAACATTAGCGAAGGAGTCACAAGGCAACCAGCAATCTTTAGTCGCATGACGGAAGGTGCAGTCAAAGTCGCTGTGTAGCTGCACCTTGGGCAGCTCTTAGTCCACAGCATTTTCTACAAGATCCTGACACAAATAGCATGGCAGATATACTGCAGAGACCCAAGGTAAAAGGTACTGGAACTAGTTTACTAGTAATTGCCCTGCTGACAGATTCCCTTTTACCTGAAAATTACCTATTTTTTAATCAAGTTTTATTTTAAACATATTTTGTAAGAATTTTTGGTGAGGTTTTTAGCAATTTTCCATGTTATTACCTATATTTTTTAAAAATAAATAAATCCTGCAGTTCTTACTCTAGCCACTAAGCCAAATAAGGTTTCTTTTTTTTTGTCTCCCAGCCTGGTCTGATCCTGCTGCTTTGGTGTTTTCTTCCGTCGGAAGTTTACGCCACATGTGACCGCTGAGGTAGTGATGTCCCATGTTCTTTCCTTAGGTCACTGATTGGCTGCAGAGCTCAGAATCACGCCCCTTTCTGCTCCTGGCCCTCCTGACAGAACAGAGGCTCAATAGCATATCAGCCACCAAAACTAACAGCACTGATTGCTCAGGAATGGCGGAGGCTAGAGAAAAAAAATTCCATCTGTGCCAGAATCAGTGGAGCAGCAGCTATTAATTGATATAAATAGAGCTGGGCTTGCTGGAGGTGGTGAAAGGTCCTCTTTAAATATAGATGGAACATGGAAAATGTATTTATTTAATTTGCTTACTTATATAGCGCCACCATATTCCTCAGCGCTTTACAGATATTGTCCCGCTGTCCTATATAGGGCTCACAATCTACATTCCCTATCTGTATGTCTTTGGAGTGTGGGAGGAAACCCACGCAAACACGGGGAGAACATACAAACTCCTTGCAGATGTTGTCCTTGGCAGGATTCGAACCCAGAACTCCAGTGGTGCATGGCTGCAGTGCTAACCACTGAGCCACCGTGCTGCCCAAAATTAAAAACCTCATCCAAAATTCTCAAAACACGTTTAATCTGCAAGGAGTTTGTATGTTCTCCCTGTGTTTGCGTGGCTTTCTTCCGGGTACTCCGGTTTCCTCCCACACTCCAAAGACATCCTGATAGGGAATGTAGATTGTGAGCCCTATATGGGACAGTGACTGACAATGTCTGTAAAGCGCTGCGGAATATGATGTACAAGTAATAGAAATAAGCAAACCTTGAGCTAGACATGGATGTGGAATGAGAATTCCTTTTAGCAGACATGGAGTGAGTCTCTAGCCTTTTAGCAGCCGCTCCCTTTCTTCGCCGCAGTATCAGGGAATACCACAGAACACTTCGGTGCCAGCAGACTGGGCACACGTACAGAAAAGCTGGATAGATCGGTGGACACAAGACATTAGAGCTCAGGTTAAAATGACCGATAGTAATGGATGCTTGAGGAGAATACTGAAGTCATTCTGCTGCATTCACTTAGGAAACCCTATCATTATAGTGGGTAGAAGGGCCGCTCACTTAGGTTATCTGAGGCGTCTCTATTTGGCATGCACAAGGCTGAGTCATAGGAGAACAAGCTGAAGGCTGGCTGAGCTCACTTCTCAGAATTACAGCTTACGTAACACAGAAAAATACTAAGTTTATTCCTCTGTAAACAAAACATAAGTGTACAAGTGTATAGGTATGCTAAAGGAAGCCACGGGGAAATGAAGCAACGCAAAATCAAAGGTAAAGTACTAATAAACATCCTACAAATACAGCACATAGCGTGCAAAGGAACCCAGGCTGTTATCGTGGAAAGCAAAGCAGTTCTAGGAAATTGTGTGTTCTCACTCGATGACGTCAGCGCTTACACAAGGACTGAGATAATGCCAGTATATATGAAGAGACTCTCACTGAAGACACAAAGATAACAGTAAGACTGTGCAAACAGCCCATGTGTCTAGGACTATGTAACCACATAACACCAATAGACTTGTGCCCAGCATATAAACACCAGTCTACTTATATGTACAAGCGGTGTCTGTATTTACTTATTTTACAAATATCTGATTTATATGTAAGTTTATATACTTATATCCTTCACACTTTACTGTTATCCATTTTGCAGTTTTCCACCAAAACTAGGACATCCATTGGATCTCAGTTACAGATAAATATTTCACACTAGGGCTGGGCGATTGTGACCTAAATCAAAATCACAAGGAAATCGGGCATTTTATGTCATTTACGAGTAATGGCGATTATTTAGGTCACGCCCCCTTTACAGTATGTTTAAGTGTTCAGCGAATTCCACGAGAGTCATCTCACGATATTCTCCCGGTGGTTTCGCTCAGACTGAGCCCGACCGAACTAAAACTTCTATTATACCGTGGGTTCTCTTGAGACGTCAGAGTATAATGGTGGGAGAGCCAGGGGAGGTGAGGAAACATAAAAAACAGTGTTACTCATCTCTCCGTTCTGTCTTTGGCGCTTCTGGGTGACGTCAGGGACTGCTGATTGGGCCTCAGTGTCACATGATCACGTATAAAGTGGCCATTCAGTGTTTCCGTAACTGTTCAGGTAGGTTCACATGTGGGAAAGTGAAGAGGAATTGGAGGCAGCCTCAGATTTGTTCCGCCTTTCTAGCTTCAGCTTTGTGCCTGTTGATTTACTCACCGATTATCCTCAGAAACGAGGCGGCTGAGCAGCTTAAGGCCCATGGTGCTCATTCTGAGACTGAATCGGCTGCGGAAGCAGCAGGGCGCTTTTTTTTTTGGCGTCCTGTGTCAGTCTCTGCCTCCAATTGAAAACAATGGAATTTGGAGTAGTTTTTGAGGTCTCAAAATCAACACCATAGCAACCTGTGTGAACATACCCTTAGTGCTGAATTCTTATATATATATATATATATATATATATATATATATATATATATATATTTTATTTTATTTGAAAAAATAAGAGTGTGAGGCTGGCAAATTCACGTAGCAAAACTTTTGCTTATCTCGGTAAGTCTTTCAGAATGATAAAGGGATTACAATGACTAAGCCCATACATGTTACCACTCCCTGAACGGATTAGATATATTGCAAGGAAAGTAGAGATATAGCTTCATGACTTAGGCAACACCTGTAAACCAGTAACACAAAGGCCACTATTTATATGGCTGTATTTGCTGCCCATATATCACACTGAGGTTACACTCACACATGGTGGAAACACTGTAGATTCTCTCAATCTGTGATTGTGCATGGAAAATCTGTAGAAAATGACAGTAGAAACAAAGCAGAAGAGATTATAACAGGTCTCACCCACCTGCTGTTAAGAGAAAAATGCACAGAAAGTAACATGTGAGATGGATCTTCAAGTATATCAAATCTTTGAGGATTTCGGCCTTTGCAATGCAGAGTGAAATGTGGGATATCCATGTCAAATGCACAACATGGTAAGCCATACAGATTCTGTCACCAATTACTGCGCCAATTTGCAGTAAAGTGACATGCCAACAGGGTTTTCAGGGACACCGAGGCTGCTACGTGTGAACTTACCCTGAATCCACATATAGGTGAAGTAAATTTATTTTGTTACAGCGACTCCTGTCAACAGGTGGAACACATTAGGCAGCAAGTAAACCATCAATTCCTGAAGTTGATAAGTTGGAAGCACAAAAAACAGGCAAGCGTAAGGATGTGAGCGAGTATGAAAGGACCTGGGACTGGGTCAGGGCAACCCAAATGGCAGGTCTGGTGGGCTGTTCCTGGTATGGAGTGGTCACTACCTGCCTAAAGTGATCCAAAGGACAACCAGTGACCTGGTGACAGTATCCCGCATGGCCAGTGCTCATCTATGTAGGTGAGAGGTGAAGGCTAGCTGAAAAAGTTAAAAAAAAAATGACAATCAAATCCTAATGGAAAAAGATGTAATACAAGACACCAATGTTTCGTAACATCAAGTTCATCTGTTAGAGGACGCAGCTGGTACGGTGAAAATGACAGTCCTGGCAGTCTCTGCTCCCGTTATTAAGGTCAGTTCTGGGAAGCGACCGTGTCTTCAGCTCTCAGTGAGAAATATTTAAGAGCTGAAGTCTATAATAATTATTAGAAGACGGCATAAAAATGGCAACACTGAGGAATACAAGGAGCTGCGGAGAAACAACATGATGATTCTTAAAGGGGTTTTCCAGGATCTCAATACTCTTGACTAGATCTTGATCAGGTATTGCCATAGTTCCTTCTATTGGACATCATCACAGCTACCAATCCCTTGTCAACAATGGCTTTTTTTTTTTTTTTTTTTTTATATAAACTCAACTCTTGTATCCCCACAGAAAAAAAAAGGTACATTTACTAATAAACACTACATCTAAATTCTTTTAACATAAAAAAAACCACAGCAATGTTTTTACTTTTCCTGCTGAGCAGGTCTAGGACGCTTGCCATGTTAATAGGCCATTAGAATTAGACTCCTAGTGATTAAGTCGCTGGGCTGGACAAGGTTAAATGGTTCCAGCAGATCAGGTTGGATTGCAGGTCTTGTTCATGTCTAGTACTTGTTTACCAGCAGAAAATATAGCACTGGTTAAATATATCTACAGCTGACTACTGAAGGCAAAGAAGGTAGACTTAGCCTCTGTCCTATCTGGTGACCTTGTACGACTAGTGTATAGTAGACCTAAGGAGGATAAACAAACCTTCTGAAATAGCGTCCTCTAAAGTTAGCCATACACCTAAGATCAAACTGATAAACTGATGGTCAAAATGTGATGTGAATGTTGTCTAAGAGTCCCTGCCACATACTGTATGTAGCTAAGATGCAGGGACACCCCGTATCCTAAATAACTATAATGCTAGGAATCCATCTCCCCGCACAGACTGCAGGTCAGTAAATTCAGAGCACACACAGACCGAGTCAGCAATACACAATGGGGCCCAGTACAAGAGACGTGAGAACAGCCCATCATCCAACCACAATCCCCACATTTCATGATGAAGAGCATTGTACTGGGTGGACATATACAGTTAGCAGTAAGTCTAATAGTCTTGTAAGAGTTACTGCACCAACATTCTCCGAAGGACATTTTGGTCCAAGGACATTATTACACAAACCCTAGATTAGTCTCCAACAAAGGAGCCCTGCTGGTGAAAACGGGAACAAAAGTCACATTACTTCAACTCATTTTCTCATAGATTTAGAAGATTAGACCTCTGCTTGTTACAGAGCACAACAATGTGTGCCCGCTGCCAGCTAAAACAACCACAAGGTTGTCCACACTACAAGGTTATCCTTCATAAAATAAAAAAAACCCTTGTTCAGCTAACAGCTATTCCTCCTCATCCCCTCATACACATGCATGCTTAGTTCTGCTCTGTTGTACTGAAATTGAAGAGCAGAGTAAGTAGTGGACAAACATGTTTTGTTGCAAACACCACTTGGGTTTGTGCAAAATGGCAAATGAATGGCAAATAATGCCATACACATGGGAGAGTAAGGATTTATCAAGATTGGGATTAATGCACCGGATGTGACAATCCCTCTGCCAGCGGAGGATTTGCCTCATTTAGGACAAGGCGATCGCCTCATCATAAACCAGGCGCATCCTGTGGGGCCACGCGCATGCTCATAGCTGACGTAGATTCTAGGTATCATATGCCAGTAAACTGGTGTAAATGTGCACCCCACCCTTTCCCAAAGGGTCATAGAAGATGGTCATTACACATAATATATGGTGGAACTGAAAATATGTCACAAGAAATCGGGTCTGGATTAAGGGGGCGCCTTCTAAAGAGATTGTCTTTCAGAGAAAAATAAAACAAGAAGATAATGACAGAGAACGACGAGCTGTGAAGCCATTACCTGCTTCATCCATTTCATGCCGTTACCATCTTCACGTCAATATGATCATAAATATTAAAGCAGATATTCTCATGGTAGACAACTCGGCTCGCAGAGTGGACAGTTCTTTTACTTTAGTGATTGTCAGTACTGATCACATCACTTGTCTAGTGTAGCATATCCTCCAGCCAGTCCACCATAGAAGACACAATGTCAGGATGTATATACTAACTCAGATGGATGTAATGTAGCCATCTTATACTGTACAGGTCCGTAATACATCTACAAATACAGTCCAGACAGCAGTCAAGTGAATGGGAAGGAGCTGCAATACAAAGCACAGCCCCTATGCAATGTACTGTGATGTGCTTGGTATTCAACGAAAGGACCTTAGCACTCACCAGAGCCCTGCCGTCTACTCAAACAGCTCACCTGTGGGTCCCAGATGTCAGACCCCCATCGATCAGATACTGATGGCCTGTCCTAAGGACCATATATTTTACCAGACGCGTCTGTATGAAATTGTACATTCTGCTGCACTATTCAATACAGTTTTATAAAAAGGAAAGCTAAGTGTATATGGGAGCCAAAAGAGCACCCTAGGGGGTCTGAAAAACATACACTTATTCATCATATGCAGTAAACATGCACTGCAGACAGTGGGGAGGTTTGTCAATACTGTAAATGTTACAGTGCAAACTTAGACTAGACAGTCTTAGGCCCGATTCACATCTGCGTTCGGGCGTCCCCAAGCAGACCCCCGAACGGAAACCTATACGTATACAAAGCGGTTTACCTGGGAAACCTGCGGACCCTATAGACTATAATGGGGTCAAGCAGCACTTTCCTCTCCGCATGTTTCGTGAGGAAACCACAAGGACCCCATTATAGTCTATGGGGTCCACGGGTTTCCTAAGGTAACCACTTGTAGTAAAACCTGCAAAAAATAAAAAGTAGATTTTCTGAAATGTGAGGCCTCAGCTTTGAAGCGGTTTTATGGTCCCCCCAGGTGGTTGGTTGGGTTTTTTTTTTTTTTGATGACCTATCTGGCCGCATCCTGCACACAAAATCTACTGCTGTGGATGGAGCTGTAACCATCCACTCCTATTCAAGTAATAGACACAGAGCTATATAGTACCCCTACACAACTGCTATACAGTGGACAGAGCTGCAGATCTGTACCCATTACTGGAATAGGAGCAGAGCTGCTTCCAACCCCATCCTGTGCAGCAGCTCCCAGACACAGCCAGATTAGTTCGGGGTCTCTGTGCCTGACCCACATGAACTGGATACTGATGCCCTGTGAAAGGGTCATTACATTACTATTTAAAAAAACAAAAACACTCACCTAGTGGATGGAAAACCCCTTTAAATCACTTCCTACAGGACTGACCAGCTCTGCTGCCACATCCATCCCCAGCTAGTGAGTGGAGCACTGTTCACACATGCACACTCTGGATCTACATACACAGCAGGTTTGACGACCCTGATTCTCAAGACTAATGGGGGTCCCGGGGGTGATACTATTAGATAAGGGTTCTTTGTAGGCAAAAAATTCCTAGAAATCTAGTGTATCAATTCCTGCTTGTAACAGCCCCAGAAGAAGTCCCGGCTATTAAGGGTCAGTGAGCAACAAAACATTATAACACTGGATTTATCAACTATATTAAAACACGCCATTGTGCCCAATATGAGCGCCTTACGCCAGTGACGTAACACAGGCTAGAGGTCACGCTCTGGGGTACGCTGCGCCAGATTTAGGACACTGATGGCAGAAACAAAGCTGAGATAGCAGTGATAGTATCGTGCACGCCCCCATAGGCGGCTGCGGCTCACCTGGCTCTGTGGCCCCTCGGACTTGGAAGGTAGCTTGGCAGGAGATCATGGTGCTGCCGTCCTCTATGGTGTCCACATATGAAGCTCTGCCCTGGAAAGACAGCAAAGAACACATAAAATACCGCGCACAGCCTATTCCTAGAGAGCAGCCATAAGAGGTCAGCTGGGGTAGCCCAGGGAGGACACTCACCACACACCCCACTCGGGTGACACTAACACCCGCCCGCAGCTCAGGCTGACCAGTGAATATACCGCACCAACTACTAGCACCTTAGAACAACAGCGTCAATAAACCTACGTACCTCCCCGCACAGCCGAGACCGGTCCAGACCGGTATGAAGCCGCTCAGCCCCGGAGACTGGTGCACTGAGCACCGGAAACAGTGACAGCATCTACTAACAGAGCCATACTCTAGTCTAGCCTGCCGCATGGAGCTCCGCCCACCGGCCGGACACAGCCAATAGCGGAGCGCTCTGCTGATAGCCAATAGTAGAGAAGCTGTTATCACACCGCCTCAGTGAGGGATGAAAGGGCGTCTGTATTGGATGATTCGTCGCTAGACCGTTTCGTAGTTTTGTTGCAGGGCGATTTTTAGGAGTGGCGTGTTCTCATGTTGCGTTTTTTTGCCGCGGTTTTTTCACATGGAACAAAATGGGCTTGGTTTACAAAATAAGAAGAAATGAATGTATATGTAGCATACTTTTTATAACGACAATTACATTTTGCTCTTATTATTTATTATACAATAAAAGTATCATTTACAATACAATATAATTTTCACAATGTGATTTTTTTTCTATACTATTAGAAATAGTTTGCTGTGGCATTAGTCTCTGACATGGGCTATTTCATTACTCATTGATTTCTACAGGCCATACACACAACCGTGACGGTCGCAGATACTTGTGGGGGACGAGAGCCCCGGCATCCAAAAACTCAGGACATGTTGTATTATGGCCATTTTTACATTGCAGTGTGTGGGTGCATGGAAAGCACAGACAGTACACGGATGCCATCTGCTTGCCATCTGGCTGTTTTTCACATGCCCTTAATACAGCGTTGTTATTTCGTGACTGGGCCAGGGCTGCAACCTGCTGTCACGTTGGAGTCACGCCAATATTTCAGGGCTACCTGGAGATTTTGGTTATGTGAAAACTGCAGTGTGACATTGTGACGTCACAAGTAATGAATGTGAATGTGGTCTTGTAGTGACAGAATCATACGCCCCAACTCTCCTGAAATGTGCCACAAATAAGGTGACCTCCCGAAGTCCCACGCTCCCACATCTGCTGGGCTCTCAGCCATGTTATATCACATTATGTGGCGGTCACGACATGTAGAAGCAGGGTGACCAGCACATTTTGTATCTACAATACCAAAAGGGACGTGAGATACAACAAAAGGGAGCATGGCTTTACTAATAGGACTTGTGGTCAGTCCAATTTGTACATGTCTCATCCAAATCCTTTGACAAAAACCTGCAGCACAAGGTGACCTGCATTGTGGAGCCTTAGGTGGCCCATAAGCACTGGTATCACTATTAAGGTCACAGTTGTCGAGGCTACGACCTGACCCATAAGTCAAGGGGACCTACAGGTTACCCTCAACATGGCAGGTTCTGTCCAGATTCTGCCTCACATAGTTTTCAATGGAAGACAGAGATCGCATTAGGACGCTGAATAAATAAGCGTCCTGCTGAATCTGACCAACCGTACTGGAATACTTGAACACCCCTTTCCTCCAGCACCACCATAGTAACCTGGTATGAAATAAAACACAGACACCGATCTTGAGGGTAAAATTGTGGCGGTCGGCCACAGCTTTATTAAATAAATTATAACTTATAAGCAGAACCTTGTTACCCCATGACGCCCTATATAACGTGTCACCGAATGCCAGCCACCGCGTCCGTGGTGGGCATGTATTAAATATTCCCCCAGGTGACACGTCCATCCTCCTCACGTACAGGTGAAAGGGGACAAGGTCCTGCCATGTGGGAGGGAGAAACTCTCCTCGGAGCTGGTGGAGATCCAAGAGGAAGTCGTCGCCCAGCGCCGCGGACTATATGACGTGGGGTCATGCCCCCTCCCCGCCACCAATGAATCATTACCAGTTGCAGGAGGGGAGGAGCCCAGCGCGCACTCCCCACGACCGGTCAAGTGCCAGCCAGCTTATACAGAGAGACTCCCTTCTGATTAGACCCCAGAGTATTATAATAGTTTGTGGGTGGTGTATTCCAAAAATTTCGGGTTCTGTTGAACCCAAAATTTTTGCAGTATCTATAATGAACTCCGTAGGGGCCACTATGGGACATTATATTGTGTGCAAGGGCCGCTATGGGACATTATACTGTGTGGAGGGGCCGCTATGGAACATTATACTGTGTGGAGGGGCCACTATGGGACATTATACAGTCTGGAGGGACTGCTATGGAACATTATACTGTGTGGAAGGGCCACTGTGGAACATTATACTGTGTGGAGGGGCCACTATGGGACATTATACAGTCTGGAGGGACTGCTATGGAACATTATATTGTGTGCAGGGGCCACTGTGGGACATTATATTGTGTGGAGGGGCCACTGTGAAACATAATACTGGGTGAAGGGGCTGCTATGGGACATTATACTGGCTGGAGGCTACCGTACAACATTATAGTGTGTGTAAATGGGGCATTATACTGTGTGGGTGCCAGTAAAGGGGATGTTATGTCATGTGGAGGGACCAAGTCAAAAATTTGCTATGGGGCCCAGTCTTTGCTTATTACACCCCTGCATGGGAAGATTGATACTTCTCCTTCCTCCTGGATCCGCTATTGACTTTAGTTAAAAGAAACTGCACCAAAAACTAATTATGACTAAAGCCCCATGTAGCAGAAAAGCAGTTTGTTTTGTTGCAGATTTTGCTGCGGTTTTTTTAACCAAAGCCAGGAGTGGATTGAGCAGAAGGTAGAAGTATAAGAACTTCCTCTATGTTTCTCATTCCTTTTGTAGCCATTCTTGGCTTTGGTTCAAAAAACCGCAGCAAAATCTGCAACAAAAAAAGCTGTGGAGGATCTGTCAATATATATGACAAGGAAAAAACATATCCAGCCTTAGAAGCTTTTAACATTGACCTGTCACCTCTACTTGAATATTTTAGTAAATACTTGAAATAACCATTCTGGAACACAGGTTCCTCTGTTACTCCTCCTAGAAATTCTGAATAAATGGACAACTGGGTGTTACCAGACGGTCTCTATGTAGCCCAGTACTAACCCACGTAATTACTGGCTGTGTGAGGGTTAATATGACAGACGGCTCTTCTCGGTACTTGTTTGCCTGGCACAACGTGTACTAGTATTAGGGATATGGCGATCATACAACACAGAATTATCCGGGCTCTAAAAACAAAACAGAACATAAGGTTGTCAGGGGAGAGGTCATGTAAGGATACGTGTTCTTGGAAACTTGTTTAGCTATGTCTTGGCTATCAAGGGGTAGACTAATGTCACTGGGAACAGGGACAAACAGAAGGGAAATGGTCTCACCGCAGTTATGGGAAAGTCAGGCACGGGTCAGAAATGTCATTAGTCATCTCGCCTTTGCTATGATAATAACTTTGTTGCTTCCTTAAAAACAAAGCAAACTTCGGTGTTAGATTCTATTTCCGTCATGTGCGTAAAACCCGTCAGTCCGCGAGTGATGTGCACTAGTGCTCAGTATACAGTATAGTGCAAGCCGTGATGATGGAGGGTGGACATTTGTTGCAATGAATACCAGACATTTTCATAAACTATCTGAAGAAAAGCCAACAGAGCTACAAAAAAGGAACTGAAAAAGCCCAGGGAGGGGACACTTAACCCCTTAAAGGTACAGCTATGTTTGGCCTTAAAGGGAGTCTATCATTCTCAAAACCACTTTTAAGCTAATGGCACGTTGGAATGGCCTTTAAAAAGGACATTCTTCTCCTACATTTCCTTCTTTTCTTCTCCCAGCCGATTCCAAGATAATTAGTTTCTTCATGTATGTAAATGATCACCACGGAGCACCCGGGGCGTTCCTCCTCTTCTGCGAGCACCCACCTTGTCATCGCTTATCACCGCCCCGTCATCCATTGCCGTCGTCCTATCTGTTTTGCAGACCGTCCTCACTAGTCTAAAATAATGGGGCCACGGAAGCACGGCAGTGCATGGTTGGCATACGGATGACATCCGTGTGCTGTCCTTGCCATTCAATCACGGCCTTGCGACAAACACACAGTCATGTCCATGTCACCTTAGGCATCATGCACACGGCTATGTGTAATTTGCGGTACACAAAATATGGTTCCGTTTTTGCGGTCCATGTGTCATCAGTGTGTCTTCAGCATCAGTGGCGTATGTCCGCATAAACGGTCAGTATTGCATCAGTGTGTCATCCATATTTGCTGATCTGCAAAAAAATCCCTGTGGGCAACTAGGGAACTGTTCTGCAAATACAGAAGTCACACAGATCTGTGTGATATAAAATCTTTTCTGTGTCCCATAGGCTTTTACAGGATAGTCCTTGCCACAAATACTGAGCAGAATAGTGCATGCTCTGAGTTTTGTGGCATGGACACCTGGTCCAACTACGGACCTGTGGAAAACACATAGTGTGAATGGCCCTATGGAAATGAATGGGTTAGTGTGCATGAGGCCTTACTGTGGTACTATTTATCCTGTATAAGTACAAGCAGCCATGTTTAATTGGCACCAGTCATAAATATAATATAAATGAGCAACCATACAATTTACCGAAAACCTGTATAAGTGTACGTTCACATGAGTGCATATCAAAGGCAGCATCGGATGTGTTACATCAACAAAGTCCAAAATATAACGTTAGCTATAATGGGGTCCTTTGGGCTACTATTCCATTTACCATTATTTTGTTGGTTGTAAATGTCCTACATGTGCCTGTAAAGAAACCGATGTAAACTTTGTCTATGTTCACACTATCATTATTACAGTTCATTGCTGTTTTCCTCATAGGATAATCAGCAGACATTAACAGTAGTAGAGACTCCTCGTATTACTGTTATTTACATGCAGTGAATCTGTGAATATACTACAGTTCCCATGATGCACCTGCAGGTAACACTAGTTTCACAATAGCATCGCCTCGCCATTGTTCGGGTCCGTTGGGGAACCTGAACAACAGAGAGGTGGACCACTAAAACAGCGGTTGCACACAGAGCCCGGAGGACCCCATTGACTATAATGGGGTCCATCAGGTGTCCATTGTTTTTGTGACGGAGTCACCTGAATCAGAGATTTCCCCTTGTAAATCGCTGCCTCTGTTGCCAAGATATTGTTGTTTTTGTAAATATGCAAATGAGTTCTTTGGAGCAATGAGGGCATTGTCACTTACCTCTTTGTAACATTGGCAATGCCCTTGTTGGTCCAATGAGCTAAGGCGGCATTCATACTACAGTTGTGAACGTCTATTACTCTCATCTGGCAATAGAGTGACCGACAAAGATGGAACCCCCTCCATCTGAATCCGTTCCTATTGACAAGAATGTAAAAAACATGGTGGCCACTTTCTTCCGTCATGTTTGTTTACTTTTGTAATGGAAGAAAAAGTCCTGCATGAAAAACTTTTTCTTCCATCAGAAATGTAAAAACACATGACAGAAGAAAGCTTCCGTCTGAGAGTGAATGCAGACGGACACCAGACAGAGGGTGCTACGTCTGTATTATATGGTTAATATGCTTTGATTTCATCCTATGACAGATTAATAGGTAATGTGAACCTACATTTATTTGCATATGTACAAAAACTTCGATATCTCGGCAACTGATGCAGCGATTCACAAAGGGAAAACACAATTTGATTCAGGTGACCCTAACCTATCTATCTGCGAGGTTAGGGTGATATGTCAGGTTCTTGTGCCAGACTCCTTTAGGCTGAGGCCGCACGTTGCGGAAATGCAGCTTTTTCTGTTGCAGATTTTGCTGCGTTTTTTTGAGCCAAAGCCAAGAATGGCTACAAAAGGAATGGGAAACCACAGCAAAATCTGCAACAAAAAAACTGCATTTCCGCAATGTGGAGAGGTTATCCACCTTTTAACTCATGGCTTATCCTTAACCCCTTCCTGCAGAAGCCATTCTGGTGTCAGACTCCCTTTAACTGCTTATTAGGCTTTTCTGAGTTATTCTTAGCTGCAGGCATAGACATCTTGCAGAACTCTATGTGAACTGTTTCTGAGAGTGCGGCACAGAGTTCTGTTATCCTGTCAGTTCTGAGAAGTCTGCTGGGACTCTGAGAGAGAGCCAAGGAGGTTTGGAAGCTGCCAGACACATCATCAACCTAAGAGGGACCAGTGAGCAGTGTGTATCGATGGATTGACTGCCCTGAGGCCTCTAGTGTGGCCTAGTTAGTTCACTAGGCCAGTGACAGTGACAAGGAGACATCATATATGCCTAGAGGAGAGAACATTTCACCAACATCATAGACGGGGATTCTTTACTGTAAGGACAGCGAGGCTATGGAGGTCACTGCCACAGGAAGTGGTGATGGGGGATTCATTGTGCAAGTTCAAGAAGGACCTGGACGTCTTTCTTGAACAGAAAAATATTACTGGTTATGGGTTTTAAATCTTAGTAAGGACAAGTTGATCCAAGGTTTTATGCTGATTGCCAGATTGAAGTCGGGAAGGAATTTTTTTTCCCTGACATGGGGCAATCGGCTCAGCCTAATGTTTTTTTTTTTTGCCTTCTTCTGGATCAACACAGTATGGTGATAGGTTGGACATAATGAACCTTTGTCTTCATTCAACCTCATCTACTATGTAACTATTTCTGAGAATGGTGGACAAGTGTGGATGGAGAGGTCAGGTGGGGAAGTGTTAGAACCAGAGTGGTAGCAACATAGCAAGATATGCTGTAAAGTTGAGTTGGAGTTATTGCTTATATGGGACAAGTTCTGTGAAGTGGTGTGAAATTAATACCAACCGAAAACCCCTGTGAATACAACAGTGACCCTAGAGTCAGAGTGCTATAGTTGTTGTATGCTAAAGACGGTTCTGGATTGTTGAAGTAATAGCCACCTATAGCTACAACCATCAAGCTTCTGAGAATAGTAACTGTCAAGTGTATTGTGCCACTACTGTGTGAAAAAAGAAAAAGTCAATTCTTCTGCTTCGATCGGCGAGGTCTGCCACTATTTCTTTCAGTAGAGACCACTAGAACACCGTGTTACCCTTAGACCTCTGTCCATTGTCAGGTAGGTATAATAGCCCAATATCTATACGAACAAAATGTTACCCTTTAAAAACAACTGTTTAAAGTGTAACCATCTTTTCATTTTCTTTTTGATATTGTACATAGGGGTGTATTGGGAACATTTTTATAATATATTTTATTAACCTATTTCACTTCTTTTTATTAGAAAACTGTCTCTCTTTAGCGATGCTCTAGCTGAATGTTTTCTAATAAAAAGAAGTGAAATAGGTTAATAAAATATATTAGAAAAATGTTCCCAATACACCCCCATGCACAATAGTAAAAATGAAATGAAACAATGGTGATGTTTTAAAAAAAGTCCAGACAAATGTATTGAGATAAGTGGTTATTGTCTTGCCGATGATGCCGCCATATGCTTTGAGGACATCATCAGACAAGGAGTTAATGTTCAGCCCTACAGCTAAGCATCTTGACGACAGCACAGATGTAAAAGAGCCTCAAGGTTGAGGCCCCACGTTGCGGAAACGCAGCTTTTTTTGTTGCAGATTTTGTTGTGTTTTTTTGAGCCAAAGCCAAGAATGTCTACAAAAGGAATGATAAATATATAGGAAGTTCTTATACTTCTACCTGCTGCTCAATCCACTCCTGGCTTTGGCTCAAAAAAACGCAACAAAATCTGCAACAATAAAAGCAGTGTTTCCGCAACGTGGGGCCTCAGCCTGAAGCTGGCCATACATTTTTTTGACGCCATCGACTGATAATGAATGATCCCCCAATCAACATTATCAACTAAGCTTCTGGATCAGTGTGGTGTACACAAATTGGTTGATGATAAGACACTTTTGGAAGATCATGCCAAACGCTGGTGTTTTAGGCAAGCAGAAAATATCTAACACGGCTGATTTTCTTTTAGCAGAGTAAAGTCTGCCGTCCGCCATTGTGATAATGGCCACTCGTAATTGGCCAGTTCAGCTGACACAAGATGAATGGATATTTTGGTATGTATGTGCGTTTTTGTTGGGATACGGTGAAAGTTTAAAGGGAGTCTATCAGGTCCAAAATGTCTCCCAAGACAATAATATTTCCATATAATGTATTTTTTTGACATTAAAAGTTTTATTGAAATTTTTCCAAGAAAGCAAAAAACAAGTCAAACAGGGTATCAACGAAAGAGAAAATGGAAGACAAAGATATAATGCATTTTAATAGGGGCAGAAACATAATGGTGAAGTAATGCAGATAATAATGAGATAATAATTTTTTTATGGATATACAAATTAGCCTGAAGTGCACCGAGGTCAGCCTGAATTGCCTGATTTACCTACAGACAACTATATTCTCCTCTGGGATTGCAGACCAACAATGCCCCTGTAGCTGTGAATGACATGTGCAACCTCTGCCTGCATCAGCACTGTCTGTAGGTCCCGAACCTGGTGCACTTTTCATATCTATAAGAACATTGATTAAATTATCACTACATTGCATCATCACTTTGTGGCCACAAAAGAATGTTTCTGTTCCTATTAAAGTCCCCTACTTGGCACTATTATAGGTTTGGGAGCCATTTTGGACCTGACAGATGCCCTTTAAGGTTTAAGGGGGCAAATATACAGTCCAAAAATGATAATAAGAGCAGTTACACAGGGACACTGGCAGACCCCATTGACTATAATGGGGTCCGCTGGGTGTCCGCCGTTTCAAAACGTGAACCAAGCCTTAGAGATGTCTGAAAGCTGCTTGTCTCCTGTTACAACAACAGGCACAATTTGCTGACCAAATTTGCATGGCAGGCAAATTAGTTATCTGTGATGATTATTCAGCTATGTTATCTCTATGGCCATTCTTAGTGCAGACATAGACAGGGTCATACAAAGCTCTGCTCATGCAGAGTATATAGTAATATATACTCATCCACATCATAATCATAGTGACAAATAAAAAGTACAACTTGCCCCGCAAATACAGAGCCCTGACCTATCTCCGTCAACAAAACAGCAAAAGAGTTATAGATGTCAGAATACGGTGACCCCCAGGAAAATCACACATTTTCAAAAAGTGATGTTTTATTTCTAAAAGTGGTAAAACGTAATAAAACGAATATAAATATGGTATCACCGTAATCGTAATGTCCCAGCAGACAAAGCTGCCATGTCATATTTAAATGCTAAATGAACGCGTAAAAACAAAATGCAAAAAATTATGATAGAATTGTGAATTTTTTGGACCCCGAAAAAACATTAATAAAAGCTAACCAAAACATTATATGTACCCCAACATGGTGCCAAATAACTCATCTCGCAAAAAATAAGCCCTCCCCTAGCTACATCGACAGAAAAATAAAAAAGTTATGAATTTTGTAAGGCGGGAAGGAAAATATGAAAAAAGTCGACGAGCATTAACGTACAAACTTCCCTGCGTCCTTAAAGGATTCATTTTTTCATGGACTGGTGTGTGGATCACAGGACAGAGTCGCATAACTCAGCCTGGATCCTATTCCTGTGGGTTTTATGACTTGGTCTTGCACATTAAAATGAAGGGGTTCATGAAAAACATGGCCAGCACGCAGGTACCATCCATATGCTATCTGTTCCACTTTTTCCAGACCCATACATGACAGTGGTCTCGTCCATGTAGCCACAGAGTTTCATAACTTGGAATTTTCATCCCAGCTCATCCTACGGCAGCACCTTACAGAACAAACAGAACATCAGGGCTCAAATTAGAAGTGTGACCTCCGCCCAGTCTGTAATGTAAGATATCTGTACACAGGTTGATCATATTTCTAACCTAATCTCCAGTGAATTGTTTGCGGTGTCAGCAATCCCTCAGGGATTTCAATTAGGAATTATTATTACATCCTATTCATTTTCATGGAAAGCAATCAATGAAGAAGTCAATGGGTTTTTTTTCATTCTCACTGGTCATTGGTGGCACACTGGGTAATGTCAGGTCATTTTGCTGATGCCACATCATTGTGTATGGTTGTGTATCCCAACTAATGGGAATACTGTACTATACAGTAAAAATGTCACAGATTAAATTCTTTGTCAGTCTTGGTGCAGAATTACTGGTTTAGAATAAAAATATTATTGCTCCTCAGAATCATGAAGATTTATCATAAAAACAGCTCAGCAAATTTATCATATACTGTCCTTTTAAATTCCTGGTTGGTACCAGGACTCCCCACCTTCCCCATTGCATATAGTATATAGCAGATTGATGGCATTATGTACATGAACACATGACTGCAGCAGCGGGAGATAGTGGTAATGTGATATAGATTTTAGTGCAAGGTTGAAATGCAAGAAGTAATATCCTGGCTAAGTATTATAGAATAACCAAATAATACTCACAAACTTTTCTTATAATGTGGTCTGTAGTTTTAGACTGCAAAACTGGTAATGCAGGCAGATGAGCAACAATTAGACCCCATGAAGATGACTGAGTGTGCATCCAATGTGTGGCCGAGTTTTCAGCAGAATGCACTCGGATGACCCTCGGTGTGACATCCAAGTGCATTCCATTATGCATTCACGTCTATAGCAGCTTCCGATTCATTCTGTTCCGATGACATAAAGCAGGATAGGACCTGCTTTATAATCATCCATGTCATCGGAATGGAATGAATCTGCCATAGACATGAATGCATAACAGAATGCACATCGGAAGCACACTCGGTTGTGTGCATGGGGTCTAAGACTCAGGCGGTAGTTCAAATTAACAATTTCTTTACAACAATTTCTATACCACAGGCACAACAGCCAGTCACATATATCTGGTTTCAAAATAAGGATTTAAAGTGAACTTTTCACCGCCTCCACCAATTCCAACTCTTTGCATCCATCAATAGGCGCTGCCCCACTGATTCTGGCACATTTGGAATTTTCTCTCTAGCACCCACCATTCGTGATCAATTGCTGATATTAGTTACAGCACAATTATGTTCTCTACTGTCAGGTGGGTGGTTCTGGACTGGAGCAGACTCACAGGGACCACCCACCTGACAGTAGAGAGCATACTTGTGCTGAAACTAACAGCAATGACTGCTCAGAAATGGTGGGGACTAGTGAAAAACATCCAACTGCGCCAGAAGCAGTGCCTATAGAATGGAGTTGATAGGGGTGGTGAAAAGTGTGCTATAGCAGTCTATATATGCTGGCAACAATAATAGTGAACAATCCACTTGTAAAACTGGGGACTAGAGCCATTGGACTCATCAATAGTCTCTGTACTTCCCTTGACATCAGTTGTTTACTACGCCAGGTGCCTTTGTCCTTATAGTTGACTGCTTCTCTGCACACAGGTCACATATGCTTCCTCGCTAACAATTCTACTTTCACTTGCATGGACTGGTACAATTCTTCACACCAGCTTTTTGTCCAGGCTGACTCCAGCCCCCCCCACACAGCAATGCGGTGCAAGAATAAGAGGCTGCTGCATTGTCACTGTGTTACATAGACTTATCTTGCAGTCACAAACACTAGAATCCCCAGTGACTATTATCACCCATCCTCTGGATATCTGTCAAATTATGATTCTGGGAAAATTTATTTAAGGGCAGCTTCTACTGACACAACCTGACTAAAGAGAGACGTTTTGTAGTCAGAATCCACTAATAACCTCATAATTCTATAAAACATTAAGAAATACACCCAGAAATAAAACAGGACTTATGAGGAGGTGAAATATATATATATATATACATTTAAAGGGGATGTGTAATCAAAAATTACCTATTTTTACACCAAGTTTTTATGTGAAACCTATTTTTTAAGAATTTTTGATAATTTTATTTTTCAGTATTATATCCTGCAATTTCACTCTGGCCAACAAGCCTAAATACTAGACTGACACTTGTTAAATCTCTATGGATTTTCATTGCAGCAGTCACCTCAATAGAAGGCAGACAGACAGGATCACAATAAAAGGTCTTACTAATACAGATAACACCCTTAGTGATCCATCATTATATCCACTATTAACAATAGATGATGTCACAGCTACTCTGTATATCTGCACTGAGCATGATTAGAAACCTCTCCCATAGACCTCAGTGAGTAAGCTCCAGTCTATTGCTGCTTATGGCCACAGCCATGCTGTAAAGCATATCACCAAATGCTGTTAACAGAGCAGAGGAGCTGCACAGACAAGATGGCAGCCTCTATAATCATGGCTTTAATAAACTGGTGGTAAATCCCTTTTACATTAAAAACTAGTATATTTTTATAGTGTATTACTATAGGCCCTAACCTGTCTATAGGCTCATATTTATCAATGTGTTTGTGCTTTTGCATATGCAAATATGATTTTGAATAAAGGGATATATTGTATAATGAAAGAGTCACACACACAAGTAATAGAAAAAGTAGAAAAGTTTATTATACTTCGTTTCAGTGAAGAAAATAGTTCAAATCACAGTCTGGGGAGCCCAATCCACCTTCTTGTGGCCCAGGAATAGAAACAGCAGTCCCTGGACACAGTATACAACACCAAACAACCAACACCGACCTAAGCGGAGATCATTACATACAGAGAACTGAAATATCTCTCTGCCTGTTAAATCCCCCCCCTCCTCTGCTACGTCCTATCTGTCTGTCTGCTATTAATGTAATGCCTCTCACCTTGGAACATTCCTGTACAGGTTGTATTTGTATTTGTATCTGCTTATCTTTGCTGCTGTAACACACTGAATTTCCCCATTGTGGGACTATTAAAGGAGTATTATTATTATTATATATTGTATGTGTTCTGTCCCAGTCTTGAGCTCATCACTAATACAATCCCAACATCTTTATATCAATCTGAACTGGAGGAGGGCAGCTGTCTGACTGCCATTGGCTTCAACTGTGTCTCCCTCCAGCTAAACAAAAGGAATCTCCACATCAAAGAGCACCCTGAGAGAATTACACCTGACTCTAAGGAATGTGAAATACACTTCCAATAGGGGCAATAAAAGTGAAAAAAACAGATGAACAGGAAGACCATAAGATAAGATTCTAACAAAGACAGCAAACCAAATGGTCAGGAAATACCCACAACCCCCGCACACAAATATAGTAGGGACAAATAATAAATAAAAGCTACATGTATAGTATATATATCTCTTATATATATAAAAATGAGTTCCTGTCTGTCTGTCTGTCTGTCTGTTCTTTATGCGCAACCAAACGACTGGACCGATCCTCACCAAATTTGGCACACATGTACATCAGGTGTCCGGGAATATTATAGACTGGGTCTCAGCTCTCTTGGACGTACCGTTCCTGAGGTACAGTATTCCCAAAAAATGACCAGCATTAGTCTATAGAAACCTGCAAGTCTTTCACTCATATTCCAACTGCCATACACACGGTCACATGTCCCTTATCAGCCAATAACAGCTCGCAGGTGCTTACTCTCCTCAGGCACACAGGTTTCCATAGCAACCAAGTTATGTATGACCTGTATTAGTGAATAGCAGTTCACAGGACCTTAAATATTCAGTCATATCACGTGTATCAGCCAATATAAGTTCACATTTAATTTACCAGGTTTCCATAACAACACAGCCATAAATAGACTGTACCTATACTGGACTCAGTGGCGTAACTAGCAATGGCAGGGCCCCAAGGCGAACATTTGACATGGACCCCCCCCCCCCCGGCAACCCCCCCACGCACAAACTGCATCTCTGCACACACTATTATGCCCCATAGTGGCCCCTGCATACACTATTAGGCACCATAGTGGCCCTTGCACACAGTATTCTGCCCCATAGTGGCCCCTGCACACAGTATCATAGTGGCTCCTTCATATAGTATTATGCGCACTTCCCGCTACTTCTTCAATGTTGGACCAGATGTCACGTGAGCCAGGCATGTATCACAACGCATAATGACGTCGGACTGGCCCACCGACATCTGGGACGCCACCAAGGAGGCCCGAAGCCTGCTGAAAAGACCCCAGAGTATAATGATAGCAGTGTTTGTGAGGTTCACGGCCCACAGGCCTTACTTACCAATCCCCGCTCCTGCTCACAGCCGCCTCTGCAGAAGGTGAAGTGCAGGTGGCCGTGAGCAGGAGTGGGGATCGGTAAGTAAATAGGGCCCGTTACCTGCTGGTGTTAAAAAAACAAAAAACATCAGAGGCCCGCCAGGTCCCCTAATGTCCCGGGCCCTGTGGCAGCTGCTACCACTGCTAAACCGGTATTTACGCCACTGACTGGACTGCCATACTGGATTTCAGCATTCTTATAAATTGAAACGTTTTTTAAACTACTCATGTCCCCTGCAGCAAAACGCATGGCTGCTGCTCAAGCTAATGAAAACTCTCAGCAGACCCAAGCCTGTCTCCAATCTGATAAGGTATGTTACAGACAACAGCGAGCTGCTGAAACTCCCCAGCAGACCCAAGCCCGTCTCCAATCTGACAAAGCATTGTCAGCCACATGCACACAGCTGCACTCCAGGTTTCAATAACAACCCAGCCATTTTTCTTCACTGCTGTAGGTCAGCTTTAAAGGGGCAGGGCACTGTGGATGACACTGTTACACAAGGTCACATACACACGGCTTTACTCCAGGTTTTCCATAACAACCGATCACAGGTTTTTCACTGATATCCAAACTGAGATGCACATGATCACATGACACTTATGGAGCAATGGAAAATCGCAGGTTCAGTCTTGACATACACACAGCTTTACACCAGGTTTCCATAGCAACTTAGCTATTTATGTCCTGTATGAGTCAATAGCAGTTCGCAGGTCCTTAAATATTCAGTCATATGACGTGTATTAGCCAATGTAAGTTCACATTTCATTTACCAGGTTTCCATAGCAACACAGCCATAAATAGACTATACCTATACTGGACTGCCATACTGGATGTCAAGTGCAAAACTGGCCAATTCTTATGGGGGTCACTACACAAACAAAAAATGAAATATACCCGTGCGAAGCCGGGTCCTTCCTCTTGTATATATATATATATACAGTATATATATACATAAAACAATCACATAAATGTATATCATTCAAACTAAATATCATATGTGTATATAAGCCATATCTCACTGAAATGAGACATAAAACTTGAATCCCTCTTACACAAGCACACCCTGGCAATAAAAAGTTCTGCACTTTTATCCAGTGTGAAAGTTAACGGCAATGCTATATGTTGTGACAGATTTAGGCCTGATGCACATGACTGTAGTGGATTTACGGTCCACAAATACTGATTCGCAATCTGCACGTAAACATGTCCGTGGATCCTGTATTATCCCCTACACTGGTCTGTGCTGCAAATGCGGACAAATATAGGACATGCTTCATAATCTGTGGACCCCTTCTACGGCCCAGACTCATGTCCGCAAAAATTGTGTGTATAGGTCCATAGAAATGTATGGATGCACACTTTTATTCGCAATTGTGGATTGTTTGCATGAGGCCTTATTAAATGAGGCAAATTCAGTCAATAAGTTAATAAGGCCACATTCACATCTGTGCCATTGTCTCCATTCTTCTGGTCCATCACAGGACCAAACAGCAGAAAAATGGTCTGTCCAATGACAGACAACAAGAGATTCCAATGGACCCCATTGATTATAATGGGTTCTGTCGGGTTCTGCCTTATTTTGTACAGACATTGTCAGATGAAGAAGTCTGGCTTGCAGGACTTTTTGTCCCGGATTTCTGATGCACTTTTTGCAGTGTGTACTGATACTTTGTAAAGTTTATCTAATTCACCATAGCAGCTTTTATTTTGAGCAGAACTGTTTTTGTTATTTTTATGTTCCTTATATTTCCTCTAATGCTAATTCTTGTAATATTTAGCCTGTTACTATATGAACCAGGACATCAAGGCCTGAATAAGAAATCTGATCTGAGCACAGTGACTATTTGTAATCTATGCTGGCTGTACACACTTCAGAGCCCAAGCTCCAGTCATCAGGATTTTGTTTATGGTCGCCCATCACATGTGCATCTGAATAACATGGGAGATTGAAGGACACTTGGCTATTGACCTTCAAGATAGAAGATGTTTATCTGCTGACCCTTTCATAGGCAATATAGGAAAATAACTATAAGTATTATCTATAACCAACTAATACTTTTTATCATTTAAGGTTAAAGCACCATGTAAACGTCTACACATTGCAGAAAAATAACCGTTGCGTTTTTGGAAATCGCAGCATGCCAATTATACCTATGGAAATGCCAGCGGTTTTCCGTCTAGGTATAATGGAAGCAGAAAATCTGCAAAGGAAAACTCTGTGGTCTTTTTGGCTGCGGCGCGCTACGTGGGGCCTTAGCCTTAAAGGGGTTTTCTGGGACTGCGATATTGATATCAGACTGGCGTGGGTTTGACACCCCTGACAAGTAGCTGTTTGAAGCTTGGATGATTGCTGTAGGCTGGTGACATCCTGTTCATCAGTCACATGACCTGTTTTCAGCTCAGTCCTATTCAAGGGAATGGAACTGAGCTGCAATACCAAGCACGGTGTGCTTGGTACATAGTGAAAAGGCTGCAGCCCTCATCTGAATGTTGTAGCCTTTCCAAACAGCAGTTTGGTGGGGATGACGGGTGTCAGACTCCCACCAATCTGATATTAGTGAACTATCTTTAGTCTCGGAGAACCTCTTTAAGTTTAAAGCAACATCAATGTTCTTTTATTGTTACTGAATGTACTGGTTGTGTTATGCCATACTAGGTAATTTGAGGAGGTTTGCTGATTCCATCACATTTTACGTGTTTGTGTATGTAACAGAAGAAGAGCAACAGATAAAATGAGATAACGTCCAAGGTTTTCTTGTGGGAAATCAATTCAAGCTTTATTATAGGACATACAGTTCATGTGCACTAACAAACAAGGTGTATTAAAAAGATCAGGAACACTGGTTTATACTATATAAAATAATGCAAATAGTATTTTCCACAACCATGAGCCACTTAAAGGGGTTTTCCAGCTCCCCAAATTAGCTGCAAATCCACCCACAGCAGTGCTAAGTCCTCACTGTTCCCTTGTTCACCCTTTGCTTGGCTTTACTTTACTTGCTGCTCCTTGTATCACTGTTATTTACATGCAGTGAATCTGTGGACATACTACATTTCCCATGATTCATCTGCCTGCTCTCTCTCTCTCTTCAGTCAGACCAGGCCCAAAATCACTCCCATGAATAGCTTTGAGGGGCAAGGAGGTCACATGCTGCTGTGACGTTTCATTTACTAAACTGCTCACAGGGAGGGGCAGTGAGCTTACAAACGAAATGTCACACCTGTGGTCAATGATCTGAAAATAAATCAGATAAGAGGGGCTGAATTTAAACAGGACATATTGGGAAATGTTTTATATTGATTCATGCTGTTATCTGGCCCATATTTTTTAAAAACTGGATAACCCCTTTAAGGTGTAATGAATAGACTTTAAGTTCTATAAGGTCTTGTTCACACAGCATACTTTTGCATGCCTTTTTAGTTAGCTAAAGCGATATCCGTAGGATAGGTCATCAATTGAAGAACAGCAGGGGTTGAACACCCTGGGACCTCAGCAGTTCAATTCTTTGCAGCGGCGCTCCTTTACCACTTCGCAAGCTATGTTCATCTATAACATGGCCTGTTCGCAGCTCAGTCCCTTTCAAGTGTGATACCAAGCATATCGACTATACAAATGTATGGTGCTGTGCTTGGTAAATAGTGAAGGAGTTGTAGCACTCCTCAGAACGCTGTAGCCTCATCAAACAGTTGACTGGGGGTGCTCCTGGGTGTCAGACCCCTGGTGATCTAAAAATTAGGGGTGACCTATCCTAAGGACAGACCATCAATTATTAAAGTTGGAAAAAAAGGCATGCAAAAGTATCTTCCCTGCCGTAGCATTGCAGCAATATTGAGGTTCCAATATACAGTATACTAATGATTTTTTTGGCTTTAAGCAGCAGGACACCTGCTCATCAGCTTGGAAAACCTGGATTAATATCCCCTATATAGAAGTGTAATGTCATATAACTTTTTTGGACACTATCTTAATTTTACCTTAAAAATATGCATGTAGCAACTTCACTAAAACTGTACTTTCTAAGACTGATCTCACACATAGATTTTTATTGGCTATTTATTTAGTTTTAGTATTTCTTTTACAGTGTTTTTTTGAAGCTTTTTTAAAGGGGTTATCCAGCTTCCAAAAACGATCTGCAAATCCATCCACAGCAGGGCTAAATCCTCACTCTTCCCTTGTGCACTCTTAGCTTGGCTTTATTTTACTTGCTGCTCCTAGTATCACTATTATTTACATGCAGTAAACCTGTGGGCACACTACATTTCCCATGATTCATCTGCCTGCTCTCACTCTCTTTGTTTGCTGCTCACATGGAGGAAGGTGGGGTGAGCTTGCAATATCACAGCACCATGTGACCTCAGATGTAGGAGTGATTTATTACCTGTGATTTCATTGGAGGAGAGAGCAGGCAGATGCATCATGGGAAATGTAGTTTGTTCACAGATTCACTGCATGTAAATAACTGATACAAGGAGAAGCAAGTAAAATAAAGGCATGAAAAGGCTGCACAAGGAAACAGTGAGGATTTAGCACTGCTGTGGATAGATTTGCAGATAATTTTTGGAAGCTGGATAACCCCTTTAAGTCTTTTTTTTTATAGTGCATTATGAAATGCAGTACACACAAAGCTTTTTTTCCTGGCGTTTTTGTCTTGCTTTTTGAATTTTTGGCATTCTCTAGGCTTGACATTTTCCCATATACTGGGGGAAGCCTCAACCCAAACTACAGATTTGTACCAGAAAATCCCCTTATGAGTTATTCTGGTTATGGAAACTGCTGGATCTAAGAACAGCTACATCATATTACTTTATTTTATGTAGTTTAAAATTGGATTTGGCATCAAGACAAGTTGCAATGTATTTAATAGAAGACGCTGAACATGAAAACTTTCAATACACAACATAAATATTATTTTATCATACATACGGAATATGAGGAACATCTGAGTACGACTGAATTTTGTTATAAGTGTTGATAAAGCCAGCCAGCATACAGTAGCCTTACCGAGTCATTCACTATTATAGTTTATTATAGCCTGCCAGGCATCGTTCCAGCTTGGTCTATATAAGATCATCATCACTTCTGCCTCCCACACATGATATTGGGATAACTGCCAAAAATGGTGCCTACAGATAATATAGAAAAGACCTGCAGGTACAAGACTTCAGATTACCGAATTTCCAAACTTATGCATGACCTATGTATACTTTCTAAGTACTGGATATCCTGATGGGTCAGCTCCCTTCTGCATACCCTTTTGAGACATAGGGGTGTCATAGATGGGAGTCCTAAGCTTTGCATTTGTTGCAAGGAAGCCTGGTCATCTGAATGACCTCCATTTAGTATACTGTATTTGTATTGAAATATATCATATGGCTGGCCATACCTTGCCTCAGTGATCACAACTGATTGAACAAGGATTCAGAAGCTCGACCATGGCAATCAGGTGATCACTGAGCTGGCTCTGATCCCAACAAGATTTTATCAGGAAAGATGATACAGGGAATTTGCTTACAGTTAGGTCAATATATATTTGGACACTGACACAAATTTAGTTTTTTTTTACCAGTTTACTGAAACATATTCAAGTTATAGTTATATAATGGACATAGACATAAAGTCCAGACTTTCAGCTTTCAATTGAGGGTATCCACAATAAAAATGGATGAAGGGTTTAGGAGCTTCAGCTCCTTAACATGCGCCACCCTGTTTTTAAAGGGACCAAAAGTAATTGGACAATTGACTCTTAGGCTGTTTCATGGGCAGGTGTGGGCAATTCCTTCCTTATTTCATTCTCAAATAAGCTGATAAAAGGCCTGGAGTTGATTTGAGGTGTGGTTCTTGCATTTGGAAGATTTTGCCATGAAGAAAACATGTGGTTAAAGGAGCTCTCCATGCAGGTGAAACAAGTCATCCTTAAGCTGCGAAAACAGAAAAAACCCATCTGAGAAATTGCTACAATATTAGGAGTGGCAAAATCTACAGTTTGGTACATCCTGAGAAAGAAAGAAAGCACTGGTGAACTCATCAATGCAAAAAGACCTGGACGCCCTCGGAAGACAACAGTGGTGGATGATCGCTGAATAATTTCCATGGTGAAGAGAAACCCCTTCACAACAGTCAACCAAGTGAACAACACTCTCCAGGATGTAGGCGCATCAATATCCAAATCTACCATAAAGAGAAGACTGCATGAAAGTAAGTACAGAGGGTTCACTGCACGGTGCAAGACACTCATAAGCCTCAAGAATAAGGATAGATTGGACTTTGCTAAAAAATATCTAAAAAAGTCAGCACAGTTCTGGAAGAACATTCTTTGGACAGATGAAACCAAGATCAACCTCTACCAGAATGATGGAAAGAAAAAAGTATGGCGAAGGTGCGGTACAGCTCATGATCCAAAGCATAGCACATCATCTGTAAAACACGGCGGAGGCTGCAGTGTGATGGCTTGGGCATGCATGGCTGCCAGTGGCACTGGGTCACTAGTGGTTATTGATGATGTGACACAGGACAGAAGCAGACGGATGAATTCTGAGGTATTCACAGACATACTGTGTGCTCAAATCCAGCCAAATGCAGCCAAACTGATATATAATACAGATGGACAATGACCCAAAACATAAAGCCAAAGCAACCCAGGAGTTTATTACAGCAAAGAAGTGGAATATTTTTGAATGGCCAAGTCAGTCACCTGATCTCAACCCAACTGAGCAGCATTTCACTTATTACAGACTAAACTTCAGACAGAAAGGCCACAAACAAACAGCAACTGAAAACCGCTGCAGTAAAGGCCTGGCAGAGCATTAACCAGGAGGAAACACAGCGGCGTCTGGTGATGGCCATGAGCTCAAGACTTCAGGCAGTCATTGCCAACAAAGGGGGAACAACCAAGTATTAGAAAGTAACATTTTATTTACAATTATTTCATTTGTCCAATTACTTTTGAGCCCCTGAAATGAAGGGATTGTGGGTAATAAATACTTTATAATTCCTCACAATTTTTACACAATCATTTTATACAACCCACTGAATTAAAGCTGAAAGTCTGAACTTCAACATTGTGGTAATGTCCAGAACCAAAACTAGAGAAATGTCTCTGTTCAAATATTTATGGACCTAACTGTATGTTGTGTTTTTCTTTATAATGTAAAAGGAGTTGTCCAAGACTGGATATTGATTACCTGTCCTTAGAATACGCCATCCATATTAGATTGGTGAGGGTCCCATTTAACCACTTCAAGACTGGGCCAATTTCCCTGGTTCAGGATTGGACACATTTTTGGTTTTGAGGGCTATAACTTTTTTTTTTCATTCAGGTTATCCAAATAATTTTTGGAACTTTTTTAGGTGACACATAGAGCTTTATTTTTATGTTATTTTTTTTTTTTTTTTGCAGGTTTTTTTTTTTTTTTTTAATATCCGAGGGAAACATGTCTGTTTTACATATGATACATGTTTTTTTCTAATAGCGCAAAGTCCTACTAAAAAACTTTTTACAATAGTTTTCCCTCTCTTTTATGTAGCTGACACATAGTGTTGTGTTGCTAGGGGTGGGGCTCAGAGGCGTAGCACAGGGGGGCGAACATGTCCAAGTGGGCCCCCTACTTGGACATGTTCGTATACCGATACTATCAGTATACGGTGAGCGTATAGTGGTATGTAGCAGCTCTACACATGGCTCTGCAGACGATTTAGGTGAATACAGGGCAGTAGCATTTAGTGACTTACTGGTAACGTCTCTGATTAATCGTTCACATTCCGCATCTCTTTCATCTGGACGGCCATGACCACTTCTTCCAGTCTCTGTAAAGTTTGCAACATAGACATCTTTGGCTCCTCACTTTTCCAGGCACCTGACCCTTATTGTCCTCACCTACATAAAGCCCCCATCCTGCTGCTACCCCAATTATAAAATATATAATATAACCCCCCCCATAATGAATAATACCCCCAAGTGCATCTTTAAACTAATAACTTCCCTTTGCACTCCTTTAAGAGGACCTTTCACGTCCTCATGTATATGCTGTTTTACATACCGCTAGAAAGCTGACAGTGCGCTGAATTCAACACACTGCCGGCTTTCCCGGTATGTGCCCTGGGGCTGGAGATATCGGGGCGTCTAAATTTCACCATTCACTGTCAGAAGGGTGTTCCTGACAGTCTAGTTGCGCTGTGAGGAACGCCCTCCCTTACAGTACCCGTCCATAGAATTGTACTGGGGTGTACTCAGCCCAGTGATGACGTTGAGCTGTGAGGAGCGCCCCCCCTAGTACAAGTCTATGGACGAGCACAGTCAGGGAGGGCGTTCCTCACAGCACAGCTAGACAGTCAGGAACGCCCTTCTGACAGTGAACGGTGAAATTTAGACCCCCGATACCTCCAGCCCCGGGGCATATAACGGGAAAGCCGGCAGTGTGCTGAATTCAGCGCGCTGTCGGCTTTCTAGCGGTATGTAAACCCACATATACATGAGGACGTGAAAGGTCCTCTTTAAATAATTTGCCCCTTATTAATAATGCCCCAGGTGTTTCCTAATTAAAAAGGAAAAAAAAAGGGAAAAAAAAATTTTTGGGGTTCCAATACCCGGGACCCCAAGGAACAACTGTTTGAATGAACCGTGGTACCTGTGTAAGCACCGTGACCCCTTCTCTGTTTACATAGTGTCATTCATCTCATAGCGGCCATGTAATGTAACTAGAGCCTCGTCCTATACACGTCTATGTGACAAGGCTGTAATTACATCACACGGTCACTATAAACAGACAGCGTGTGATATAAACAGGCGCCATAGCCCCTTCATACAGCTGATCAGTGGGGAATCATTTATCTCTTATTAATGTTTTATTCTGAGGATAGATCATCAATAAAAATTAGCTGGAAAACGCCTTAAGGCTAAGGCCCCATGTGGCGTCCTGCAGCAAAAAACAGCTGTGGGAAAAACCGCGGCGGCGATGCATCGCGGTTCTTCCAGCAGCACTTTGCACAGAAAGTTCGCAGAGGTTTCCTCTGCAGACTTTCTGCTTCAATTATATCTATAGAGAAACCGCCAGCATTTCCGTAGGTATAATTGACATTCTGCGATTTCCAAAACACCGACTGTTTTTGAAATCTCAGATTATCCGCTGCGCATACTATACTGCAAAGTAGGGATGGGGGCTCCATGTGGCGAAAACCCACTGAAAAAAACCGCAACATTCTAGCAAATCCCATCCACACACTGCGGAAAAATACGTGCAGCAGACACATTGTGATTTCCAAAACCGTTGCGGTATTGGAAATTGAAGCATTTCAATTCTACCTATGGAAACACTGGCAGTTTCCATTCAGGTGTATTGAAAACAGAAAGTCCACAGGGAAAACCTCTGCGGACCTTCTATGAAAAGCGCTGCGGAAAAAACCACAACGTTACCTCCGCGGTTTTTCCTGCAGCGCTTTTTTTTGCTGCAGCCCGTTACATGGGGCCTTAGTCTTAGTAAGGTGCAAGTGCAACTTTTTTAATTTAATTAATTGACCCTCACATGCCCAATTCCCCCTGACATAAATACTGCACCTCTAATGACCCCTTATATCAATGACCACCCCCTTATGTTCATAATGCCTCCTAATATAAATGATGCCCCCTAATGGCCCCTTATAAAAATAACCTCCCCCCTTGTATTTATAATACCCCCTAATAACCCTTATATAAATGACTCCCCCCATCGTCATAATGCCCCCTGATGAATCCTCCCTTATAGTTAGATTTCCCCCTCCTAACCACCCCTTATTCTATTAATATACCCACAAAAAAAAGTCATACTCACCTACCTGCGATGCTGATGAACGGAGCCGCCGCTTCCTCCCAGTCCACGCGCATGACGTCTGTGTCTGAGCGCAGGCGGCACGATGTTGTGACGTCATCGCGCCGCCTGTGCTTAAAAGAAGACGACGGTCTGTGGTCTCGGGGTCTTGTAAACCGCAGGCCTGAAGTGGCTTGCGGTTTACAAGACAGTTAAGCACCAGGAAGCATTGTAACTAGATCGGTGTCTGCAGACACTGATCTAGTTAGAAATAAAGGATGTATTAATGGTGGCCCCGGGGTGGGCCCCAAAAAGTCAGTGGGCCCGGGGCGGCCGCCCCCCTCTGCCCCCCCCGCTAGCTACGCCTCTGGTGGGGCTAGAACCTGTGATGTGGGCATGGTATTGAAACTTTTTTTTATTTTACTTTAATTTTTATATTTTATTTGTCTTTTTATTTTTATTGGTATATTGTGTCCCCCATAAGGTCATAATAGAACTTTGGGGGATATTATAACATTTCTGCAGATCCATGTTTATGTGCAACAGCTTAACCCTGCAAGGACATACGTTGCAGGGTTAAGAGTGGACCACTCAGACTTATATAGTCAATGGGTGGTCTGGAACCAATTAAAGGGCGTCTATCGATTTTTACTGACGCCACATTGGAATAGCCTTTTTAAAGGCTATTCTACTCCTACCTTTACTTCTCTTCAACGCTGTTTTTGAATTATGAAGCTTAATAACTTTATGCAAATGATGCTTAGAGAGAGCAGGGGGTGTTTCCTCTGTGCTCTGAGCACAGCTTTGTCATCCCCGCAAGTCTGCCTATGTCTTCTATTAATGATGCCCCCTGGTTCTTCTGCTGTCCTCTTCGATTCATCAGCAGGCAATGTTCTCCTCTTTGGGATCGAAATCCCACGCATGCACTGTCGGCCCCTCATTAGTGCAAAGCAGGATATTAGTTTGGCTAGGTGAGAGGTCATAGACATGGCTCAGAAGGCGTACTCTGTCTTCTTAGGGAGACTAGTCAATGTCACTAGGTTTCTTAGAAAACCAGCCATTGATCTATTGTGAGTTACCTTCCTTAAGGTATCGCTAGAGACTTGCTGATAATCATTTACTGAAAGTTTACTACTGGTAAATCTGCTTCCAATTCACATGACAATTTATACACATTTTGTTAGCTTTTACTGTATCTGCATCTTTTTCAAAGTCGTTGTTCAAAGAAATGGCGGCTGCAGGAGCACGGAGTGACTCTAGCGGAATGATAATGGAACCACCATGAGCTACAGTAGACCGTCACTGGATGAAGCAATACGCATAGAAAATCCAAGGTACTCATCCATTGAAAAATTGAAATAGAAGACTGGTCATGGTATCTAAAATCAGATATGTTTAATATGGAAATACAATAATTATGTATGATATTATTCAAGTAAGTTCTATATATACTATTAGATTGTACACTGTTTGTCCCCAGGCCATCCCAGTCATCTGTAGATGCAATGCTGATGCCTCTATGGATATATAGAGTCTCATGTTGAGACTATTGTGCAAACCTTCTGCATTTTCACACAATCTGTAATATAAGGTATAAATGTACAGATGGAAACAAGTATGTTATGTAACCACGGCCCTGCATGCAGCGCCCTGCCAACACGTTCTTGCCCTTTCCAATGTTAAACATATTACATTTACAATACTTATAGTGTGTGGGAGATCTACGCATTGTGTTGCTTGGTTAATGAAATAATCTGAAATTTATAGAACAGACTCTGGATAACGCCAATAAATAAGCACATTTTATTCTAGATTAGAAAATAAACCCAGCCGAGATTTGTTGTTAGAATAAATATGCCACATACTTATGTAAGAAACATGCTGGGAGCATTAATATGCTATATTGGAAGGATTGCAAGAAATACTTCAACCTTCAAGCCTTGCAAGTCACTTTATATCATTTACTGTAATCATGTGATGAAGAGTTACAAACCAGTGAATTTATGCATTGCAATTTTTAAGCAATTGTTATGTAAAGGGATTGGCCAATAATTGTACAAAGACGAAAAAAATTGTAATAGAAGACTGGTCATGGTATCTAAAATCGGATATGTTAGAGGACATCTACTCCGTGCCTCTGATCCTTAAAGGGCTTGTGCATATGATTGTCTTCTGTTATACAATGTTATACGTAGTATCATAGCCACTTGAATGATATAACCATTTTTGTCACAATGTATAATGCTGGCACTCTACACTTCCCAGGCTACTACCTTTCCTAACAGTCCTATCATCCTAGCTACCTCTGTGCATGCACTTGTTTCTTTAATATTAGTGTACTTACCTGCTAAACTTCTTCCTGCCAATCCCTGTCTGCCTGTGTGTGTATAATTCTGTTTCTCTAGCTACATTCTGGCTTTTGCAATGTTGCAGTAGTTTGTTTCATGATCTGTTGTTTGAATACATTTTATTCATCTACCTTTATGTCTGAGTTATGTTACTGTTTGATACTGGAGTCATGTTTGTAATTCTGTGGAAGCATTGGTCCTGTATGCCGTGTCTGGATGCATGTCTTTCTGTCTGCCATATTTGGGACCATGTCCTTCCATTGGCCGTGTTTGGACATATGTCCTTCCGTCTACTGTGCTTGGTTACATGTCCTTCTGTCTGCCATGTTTGGACTTACATCCTATATGTCCTTCCATCTGCCATGTTTGAATGCATGTCCTTCCATTTGCCATGTTTGGACACATGTCCTTCTGTCTGCTATGTATGTATCCCTGTCTATGTAGATACATATGTCCTTCTGTTATGTTTGATTGTCCTATGGCCTTCAAGTTTCTCATGTGTCTGCACCTCTGCTATCTGCCCTGATGTCCTGTTTTAGACTTGGCCTCTGTTATCTGGAAGGTCTAGCCTGCTCCTGATTTAGTACCTCTGTTTCCAGTCCTGAACTCCTGTCAGATTTTAATCTGTGCACATATTCAGTCTGCTCTGATTTTATTCTGTATTCTCACTATGTGTATTGCCTGATTTTGTGCTGCACTGCACCATAGTCTCTCCCCAGCTGCTACTAACACCAGAACTAACCCAGTGGGCGAACCTCTCAGGAATTTGTTTTGGGTTCAGGTGGCTCGGGTCCAAGATTTGTTTAAGGTCGAATAAGTTCAGTACAAACCACACCTTAAAATGGTTCCTAGGAACTTATCTATCCAATTTCTAACTCTCTAAGGCAAACATAGCCAGAGGTATGTCAAAGTGAGAGGGACATTATTATGAATTGAGGTCTCTTTAGACCCCAGAATATAATAGGTCGAGGCCTAGGGGAGGTAAAAAAAATAAAAAAAACATTCATACTCACCTTCGGTTACCTCTGTTGGGCCTCCTTGCGGCGTTCAGTGTTCTCTCTCCGCCTTCTCAGTGATGTCACCTCTGAGGTCATCCTACTTCCTCCTGCAGTGATTTGTTCTAGTTTAAAAACACAGGCTATGCAGTTACATATTCAGTCTTGGGCTTAGCTGAATGTTGACAAAGGTAGTTAAAATTTCCGTGCTGGTGACAACCACATTGTTCCCATAAGAGCCAGAATTCTCCTATAAAGTTGGTCAACCCAATGAGACAGCTCTTAACTGACAAATATCACTTCTAATTTTTCCATAAACATTGTCAAGTATGTATATGTCAACAGTGATGAAAAGGCCCACCAACTTCCCCTTTCCTCCGGAAACGTGCTCTCAACTTTTTCAAGGTTCATCTGCTTTACTTGAGCATGATTTAGTAATGCAGTGACGATAACAGGGTAGCAACAGTCCTCAATTCAACATAAGCAAACGTACATTCACTGGAACTGGGTACTGGTCCCATCAATTGACAAAGTCCATAAACAAAGTCGGGAATGGTATACCATGAAAATAGCAGCTAGAAAATAGCACTTAGCTGAGGTAGACAGATTCTGATGAAACAGTGTAACGTGGAGTCATGCCACACTCCGAAATGGCTCCTATATATAGTGCAACCGCACCCAGAGTTGGAACTACACAGGAACTCTACCACAGAATGTGCTTACCTTGGAACCCTTCTCGTGGCTGGCATTGCAGCTCAACAAAAGTTCTGTTTCCCTCTATGAAAACCTATAGGAGAAACCTAGTGAATCACATATCACACAGTACGTGCCTACAGAATATACATTCAGCTGCTTAGAAATATAACTTAAGTATATTTCACAAGGTATGCACAATAAAGATTTCCCATCATGAGTAGTGGGGTTGCATCTAGGTCATCTACTTAGGGAAAACTAGAATGCTCATTTAAAGGGATACTGAAAGTCTGCTTCCATGCCTGGATAATTTTACGTTGTTGTAAGTCCAGCACACGGGACCCCCTGGATCAGCTATTTGAAACAGTTGTGGCATTCCCTGATTGTCGCTTCCACTTCACAGGCCATGCGACGCCCTGTTCATTGGTAACATGGCTTGTTTGCAGCTCAGTTCCATTCAAGTGATTGGGCTCAGCTGTAATGTCAAGCGCAGCTGCTATATAAATGTACAACACTGTGCATAGTTAAATAGTGAAGAGGATGCAGGGCTCACCTGTATGCTGTGGCCTCTTCAAGAAGCGAATCAGCATTGTCCCAAGTGTCAGACCCCTGCCAATCTTCAGTTGGATTAAGGATAGATCAACTACAGTTTTCCAAATGAATGGGAGCTACTTGTCAGTTGCAGTAACCTGTCACAGCCACTACACAGTGTATGATACTTCCAGCTCCACACATGGTATAGTTCCTGGGTTCAATATGTCGGCAGGAAGTCAATTTCCCATGACATGACAAAGTTGAGGACCAAAAAAGTGGAAAGCAAATCAGTAAAAACATTGGAGAAAATGTATGAAGACTGGCATCACTCACGCCAGTCTTTACAGCCCTGGAGCTTGAGGAGGATGTGCTTTATAAATGCCGTAAATTATGTTAAATCTCTGACTGTGCCTGCCCTCATAACGATTCCTTTTCGGGGCAGCGCAGAAGCAGAAAAAAGTCACAATTTTTTGTGCAGAATGCCAATTTGCGCAAAACAATTGTGACCTTTCTTCCTTGTATACCTGAAAACTGGTGTACAAGGTATAAAAGATTTTCCCCATTTTGTCTTCTCTGCAATTTACATTAAGTCTCTTTCTAATGGGCACGAGAATACAATTTTTTGTGGTAGTGCCACTTTAAAGAATGTTCAGTCTTTTTAGCATAATACAAAACATTAGTGTAAACAGGATTATTTTCTTGTATTTGTGTCCTTGGCCATATATGCGTTTACAAGCAGAAAGTGGCTGCCTGGTGTGGTACAAATTAGTTTTTTCCTTTCTGAAGTTGGAACAATTTTCAGTTTATTTCTTTATTTAACACAATCCTTACTAAGACTTGTCCTTGGCAGGATTCGAACCCAGAACTCCAGTGGTGCAAGGCTGCAGTGCTAACCACTGAGCCACCGTGCTGCCCAAAATTAAAAACCTCATCCAAAATTCTCAAAACACGTTTAATCTGCAAGGAGTTTGTATGTTCTCCCTGTGTTTGCGCAGGTTTCTTCCAGGTACTCCGGTTTCCTCCCACACTCCAAAGACATCCTGATAGGGAATGTAGATTGTGAGCCCTATATGGGACAGTGACTATCAATGTCTGTAAAGCGCTGCGGAATATGATGACGCTATATAAGTAAGCATGATAAATAAAAAAAAAAGGCCACCTATCAACTGGTTCCCTGCTATTAGTTAGGCCCAGTTCACATCTGCATTCGGGTTTCCGTTTGGGGAGTCCACTTGGGGACCCCCCCGAACGGAAACCTATACGCATAAAAAAGCGGTTTACCGGGGAAATCCGCAGACCCCATAAACTATAATGGGGTCCGTGTGGTTTCCACTCGGTTTCCGTACGAAGCAAGCGAAGAGGAAAGTGCTGCAAGCATGTTTCAGCATGTTTCGGGCGGAAACCAAGCAGAAACCACACGGACCCCATTATAGTTTATGGGTAAACCGCTTTTTTATGCGTATAGGTTTCCGTTCGGGGGCTCCCCAAGTGGACTCCCCGAACAGAAACCCGAACGCAGATGTAAACCGGGCCTTATTTTCTTTTTTTTCCAATGCATTTGGAAACAGAGGCTCATTTTCCTTTGATCGAATGACATGCGTTCAGATTTCTGCTCTGAAGCCTTAAGAATTGCGAATACAGTGATGGAAGAGACAACAAGAAATATTTGTAATGCGCTTTTCTCACAATAGACGCAATGTGCAGTCCAGCGGTTAAGGCTAGGTTCACACCAGCACATGGATTTTGTTCGGGGTTTCCATCCCTGAATCCGCTTGAAAAATGAGGCGAGAAAAGTCCTGCAAGCAGCACTTTTCTCTCCGCATTTTTCAGGCAGAAACTGGGCAGAAACCAGCAGACCCCATTATAGTCTGTGGGGTCCGCGGGTAACCACTTTTTAAGTGGATTGGGTTTCCTTTTTTTGGGTCCACAAGCGGACCAGAAGAACGGAAACCCAAGTGCAGGAGTAACTAAATGATATTTCACAGTATTCTATGTATAGTGAGGGTATAATTTGCCCTCAAATACAAGACTGAAGAGATGTGTTTTGAAGAATCCAATCACAGGACCACTTAGTGTTTTGTTTGGCTTTAATAATGGAAGATTTTATCCAACTGAACCTTTGCTGACAAGCGCTGATCTTTTCATTGGTCCTGCGATTGCATTCTGACTACTGATGTCCTGGTGATGACAATCCAGCTGCTGATTCCCAGCTTCAACACATTCTTTAAAGCTTCTGTGGTCATTGTGGCTGATTCACAACCACATAAGGTGAGCAGCCATCTTTATGGTTTTCTGATTTAATACAACAGTATTATAGTGGTATCACACAAGGAGCAGCTCAGTGCTCTTTTTTTTCTGATTATTTTGAGATGTGTTTTGAGTCCTGATGTAAAATTGTCCAGGGATGAGATCTTTCTGAACAATCTGGGTAATGCATTCAAGAGAGTGGGGCTGCATGGTAGAAGATTCTGGTTCGAAATCGTGTAAGGTGGATCCTGGGGATGGACAGTATTTGTGCCTGCTGATCTGAGAGGTCGGCAAGGATTATGGGGCTGCAGTTGTTCTTTTCAGTAGTCAGGGTCTAAGTTGTTTATGGATTTGAAGGTCATCAAATGGACTTTACAAGTTATTCTCCATTTTATAGGCAGCCAGTCAAGTGAGCGGAGGATGGGGTTAAGGGAGCATGCTGGGGTTGTTTGGTTTCTAACTCATAGTCTAAGCTTTGAAGGGTTGTGTTTCCCAGGGGTAGAGGTGGTGGATGTATAAGTTGCCATTTTGCCATTAAGAGCTTGCCTCCAACCATGAGAACATCGGTTTTGTCTGGGTTCAGCCTTAGCAGCTTGTATTCACCCATTCTTGTAGCTCAGCTAGGCATGAATTTATGGCTGAAGATGGGTCACTGACTGGGTGCTTGAAGGATATATATAGTTTCGGTATCATCTGCATAGCAGTGATAGGTCAGGCCATGACTCTGGATTAATTTGCCTAAGTCTATGTATTAGGTTGTCATAGTCAACTGTATCAAATGTTGCTGAGAGGTCTAAGAGAATTAGGATGGTCTATTCGCCCCGTCCTTGCCAGGAGCAAGTCTTTAGTACCGTGGATTGACAATCAGGCTTCCAAGGCGGGGATCTGGGTCCATTGGAGGGCTTCTGCCAGTCTTCTCTGCTTTCCCCGGGGGCTGGAGGGCTTCTTTAGAAGGGGCATGTTGATGGCTGCCTTAAGTAGATCAGGGTTGATCCTACTCTATATAGAACAGTTCACTATGTTTTTGATTGCCGGAATGAGCAGGTCAGGACATTCCAGGAGGAGTGAGGTCTGGCCTGGGTCTAGTTCACATGTTGTTCTGCGCAGACTCTGAAGGATGTTTGTGATCTCTGTTTAATCTACTCGGTCAAATTGTAGACATTGACTTAAGGTATTATTATTGCTGCCCTTTGGACTGTTATGGTCATTTGTTGCATTTTTGGATGACATTTCGAATCTCTGAAACTTTGTCCCTGAATTGAAAGGCAAATTTTTCACATCATTGCTGTGATGATGGGATAGTAGGTCTTAGGCAGTGTGGGTTGCAGAGTTTATCTACTGTGTGGAACAGCTGTGCCGACTTGTTTCTTGCATTTCCTGTTTCTTGCGACAGAAAGGTGAATTATTTCTCATTTATGGCTGATTAATTGTTCCTATGGTGTAGGGTCAGTGAGCTTTAGTCCTTCAGTTATTGATGTTTCCACCACTGACGTTCAAGTTCCTGGCCCCTAAGTCTTTGGTGCACCAGAAAGCAATGGCATCATAAGTAAAAGGCACAGCATTGTTGTATTGCCGCACTAGGTGGTTAGGGTCTGAAGTTGTCTCAGCCTGACAGTGGAGGCTGAGGTTATTCCAAATTTCTTGGAAAGATAATCCTATAATGATATGTATTTTCTTGGTTCTTTGTTTTGGTGTTTGTCAGCCGAAGAATTGAATGAGAAATCAATAGTGTGATGATCTGACCGGGTTTACTGTTACTTTTGAGATTTCCAGTCTTCTGTGGAATATGAGGTCAAGAGTGTAGCCCTTTCTGTGAGTTGACAAGTTGACTGCTTGAGAGAAGCCTAGTTCATCCATAGCAATAAGAAGCTCATTCCCAACTTGTGAAAGGCCGTCATCTATCCAGGCATTCGGATCTCCACGTATGATCCACCTTAGATGGTCTAGAGTTAAGATGGATAGTAACTCTGTTAATTCCTTGAGAAATGCTGCTCCTTCACCTGCGGGTCATAGATGAGTAATAACTTGATGTTTTTGTCTGCTGAAATGTTTGCACCAATGCTTTAAAAGGAGCTGGTTATATCAATGGGGAGCATTTTTTCTTTAGGCTGAGGCCCCACGTTGCGGAAACGCAGCTTTTTTTGTTGCAGATTTTGTTGCGTTTTTTTGAGCCAAAGCCAACAATGGCTACAAAGGGAATGTGAAATATATAGGAAGTTCTTATATGTCTACTTTCTGCTCAGTCCACTCCTGGCTTTGGCTCAAAAAACCGCAACAAAATCTGCAACAAAAATATCTGTGTTTCCGCAACGTGGGGCTTTAGCCTTAAAGTGGATTTGAAGAAGGTCGCTACCCTACCTCCCTTTCTTTCCTCTCTCAAGGTACAGCACTATGTAGTTATTTGGTATTGCAGTTTCCAGTATGGGGTCTGAGTTTCCATCTAGCCATGTTTCTGTATTAAAAGTTAAGTCATGGGACTCAATAAGATGGGAAGGTACCTGGATGGGAAGGCTTTAATTAATCAGAGCCAGCATGGCTTTATGCCTAATAAATCTTGTCAGACTAATCTTATTTCCTTCTATAATAAAGTCACTGAATGGTTGGACCAGGGAAATGAAGTGGACATAGTATATCTTGACTTTAGTAAGGCCTTTGATAAAGTATCACATAACATTCTTATTGAGAAAATGATGAAGTATGGCTTTGATAAAATATCAGTGAGGTGGGTTCACAATTGGCTTAATGATCGGGCACAACGAGTAATTCTAAATGGCTATACATCAATCTGGAAGAAAGTAAAAAGCGGGGTGCCGCAGGGCTCTGTCCTGGGCCCAGTACTTTTTAATATTTTTATAAATGATCTGGATGATGGGGTTAATGGGGAACTAATAAAATTTGCAGATGATACAAAGATAGGAGGAATGGCCAACACTAGTGAGGAGAGAGAATGCATCCAAAAGGACTTGGACACACTGGAACAATGGGCTGAGGTGAACAAAATGGTATTCAACAGGGACAAATGCAAAGTTCTACATCTGGGTAACAGAAATGCAAGAAGCATATATAGTATGGGAGGAATAGTACTAAGTGAGAGTACAGGGGAAAAGGATCTGGGCATAATAATAGATCACAAATTCAACATGAGTCAACAGTGCGGTGCGGTGGCCCAAAAGGCTAATAAAATTCTAGGATGTATCAAGACGAGCATTGAAGCTAGATCAAGAGAGGTAATTATTCCGCTGTACTCTGCCCTGGTCAGACCCCACCTGGAATACTGTGTACAGTTCTGGGCGCCCCAGTTTAAGAAAGACATCGATTTATTGGAGCAGGTCCAGAGAAGAGCAACCAAAATGGTGGAAGGTCTACAAACCATGTCCTACGAGGAGAGGCTAAAAGAATTGGGACTGCTTAGTTTGCAGAAGAGAAGGCTAAGGGGAGACTTAATAGCGGTATTTAAATATCTGAAAGGTTGTCACAGTGCAGAGGGATCTACCCTTTTCTCATTAGCAGAAGGAAGCACGAGAAGTAATGGGATGAAACTAAGGGGAAGGAGATTCAGATTAGACATTAGGAAAAACTTTCTAACAGTAAGGGTAGTGAGAGAGTGGAATAGGCTGCCACGGGAGGTGGTGAGTTCTTCATCAATTGAAATCTTCAAGCGGAAACTGGATAGGTATATAGCTGGGATGTTTTAGGAATTCCTGCTTTTGCAGGGGGTTGGACTCGATGGCCCTTGAGGTCCCTTCCAACTCCAACTCAATCTCAAGATCATATATGATCGCTGTTTTGTTGTTTATAGACCTTGCATTGCAGAGTCCAGCTCTGATTTAGTTTCCTGGCGTCAGAGATTTTGTGTTTTGAGAATTGGCCTTTATTTTGTTGCATTCTTTACTGCTGGGATTTTGTACTTCTTGGGTATTTATTTTCTTTCCATGGTTGACTGGTTTGGGAGCGGACAAAAATGCTTTCCTATTAACTCCCCCTGTGCAGCCTCTTCTAACCTTTCTAAGAATCGCCAAGGATTATAAAAAAAAAATATTTTGTCTGGGTGTAGATTAGATACGGGCCTTTGAAGGACACACTGAGAATGTGTAATCAGCTGACTATATGTATTTTGTCATGGCAATATTTCAGATCTATAGTGTGAAAGGCAACAATGTGTTAGATTACTTGCTGGAGAAGGACCATACCAGAAAACCTACAGCAGGCAAAAAGAGTAATACAATAGCAGGGGTTATAACCAGGAGAGTAGGAGAATATCCAAAGCAACAGCAGAGGAATACTGAGAAAAGACAGACTTGAGTCCAAGAAGTCACAGATAAAGCCAAATATTGGATATCGATAGAATAAGACAAAATCAGTAACCAAGAAATCAGCAGAAAACAGGATAGGTTCTGAGAACATAGAGCCAGAAAACAAATGTAATCACAGGCAAAGAGGAAGTGTCAAAGCTAGGTTTAAATATCCCGCCTTAGCTCTGGATTGGACGATGAGGCAGATCTCTGATTGGCTCTGTGTCTCATAGCTCTGACTGGATGAGAAGACCCAGCCAGAGTCTGACTGGTAGGCATAGCAACCTAAAAGCAACAGCTGGAAGCAGTGCTACACTGAAGGGAAGGAAGGATGCAAGTAGCAGAGGCCGGAGCACAGATATTGAGATTCCTAACATGTAACTTGAAGAAGGACTAGAATCTGGTCAGAGACGTTGCTTCATGTGATGATATAAATATATTTTCATACAATTCTTACACCAAGTCTGGATTTACTTCCCTTTGTTATCCATGTGTTTAGTTGTTCATGGTTGTAAGGATTGGAGAGAGCACACAGCAGATGGCTTTGGCCACTTAGATGGTTTTGGCCACTGTAGGCCCACAACCTTCTCCAGTAAAACTCTCATCAGTCATTCTACATGTAATTTAGGGATGATACATCCATTTTTACCCGTGATGCTCAAGCACACTACAGTAAATATTCTTCTGTATATACCTACAGCACAGAGCTACATGGCCTACTGATCACAATTTGATGGGGATCACTACATTTTGCCTCTGACGTGAGTTATTTGTTACCTCTAGTTCCACTACTAATCTTCTAACTATAATATGTCTTTTAGTAATCTAATCTTTATGATGGTTATGACAATAAAGTAAGTAAAGTATTGTTCCAAGGAAGCAAATGTTCAAAGTCCAAATGTCATTAGTAGCTCACTTCCTAGAAATATACTGCTGGGACTTAACAGTATCTGGTTCAGCGATATCAGTGGTGAATTACTTATTAAAGGGGTATTCCAGTTTAGAAAATTTTCATACACTCCGCTGGGGAATTATTTGTTAAGAATTTGTTCTTTGTTCATCTTTTCAGGATAGTAACCAATTGGTCAGAGTGTAGCAATGTATAGCAGTTACAAAGAGTGTCCTTTGCTCTGGAGGACCTGTCCTGTCCTGTCCTGCTTTACACAGATACTCCATTGATGTGAATAGGCATTCACACAATGACAACTTATGACATTTCAATAGGATAGGTGACAATTGTTTGATTTGTGTGGGTTTAACTGTGGAGACCACCACCATTCACAAGAACTGGGGATCCTGAGTCCCCTCTGTAAATGGAGCAGCAGTCAAGCATGCATGCTGTTACTCCATTCATCTCCATGGGACTGCAGGAGATAGCCAAAATGCTGTACTTGGTTTCTGTTTGCCAGTCCTGTAGAGCTGAATTGAGTGGCAATGACTGTGCTTTACCACTGTGTAGGAGATCACCGTACTACAGCTCGCCGCTACCCCCAGGACTCCCACTGAAATTAATCCAGTGCACCGCACCATTATGTTCTGACCCAGTGACGTAACAATCATGGTCGCAGGGGGTGCGACTGTGACCGCAACCGGGCCCGAGGCCAGCTGGAAATGGCCGGGGCCACAGACCACCATTATAGCGGTAGGGGAAAGCCTTGTTCCCCGACCGCTATACATATAGTTTCCAATAGCTGCCAGCCCAGGGGAGGTATATAAAAATAAAAAAATACTTATACTCACTTGTCCTGGGCTGAGAATCTGCTTTGGGGTTATTACTGCCGGTAACTAAGGTCACGCCAGTGGTCACATGGGGAATGCAGGCATAATGACATCATCGCGCCCCCACGTGACCGCTGGTGACAAAACCTCAGTTGCCAGACAGAAGAGGATGCCGCAGACAGCAGAACGGAGCGAGGATGCCTCGGATAGGTGAGGTAAGGTGAGTATAAGTGTTTGTTATTTTTAATCACTTCTCCTGGGCCTCTTCTTATATTCTGGGGTCTGAGGAGAGGGCTCTTAGGAGCATATAATATTGTGTGGGAGCCACTGTGAGCATATAATACTGTGTGGGGGGCCACTGCGGAGCACGTACCACTGTGTGGAGGCCACTGCGGAGCACGTAACACTGTGTGGGGGCCACTGTGGAGCATGTAACACTGTGTGGGGGCCACTGTGGAGCATGTAACACTGTGTGGGGGCCACTGTGGAGCACATAACACTGTGTGGGGGCTACTGTGGAGCACGTAACACTGTGTGGGGGACACTGTGGAGCTCATAATACTGTGTGGGGGACACTGTGGAGCACATAATACTGTGTGGGGGCCACTGTAGAGCATATTATATTGTCCCAGTATTGTTTACATGCCGGATGCTGCGCTGCTCACTCACTGTATTCTTGATAACTGCAGTTGTGGGTGCTATAGATGTATCCCTTTCAAGTATCTGAGATATCGCTGCAGCACCCGTAACCACCACTGTCAAGAATTCGCTCTAGGGAGGGGGTAGGGGGCCCCGGACAAAAGCACCGGGCCCCTAAGACTTTAGTTACACCGCTGTTCTGACCACTGCTCCATGTAGACTGGGGGACAAAACTCCTCCATTCTCGTGATTGGTAGGGGTCAGACTACTCAGACTCCCACAAATCTGCAACTTATCCTCTATCCTATGTGGGGTGGATAACTTGCTAAGACAGGGAAACCCCTTTAAATATTTGGTATTCTCCTTTTTAATCTTTCTGACACAGTTGCTTCAATTGCCAGTCTTCTCTTCATTTCTGTAAAATAACCACCATCTTCTCACACTCTCTTTGAAGTCTTACATGACCAGCTTATTAGCACCTTTTTGACGTTTGTACATTTTTATATTATACATTGAATTTCAATATTGCATTTTCCACCTATTTTGGCACTTAAAGTTTTTTCAGTGTTGAATGCTATTTTACAATATTTCTGTAATTTGTCCTGTCATGTTGGATATCAGCTTCTGGGTCAAATCCTGACAGATGACAACCCATTCTTTTTTAAATCCAAGCTACTTCTCTCCAAGAAAACCATCAAGGATAGACTGGCTTTCTGCAGGAAGTTCAGGGATTGGACTGCATACTGGGGTAAAGTCTTTTTCGCTGGTGAGGTCCCCTTCAGACTGTTTGGGATATCTGAAAGAATAATTGTCCAAAAACGAAAAGGTGAGCGCTACCATGAGTCTTTTGTCATACCAATAGTAAAGCATCCTGAGACCTTTCATGTGTGGGGTTGCCTTTCATCCAAGTGAGTGGGCTCACTCACAATTTTGCCTAAGAACATTGCCATAACATTAATAAAGAATAGTATCTAAACATCCTCCAAGAGAAACTTTTTCCAACCATCCAGGAGATATTTGGTTGTTGACACTAGGTACACACCAGTTTTGCATTTCTGTTGTTTGGGTCCGTTGGGGGACATGAATAATGGAGATGAGGACCGCTAAAACAGTGGTAACACACGGAACCTCGTGGGCCCCACTGACTATAATGGGGTCTGTTGGGTGTTGTTTTTTAAGTGGTTCAGTGAACAAAACATTTAAATGTTGGGTCCATGGCCAGGAAACTCTGCAGATCTCCATCCCATTGAGAACCTGTTGTCAATCCTCAAAATCAGGTTGACAAACAAAAGCACAGAAATTATGTTAAAAATCCAAGCACTGATGAGACAAGAATGAGTTGGCATCAGTCAGGATTTGGCCCAAAAGCCAAGGGCGTAGCTCTTGGGGTGGCGGGCCAATTGCCAATAACCTCTCTACAGCATAAGAAAATTCCAATAGTACGGATAACACATGGTAAGTAAGGGCCCCCTTACAAATTTTGCATGAGAACCTGATATCCAACATGCCAGGATTTATGAAAAATAAGGATCACATTGTAAATATTGAGTTTTTGTATAAAGTTGATGATTTTGTCAGTAAAAGTATAAAATCATATGAAATGCTTATAATCGTACGTCAGTAACCATAGAAACATCTGACTAAAAGATCTACAAACACTGAAGAAGCACTGTGAAAACCAAAATTTGTGTCAGTCTCAAAACTTTTGGCCACGACTGTAGGAAATAAATGTCAGTATTGGGATGAGCATTACGAAGCTTTCCAATACTAAATATTAACAGATTCGGGTTATTCACGTGCCTAGAATGTGCTTTTGATCACATGGATACATAAACATTTATCTGGCAAATTTTTACTTGTGTCAATATTTGAGTGTTACTGTAGGCAGTGGGGTAACCCGAGGGCATGACATCATCACCTAACACAGTGACAACAGTATAAACAAGATAAAAGATCACATGGAGAAAACTCATGTAGGGGGGTCAGCCCTAAACACTAAACGTAGCCTACCATAGACCACATAGAAGTGCACATCTTACTGCTACAAAACAAACTACAACAACAGAAAATAAAACCTTTATAACATAAACCAGCCATAACAATAAAGGGGATGCGCCATTATGGACACTTATCCCCTACCCAGTGTCCGATTGCTGGGGACCCGCTCGCTAGCTCAGTGATCAGGAAGACAGGTGACTGAAAGTCCCCCTAAACCCTCCTTGTGAATGGAGTGCCAGTTCACTTCCATGACTGCCATTCCATTCACTTCTACGGGTCTGTGGGCGCTGATGGATATTACAGTCCCGGCAGCCCCATGTGTCCATAACGGCGCAACCCCTTTAAAGCCAAAGACAGATGAAGTGAATAACTGACTTGGGACAATGGCACCTGTCAAGGGGTGGGATATATTAGGCAGCAAGTAAACAGTTCTTGAAGTTGATGTGTTGGAAGCAGGAAAAATGAGCAAGGATTTGAGCAAATTTGACAAGGGACAACCTCTAAAACAATAGGTGGGGTATTACCATCAAGCAGTAATTAGTAAGTAATAGTAGTTAGTGTCCACCATAAGTGGTTCAAGGAAAGTCAACAGGTGAACTAGTGACAGGGTTATGGGCACCCAAGGCATATTGATGTGAGTGAGGAATGAAAACCAGCCATCTATTTGCTCTCACAGAAGAGCTACTATAGCACCTATTGCTAAAACAGTTAATGCTAGCTATGATAGAAAGGTGTCAGATATAATGCCCATGCTGATCCCTGTTTTCCACTGCAATACCTACAGTAGGCATGTGAGCATCAGAGCTGGACCATGGAGTAAAGGAAAAAGATGTCCTGGTCAGATTTTTAATGCTGTCCTGAAATCCCAGGCGGTGGGAGGCATACCCCAACTACTCAGAGTTGAGTACAATGGAGAAGCAAGGAACTGCCAGAACCCTGCTTCACCATTCACCCCTTATCGCTGCTGCTCGTGCCTTGGACACTGGAGTGGACACTGTGGGAATGGGGTGAGTATTACTTTTTTTGCATTTACTTTTATGTATGGTGCCACAAGGGGACATTATAATATGTGGGGGCCACAATGTTGGGGCATTACACCGTGTGAAGGCCAAAAGAGGTCACTTTAATGTGTGGGAGCCAAAACCTGCCATTATAGTGTGTGGGGGCAATAAGGGAGGCATTATACTGTGTTATGGCCATATGCTGGACATTATACTGTGCAGGGGCCACAAGGGAACATTATACTGTTTGGGCATCACAGGAGGAATTATACTGTGTGAGGGTCCCCTGTGGGATATAATATGTAGTGGCTGAAGGGTAATGTTATACTGTGTTGGGACCACAAGAGGACATTATACTATGGGGCACAAAGGGAATAAATGGAATGGAGCGGTCAAATTGGGCATGGGCAAAGTTAGAGATGTATATAAATGTGCTACTGTGTGTGCCTCAAATCTCATCTGAAAGTTGGGATGTCCATACACACTATGCAATGTGATGTATTGAGCAGTGTTCTCCTGGGAAGTCTTGGGTCCTGGCATTCATGTGGATTGTAGAGACTCCTTAACAAATATCAAAATGGGCCCTCATCAAGACACTAGGACAACTAGAATAGAAGAATATGGGATGCGAAAAAATATAATCCTTAGGGGGGTGGCCCTGCAGCAGTGGGTTGCAAAGGCTGTATTGTCTGGCTGATTTTTTTAATTGGCTGTTACCTATTGGAATAATTGAATGATTGATATTTTACTCACCGCTGCATAAATCAGTGAGTGAAATATCGGCTGTTACCTATGATCCAGTAGGTAGCTACCTATTGTGCCACTGTATGAGGGCCATGTAAGGGGCTAGTAAATGGGGAAATATACTGTGCGGAGCAAGTAAAGGGTGCTTTATACTGTGTAGGGGCCAGTAAAGAGGGCAAAGTCAGGAGTGACTACAAAAGGAATGGGAGATATAGAGGAAGTTCTTATACTTCTACTTTCTGCTCAATCCACTCTTGGCTTTGGCTCAAAAAACTGCAGCAAAATCTGCAACAAAAAAAGCTGCGTTTCTGCAATGTGGGGCCTCAGCCTCAGACGCAGGGAGTTAGTTGTTAGTACAGCCGCAGCTCCTATATGGAAGTCAGGGATGGTGCCTTCCCAATCACTGTGTACACAGCTGCAGGAGCCGTCACAATGTAGCTCCAGTTCTGGTTCCCTGGACACATTACTGTCAGTGAACGGGAACTGCATGTGCTGCTGGGTCCAGATCAGCTCTGCAGTAAGTGATAGGAGGCTGGATTCCTACAGTAACTGGAGCTAATATATATTCCAGGAGATATCGGCATAAACAAAAAATATTAAAGTTAAAATGTCCCCCCACAAAGGTCTATTATGACCTAATGGGGGAAGAGGGTCACAAGGTGTAAACCCCCCCCCCCCAAAATAAAATAAAGTGAACAAAATACCACTGCCCCACTCACGTGCCCACCCCGGCACTTACGTAAAAATGACCGCAACAGAGAAGGAAACAAAATTTTTTTGTGCTATTAAAAAAAACCCAGGAAAAATGTAAAAAAAAAGTCACGTTCTGTCTCCTTTATTTTCTCAATTATTAATATAAAGAAATAACATGGAAATATAAAAACAACATCAAAATAAAAGCCTATTTATCACTGAAAAAAGGTGCAAAAATTATTTGATTTATCCAAAGGAAAATCCCTCAAAAGGAGAAAAAACTGAAAATGTGTCCAGTCCTGAACCAGAGAAATAGGGGTTAATAATTCACACATAATAATAAAAAAGCTTCTTATTTCTTACTATACAGCACTAATATGTGGATATATTTGCCACGTTTCATACATTTATGAATCTGAGAGAACTTTTTGAACAGTTTCTGCAGCAGTCACAGCTCCACAGCAGATTTGTATCACACAGCAAAGTTCTGTAGGTTGTGGTCTTTTGCCTCAGTTGGGACACCGTAGGCGCCATGTTTGAATAGGGCAATGTTGTGTTGTGTGCACTTCCTGGAGTGTTTTGCGTCCCTCAGCTACATGTGTCTGTGGTGACAGGTATGACAGGCTTGTGTGGCTTTGACTTGCTATATTTTTGCTTTCTGTGGCTTTTTACACATTACATAGATATCTACTTGCTAGTATTGTATATAGCTGTGTCCTCACTGTATGTCTGTGTAGCTGCAGCAAGGCCATAGAGCGCTTGCTTTGCAATGGTGTGCAGTATTATATTATGTTATGTTATATTATATTATATTATATTATATATAATAGAACTAATATTTATGAAACTTCACGTTATTTTCCTGCAGTTATAATCGGTGCATTTTGCCCTCTAAATAGGGAATTCTCTGTAGGATTTTTAGATTCTCGGATTCCACTTCTACCAATTTTCTGCTGCAGATTTAGGTGCAAAGTCTGCAGTGAATCTGTAAGAGAATCTGCATGTGTCACGCTAGGTTCACACTAGCACTCGGGTCTCCGTCATTCGGGTCCACATGGGGACCCCAAAAAACGGAGACCCCGCCTGCTTAAAAAGCGGTTACCTGCGATGAAGACTGTGAATCCAGCCTTACAGTACCCCTGCATGCCTGGTTTCATCCTGATGGATTTGGAGGTTTTTGGGCTGGGGCATTTAAGTGGATACAGCGTAATCACTGGGTAAAATTTTTTAAAGTGGTTGTCCAGGGAGTTTTATTTTACTTCCTCCCTGGTTTTTTTTCATGCTCAACCTGATGGTTCAGACATCCAAGTCAAATGATTGGAACCAGCACCCGGCTCCCAATCGCTCTGCCTCGTCCCTCCACGCCTGTTTTGACAGGTAGAGTTACATGTGTTATGGTTGCTGGCGGCCAATAGTAATGCCAATCCCATAGCACAGGTAGATACCTGTGTAAACCATAGAGGAGGCATATTGAATGGGTGTTGGTACCGTTAACGTGACCGGGGGTTGGAATCAACCAGGAACTTCCCCTGAAGAAGTAAGTAAAATAAAATTTCCTGGGCGGTTGCCAATTAAGGCTGGTTTCAGACGACCGTGTGCTTACTGCTGGCCATGAATTAAAGGCACGGGCGGCGCACGGGGGACACGCGGAAGTCTCCCGTGTGCCGCCTGTGCACGGGCCGTGCTTCTGCAGCCCCTTTGATTAACTGAATAGGAGCCATGAAAGCAGGGCCGCAAAATTGTACAGGAATAGGTCCTATTCCATATTTTGCGGCCCGGACTGTCAGCCTGCACACGTGACCGTGTCATTCACGTTCATGTGTACGGGCCCATAGAAATGAATGGGTCAGTGTGCTATCCGGGAAAAATCCAGATAGCACACTGACCATGCACACGGTTCTCTGCAAGAGCCTTAAGACTGGTGTTTTATACTCCAGTGGTGAAGGGGGTTTTCTGGCCCCAAACTGAATTTTCATAATTTGTTGGGCAGATTGAAAATGGAGAAAGTGGTGCATTTTTGGTGCAAACAGCCATGTGCCAAAAATCTGTGGTGACTTATTAAATAAATTCCCCCACTGACTTAGAATTGAACTTAAAGGGGTTTTCCAATCCTATAAAAATGATGGCATGTCATTAGGACTCCTAGCGTTGTGTTCTTTCCAAATTTTCCAAGCCAGGTGTACTTTTGAGTGTAAACGTAGAGCATAATGCTCAGGATCCATAGTGATACGCCATCACTTTTATAGAATGGAAATTATTCAATTGTATGTTGCCAATGTGCAGAGGCAAGACAGTGAAGGATTCATCTTAAGGGTTGATGGGGGTCTAGAGATACTATTTATTTAATATTTATATCTATCGCCATCATATTCCGCAGCGCTTTACAGACATTGTCAGTCACTGTCCCATATAGGGCTCACAATCTACATTCCCTATCAGTATGTCTTTGGAGTGTGGGAGGAAACCGGAGTACCCGGAGGAAACCCACAGAAACACGGGGAGAACGTACAAACTCCTTGCAGATGTTGTCCCTGGCAGGATTCGAACCCAGAAATCCAGCACTTTAAGGACACAGTGACAAGTTGGAAAACCTAAATCACTTTTTAAGACTACCGCATTAAAAAAATCTCAATTCATGAAGAGTGGTCCTTGTAGCCTCGACCTCGGAGCTGGATTCGCTGTGGATGTACATAAGAAAGTTTTGGCTGAAGATAATTCAAATATTTTTTTATCGTTAGTATGTATTTTTATACTACATATACTCATAATGTAAGAAAAAAATCTGGTTGCAAACAAATTGCTACTTGTAGGAACGAGAAAGTTTGAGCAATATGCAAATAAGTTGTGAGACAGTGACCTGTATGCTGCAAGAACATGTGGTGTAACATTTGGTAACCTTTCCTGGTATGGGAGTTTGGATGGCTATTCCGCCATCTAGTGGTATTTGTGGGTAGTCCAGCAAGCCAAACTGAAACGCAGTTGTGACCAAGCCTTAGATAACTGTAACTGCAAATAGTGATTGGTAACGTGTATTACAAAGATAGATGGTGGGTGCAGAGATTTTTCCATGTGAGATCATGTACCCTGCTGAAATCTTGTATAGATACATATAGCATGGATTCTGTGGGGCCATACTCAGTGGTGAACCTAGCCTCTTTGCTGCCTGAGGCGGACTATAGAAAGACGCCCCCCCCCCAAAAAAAAAAAACAACAAAAAACTGAGTTTCCATGCTACTAGTTTAACACACTGTTATCGTCGCACAATATACACAATACACAAAGTTATAAAACAGTTTTTAAGAATTCTTCTTCCTGTATTACTTCAGTATCAGATCAACAACACGGCATTAACAATGAAAGTAACGTCACACATCTTCTGCTTGGTGGATGGACGAGCCCACGTGGCCCCCATTCTCTATAATAGGAGCCCCGCAGATAGCTGAGTACTGGACTTCGGCTATCTTTGGCACTCCCATTAAAGTGAATGAGAGCCATGTGGGTTCGTCCATCCACCAAGCGACACACCTATATATATGGCTGCGGTCAGGCTGGATTCCCACCTAGTGGGGGGAAAAACCCAATTCTCAGGCTCAGTGGGGGACTCAGCAAACAGACCCCCATCACTCAGGTATTTATCCTCTATCATTTAGGTGAATACAGGGCAGTAACATTTTGTGACTTACAGGTGACGTCTCTGACTAATCCTTCACATTTCCCTTCTCTTCCCTTTGGACCGCCATGACCACTTCTTCCAGCTGTGACTTGTCTCTGTAAAGGTTGCAACACAGACATCTTTGGCTCCTCACTTTTCCAGGCATCCAACCCACATTGTCCTCACCTGCACCCCCATCCTGCTACTACCCCCAATTATACAATATATGATATAACCCCCCATAATGAATAATACTCCCAAGTGCATCTTTATATTAATAATGTCTGTGTGTACCCTGCATAAATAGTGCCACTTATTAATAATATCCCAGGTGTTAACTAATTAAAAGGTTTTTCCAGGTCATTAATAAACTAATCAGTGGGGTTCAAAAACCCAGGACCCCCACTGATCAGCTGTTTGAATGGTACCTGTGTAAGCGCCGTGACCGCTTCTCTGTTTACATAGTGTAATTCATCTCATAGCGGCCATGTAATGTAACTACAGCCTCGTCCTGTACATTTACACACACTATAATGTTCCACAGCAGCCCCTGCACACAGTATTACACAGTGTTATGGCCTGCAGCGGCCCCTGCACACTGGATTATGCCTCTCAGTGGCCCCTGCACACGGTATTATGCTCCATAGTGGCCCCTGCTCACGGTATTATGCCCCACGTTGGCCACTGCACACGGTATTATGTTCCGCAGCAACTCCTGCACACAGTTTTATGCCCCATATTGGCCCCTGCACTGGTATTATCCTCCATAGAGGCCCTTGCACTGGTATTATGCTCCATAGTGGCCCCTGCACTTGTATTATGCTCTATAGTGGCCCCTGCACCCGGTATTATGCTCCACAGTGGCCCCAGCACACGGTATTATGCTCCATATTGGCCCCTGCACACGATATTATGCTCCACAGTGGCCCCAGCACACGGTATTATGCTCCATAGTGGCCCCTGCACTGGTATTATGCTCTATAGTGGCCCCTGCACTCGGTATTATGCTCTATAGTGGCCCCTGCACTTGTATTATGCTCCAGAGTGGCCCCTGCACAGGGTATTATGCTCTACAGTGGTCCCTGCACAGGGTATTATGCCCCATAGTGGCCAACCCATGAACTATTATTATACTCTGGGGTCTTTTCAGACTCCAGAGTATAATGATTGGAGACCCAGGGGAGAATACAAACATAATCAGTTACTTACCTATCCTGGACACCGGTGCACTCCTTGCAGCTTTCGGCCCTGTTTAATTGCGCACACACGTCACGTGATCAGGCCGGCGACGCGACCTGATGACGTCACCGCAGGCCTCAAGCCTGCTCGGAGTTGCATCGGATCGCAGGAGGTGAGTAACACTGTTTTTTATGTTCCCTCACCAACCCTAGGCCTCCGATTATTATACTCCGGGGTCTGAATAGACCCCGGAGTATAATAATAGTAGTATTTGTGGCCTAACTTACCGATCCCCCCGCGGCCGCTCACAGCGGCATCCGCTTCCCTTTCTGCGGCCCATAGCAGAAGGGGATGCGGGGGCGGCCACGAGCAGACGCGGGGTAGGTAAATAAATAGGCCCTGACCTGCCGGGGATACTCCAACAGGTTACGGCCTATTTATATAGATAAAAAAAAAAGTTATACTCACCTGCGATGCCTTGATGCAGCCGCCGCCGCCTCCGCCTCCTCTTGTCTGTGTCTCAGCGTAGGTGGCGTGATGACGTCATTGTATCGCCGCCTGCGCTGAGATGCGACGTCTTGTAAACCAGCCCAGGACAGGCCGTGCTCAGCTCTGTGTTTTTTTTTTTTTGTTTTTTTTTAAAGCGGCCTGTCCTGGGCTGGTTTACATTAAATAGTAAAAATGCCGCCCCCCGGACAGTGCCGCCCGAGGCGGCCGCCTCACCTCGCCTCATTAGCGGTGCGCCCCTGGCCATACTGTACCTCTGTGAGCATTGGAATTTATATAGGGGAAATACAAAAGGTAGCAGTAATAAAAATGGAAAAAGACAAATTAACATATAGTAGATAGAAGTTAGGGCCCTACCTGTGACGAAAGGGGGAAGGAGACAGTAGGTAAGGGTAGAAGCTGCTCATAGGGTAGTGTAATAGCAGTAGATTTTTGGTTTTCTTATGTGGATTTTCAGGTTACTTTTGAAGATATGTAAGGAACCATATCATTATGTATGGGGATACATTGGTGAAATCTTAGATGTGGGGTGCTGAGAAAGTAGTTTTGTAAGGACCATTGATTATGTGGATGTAGAACGGTATATGAAAAAGTAGACCTGTATAGGTAAGTTATTAATATACTGTAAGTAGCCAGTGAAGGGATCGGCAGCGGGGAGAACAGAGGAAGAACAAGGGGTGTGGTAGGTTATCTGTCTACAAGTCAGGCCGGCCACACTGGAGATGAAGCTGAGAGGTGCGGAGAAAATCCATCAATTACGGCTTATTTTTTGACACAGGCAGTCCTGCTGGGATACAGAAATCAGCTCACCACCATGTGTATCCTTAGCCCAAATGGGGTTTCCAGCACTCCTGCCGATTACTCGCAGTTTTCTCACACTGAGGACAGCGCTGTACATTGCGTCGTGACTGTGTTCAGTATTGTAGCTTCATGTGTTCATGTGACCAATGGACATGACATCACTGGCCTGAGAAGACGAAGCAGTGTAAGCCCTCAGTGCCACAGATTCTTTAAAGGGGTTGTCCGGGAAGTCTGATGATGGACCTGGGGGTTTTCTGGCCATGGCCCTGCCCCCTCCCTCCTTCCTCAATCTCATTGTGCTGTTGGGGGTGACTGTAGTAAAGCTAGCCCCCATTGTACAGGTAATTAATGACCTGTGAGATTGAGGAGGAGAGGCGGAGCAACGCTGCTTCCAATCATGTGACCCGGAGGTCTTTATGTGGCCAGAACCCCTAGGTCCATCATCAGCTTCCCCAGACCAAGTCAATTTCAACTCATTGGACAACCCCTTTAAATATATATCTGATCACCCCTGGTGCTAGGAGTTGCACCCTTAGGCCGGGGACCCACGTAGTATAAACAGTCCCTGCAAAGTGGATGGGTTTCTGGATAATCCCATCCACACATTGCAGAAAAGCTACAATTTGAAAAAAGCTCACGCAAATCGCAGCATGTCAATTATACCTATGGAAACACTGGAGTTTTCTGTATAGGTATAATGGCAGCAGAAAGTCTGCAGAGGAAAACTCTGCGGACTTTGTGTGAAAAGCGCTGTGGGAATAACTGCGACGCGTTTCCTCCCCAGTTTTTCCCGCAGCGCTTTTTTGCTGCAGCCTGCTACATGGGGGGCCTTAGCTTTATAGGGGTTATCCAGAACCCCATGTGCTTTTGATACTGATGACCACAGGATAGGTTACCAGTATCTGATTGGTGGGTGTATGACATCTGGACCCCGCACTGATCGGCTGATCCGGCTACCTCCACGTGCCAAAAGATTTGACGAGGGGTGGAGACCAGAAGCTGCTGTTCAAGTGAATAGGAGTAGAGTTGCAGTACCCTGGTATACAGCGCCAATGTGAAGTGTCAGTGCCAGGTCCCATACTGATCAGATGATACGGCTGCCTCCAGGTGTTGGAAGCTGTGATTAAGGACAGGGGCCGGAAGCAGCTCTGGTCCTATTTTAATGAAAAGTAGCAGAGCTGCGTCCAGCCCCTGTCCTTAATCACAGCTTCCGACACCTGGAGGCAGCTGTACCATCTGATCAGTGTGTGGCCAGGTGTCAGACCTCCACCGATCAGTTACTGATGATTAGTATCAAAGCCCATGGGTTCATGCAAAACCCCCTTAGGCTAAGGCCTCACGTATTGAAGCACAGCAAAAAAAAAAAAAAAAAAAAAAGCTTGACATTTTTTTCCCGCAGCATTTTCGCAGGTATAATTGACATGCTGCGATTTTTAAAAACACAGGCGTTTTTGATAACGCAGCTTTTCTGCATTGTGTGGATGGGGTCAGCCAGCATTTTTTGCCTTGGCGTTTCCGTTACGGCCAAAACGGTGCAGTTTCGCGACATGGGGCTTGAGCCTTAAGGAGTCTGTAGCTGCTGTTACTAGGTAGGGTATTTTATATTTAAAAGTGCAGTATAAGAGCTGGTAAGGGGCGGGGGGACTGGCAGGAGAGACTAAGACTCGGTGCCAGGCGGTTTCTGTAACTTTTTCTGCTGATTTCTCCAGACTGCAGCGTGGACAGAATTGAGGTCTATTAAATCATTGATTACAAAGCGTGCGCTCTCCTAACCTCAGCTCCGCGGGCGGCACAGTGCTCTCTAGTTATAGAATTCCACTTAGTTTTATTACTGCTATTAATGCCGTCTCTTTCAGGATAATTAAAGTGACTTGTCACATTTACATTTCCAGTCTTAATAATGATGATATTTTGATTGAAATGCTGGGAATATATTGTACAAATACAGTACTTAGTAGAGGCGGCGGGCTCGGCGCTACCAATAATGAGAAAATGCACGCTCATCAATTTCTATGATAATATACTGTATAAGCTTTTACTGGTATTTGCAGGCAGGACGGTAGAGGTAGAGTAGCCTAACCTGGCCATACAAGAACCTTAGGCGGTCGCTTTCTAAACATTTTTGCCCCCCCCCCCATCTTCATTCTGAGCATACGCAGAGAAGAATGAAGAGGGAAAAACTGATGGAAAAACCAACACAAGTGCCACAAGTCTGAATTTCGTCTCTCTGTCCAAAAGAGCAGATACACAGCAGAAATGATCCAAAAACGGTATCCCTGGAATCGCACCGTCCCATAGGATACAGTTGACATGTCATTTTGGCTCCACAGTGAACGTTGATAAAACGAAGCCCGGAGGAAAGTCACACAAACGCAGTTTCTCTCCAATTCCCCATTCTGAATTTTTTTCCAGCTTCCCAGTACATTGTACAGAATAATAAATGGTACCATTATAAAGAACAATTTGTCCCGCAAACATTAGGCCCTCATACGGCTCTGTGAACAGAAAATTAAAAAAGTTATGGGGTTTGGGGACTCAAAAACGAAAAATTTAAAAATGCTTGTGCCACTTCGTCAGCTTTGATTCGCTCATCTCTAATCTTAATGTTGTAAGTAACAGGAATGTGTTGCCAGGAACTTACTTATTGATTAAATCACGTTTTTATGTTAAACATATTTTTTACGAATATTTGATGACATTGTTTTTAATTTATCATGTTATCATCTATAGCTAAAAAAAAATCCTTGCAATTCCAACTCTTGCCACTAAGCCTGAAATCGTTTGTGACTTCCTGTCTCCTGGCGATGGACCATGGGCCATAGACACAATGGTCTGGAGCAGAGCCTATTGACTTCTATGGCATGATCTGTGACCCGTGCAGAGAGAGGAGTAGATAAGTGGTGAAATCACCTATTTGGACTAGTGGATTCTGTGTCTTCGTGTTGTGTACACCAGTGAAGTCCCGGACTGGCGTTAACTGAACCTAAATTATTAAGGGAATCCGGTTTCTTAATAATTCAGACACACGCCCATTCAAGAACTGGTGTAGTTTTCTATATATCCCAAGCCAGATTTCTGACGCGAGTCATAGTAAACTTTTTGACTCTGCCATAGCCCACCTTGGTCTCCTTCCTGCACCACCCATGTTCGAAAAAAGCTGGGCACAGAAAGAGGGAAGTGGCGCACTCTTGGCCATATGCAAGATCTACGCCAGCTCTCTTACAGTAAGGGTGCTCCAGGCGCTGTAAGTGAGGTATACCAGATATGGGAAACCAGACCACTGGTCCATAAGGACACGATGGAGGTTTAGTGTCTCCAAACCTGCTGACAGGTTCCCTTTTATGGGTTCCTGTCACTGAGTCCTCATACGTGTGCCTTTATTACTGGTCTGTACAAGGTCCAAGATGTTTGCAGCCATAATCCACCACCCATAGAAATCTATGGCTACATACTATACCTCCATATGTCTCTGATATCATACAGTGGTGCCCTGTGCATTTGGCTATATTTAGGTTGGCACCAAAGGCACTGACACGTCATAATGTACTCCTTCTACTATAGTCATAGTTCTCACTGTGTGAACATGCCGTGTTTATTACACCCATTTATTCTGGGTTTCACTAGTCACATGCAGAGGGGGGGCACGTGGGGCGAGTGTGGGCGGCAGACACGCAACATGAATAGATAGTTTCCATTTAACACATGCAAATGAAGATTATATTGTAGCAGAAAAATTTTATCTATTTTCAAACCATTGTACACTTAAAAATGTCATTTATATGCATAAAATGTATTTTATGTGATATACTGTATAAGTGTCATGCTATAGACTTGTCATAGCATTAAGGCCTCATACACATTACTGTGTGCATTGTTGATGTGCTCGCCGTATTTTTCATGACTAGCACACTGAACCATTCAATTCTATGGCTACATACATACACCTTACACGGGACTGTGAGCCCAGGGCAAAACACAGGACAGCTGTGAATGGGGCCATGGCGGCACAGGCAGCACACGGATGTCATCCATGTGCCGTCTGGGATGTTAAATCACAGCCCAGTGACGTGTACATGGTCGTATGCAGGCTTTAGGTCCTCAAAGCCATGACACTTTCACTGGTGAGAGTTCCAGCCCCCTGCTGTCCATCTCTGGGACACATAGCTGAACCAGAACTGTAGCCCCTTCATTCTCAGGGTTGGCAGGGGTCCCAGCAGTCAGGAAATGATGGCGCATCCTATTAATAAGCTGTGTCTTTGAGGCAGAAAAGCTGTGTCTTTTGTTGCAGATTTTGCTGCGGTTTTTTGAGCCAAAGCCAGGAGTGGATAAAGCAGTAGGGAGAAGTATAAGAACTTCCTATATACAGTATTTCCTATTCCTTGTGAAGATACTCCTGGCTTTGGTACAGAAAACCACAGCTAAAAATGCCTCTTGTGGCCTCAGCCTCCATGACAATTTTTAGACATAAGGCATCATTTCTAAGAAAGCTTGGTTTATCCTTCACTTTATATTGCAGTAACCATTTCCACAGATTTTTATGACTTGCTTTAGTCCCCACTCACAATGCAATTATTTTATCACACACCAGTGACACCCTACTGGGGGATACATGCGGCCCTTGTGTGTTTGACGTGCTACCCCCAAGAGATGGGGGTGTCTTCTCCAGTATGACAGTCGGTCATGAGCGTGCTGCTTCACCGAGTGCTCGGCCCGGCCATAAAGAACAAAGAAGCGGTTCTGGCAGCTCTGTAATATCATCTTCATCTCCAGAGGTTGTGTATGGATTAGGTTTATGTACCTAGAACGACTCCTGTAGTCTGTGTTGCCTCCATATGTCTTTTGCTAAAACAAGAACGGACCTCGGGAAATCAAAAATGGCATAACTAGTTAACCCTTAAAGCTGTGTTTAAAGGGAACTTGTCAAGACGAGTTGGGACCCTAAACCACCCACAGGTCCTTATGGACCGGGGATTTAGAGTCCCATATAGCCCACATTAAAAATAAGTTCCTACTGAATTCTTGGTACTTATTTTTCTATGTACAGCTGTCACTCAGGACTTAGAACTGCCCATATCACTTCATCCTAATTCCAGAATGATCAGAAATACAGAGAAAAAGATTCAGTATAACCTTTTCTATCTCTCTGCTCTTTTAACTTGTGGATCATATGGCATTGTCAGTGAGACCGCTTCTCCTTAAATCCAGGATCTCCTATAAAGGACCCCAGAAATGTCTCTTTAGTAAGCATTAGAGTTACCAAAACACCAGGAGTTGGTGGGTGGGAAATGAAAGACAGATCCGAGGCGGACGTCCACTTCACATTGCTCTTCGTTTTCCAGCGGGGCCTTACTGAACCATTTATTTCTCTGTTCATCAGTCATCCATTAGCTGCACCAGCGATACGGAGGAATGAATTCAGGAGATGAGCCCAGCCAGACGTCTGAGCGCAGCAGCGTGGTGGATCTCTGCTGCACGTACAACATATCCCAGAGTGTCTTACCACAAGAGCTTTCACCTACATCATGGGAAGAAGATTTCTGCTCCACTTTAACATCTGCTTCCTCACAGAATGATACAGGTCAGCTAAAGAATCTATATCCTGAATATATCACTTATGTCTTATTCTATGCTAATTGCAATATATAAAGTATTTGGTCTAAGTGTGGCAGGAAATAAATGGGTAACTTAAAGGTTATCCACTTTCTAATACTGATAGCCCATCCTTAGGATAGGTCATCAATATTCGATCTGCGAGGGTCTGAGACCCCCGCAGATCAGGCTAGGTTTACACCTGTGCTTGGTTTCCGTTCAGGGATTCCGTCCCCAAATCTGCTTCAAAAATGCAGAGAGAAAAGTCCTGGAAGCAGAAACCCGGCAGACCCCATTATAGTCTATGGGGTCCGCAGGTAACCGCTATTTAAGCGGATTAGGTTTCTGCTTCTCGGGTCCCCAAGCGGACCCCAAGGAACGGAAAGCCGAACGCTAGTGTCAGCTGTTCTGATACAATGTGGCTCTCTGTATTGTTTACATGCCGGGAGACACACTGCTCCCTCACTTGGCATACAAACTGTAGGTACTGCAGCGCTGCCCCATAGACTTAAATAGAACAGTGCTGTAGTACCAAAACCCACTGCTAGAAATCATACGGCAAGTGAGCAGTGCAGCTCCCTCCATGTAAACTTACTGGGAGCCATGCTGTCCCCGAATAGCTGATCTGTGGAAGTCTCAGTTGTGGGACCCTCAAAGATCTAATATTGATGACCTATCCTAAGGATAGGCCATCAATACTGGGAAAGTGGATAACCCCTTTAAAAAGGTTATGTCATGGAAAGTATTGGGATAGAGGACAAAACCCTGAGAAGCCGCAGCCAGGCTGAATGTAGACATGTCACTTGGTGGATGGATGAACCCACGCTCCCATTCACTTCATAGGGAACACTGGTGATAGCCCAGTGCTTTGCTCCAGTGCTGACCTCAATGTGAATGGGAACGCTTCCACCTACATTCATCCTGGCTGCGGTCAGGCTGAATGTAGAATAGGGGGGAAATGCTCCTTGTTCTAAGGGTTCAGCGGTGATCTCAAAGGTCAGATCCCTAATAATAATCCTTTATCCTGTGGATAGAGTATATATACATGGCATAAGCCTTTTAAAACTACATTGCAGTACTGCTTAAAAATACACGGCTTGCATGCAATTGTTTTTTTTTTAATGTTAGAATTTTTTGTTTTACTGTTGCTACGTCATCTATGCATACCTCCCAACCGTCCTGGATTTTGGGTGCCATCTCAGCTTTATCTCTATCTGTGTCTCTCCTAAGTACTATATTAAATAACAACATAGTCAGTAATCATACATTAACATGGAGGCGTGTGCCCCAGTGTCTTACAGCTGGATGTAAAATATCCTGTGATTTTTGATTTACATTTGCAAACCACACCTCCGCTATGTGTGGTCCCTGTAGATTCCCTCTGTCAGGACCCCCCATAGTGCTGCAGTGTATATAACGTGCCGATAAACAGAAGGTTCTCTTAAATGATGGCGTTATATGGCAAACCTGCACAGTAAGGCACAGATTGTTTCCACAGGTGCAATGAAATGTGCTGCGGTGATAGGCACGCTCAGAAGCACAAAGAAGCCTTGCCATATGCACTTTTTTCCACTCAGATTTACTGTAGAGCAGATATTATTTGCTTCTGTGCATCTGGAACACTTGTGCTCAATGACTTAGCATTAAGCTGTAAATGTCGCAGCCGCACCTCTTGTCTGGAATGACTGCACATGAGAGGAAAACTGTGATTATCAATTTATACTGTCACCGAGCAGAAACCTTATTATATACATGTAATATCGCGGCCGAGCTGAAGGAACAACACGTGGACTTGTAAGAAATCAGTGGAAATGACAATGCAGAGGAATTCCCAGATGTGAAGTGACATTTAGCTCCATTATTATTAGGTCTGCAGACTCTAAGGGATTATCCTCATCATGGAAGACGCTGGAGGAATGTCTCTATATTGATCACAATGAGTTCATATTCAGGGTGATGCTCGTATATCATCGAAACGGTCATTTCATTATAGGGGTGACCTGTCCTTAGGATAGGACACCAGTGTAAGGTCAAGGTCCTACACCTGGCACCCCTGCTGATCTGGTCTCTGCATACAGCAGAGCAATGAGGGTGTCTGATTCCCACCAGTCTGATACTGATGACCCATCTTAAGAACACTTATGAACAGTATAGATATTTAGATCAGTCAGAGACATTTTCTTTGGCTTATAAAGAGTAATTCTAAATGTAACATTTATTGCATAGTGACAGGCTTTTCCATAAGTGTCTAGTATTGGGAGAATGTGGTTTGCCAACCCTCGTTCTGCCAAGTGTGTTTGCCAGTGGTTGCCATATCAAGGCAAAGGATGAGTAGGGGACTTCATTTTCTGCAGGAGATGGGAGTATTCGCTCCCATTGGTGGTGCTGCCACCTTTCAGGCCATTATGGCATAGGCTGTGGATATGCCATAAATGTTAAAGATTAGGTAAACCCTTTCTAAGTTTCAATGATAGGGATGATTAATTCTTTAAGGTGTTTTACTAGTTGATGAGCTATTCTTAGAATAGGTCATCAATTGAAGATCAATGGAGGTCCGAAACCTGGGACCCCTGCAGATCAGCTGTTTGAAATGACACTTTGTGTGCACCTCTTCCACTTCACTGTGTGACATCAGGTTTATCAGTCACATGGCCTGATGATCGCTGAGTCCCATACAAGCAAAGTGAACTTGAAACCAAGCACAGCCACCGTATTATTTATGGCTCTGTGCTTGGTATGTACTAAAGAGGTCCAAACACTGCAATCTCTTCAAACAGAAGATCGGCGGTGGTCCTGGGTGTGTTGGACCCCAGATCTTCAACTGATGATGTGTTATTAGGATAGATCATCAATTATTAAGCCTTCAAAACCCCTTTAACATTACAAAAGTTTTTATGCTTGTTTTTATGTTTGATTAGGTTGAGGCCTTTAGAAGTTTTTACCTTTTATTCTTCTGGTTCAGGAATACAGAAATTGCCAAAAACTATTATCACACAAGTAGTATAGGAGGTTTGAGGAACACTTAGTATGAGTGGTGGGTATCGGAGAGGTGTAATCTTCTCTAGATGTGAATTTGGGTTCTTTAGAAAGTTGGTTTATAACAGTAGACATGTCAGTGCACCTGGTTTCTCAGTTTTTAGGCCCCCTCATCCCATCAATAGTCACTTTGTCCCAGCTGCAGGCTCATTAGTATACACTGCACTGTGATGTCACCTCAATGCAGTGAATATTAATGGTTGCTGAGAGATCCTCTACGTTTAACTCTATTAATTTTTCGATTAGGTGTGAGCCAGGGATTTGAACCCAAAAAGTGGAGTATACAAGGCTGTTACTCAACTGGCTGAGCCACAAGCTCTATTGTTTCTTAAACCAATCTGCAACAGCATTATACTGTTCATACATAATGTATTGGTATATAAAAAGATCTCCATATGCAGTACATTCTATATTTAACTATCTTTTCTCTACATATGTAGGAAAAGAAAAAGCTTGGTATGAGAAAAAAAAAACCTACTAAATAGAAAATTGATAGCCTTATTTTAATAGTTTTTTTTTTATTATTATTAAATGATTATAAATACATAGTGGGGGGGGGAAAGTATTTAGTCAGCCACCAATTATGCAACTTCTCCCACTTAAAAAGATGACGCCGGCCTGTAATTGTCATCACAGGTAGACCTCAACTATGAGAGACAAAATGAGAAAACATATCTAGAAAATAACATTGTCTGATTTTTAAAGAATTTATTTGCAAATTATGGTGGAAAATAAGTATTTGGTCAATAACAAAAGTTCATCTCAGTACTTTGTTATATATCCTTTGTTGGCAATGACAGAGGTCAAACGTTTTCTGTAAGTCCTCACAAGGTTGGCACACACTGTTGCTGGTATGTTGGCCCATTCCTCCATGCAGATCTCCTCTAGAGCAGTGATGTTTTGGGGCTGTCGCTGGGCAACATGGACTTTCAACTCCCTCCAAAGGTTTTCTATGGGGTTGAGATCTGGAGACTGACTAGGCCACTCCAGGACCTTGAAATGCTTCTTACGAAGCCACTCCTTCGTTGCCCTGGTGGTGTGCTTGGGATCATTGTCATGCTGAAAGACCCAGCCACGCTTCATCTTCAATGCCCTTGCTGATGGAAGGAGGTTTGCACTCAAAATCTCACGATACATGGCCCCATTCATTCTTTTATGTACACGGATCAGTCGTCCTGGTCACTTTGCAGAGAAACAACCCCAAAGCATGATGTTGCCCCCCCATGCTTCACAGTAGGTATGGTGTTCTTTGGATGCAACTCAGCATTCACTCTCCTCCAAACACGACGAGCTGTGTTTCTACCAAACAGTTCTACTTTGGTTTCATCTGACCATATGACATTCTCCCAATACTCTTCTGGAACATCCAAATGCTCTCTAGCAAACTTCAGACGGGCCCGGATATGTACTGGCTTAAGCAGGGGGACACGTCTGGCACTGCAGGATCTGAGTCCCTGGCGGCGTAGTGTGTTACTGACGGTAGCCTTTGTTACGTTAGTTCCAGCTTTCTGCAGGTCAGTCACTAGGTCCCCCCGTGTGGTTCTGGGATTTTTGCTCACCGTTCTTGTGATTATTTTGACCCCACGGGGTGAGATCTTGCGTGGAGCCCCTGATCGAGGGAGATTATCAGTGGTCTTGTATGTCTTCCATTTTCTAATTATTGCTCCCACAGTTGATTTCTTCACACCAAGCAGCTTGCCTATTGCAGATTCAGTCTTCCCAGCCTGGTGCAGGTCTACAATTTTGTTTCTGGTGTCCACCATAGTGGAGTTTGGAGTGTGACTGTTTGAGATTGTGGACAGGTGTCTTTTATACTGATAACAATGTCAAACAGGAGCCATTACTACAGGTAATGAGTGGAGGACAGAGGAGCCTCTTAAAGAAGAAGTTACAGGTCTGTGAGAGCCAGAAATCTTGCTTGTTTGTAGGTGACCAAATACTTATTTTCCACCATAATTTGCAAATAAATTCTTTAAAAATCAGACAATGTGATTTTCTAGATATGTTTTCTCATTTTGTCTCTCATAGTTGAGGTCTACCTATGATGACAATTACAGGCCGGCCTCATCTTTTTAAGTGGGAGAACTTGCACAATTGGCGGCTGACTAAATACTTTTTTCCCCCACTGTATATCTATAGATATTGTATTCAGTATTGCCAAAAATATATAAAATGATCACTAAATGGCGTAAATAATAATGGTGCCATTGTTTATTTAAATTTACCACTAACTATTGCCATTTGCGGATCGCGCTGTGGAGGGCTCTACCAGGTTGACGTCTCTGTAACAGTTGTGGGCACTATGATGGCCAGCATTGTTGATGTCCAGCATCTAGACCAAACATCACATATCCCTATTGTGTCATTAGACCCATGGCTGGAATGGGATTTGTGGCTGTAATATAGTCTGTATAATATAGATGTGTTATGGCCATAGACCACTGGTCTTTCTCTACAGTAAGCTATTTTCCTTTCTATTTTCTCAGTACTCTGGTCATTGTGCTGACGCTCGTGCACAGTTTCCAGCATGGTTCCTTTGAACAGAATGGTGTTGGCATCAATGGGGTATTTGTCAAGCAGCCGCAGCTTCTTCTGACCTCTGACTCATGTATTGCAGCAGTATATGGAGTCAGCAATGGTAAATGGAAACCATTCAGGTGCAAAAAAGCAAGGATCTTAGCAGAAGCCGGTATACCGCAGGCTGCTGAGATGTAATTCTGGGACTGCTAATACAACATGATGGATAGATATGTATACATATATTATAGTGCCTGGTATAGCTGCTCTATAATTGTAACCTTGAGGTCTTCACATGTTCCCCAACTCCTCTAATGAACCTTTTCTCATCTGATGTTGTATTTCTTACATTTTTTTGTTCTTTACCTCCAAATACATACAGAGAACATGATTTGAGATCGTGAAGACGTCTTCAGGTATCTTCTGCTCCTTAGCACTGTGTGTGGGAGAAGCAGACTAATGAATCTACTTTTATTATGCTCCAGTGGGCAGGTGAATGGGGTTATGTCTAGGGAGATACTTGTTCTTTTCTCAAAGTACAAATTTCTTGAACATTGTTAAGAAAAAAGGATAAGCTGGTTGCTGTAAAAAGTACAGTAATGAAAAAAGAAAAAAACTTCTAACAGAAGTCGTCTCGCAATATTGGACGATCATACCGTGTATTGACTTTTCCTTTATTAAAGTGCATAAATGTAATGCTATAAAGTGAACATTCTGGGTTTTGGTCTCACAGTGGAACCTGATGGGGTTTTGGTTTGCTAGCATGAGGATTAGCAAAGTATTGCACCTTTTTTTTGGCCCCCACATGCAGGGCTGTGGTGTCTGAGTTGGGACAAATTTTGACTGAGTCGGAAAAAAGTTGTTGGCTCTGGTTTCAAAATCAAATGATTAATTATTTTTAATGATTAATATTTTATAATTAATTAGATGTATAATTTGTTAAATGTTTACTGTTATAGGAATTCCATCAGTGGCTTTTTAATGAATTAGAGGATCTTTACTGTTTCTGCCTGACCACGGCTGTCAGCCATTTAGGAAAGGATCAGAATCAGGGCAAGCGTCTGATTTGGGCTGTTGAAAAATAGAGGAGCCCACAGCCCTGCCCACACAGTACAATGTTCCCTTTTATGGTCCCCACGTTGTACATTGCCCACTTTTATGTTCCCCGCATTAGACCATTACCTGTTAGGATTATTCCAATAGTTAATGCCAGTATTCAGTCCCCCAGCCCCACTCCTATCCAAGGCCTCCTCCACTTCACCTCTTGGCTGCAATCCTTCAGTACGGTAGGATTTGCTCGACGTTAGCCCTAAGTCTTAGGAGCACGATCACATAAATGGCAGGTGCTGATTTCACTACTGCTAGCTAAGTATTGGCACCTTGGGCTGGTGGACAGCTTAGTTCTTCTCTCCATCTACATGGTGTAACCTCTCCTTTACATTATAAGGGGGATGTTAGGATGCACGCCTTAATTGACTTCATAGTGCCCCTTGACTTGCAAGACCCTCTGCAACTCTAGTGCACTTGTTACAATTAAAGTGACAGTATCTAGGTAGGGCACTTACCATCTAGCAGTAATATTCCTCTAGCTATGCAGTCCCATCACTTAGTGGTTGTCCGGGGATCTGTTAATTTACTTACCTTTCCTGGGTTATTGCGGCTGAGAGACCTTGGGTGTTCCGACCCCCAGGTCATATGATCCGAATCAGCTTCCAGCCTCCAGGGTCACTCCACCTCCGGGGTTGCTCCGCTCAAGTAATTATGTGAAATTGGTGGAGGAGGGGGCGGAGCCACCCCGGAACCTGATGGCCCCTTTGGATCACATGACCCAGGGAATGTGACATGGCCATCGGCTACAATAATCCAGGACAGGTAAGTAAATTAACAGTTCGTGGACAACCCTTTTAAGTTGGTAGTATATGTGCTAAGGTGTACCAATCTGCCGTTACGCCTGTCTTGTGGTATGCAGTATATGTAGCAATGGAACAAATCATGGCAAACATAACAATATGAACCAGATTGGTGTGATAAGTGCAAGCAAAATCTATGAGTAGTTTTTGGTAGTGACAGGTGACCCCGTTTTTTACCTTCTTAAAGGCCGTCCCTCTGTAAGGTGGTGGTAGCCGTTCCTTTCCACAAAATGGCTTTAGATGGGGGACTTTAAGTCCTTACTCAATTGGCCCATATAGCTGATATATATATATATATATATATATATATATATATATATATATACTTGCCTGTATGATGTGTAATATGCTGCTCCTTGCTGTGTATGCTTATGACTTATTGCACTGTATTATGTAACACATCAGTTGTCTTTACTGCTGACTTATTGCACCTACTTCAAGTACACAAGTAGCGAGAACCAGCTGTCCTATGCTTGGGTAGGATGGTGTAGGATGAGGGATGTAGGGGCGTGCTTTTCCTGTAGAGCTTGCCCCTGTCCTTGAAGACTTAAACCTCAGTCATCTTTTTTTTTTCTAATGAACACAAATTTTGTTAATCTTTCTGGGAACTGTAGTCCACCCATTCTGTTGAATACTTTAGTAATAGTTTTGTTCCATTCACTTCAATAGGGCTTCCAGAGACAGCCAAGCACTGTACTTAGGATATCTCCTGCGTTCCAATTGAAGTGAATGGAGCAAGTATATGCCTCTACGCCTACCACTCCTTTCAGAATAGGGAGCTAAACAGCAACTTATCCCTATCCTCAGCATATGGGTTACGTTGAGGAGCTGGAAAACCCCTTTCAATGGCTTCAATTCTATGAGCTTTAAAACTGGTATAGATTAATGGGAGTTCAGAGGTGAAGCTCCTGGGCTCTAGTGAAGAATCTGTAACTTGGTCCCCACTTACCAGTGTTATAAATGGCATATGGTGTCATCTCATGTCAGAGGGCCCTTTGGGCTCCATTTGGCACCAGGACCTAGGTGCGATTTCCTACTTGCTAACCCACTATAGCTATACCCCTATCTGTTTGTGTTAGTATGCCTGTCTATCTATCCTATCTATCTGTCTACTTCTTATTTATATTTGCATTTAGATAACTAGTGCTCTTTTATGTGTATTGTAAAACAAAAGCACAGTTCACCCACCAGTAGTGGGGACCTCACCATTTTGGTCCTGACTCATCATCTCCTCCTTCTCCTCAGTAATGAACAGTTTTGCTGCAGTAAAGAAGTAATTTTTCTGTACCTGCCATAGACTATAGGAGAGCGTGACCATGTTCAGGACTTCAGTTTCTCGTGAAACCAATTTAAAGGGATTCTATCCTTGGGAAACCCATTTTTCACTAACACCACGTTGGATTAGCCTTTAGAAAGGCTATTCTTCTCCTACCTTTATTTTTCTGCTCCACACAGCCGTTTCTGAGAATTTTTGTTTTTCTTCTTTATGCAAGGGCGTCCCCGGTGCTCAAAGAAGACACTCTTCCGAAGATCCAGCGCCGCCTCTCTGCCACGTCATTAGCCTCCGAGTCTCTGTTCGGAATTCAAATCCCGCGCATGCTCAGTCGGATCTGCCTTTTCGCGTTGGACAGAGCCGACTGTGCATGTCCAGCAGGCCATTTCCATGTGGATTTGGATCCCGAACAGAGACTCGATGGCTGATGACACGGCGGAGAGGTGTCAGCAGAAGAAGAGAGAGGTGGCGCTGGATCTTCGGAAGAGCATCTTCTTTGAGCACAGGGGACGCCCCCTGTGCATCCTGAAGACTCATTTGCATAAAGAAGAAAAACGAAAATTTTCAGAAATGGCTGCATGGAGCAGAAAAATAAAGGTAGGAGAAGAATAGTCTTTCTAAAGGCTATTCCGACGTGGTGTTAGTGAAAAATGGGTTTCCCAATTATAGAATCCCTTTAATGCAATATCATGCATGCCAGCAAAAACACTTGACAGGCTGCATTTTCGAACACAACCACTGGATGTCCTCATAGAGGCACATATAGAGTTTTATGGAATTATGTTGTTTTGAAAAGCTGATCATCTCCTAGTACATACAGCTGGACATATGTCCTTTCTTATATGGATTGACATATGTATGTGCAGCAAATTATCTTCGGAAGATATGAGACATTGACTGTAATATGTAGCCTTTCAAATGAGTCATGGGCCACATCTGATGCCCCCTTTCATGTGCCCCCTCCTGAAGTCAATTTCTGGTTTAGACTGCGTCTGATCTATAATAATGAGGTTATAAAATATGCGGGACATATATATATATTACACGCGTCTTATCCAAAAGTTTGCCAAGATTCTGTGCATTTGTCTCAATGTTCCTACCACATCCAGCAGTAATTCTGTACAGATTCAGCAGGGATTGGATTATATTCCACATTTAACATTATTGTGCAGCAGTTTATTGAGTTGTCATCAAATCTCCATACTTTAAAACTTCACTTTCATATGCACAAATATAAGTTACCCAATGAGCATGGAATCTTTACTACAATTTAATTGATTTTCTGCCGGAAATCTTGTTAAATCTAGAAATCTTCAATCACTTCTCTGGAGTTTGTGCAGAAACCTGATTATACAATTGCTGTTAATGCACAAAGCACATTTTTCTTGCAACTTAAAATCATGTTTGCGTCCAAAGTATTCTTAATTCTTCATAAAGGGAATGTTTTGCCTATTTTTTTTTTTTTTTTTGTTGTTAAAAATGCTTTTTAAGAAATGGTGATGATTTTAGCTGTAATTTCGTAAAACTACAACTCCCAGCATGCATACTTGCTCTGCTATTCTTGGAACTCCCATGGAAGTGAATGGAGCATGTTGGGAGTTGTAGTTTCACAGCAGCTGGAGTGCCGAAGGTTGCTGATCCCTGATATATAAATTTTTTGTTTGGAGACCATATGACTTATCACTGTACAGGATAAGTTGTGCTCTATTTTTATAGTATGGGTTATTATGGACGCATCAGTAACAAATATTTATTATTACTATTTTTCTGTTACAAAAACGAATATTGGGAAAATTGCTATTTATGTTTTTTGTTTTTTGCTTTATTTTTCATGTAATTTTTTTATAGTATTTTATTTTTATTATATTTTATTTTTTTAACATTTCTATTTCATCTCAACTACTAGGATTTGAACACTGGGGTGCACGATTGCCTGTATAGTACATTGTAATATTTCTGACAGTGTCTTATAGTCCTGACATAATAGGACTATAGAAATATTATAAATATTTATATTTGTTTTAATATATTATATATTTTTATATTTTTTTTAGATAAAATAATTATATATATATATATTTATTTTTGGCCATATGGATTGTAGATTATCGCTTTACCTTTTTATCATGTTTGCCTTTATCTTTTTCCTTGTAAGATCTTTGTGAGTCGCTTTACAGTAAATCTCACATACACTAAAGTATTTGTGCAGAGCAAACACAAAGGAGAATTGTTACCTTTTCCCCAATTCATCCAGGCTGTAATAAATGGAAAGGTCTCTGCAATGTTCCAATTTTATGAAACAAATGCACTGATTCATGGTGAACTATATATTATATCTGTCTTCAGTACATGAACAAAGGAGTTTTTTGTACCACTTAGTTTTGGCTGTTCTATAATATTATACAATAAAAAACAAAACTTTTTTTTTTTATTAGGAAATTTAATTTTTTAGAATCGCTGTATTGGGTTTCTGGTAGAAAATTTCCATTTGGGCTTTCGAGATAACAGAAGCTGAACACATCCTGTACTGGACACAGTAAAGTAGGATGATACTGTGTACCCACTTAGAAAATAATTACATTTATCGATGAATATCAGCGGTCAGTGACAACAACACCATTAACTACTTACATGGATTCATTTGTCTAAATGGTCAGAAGTAAAGATAAGAAACTTTTTCACTTATAAGTCACTTGTTCACCCCCCACCTCCTGCAGTGACCATTCACTCTTAATTCACTGCTAAAATCCATCTTCGGAGAAGGATTATTAGATTCACTGAGTGATTCGTCTTTTAGCAGGTGCCCATAACCCAGGAGTGGGAAGGAGAACAGCTGCAGACGGAGACAAACGGACTCTGTGGCTGCTTCAATTAAAAGGGTTTATCCTTTACAGACATTTACCTCCTATCCACAAGATAGGGAATAAGTATCAGTTCGCTGGGGGTTTTACCACTGGGACCGCCAACGACCTGGAGAATGGGAATCCCAAAAGGGTCCCTGCATCCTCCCTGAGAACAAAGTGCTCTTGCGTGAGCGGCACTTAAATAACTTGTATGGGGCTAGCGGGGCTTCAATCTCAGGCATTCATATAAAAGTGAATGGAGCACCGGTCACGGAAGAGCAATGGCGCTTCACTCACATGGAAGATGCAAGTGGATTTTCGGACCTCCATTCTCCACATTGCTGGGGGTCTCAGCTGTTGGTCCCCCAGAAAACTGATGATTATTACTGCTGTATAATGTCCCCACCATGTTGTTGTTTCTGAGGTTGTGTGATTGAGAGATAGGGGAGCAGGATTTCCTGTTGTCTTTGTGTGCTGTGCATGGGAGCCATCATAGCAGCTAGTCTCCAAATTATAGCTGTAGCATTGGGATGGGGGGTGCAAAGTTACAGCCCTCCACAGCTATTAATATTCAGAGTATTATCATCACAGAAACAACATTTAACAGCTGACTTTGTGAGGTGAAGACACAAAATTGAGAGCTTCTTGCTGAAATTGTCAAGTCTGCCTCATAGAAGGGACGCTCTCCTTTGTGATGTTTATATGACTTAAAGGGGTTGTGTCTTTGAGGACACTTATGACTGTCCTGTGGATAGGGGATAAGTGTACGATCAATATGAGCCCAACTGGTTCTCCATTCACTTCTATGGGGCTGCCAGGTCTGTAATGTCTGCCAGTGCCCATATCCCTATAGAAATGAATGGAGCACTGGTGCTCCCGTCACAAGGAGGCTTTAGGGCCGCTTTAAATCCCCTGTTCTCCTTATCACTTGGGGACCTGGCGGTCGATCCCCCGGCAATTGGGCACTTATCCCCTATCCTGTGGAATCGATGCATTAACTCGTTATCGTCTACAATAGTGATGGGATTAATGCTACCTGCTCTGGCACTCTAGGGCTTAAATGGTCACTAACTTTTCAGGCAACTTGGTTCATTCAATAGAGCCTGTGATTCTGGACAAAAATGCAATGCACTTTAATTAAAAATGTGGCTGTTTTCTGCCATAAAAACCTCAATCAAATTCCTGCCACTAGGTGTCTCCCCTCTAGCTAATTTGTTGTTCACTCCCTGTTACTAGGGAACTTCCGTCCTTAGTTATTACTGTGAAACAAGATGGGTTCACAGTAAGTGAAGGAAGAGGGTCTGTTCTCTCTTCTTACAGTGAATGGAGAGGGGAGGGGCTGATATCCAATATTATGTTCACTTGAGCTTTTCTCAGCTATTTGTTTGCTATTTTACAGTTACTCCTGACAGAACCATTTAAAACCAGTAGTGGTTGTAGTAATGGATAGAGGAGGAGGGCAGACTGCTTCTTATTGTACACGCCCACAGCCTCGGAGACTAATGTAAAATGTGCTGCAGACATAATGGGGATAGTAACAGCAGAGAACAGATCTATACCTGTGGATTGTGACCTGTTTGTAGGGGATACTTGTACTATACTCCTGCCTTGTTTTAGACATTGCATTTTCGTTTCATGTTTTTGGGGGTGCTGTGATGTAGTTAGCTTGAGTACTGGGAGGGTCAAGGGTACTGAAGGGGTTAACACCTGCTTCCTTGGTTGTCTATGGTTGTAGAAGTGTTAACGCCGCTCACGCTTGGGGGGTTCCCTCCTCTCTCCAGGCTCCGGCGACATTTGCTGTCTCTGAAATGAAGCAGATTTTGACATGCTCATCACGTTCAGTTTCCCACATAGATCAGTACTGGCGGTAACTGAGGACTGCTGTTGCTATTATACATCGGCATCTTTCTCGCCATGATACGGGGAAGCAGAGCGCCTCATGAGTGATCTGACTGATCATTAAGAAAATAGTCCGGGGAGTCTGGGGCCGATGGGCTCCCTTAGCAGGAAGATATTTTTCTTGTTAAAAAGAACATTATAAAGTCTGTAAAATATCTGCAGTTCACATTGTTAGCATCTCAGGATGATATATGTGTCTAAATGAAAGTCTATTACATGCTATTGTACCTCTATTTATTACTTGTGTATTCATTATTATCTCTCCCTCAGGTATAGCCCCTACACAAAAGGGGCTTAAATGTAGTTGTTGTAGATGGGTCTGTGCTCATGTGATGTCTGCTGAATGGCACCCGATTAATTTTGCAGCACATCCTGTATATACCATTACAGATTTTTGTATATCCAACCCATCTTTGCCACCTTTGGACTACTACCATCAGCTGTCAACAGGGCTCTGGGTCGCACAGTAATAATCCTCATTCTAATGTTCTTTAACTATGAACATGAGTTATCTGAATGGCCCTGCTTAGTATAATTGTCTGCACAAATGTGTGCTACTTGAGTCCTCTTGGCAGACAGACTCCAAGCACATGGCCGAGGGGGAAGAAACTTTAAAGTGGAATGCACTCGGATTACATCTGAGTGCCATTCGTCCCCCATTGACTTCAATGGTAAGTTCCGCTCCGTTCCAATGTCCCGGAGCAAGATAGGATCTGCCCTATAATAATCGGAACAGAGCGTTGCACTTCCCCCATCGGGAGAGCCTCGGCCCGCACACTTAGTCATGTGAATGAGGCCTAAGAGGACGTGGTCTAGTTATATAATGGCTGTAAAACGTCACTTCAAAGGCTTGTAGCTTTAATGGTTGTAGATATTCCCTGCAGTTTCTTTATGTTCAGATGCAAAGGTGTAAGTTGAAGCTCCAGGGCCCAATTCAAAATCTGTATAAGGGCGCCCACTTATAATGTGCTATCTATAATACTGGTGTTGTATTATGTTGTAGAGAAGCCCCCCCCCATAAGCTCCAGGGCCCAGTAGCAATTGCTACCTCTGCACCCACTATAGCAAGGCCCCTGTTCAGATGCCCTAACATTTAAGCAACATTGTCCATAAACACTGTCCTAGAAGAATTACTACTATTGGAGCTGTTGGTTAAAAATTTTTTTTTTCAGGACAACCTGTCGTGTGCCACGATTTTGTTTGCCAAGGTCCTGACACTGGTAACCTGGTGTCAGCGGGGTTTACTTTGTGTGATTAATATAATCTGGCTTTACATGTCTCTTTTGACCCTGAAAAGTAATTTATGGGAATGTAAGTTACTGTAGTTGTCTCAGTGGATGGCCACCAGGTCTTCCTACCAAGCAGTTTCCCATAGCTAAGCCTCCAGGGTGCCTTTGAGTTTGCCATGGAGGAAATACAATCTTTAAGTCAAGTATATCAGGTGTTTTTTGGTTGAATAGGTTTGGAGTGTACCTAACCTTTTTAAGCAAACTTTGCATAATTCAGTATTAAAGTGTGTGTACATGGGGAATAACCTTATTTCTGATTAATATGCGTTACATTTTGCACTTTTTAGCAGCCTTCCCCTCTGCAGGTTCTTTCTGTAGTGTGCATTTCTCTCTGAGCTGGGTAAAGAAGATTTGCTGCCATACACTGGATTGGAGAGCCTACGTACGCTCCTTGTCCACTGCACCAGTTTCCAGTGTCTGGAGGCTGCCGGGAGAGCTGATTTTTTGCGGGTTCAGTTGTCGGATCTCCACAGGTCAGATACTGATGGCCTCCCTGTTGTATGAAAAATCCATTTGGGGCCAGAAAGCCCCTTTAATTCATAATCACAAAGGGATATTCCCGTCTTAGACATTATGGAGATATGCCATACATGCCTTGTAGATGCAGATGCCTCCTCTGAGACCCGCAGCTATCTCGAGAATGCAAGCTCACCAACCCTGTCCCACCTGGGGCGGCAGGCGGAGTATAAATGGAGAGGTAGCTGTGCATGTATGTTGCTGTTTTTGTGACCCACATCTGTCAGACATTTAAGGTATAACCTTTGGATATGCTATAAATATCTAAGATGGGAATACCCCTTTAATAATAACAGAAGCCACTTGAAAGCTGCCGAATCTGATAATGACTGCACATTTGCTGTATGTAGTGGGAATGAAGCATTCGGAAAAAGCGTTTGATGTTGGGAGAATTTACATATCTGCTGTTTTCCTTTCTAGCTCTGGGACACCGTGTTCCCACTGTGCTAGGAAGTCAACATGCATCAAAGGAGAGTTCTCTGTTCTACCAAATTACTGCTAGCCCCCACCTAAAAGTGAAGATGTCAGGTCCTAGGAAAGATTAATGTAACGGTCATAATGTTATAAATGATACTTGGAGGATAATTCCACCTGTACTGCGGTCATATATTGCCGTTTTCCTGGGATCAGAACCTGTGAATGTGAAATTCTCTTAGACACAAAATGAGCCTTGTTACTGGTGTAACTATATAGTTAACAACATAGAAGACTCATCCTATTCCCACTGAGATTATTGGGGTTTCAAAAATACAATAAACGGAGAAAAAGTTCAATATCAACTCATCAAAAAATAATCACTGCAAGCAGAAAGGGAAGAATTCACAGCAAAAATGAGAGGTAGAAGAATATAAGCCTAAAGCTGGAAAATACCTATGTGTACTGTAGCTGACTCTGATCTTAAACCCATTCAGTCTAACACAATAGGCTTGTATGCATGGAATCAAAGGGCACGTTCTTCTATAAAGTGTGTTGTTAGTCACCAGCTCCTTCTGTATTCTGGCAGAACAATGAAATTGGTTCCTGCAGTTGGTGATTACTGTATAGAAGCAAGAACTCATCGACATGGTTTTCCTTCATTTTGCTGCACTATAATGACATCTCTATTAATTTATGTCAACAGGGCCTTAAAGAGAGTCTGTCAACATAAATAGATAGACAGGTTAGTGTCACCAGAACCAGCATATCAATCCAGCCCTGCAGATAGACAGGTTAGTGTCACTAGAACCAGCATATCACCCCAGCCCTGCTGATAGATAGGTTAGTGTCACCAGAACCAGCATATCACCCCAGCCCTGCAGATAGATAGGTTAGTGTCACTAGACACCAGCATATCACCCCAGCCCTGCAGATAGATAGGTTAGTGTCACCAGACCCCAGCATATCACCCCAGCCCTGCAGATAGATAGGTTAGTGTCACCAGAACCAGCATATCACCCCAGCCCTGCAGATAGATAGGTTAGTGTCACCAGAACCAGCATATCACCCCAGCCCCGCAGATAGATAGGTTAGTGTAAGAGAACCAAGAAAATAATCTCAGCCCTGGAGATAGAGAGGTTTGTGTCACCAAAAAAAACATAACACCCCCGCCGCGGAGATAAATAATTTTGTTTTAAAAAAAAAAAAAAAATAACACACCCCCGAGAGATAAAATAGTTTTGTTTGAAGAACCAGAACAACACACCCCGCCCGTTGATATAATTAGTTTTGTGACAACAAAACAAAACAAAACCCCCCCCCCCCGTAGTTATTGTTTTTCAAAAAAAAAAAAAAAAAAAACCCCCGCTGAAAAAAGTTTTTGTAGAAGAAAAACAAAAACACCCCAGCACAAAAAAAAAAAAAAAAAAAAGTTTGGGCACCCCTATTAATCTTAATCATTTTTAGTTCTAAATATTTGGTGTTTGCAACAGCATTCAATTTGATATATCTAATAACTGATGGACACAGTAATATTTCAGGATTGAAATGAGGTTTATTGTACTAACAGAAAATGTGCAATATGCATTAAACCAAAATTTGACCGGTGCAAAAGTATGGGCACCTCAACAGAAAAGTGACATTAATATTTTGTAGATCCTCCTTTTGCAAAAATAACAGCCTCTAGTCGCTTCCTGTAGCTTTTAATCAGTTCCTGGATCCTGATGAAGGTATTTTTGACCATTCCTCTTTACAAAACAATTCCAGTTCAGTTAAGTTTGATGGTCGCCGAGCATGGACAGCCCGCTTCAAATTATCCCACAGATGTTCAATGATATTCAGGTCTGGGGACTGGGATGGCCATTCCAGAACATTGTAATTGTTCCTCTGCATGAATGCCTGAGTAGATTTGGAGCTGTGTTTTGGATCATTGTCTTGCTGAAATATCCATCCCCGGCGTAACTTCAAATTCGTCACTGATTCTTGTACATTATTCTCACAGAATCTGCTGATACTGAGTTGAATCCATGCGACCCTCAACTTTAACAAGATTCCCGGTGCCGGCATTGGCCACACAGCCCCAAAGCATGATGGAACCTCCACCAAATTTTACAGTGGGTAGCAAGTGTTTTTCTTGGAATGCTGTGTTTTTTGGACGCCATGCATAACGCCTTTTTGTATGACCAAACAACTCAATCTTTGTTTCATCAGTCCACAGGACCTTCTTCCAAAATGAAGCTGGCTTGTCCAAATGTGCTTTTGCATACCTCAGGCGACTCTGTTTGTGGCGTGCTTTCAGAAACGGCTTCTTTCGCATCACTCTCCCATACAGCTCTCCTTGTGCAAAGTGTGCTGTATTGTTGACCGATGCACAGTGACACCATCTGCAGTAAGATGATGCTGCAGCTCTTTGGAGGTGGTCTGTGGATTGTCCTTGACTGTTCTCACCATCTTCTTCTCTGCCTTTCTGATATTTTTCTTGGCCTGCCACTTCTGGGCTTAACAAGAACTGTCCCTGTGGTCTTCCATTTCCTTACGATGTTCCTCACAGTGGAAACTGACAGGTTAAATCTCTGAGACAACTTTTTGTATCCTTCCCCTGAACAACTATGTTGAACAATCTTTGTTTTCAGATCATTTGAGAGTTGTTTTGAGGAGCCCATGATGCCACTCTTTAGAGGAGATTCAAATAGGAGAACAACTTGCAACTGGCCACCTTAAATACCTTTCTCATGATTGGATACACCTGGCTATGAAGTTCAAAGCTCAGTGAGGTTACAAAACCAATTTTGTGCTTCAGTAAGTCAGTAAAAAGTAGTTAGGAGTATTCAAATCAATAAAATGATAAGGGTACCCAAATTTTTGCACCGGTCAAATTTTGGTTTAATGCATATTGCACATTTTCTGTTAGTACAATAAACCTCATTTCAATCCTGAAATATTACTGTGTCCATCAGTTATTAGATATATCAAATTGAAATGGCTGTTGCAAACACCCAAATATTTAGAACTAAAAATGATTAAGATTAATAGGGGTGCCCAAACTTTTTCATATGACTGTAGATAGGTTAGTGTCACCAGAACCCAGCATATCACCCCAGCCCTGCAGATAGATAGGTTAGTGTCACCAGAACCAGCAGATCACCCCAGCCCTGCAGATAGATAGGTTAGTGTCACCAGAACCCAGCATATCACCCCAGCCCTGCTGATAGATAGGTTAGTGTCACCAGAACCAGCATATCACCCCAGCCCTGCAGATAGATAGGTTATGGTCACCTGAATCTAATGGTGTTCTCCCCTTGTGAATCTTTCCTTCTATTGCAGAGATATTGCATTGCCGTTGCTCCAAAGAGGTGAGCAGCAGTGTCCTTGTTACTTTAAAGAGTTAATTTGCCTATTGAAAGAAACAGCAATATCTCAGCAACGAAGGCAGCGATTCACATGGGGAAAACTAACCTATCTGCTGAATTAATTTGCTTGGTTCTGGTGAAGACTCTATTTAAAAAGGACCTTTCGTGTCCTCTAACATGTGTCATGTTACATACTACTGAATTCAGCACACTGTCAGTTTTGTCAGTATGTGCTCTGGTTGCAGAGATATCACTGCCGTTAGTTTTGGTACCGATGTCACTGCACTGTCTGCAGGGCTGGCTTTACAGCTCAGCATCGTCGCTGTACGATGCCCTTTGACAGTACACTTCTGTAGTCTTGTAACGTTAGGGGGGTACTCCACACTGCCCAGTGATGATGCAGAACTGTAACAGTGACAGTGCAGTGATATCAGTTCTGATACTGAAGCAAAAGATATCTTTTGCATCGGGGCACATAGCGGCAAAACTGCTTTGCTGCGGTATGTAACATGGCACATCTTAAAGGCTGTGAAAGGTCCTCTTTAAAGTGTAACTAAACTTTTGGACAACTTTTGATTTTCTACCAGTATTTGTGTCATTAATACATTGTGTAATATAGTTTATTAACACACTTTGTCTCCTTTCTGTGAAATCCTGTCTCTCTTTATTCTTCCCCTGGCTCCTGTATTGAGAGCTGTTCCTGCCTCTCACTGAATGTTACTGTGTATGGAGTATGGGCTGTGTAATATGTAGAGAAAATGAGGAGGGTGGAGGGTCACGTCACACAGTTATATCTTGGACATTATAAAATGTACAAACTTGCTTTTGGCATCATTTGAAAGAGGAGATTCTATTCTTTCATATGACACAATTTTTATTAATGACACAAAAACTGCCAGAAAATCAAAAGTTGTCTGAAAGTTTCGTTACTCTTTATGACCGGAATAACCCTTTAAGTAAAGCATTCTCCATTTTTGGGAAACCAGGTTGAATTGATTTAGCTGCAGTGACCTTTCTGGATTAATATGTAGATGTAATTGTATATCTTGTCTTTGTATTTAGCACAAGTGCTCTTTAATAGTCATCGTGACATTTCCATGTATTAATGCATGTTCAATCTCTGCTATGTCCAGCCTAGGGTAAAGCTTCAGGTACTGGCTGGAAATATAACATTAGCTGAAGAGCAATTTTATTACCAGCTCAAGCTGCTTGAATAGGACTTTTGGCTACGATAAACCTCCCCATAAATCACATTACAGTCACCGTTTAATCACCCACTTGTACAATTACAGAAAAGGGAAAACATTGGAGCTTAGCTATGAAAAAAGGTGGAATAAAAAAAAGTCAATTAATGTGCAGCAGATGTACGAGCGCCATCAACACGGCTCCGAGATCCAGCCACAGATTTTATCATTTCGCAAAGACCATCTGCACACATTTACTTTCAGGTCCGAGGTCTTCAGACAGACTCTGTTCAACCAGGAAAGTACTGAATCTAATTAACTTTTTAATATCAATATCCTGTTTTCTCCACGTACGGCGTATGTCAGCTGTCCTTTCACTACCCAATGCAAGGTTTAATTTCCTTTCATAAAAGTTTTGAGAGGAATATTGGAGATTGGAAAGCTAGATATCTATGTAATACAAAGAGATGTCAGTATTATTACCAGGTATATAGCGGTGAGTCATAGACTACCGAGATTATTAATATGATAGGAAAAGGTTGGTGGATCTTAGTCGTCTGTGTCCAACCTGTAAAATCTAAGAGAAGATTTTATTAGAATTAGATGACAGATCATTAAAAAAATATTGGGGCAGATTTATGAAGACTGGTGTCATTAAAGCCAATCTTCATAACCCCTGAGTCGGATGAGGGTGCATCTCAATTATGGTGTTGGGCTACTAAAAAATTCTGGTAGTCCCATGCAAGCTTCTATGCAGCAGTTTAGTGTGACATCACAGGTCTGACATCACAGGTCTGCATGCCACACCCATTCATGCATTAAAGTGAAATGGCCACTGTTTTTGGAAGAAGGTAGTCATCTCTCTCTACACCCATACAGCACTTTTTAATCCAACTATCCCCATAATCAGGTGCTGGCGTTAGCACTTGGCGAAACCAGGCAGGTGCCCGGGCCCACAACACCATGAGCTCATGCTTTGTGAACACGTGGGAGTGCGCAATAATGAACTCAGTACTCACTGCTTACTCCCTGTATAGCTTGTGGTTACATAAGGGGGCCATTATACTCTGTGGGCACAACTGGGGAGCTTTATAGTGTGTGGCAGCCACTGGGGAGCGTTATACTGTGCGGTGGCAATAAGGGGGCATTATACATGACATTATAGTATGTGACTGGAACATTAGTAATGCTGCCTGTCCTATTCTTTTGGATATTATATACTGTATTATACATTATAAAATACATGAAATAAAGGATATCCCCCACAAACTGACTGGGCATGATTCACACAGGTTCAGCGCAGACTGCAGGGCTACAAAATCACTTACCAAATAATGCTGTGGACACGTGGGCAGTAGTCGCAGCAGGTTATCTGCTGTAAACTCTCCCGTAGCTAACCCGCTCCCATCTACATTAGCAGCTTTGTGGATGAGCTTTCTACAAACCTAGTTTGCATCGACTATTGCTGCAGGACTCTCCCATGGTTTTCAGCAAAGAGCTATGAAAGACCATCAGCAAGTCCAACAGATGTGCCTCCGCAAAAGCCACCCAGTTTCAGATGTTTTCTTTTCTGCTGTGGCGGCTTGTATAGGGAGACCGTGCTGCCACATAAGTAGCACCGCAAAGGGGCCCATTGTGTCTCTGTTGCCTTAGGACCCACTCAAACCTGTAGCCGATCCTGCCTGCTTTGATGTGGATAGCAATATAGGAGCAATATCCTGGCACTTCACAGATCTATTGAATTGTTCCTATCTCATCTCCATGGACAATAATCTCCATTTTCACAATTTAATTTAATTATTTTATTTCACCCTCAGTGGACTGTAAAGTAATAATAAGTGTACTACAGATGTTGTATCACATCCATCTATTTCAGGACCTTAAATCACAGCATCATTTCCCACGTAGCAACCACGGTGCAATGTATGCATGTCATCGATACGCTTAGTGCTTGTGTAAACTGATCCATTCTTGTGCTCGGCTATATGCACTTTCTAATCATAGTAACCAATAAGCTGGGGAAAACAATTCATTTCCTGAAGCCGTATCTTTTTATTACACACAAAGATAGCACACGCCACGGCGTCTCTGCTCACTAATCTCTCATTAGGTTTTTTTCCTTGCACATTTTCTGTAGGACTGTGATGCTCAGTATTTCTGCTGAGATTATTAGAATTGTCTAAAATTCCAAATTTATACCAAATAAAAAAAAAAAAATTACAGCATATAATATGTACATACAGTAATATTATAATACATGATATCTGGTTTCCCATCTGAAGTGCCAAAATATAAAATGCTGTAAAATATATTTTTCGATTTTGGTTTTTACCTCCCCGCCTTCCAAACCTCATAATTTTAATTTTTTTTTTTCAATTCACAGAGCCATATGAGGGCTTAATGTTTGCGGGACAAATAGTTCTTCATAATGGTACCATTTATTATTCTGTACAATGTCCTGGGAAGATGGAAAAAAATTCAGAATGAGGTGGAATTGGAGAAAAAGTGCATTTGTGCGACATTCTTTGTTTTTACGGCAATCGCTCTGCAGCCAAAATATCATGTCGCCTGTATTCTATGTTTTGTATGATTCCAGGGATACCAAATTTATATACAAATTTTAGTTACATTTTAACCCCTTAACAAAAATTTAAAACTTTGCAACAAAAAAAAAAAAGTTTTCAAAAAGTCGCCATAGGCTAGGGCGTGTTTTTTTTTTTTTTGTTGTTTTTTGTTTTTTTTTAGTTATACCATTTTGGGGAATGTCTATTGCTTTCATCATTTTTTTTTTATGTAAATTTTTGCGAAACAGTGAAAAAACAGCAGTTTGGCACTTTTTTGATTATATTTTTTTTCTTTACCCCGTTATGGTGCTCACCGTATGGGAAAAATATTTTTGTACATTTGTAGACTGGGCATTTTCGGACACAGGGATACCTAATGTGTATGTGTTTCACAGTAATTTTTAACTTTGATATGTATTCTAGGGAAATAGGTTATTTGAACTTTTAGTACTTCTTTTTTATATTGAGCTGTATAATAATATATAATACATGTAATACATACATAATACAGTGTAATACAGCAGAGACCTGGCGGCTATGTTAAATACCCGACATCCGCCATAGTATTACGGCTGATGTCGGAAGGGGTTAAAAATGTAATTAAACTTTTGATTTTCTTGCAGTATTTGTGTCATTAATACATTTTGTAATATTCTTTATTAACAAATTTTGGCTCCTTTCTGTGAAATTTTGCATTTTTTCACTCTTTCCCTGGCTTCGCTATTGAGAGCTGTTCCTGCTTCTCGCTGTGTATGGAGTACAGGCTTGTATGTAATGCAGGGAAAATGGGGGTGGGGAGAACTGCAAAGTTAGTGTTATATGAATGATGTTAATCTCCTCTTCCATACGACCTCTAAAGCATGTTTCTACATTATGCATTGAAGAGACCCCCCACTTATTTTTTTCTTCAATACACACACAAGCCTGTATACCGTACACTGTGAGGCTAGGTTCACATCTACGCTGGTATCTCTGTTGTTCGGGTCCACCATTGGACCTGAGCGACTGAGAGCTGGACTGCTAAAACCGCAGTTACCTGCGGACACTAGTGGACCCCATTCACTATAATGGGGTCCGTGGGGTGTCCGCCGTTTTCATACTGCATGGAGGACTTTTCTCTCTGCCGATTTCTCGCGTTGGAGACTCTGGTGCAGATGTGAACTGAGAAATAGTAGACCGCTCAATAGAGAAGCAAGGGATGTTGATGCTTACTATTATCAATGCTTGGTAATGTTTCACAAACTATTTGCAGGGCATTGAGATTTATTATTTGTTAGTGGGAAAACTGGACCCTACAAGTACTTCACACCTCAAATCCTTTCAGACCCCTAATGCATGTTTCATACTGATCCTGATCCACAGGATAGGTCATCAGTATCTGATCTGTGTAGGTCTGACACCCAGACCCCAAACAGATCAGCTGTTCCAGCAGTCTTCGGACATCTGAAGTTCCTGCAGTGGACAGGGAACGGAAGCAGCTCTGTTCCTATTCAAGTAATAAGAGTGGAGTTGCAGTTACTTGGTGCCACCACTATACAGTGGACAGAGCTTCAGACTGCATGCGCTCCGCATCCACTGCAGCAGCCTCCAGTGTTTGTAGGCTGCTGGAACAGATGATCTGTGCAGGGTCCAGGTGTTGAACCCCTACAGATCAGATACTGGTGACCTCTCCTGTGCATTAGGGTCCAGAAAACCTCCTTAATTCCTTGACCAGACACCTAAAATATTAATTCAGACCCCAGACCAGAGTCCTAAAAATAATTTTAACCCAGACCCTAAAATCAGAAAAATATATATTCACAGGTCCAAGACATTCTTAATATCCAGCTGCCACTGCACAATGTCCTGATACTGACTAGGCACACAAGAGCCGGACACTGGGGCATATCTATCAATAGAAGTCCGACACTACATTTGCGCCAAAATGTATGGTGCACAGAATTTACAACGTATTTATGAACACTGTGCACCAGAAAGAACAGAAAAATACGACAGGCTGGACACTTTTGTAAAATGTGCCCCAGAATGGGGCGAGGTTTAGAAGTGTCTCACTTTACGGCACATTTATGAAACAAAAAAAGAACGAATATGGCGCAGATAACCTGTGCAAAGTAGGCAAAGTTTAAAATGGTGTAAAGAATTTACAATTTACTCTGTGTGCTACAAATTCCCGTTGTGCGCCACGTATTTATCTCAATAAGCGAGAGATGATTTGTGTCTGCTTATGTTGGGCCAAAAATTGTAGGGTCTTTAATAATAATAGTCCTCCTTTAATAGTCCCACAATGGGGAAATTCAGTGTGTTACAGCAGCAAAGATAAGATAAGCAGATACAAATACAAATACAACATGTACAGGAATGTTCCAAGGTGAGAGGCATTACATTAATAGCAGACAGACAGATAGGACGTAGCAGAGGGGGGGGGGGGGATTTAACAGGCAGAGAGATATTTCAGTTCTCTGTGTGTAATGATCTCCGCTTAGGTCGGTGTTGGTTGTACAGCCTAACCGCGGTGGAGAGGAAAGACTTCCGAAAGCGCTCCTTCTCACACCTAGGGTGGAGCAGTCGGTCACTGACAGTACTGCCCAGCGCAATCACAGTCTCATGCATGGGATGGGAGTTATTCTCCTGCATGGAGCTCACCACGGACAGTATCCTTCTGTCACCCACCACCTGCACTGGGTCCAGTGGGCTCCCCAGGACAGAGCACGCACCAAATATTAGTTCCTTATATCCTACTAGGTAAGTTTATTGTTTTGTCTATAGATTTTGTTTACATATTTTGTGCCTAATGTTTGTCTCATGATGAACCGCCACACGTCTAGTCGGATGGTATTTGAGTCAGAATTTTGGAGCTTCTAGAAACTCTCCATATTTATGAAGGTCCGTACGACAGATTTATAAATATGTCTAAAACTATGAATGGGATTCCTAGTTTGAGACAATGCACAGTTAGACAGTATTGATAAATGTGCCTCACTGTCTGCTGTTTTTGATGACAGATCGGCAGGTCTAGACAGCTGGTGTACGCCTTTTGGATTTGGGCTGCAGCCCACCAGTTGAGGACCGATGGTCTATAAGTTCCTTGTTTTTCTGTAAAAGGCTGCAAATTGTGAACAACTCCTCATAAACCTTCTGTTTTGGCTTAGTTTTTCCATAATGCAAATATTTCAAATATTAGTATTCTGCACAATCTGTTCTCGCTCTCCCTCTGATCAGATTTGTTCACTTAACCTTTTTTCCATTTTGCATTCCACAGTATGAAGGCTAGTTGTGAACATTTCACTACAGATGATACTATACATGCCAAATGCTTAAGAGCACAGCTTGTTATTCTTGTCTCCTTTCCTTGCTTGAGTTGGTATGACTGTGTACAAACTCTTGACACATTTATTATGAGATGACATTGACTCTACTTGAAATTGTCAACCATAATATTTCGAGCTTTGCAACATGCTCATCTGCCTCTTCAGAAGCTTGTCGGGCACAGACAATACACAGATTTGCAACCAGATCCAGTGATTTTACAATGTTGTTTATTCCTGACAGTAATCCCAATTCTCTGAAGGACTCTCTTGCTGTCTAGCAAATTGACATCTGAAGATGATAGGAACGTTTCACAAAACACTCAGTTTATACCATTAAATGATTAGAATTAACAGGGTGCACAGATTAGTGGAGCCATAGTTTTACAATTGCCTTCTGCATAGGTATACTTTTTTTTTTTTTTTTTTTTGTATACCTGATACGTTGTACTATGGCAGAACAAGCATTTGAAGACCTTTAAGGATGAGGCCCCACGTTACAAAAACACAGCTTTTTTTTTGTTGCAGATTTTGCTGCGTTTTTTTGAGCCAAAACCAAAAATGGCTATAGAAAGAATATATAGGAAGTTCTTATACTTCTACCTTCTGCTCAATCCACTCCTGACTTTCGCTCACCAAAAAGGGCAGCAAAATCTACAACAAATAAAACTGCGTTTCCGCAATGTGGGGCCTCAGCCTAAAGTAGCACTACTCTTTTTTTGGCATATCTGTGTGGGGAAAAACTTACACTTCACTTTCTCTGGCAGATGTTGGGTCTGCCGCTGCCCAGCATGGCCTACTGTCTGATAGCCAGGTATTTTTCTGAACCCAAAGTCAGAACTCTCAATTCATTCCTATCAAAGTCAGATCGACTCTCTCCTAGAAATCCATTTTCTGACCTCCAGTTCACAAAAAAACATTTGCGGCATCCCAAGTGGCACTGCTTGTACTGTCTTTATTTTATGTTTCTCTGGTTGTGTTTTGTGTGTATCATTTTGTGTTTTTTTTATATATTTACAGCTTCCTTTATGTGTTTTTTTCCCTTTGGTTTACCCCACTGTTGGTTTCCCCTTCACTTGGTTCAGTCCTGGCCAATCACAGGCCACTGGGTGGGGTGTGGGAGACAAAAGTCTCCAGAGAACCATTGGGGTTTGGTTAGTTGCGAGTAGACAGTGTTGTAGCAGTCAGTGTTGGCACTGCGACATTGTAACAGAGGATTGATACAGCCCAAATTCTGACAGAGACAGCCCTGAGACAGGGATTATAAGCCTGTCTGCTGCACAGTTTGAGTGCCAGGAGGAGAAAAGGAGTCTCATCTGCCCGGAACTGTTTTCCGGATCCACCTCATAAGGTATCTGGGGCCTAGGGACTTCCTTGCTGCCAGCAGTCAGAACCACCTACTGACTGAGGGTAGGCTTGCTGCTGAGTAGTTGGAGTGGAGTACAAGGCTCTTATATACCATTCGGTTAGGGAATCCCTCAACCCCAAGCCTGGGTGAACCCAACAATCGGCTACTACCCGCATTGGGAAGCTGCACACAGTAAAGCTTATCCTGTTTCAATTGTACCACTTACTACTGAGTCCTTCCTGCAATTGCCATCAGGGCCCTTCCGAACACCATCACATGACTCAGGTTAAGCGAGGACCCCTTTCCAACTGGAAGTGCCCTGGGGGAACTACTATCTTCACCATCCAGTAGCACGCAGGCGCCCCTTATCAGTGTCCGGCCTATGAGGTGTGCTGGGGGAGATAGACCGAGTGCCCTCAACCAATCTGGTGACTTAGTTATTGCCACTACTACTCCCATCCTCCAGTTCCTTCCATCCGGGTTGCAGCACACTGTGAAATGGCAGTTCATAAGGGAGGTCATATTGGACAGCGACAGACCCAATATCTGCAGGATAAAGTGAAGTGTAAGGCCGTATTCACACAACAGGGAATAAAAGCAGTCACATGGCCATTTTAAAATGCATGAATCTATATTCGTCTATTCACGTCTGTTTTTTTTTTTATGGACTGTTTTTTACGGTTGTCAAATAAAGTGACATGCCTTATAGTTGTTCGTTTTGACAGACATAGAAATAGACATGTGACTGGATCAGTAGACATTCATGGGTTTGAAAACTGCCATGTAACGCTGTTCAAAAGTGTGCCGATTCACTACCATTATTTACTGTCGTGTGAATAAGGTCTTAAATGGACCAACGCGTCTGTTTTTCATGGACATTAAGTCCATAAAAAACTGCACGGTCATGTGAATTTGGCCTTAGTTTTCCCATACACAGCACACCACTGACCCACCAGGTTAGACATGGAGGGGCAAATAAAGGGGGTAGTGCTTTTTTAAAGTGAACCTCTTCTTATTTTTGTCTTTCAGTGCATTGTATTGTACACTTTTTGGCATTGTGGACTAGGTTTGACAAAAGGGTTGTCCTTGCATGGAGTCGGGGTAGACACTGACAAAGCTTTATCTTACATTTTGGACCTTTTTCTGGCTTGAAATCTGTGTTAAAATAGCAAATTTTAAGTCACAATTTGCAATTTATAGTGTATTTACAGACACACACACACACATTGTGGCAGGGCTTAGCAAGAGGGGCAGGTAAATATTAGTATAATTTAGGCCAAAGAATAGCCTAAATTGTATCTCAGCCATCTTCTGGCAGGGGTAGATCTGAGATCCAGGCGCACCTCATTTATTAAGAGGCATGAGCAGGACATTGCAAAAAATTGGTCTAAAGTAAATTTAAAGATTTCATAAACCTGTTTAAAAGCAAATAAAATCCAGTGTGTATTTACACTTTTTTTGTATCTGTGTGTTAGCGTTAGAGCACACGATTTAAAGTTTTTACATAAATGAGTAGTGCAAGCACAGATAATACACTTAGTAATATATTTTGTCATAGAAAAATGCCTTTCTCCACTTATTAGAGTGCTCTTTTGCTTTATACCTTGAAATTGTACTGTAACCAGTGGCGTAACTAAAGTCTTGTGGGCCCCGGTGCAATCTTTTCTCTGGGGCCCCCTACCTCATCCCTACAGCGAATTCTTGATAGTGATGGTTATGGCTGCTAAGGAGTTTAATCAACCTTAGTGTGTCAGGGTAATCTGTGGGTCTCCTTGGCTTATGGGCCAGTTGGAAGCTGCAATCTCAATACTGATGCCAGTGGTTATGGGCCCCCTAAGGCTCCTGGGCCCCGGTGCGACTGCACCCTCTGCACCCCCTCAAGTTACGCCCCTGACTGTAACAGTTCAGAAACCCTGCACTCACTGAAAAAAGCAAATTGTACTATGATGCTGAAAAGTCCAGAGAGCTTCTTATGGAGGGGTCAGGTTATACCGAGCAATGCTGCAGAGAGGCAGCGAGAGAGAAGGGTGGAGAGGTAGCATTCCTGGAGGAAAATATTATTTTTTTTTAGCAATCTTACATAAAGGATTGGTATGTAAAACAATTAATAGTGACCTAAAGCGCCAAAATGGTAAATGATCGCAAAAAAAAATAATTGCAAAAAAGGAGGGGGGATGAGTGGACTCCTGCAAGGAAAAAGTTTATCGCTGAAGTCATGAGTGGTTGTAATTAGTCCGGGGGGAACAGAGTTTCTAAACCTTCCATTGGTGAGGGAAACTTTTTGCCTGCTGAGCATCATCTAATATGTACTCTACTACTCAGTTATTGCAGTGTGAAATCTTAGGTATAATGTTATAAACTATCTGCTGTGGGCACGTGTAGTTGGGGGTGAGGGCTCTGCTGACAGATGGAAGGACTATTGATTGGCTATTGAGGCTTATCGGAATCTCTGTAATATCATTAGAATCTTGCACAGAACTGGGGTCAGGGGTCAGGGTGCTTTACTCTTGGATGTGGGAGTATATCATGAAGCTCAAGTTAAAGGACAAAGAGAGAGAGGAACCAAGCTGCTAAAGTATGGTGCAAACTTGTAGCCTCGGCATTTATAACAAAGATAATATTACACAAATTTAATCTGTCCACTACCCCCTAACCACAGGATCTGAATGACCTGAGATGATGCATCACTGAAAGTGGAGTCCATATCCGAGGATATGCTGGCAAGTGTCTGGACTGAACTGGACTACTGCCCAGACATCTGCCGTGTCACCAATGGAAACCGCATCCTACATCTGTAGTATATAGATAAACTTGTGTTCTATTCTCTTGGTTATGAAACCCAAGGCTGTAAGTTTGCACAATTCTATCTGAATGGCCATGTACTATGATTTCTAGCGCTGTGGCATCCAGGGCTGTGGAATAAGAGTTGGAAAAATGTTCCCTACTCTTGGCTTGAAAATAAAATTATGAATTATTTTTAATTATATTATGCAAATATTGATATTGTATAATTAGATATCTTTTGTTACATATTTACTATCAGAGAAATTCAATCACTGTTTTTTTTTAATGAATTATTGGAGTGTTACAGCTTCTGTCTGACCATGGCTGTCAGCCTTTTATGAAGGAGTCGGTGGTTTGGCCTACTGACCATAGAGCCCCGGCGGCTTCCTATAACAATAAGTATACTGCACAGTACACTGTATTCTTTTAACATGAGAGTAGTGTATATGGATGACTTATGTATTGTAACTGTACAGTTACATATCTTGGAGTTTGCTGCATCATTGTAGAATCTATACTGTAACAGGGACTACAAGGGGTCTACATTTTGTTTCCATTTTATTTGTTTTCCTTCATATTTTTATTCTAATCAGTTCTGTTATTAGAGATCATAATCCTGTTGAATCACATTGTATCATCTATGCTTCCAAATTAAACGAGGAGCACTGCAGGCATGGCAATAAAGGGCTTGCATCCTCTGTTATCCGAACATCCCACTCCCGTCTCCAAGACTTTTCTCGAGCTGCACCGGTGCTCTGGAATGCTTTACCCTGGACAATCCAATTAATCCCCAACTACAGCAGCTTCAAAACTTCCCTAAAATGACATCTGTTTAGGCGACTTATTACATGACCTGATCACAGTGTACTACACCTCCGCACACTACACTAACATTTCTTATCCTAAGCTATCCTTCCTCCTCTCTTCCTCAGAACCTGACCCCACCATCTAGAAGTTACCCTGTACTACATGTACTTAGTATCTGTATATTCACAGATACCAGCTAGTGACGGGCTCATACAGCTTCAGCTTCAATTATATGACCTTATTTAGTACTAGATGACAATCCATTGTACCAAACAAGCCCTCTGACCTCTTGTGTCTCCCTATTCCCTCCTAGATTGTAAGCTCTTGTGAGCAGGGCCCTCACGCCTGTTGTCTGATATGTTAATTTCTTTGTCACATTGTAATGTCTCATATTGTCCATTCAGGTGTCCTCTGATTTGTAAAGTGCTTATTAATAAAAGTATTGCTTTTAGGGCAGCTGAGAGTTTCCATTTCTTCTAAGAATGAGCCTATGGATCTGCTCCTAGATCTACTTATAGAGTAAGCCTCGGCATGGCCATTTGAATGGGGTTGTCCAAGATTTCATATTCAAGGGGTTGTGCAGGACTTCGAAAATATGACTGATTTCTTCTTCTCAGGAAGTGGCATCATGTCTGTTGGTCACATGGCCATGCTGAAGCTCAGTCCAATTCATTATAATGGGATGGAGATGTGGCATTGCCATGTGACCAATAGGTATGAGGTCACTTCCTGAGAAGAAGAAAATTATGTCTTCATGTCCTGCACAGTCTCTTTAATAACTTATCCTTAGGTCATCCCCCTTATCCTTATCCGTACGTCATCAGTTTGAGATCAGTGGGGGTCAGTTGTTTTCTGCACTATGTATGGAGCTGGAAGCAGATGCCTCCTTAGGGTATGTTCACATACTGTAATTTAATACTTATTCCATTTCAAAATCTACGTCAAATTACATCCGGAATCTGCCTCCCATTGTATTCGATGGGAGGCAGAGAAGGAAGCAGGATTCTGGAAAAAAATAAGTGTCCTGCTCCATCTTGATGTGGATTCCGTGGCTAATCCAGCAATAGCACGAGACACCCTCCTGATTCACCCCATTCATCTCAGTCTATTTGGCGAATAAGAGCTGCGGCAGAGGGCCGGAAATTTGAGAGGAATGCTGTGTATTGGCTGTGCCGCGCTATTGCAACTCAGCCCCTATTAACCTGCAGAAGTGTATAACTGCAGAAAGTAGCTCATCAGTGGGGGTACCCTAGGGATAGGTCACTTATATGAAGTCTTGGATAACACTGCTAAAGGGGTTGTCCAGCTGATTTAATTTATTACAGGCTCAGAATGGTATAAATTAAAGGAATATTCTATAGGATAGTGCTATAAGTCCACATCTATCTTGAGAATGTAGCTCTATTTGTGCCTTCAAGTGAATTGGAGAGGGTCGTGCACCCGCGAGTCTCTCCATTCACTTGGTTGCGCAACCCTCCCTGATTGGTACCCAGCCTCAAAATAGAGGTGGGACCCACATATATCAGGTATTTATGGCTTCTATTCATTCCATCTCTATCATTTCAGTGCTTGATAGGATCTCCACCAGTCTCCTCCCGGGTCCTATTGATATGCAGGAAATGATTTCTGAGCAAATCATTGGCTGTGGAAGGCGGAAGCTTCAAAAGCGTCAAACAGAATTGGTAGATTATTGCACAATTCTCAGCCCTAATTTAAGTAATTTTTTAATCTGACACACAATTTCTTAAACTCTCAGGTTCCAGTCTGATGTGACTGTGATTTGTCTATGTCTTGTACGTGATTTTATTATTCCCTTTTCTGGATACAGATTATGTTCACGTGGAAGGCATTTCATTTGATGTGAAATGTCATTTTCTAAAATAAATTTGATGCTCTTTCTAATCTGAATGAAAAGTTTGATGCCAGAAAAGTGTGTCTAAGGACACGATAACATGAGCTAGAAAATTGTGTTTCTGTATAAAGGACAAGCACCTGCACCGTCACCTCCTTATTAAAAGCTTTGCTGAATACCTGTAATTAGATGTGCATTACTTAAAGGAATTCACCAGAACGGCAGCAGATTATGAAGAGTCACATTCTTAAGCAAGTTCACATTACATGTTATGCATTTCAATGAAGACAAACACAGCAGTTGTATATCCGAAATTAGGAAAGCACTTTATTCACCCATGTTGGAAGCTGGAGGTTGCTGAGAAGTCTGCGGTCCTCTTCATTAATATCGTATAAGTAATTAGATACATGTTTTTACTCCTATAGGAATTCACTAGATTTTTAATAAATTAGAGAAGCTTTACTGCTTCTGACTGACCATGGTTGTCAGCCTTTTGTGAAGTCTGAGACCGTTCAGGAGTCTGTGGAAAGATGGAGGAGTCATAGTCATGGTTTGGCCTACCGACGCCACAGCCCTGGATGCAATGTCCATCATCGAGTAATGGCTCCTTCTAACTAACCTCTCCTCAGTCTGCAGGATGGCAACCCCTGGAGTTTTGGTACATTTGTGGCATAAGCTAAGCCAACTAATAGGTTGGTGTGGAAAGTTCAACAAAGAGCTTATTCCCAAAACTATTCAAGCCAAAGATAGAGGTCACTGTCCAGTGTCTAATGAAGATGCGAGGACTCCCAGAATCATTGTCCAACATAGTCTCCATTCTCATATGATAGTGAACCTCAATAATGCCTTCCCTGAAACATGGACTAGAAAAGGACTAACAATGGCAGTGGCAGAGCAGAAGACTCTGGTGGTATCTGTACCAATGAGAGAGGACCTTATAATTCTTCTCTTCAGCAAAATAAGCCATAGGTAGCTTATGGGTAAGTAAGGAAGCTACTTACCAATCTTCTGAAAGTTAAAAACTTATGTTACGCTACCCAATATCTCATAAGAGAAGGCCCAAAAGAGTAGGAGGAGGTTTGCAAAAGGCCTTGCAGGGAAGGAAGAAGAGAACTCTGAGGATCATATTGCAATACAATGTAACACAATCTCCAAAGGACGCCAAAAATAATCATAGTTGCAAATATCAAAGCCAAGACAATCTGTTCTGTGGGCAAGAGCTCTGAAGTGTTACCAGTGAGGGAAGATCATGAGACTTGGTCAATATTTGTGCAGATTATGTGAAATCCCGCTCAGTCCATATCAGGAAAGAGCAGGAGAAATCTCTGAATGGTTAGTAATACCTGGTTTATGGGAAAAGTCCCCTGGGACAACTTCATCTCACAGAGACAAAAACCTGTTGAGGGAGAAAAGGAAGAGAAAGGAATCCTCTAAGCTGATGGTGAATCCAAGGAAGAAATGCAAGAGAAAATGGTGACATTGTGTCTTTCAGCTGCACCCACTGTTTAGTGGTGGGGGTCTTACACCAGTCATGGATCTGTATAAGAACAACAGATTTGGTGGTATGGAGGTGTAGCTTAAAATCTGAGCAGATCTTCCCCTCCCAATGTCTCAGACTTACAGAGGGTAGCCATCCGAATGCAAGGTCTAGTGGTTCCCCTAACAAATTTGATAATGGCTTTGGTCAAACAGAGGGGAATAGATAAGTAAAAACATGGGCAAAACCTATGTCTTAAAGGAAGTTTACCACCACAAAATCACTTCCCAACCACTTATATACTATTGTAGGGATGATTAGTCACATAGTAAATATAATTCTTTGAATCAAAATTAAGTTTTACTGTCGAGAAAATCCATTTTTAATCCAGATTTAGGCTAAGGCCCATGTAGTGAGACACAGTGGAAAAAAAAAAACGCATCAGAAACGCATCCTTTATCATTGCATTTTCTCAGAGGTTTCCTCTGCGGACTTTCTGCCCCTAATATACCGAAAATACCAGGATTTCCACGGGTATAATTGAAGTGCTGCGACTTTCAAAAACGCGGGTGCTTTTGAAAACTCATCTTTTCTGCTGCAGATTTCTGCAATGTGTGGGTCAGATTAGCCAGGATCCACTGTAAAACGCAGTGGTTTTTTTTTTTTTTTTTTTTTTGGCACAGCAAAAATGTTGTGTTTTTCGCGACGTGGGGCTTCAGCCTTAAACAGATTTAGCAAATTCATTGTTGCCAAAATTGCGGCATCCTCACTCCAGAGAGTGGATGGCATAGAAAATAGAGTAACATCTCAGGAAAGAAGAATATTATTTATGTGCGGAATTTATCGAATAATCTGTGACATTTGTTAAAATTGCCACAAATTACACCAATGCAGATTCCAATAAAACACGGGGGGGGGGAGATTTATTATGAGATGAAATTTTAAACCGCATGTATTGAATTTTCAAGCTACATGCCCCTAGTCATCATTATGATATGATATTCTATGGTATAAAAATGTGGCATATAGTATTTGTCACCAGTGAAACATAAAATATGACTGTTCAATCCCCATGTACATAATCCTGACCATTGCAGGTCCAATCCCGGATACTTTCTGCAATGCTGTGTATCATCTACGACTATGAGATTTCTAATAGAATTGGTGTGTAAATGGCAGTTTATGTAGTTTAATTAAACCTTGCAGTTTCCTATTCTGTGTGATGATATTTATCTATATAAGGAGCTCGGCAGGAATGTGCACGACCATGAATTATAATAGGACAAAACACACATTTGCTCTGAATAATTAAACTAACAAATCTTCAGTGTAATGCTCCATTTGTTCACAATGCAAATAATCTATGTGATTTATTCTTACAAGCTATTAAGTAAGAGAAAATATCCTTTTAAGAACTCTTACAGGGGTTATCCGGTTTCTAAGATTGATGGCCTATCCTTAATATTAGATCCGTGGGGGTCTTACCCCCGGGACCCCAGCGGATCACTGATACCGAGGCAGCACGGGGGTACCCATGGGGCAGCGCTGCAGTACTTACACTTGCCGCTACAGTTTGTACGGTGAATGCCCAGTAAGGCTCTACTGCACTGCCTCAGCACTGGTGATCTGCGGGAGTCCCAGATGTCGGATCCTCACAGATCTAGTACTGATGGCCTATACAGGGTGGTTGAGAGTTTTGCTCCAGAAACAACAGCATTGTAGTGCAGTGACTGTGGCTGGTATTACATCTCTACCCCAGGAAGAGACTAAGCAGCAATACCAAAGACAGCCTATGACAAAGTGTCTATGGTTATGGTTGTTTTAGTCTTTTCAGGCATTAGTCCTCCTAGGGAACTTGAACCCTAGTGAGTGTGATCACTAGTACAATATACTGCAGTACAATGTACTTCAATAGGCTCCTGTCTGACGTGGATTCAGATCGCTTCCACAACTTTTCAGGGATCACACTTGACCAAGGTGTCTGAAGGGTTAATGCCTACAATCATGGAGGACTCTGATCACAAGTATTGCCGCCTGGTCTCCACTGTGTAATACTTATTTAAAGTGCTGGCTATTATAGCTGATGTTGGCAAAGTGTTATACTGTGGCAATGTTGTTTTTTCATGAGCTTTAATTTTGGCAAAAAAAGAAGAAAATAAATACACATTAATAATCTTCTTTCATGTCAACTGTGCTGTGGTTCCCAAAAAAGTTTACATTGTAAATCCCCTTAGAGGTCTCTCTATTTTTGGATGAATTTTCAGTTGGCTTAGGCCAAAGACATTTGGATTACACATTACTGTATCCGAATGTGTTGTCATCTTGACATTGAGGCTGGTATGATGGGAGTTTTTTAAGTAAATGTTAGATCAGAAGTAGCTAAATTCTGGTTACGAAGCAAATGAGCAAGAAGAAATGGAGAGCTAGAAGAATTGTTCTTAAGCTGGAATAATGATGTAGTTTAGATGACTGAGATGTGTTTTATTGCCAGATTTATATGGCCACTGCCATTTCAACAAACTTTGGATAAATCGATAGTACAAATGATTATAGAAAACTTTGTAATATAACTTTTCAGAGAGGAGTAAGCAGAAGCTGACATTCATAGAAGCAGAGACAGACACTAAAGCTGGCAGTACACATTAGATTTTAGATTGCTGAGTTGGCACATTTTGCACGTTCGGCTGACGATCATCTGTACATACAAAGAAAAGGGGACCCCAAAACAGAAAAGGGGCCAAAAAAGCCGTAAATCTAAAAATGTTTGTCCCATACAGCCAACCATCAACTAAAGTTGGTTGCAACTAAAATCTGTTTTGGATTTTTTCCATTGGCTATAATAATTTTCGTATGGGCTAGACTGACAGACCTCAGGGAAAACTGGCAACTGAGGGAAAACTGCTAATTACAGATAAAGCATGCAAAGGGGAAACGTGCTACAAATGCAAAATATAAGTCATGTAATGGCCAGAAATAGTGTTACTCCTCATGTATACACATGGAAGCTTATGCTAAGAAGATCGATATGCACCTGGGGGTGGTTTATCGCACCCATCACACTTGTTCTTTAATTACGTATTCCCGAAAAAAAATGACAAAATAGAGCCTGGATTTCACTATTTAAAGGTATGATGCGGATCGTCGTGATCTCCATTACATTGCACTGTGGTTGGGTGAATAGCGAGTGTCCTGCACTCAGACTCTAGGTTTAGCTGTGATTGAAAACTGCGCTGTGTGTATCATGGCCACACCTGGACTGCATTGTGGCCACAACAAAAGAGCCCAACCTTATGTCTATGAAGTGATCACCGCTCATCTTTGTTTTCCTGAGCTTTTCTCTGAATCATTTACTCTTCTGCTTTATCTGATCTGACATTTTCCTGTATTCATTGCATTAATGGTGTTTCTGTGACAACAGAAGAAGGATTTTCGCTGGAGTGTGATGTTGTTTCCATTTATAATTGTTTCTAGAGACAAGAGGGGGTAACACATACACCTCAGTAGGGGTGCAGGTTGTCAGGGGGTGGCAATAAGCCACTTTTATGTATTTAGATACAGAGTAAGGGTAGTGAACTGGGCCATTACCCCATGTGAAGGAAAGCTCAGCTATGGCTCTGTCTTAAGAGTAAAAGTACTGACCCGTACATTTCTATCGGTCCCTACACACAGCCTGGTTTTGGCCCTGTGTGTCCAGGATGAATTGAAGAGCTGCAGAATATGGAGCAGGTCCTATACTGTACCTTTCTGTACTTGCGGAGCCGTCAATTCATTTTCAATGTATGGGTCAGTGAAAACTGCAAAGTGATACCAATCCGTGTGTCATCTGTACCGTTTTTACTGACCTGAAGACTCACACGATCATGTGCACATAGCCTTAGTGTCTCCATGGGATGTCTTTATATGTCTGTTGCAGTGTCGTTGATAAGCAGTAGTATAATGGGGACACTATGTGTTACGTGTCATACTGCCTACAAGTCTATTACGTGGACAGATTCCACCCGGTCCTCAGAGCTCATTGATGATCAGCGCTGACATAACTTTCATTTGTCTTAATGCTTCATTTCAGCAGCCTCATGGGATATTAAATATTGGAACGTTCACCACGGATAATGATGGCAGCGAATGTCGTGCTTTCTATTAATAGCATTTCTCCGACAGCTTGTCACATCATTTAGGAAAGCTGGCCATACAAGTAACAATTATCATCAAAAATCTTCTTCACATTGTTTAAGAATAACCAGTCATCCTATGAAGGAAGCGATCATTCCGATCAAACTGAACTATATTAAAGGGAACCTGTCGGGTGATTTTTGCACCCTAAATTGGTTTCCTGTCGTGCTCCTCACTAAAGTTTCTGTAGCTGAAAAGTCAACTTGTAAGCTTACATTGGCTTATGCATACTTACCTTAAAGGAGTTATCCACATTCTTAATCTTGATGGTTTGTTAGATCTGCAAGGGTCCGACACCTGGAGCCCCACAGATCATCTGCTCGGGACTGCGCGGCTTCCAGTTATGTTTACATGCCAGGAGCCACACTGCTCACTCACCGTACAAATTGTATGGTGGCTTTAGGTGCTGCCCATAGACTTCGATGCAGCAGTACCTAAAGCCACCACTAGAGCTTGTGGAGTGAGTGAGCAGTGCAGCTTCCAACATGTAAACATTAGCACTGTTACAGAGCAGCTGATCTGCAAGGGTTCCAGGTGTTAGACCCTCACAGATCTAATATTGATACTCTATCTTAAGGATGGCACTGCACAGAGTGTGATTTAATACGATGACTGTGTGACTAGATGAAGCTGCCCCCGTGACTAGTTATGGTAAATTTGCATATGCTAATCTAAGCTTAGTTTTCTGCAACAAAATTGTTAGTGAGGGGCACCATAGGAAAGGTGTTACCAGGATGCCACACATGTCATGGTCACCACCACCAATTTTGTGATAGATTCACAGGGTGCCTGTACCGCTTTTGTCTTGGAAGTTCATTTTATCAACCAGAAACTTTGAATTCACATAAACGCCAAAATGATAAGTAGAATGAATATATACTGGCAGTACAACAGGGCACCCTCAGTGTATAGTATAGGTTTGTGATATAAAAAAATAATAAAAACCTTATAAATCATTATTAATCAGTAATCTCAAGCCCAAGGGATCCTTATAAAACTAGATATATTTATCATAAATTCTTAAAAATAGAGACACCAGGGTAAACAAATTGGCTTTACTACAGTTTCCATGTGGAAGCAGTCTCCCCAAGAGACATGGTACCCCTCCTGAGCCACATCATGGGTCTCTCGCCTAGCCAACCAGTACCCTGCTCTGTACTGTCTGCAGATGGCGGTCTTTTCCTCTTGTAAGAGATTTATTGGTTTGACTTGTATCCCAAGTCATGTCACAAGGATTCTTGAAAGTCAGGCACTGACCTACAGGGAACTACCTTCCAATAGGTGGCACTAGAGACCCTGTTTTCATTTTTCCATCAAGGTAAACCTACCCGCAAAGGCAGTATCCACATGGAGACATAGGACCCCTCCGGACCCAGATAGAATCGGGTGATAGTTTACACAATTCTTGCAAGCTTATAGACCTGGCTTTATGGGAGATCGGAGAGCTTTGTGAAAGGAGTTTTTTGTACATAACTTGTCCCCTTTTCCCAGACCACTGCTCCCTTTACAGGTAATGCCCCGTTACATGGCTGCAGCACCAGGTTAGGTTTGAATCTTCCTTTTGCCTTACTATACTGATATACAGCCATGTGAATGTGGCCCTATAGTCCAGGAAAAGCTGATGGGACAGATTTACTAATGAAAGTGCACCAGAATTCTGGAGTAATTTGCACAAATCCCTGTACCACATTTGCTATGTGTTTTTTAGAAACTTTTTCCACCTTGCCTAACAAGGGGACAAGGCATGTTAGATAGGGGTGTGTTTGCTACATTTGTTGGCCTCAGTTTATTCCAAAAAAATAGTGGTATAAACCAGATTTATCAACCAGCATCAGCCACTCTGATAAAGTCGGCACATTCATAGACTGCATAGTCTACAGTATGTTTGCGCCATGGGCATAACTACCAGGAGAGCAGACTTAGCAACTGCTACTGAGCCCAATGACTAAGGGGTCCCATTTCTGCTGAAACCTAAGGTACAATTAATGATAACTATGGATGATGGAAGAAGGTGGAAAATTTAATTGCCTGGACCTCATAATACCTGCATGTGACATAATTATAACTACTTTCTTCACATGCTGGGATGTCACAGTGTACACTGTGATCTTTCTGTGTGTGCATTATCCATGTTATATCATAGTTGACATAATCTTTATACTGAGACATCACTGTGTATATTATCCCTGTACTGTGACATCACTGTGTGTATTATCCCTGTACTGTGACATCACTGTGCGTATTATCTCTGTACTGTGACATCACTGTGTATATTATCACTGTACTGTGACATCACTGTGTGTATTATCCCTGTACTGTGACATCACTATGTGTATTACCCCTGTACTGTGACATGACTGTGTGTATTATCCCTGTACTGTGACATCACTGTGTGCATTATCTCTGTACTGTGACATCACTGTGTATATTATCACTGTACTGTGACATCACTGTGTGTATTATCCCTGTACTGTGACATCACTGTGTGTATTATCCCTGTACTGTGACATCACTGTGTGTATTATCTCTGTACTGTGACATCACTGTGTGTATTACCCCTGTACTGTGACATCACTGTGTGCATTATCTCTGTACTGTGACATCACTGTGTGTATTATCCCTGTACTGTGACATCACTGTGTGTATTATCCCTGTACTGTGACATCACTGTGTGTATTATCTCTGTACTGTGACATCACTGTGTATATTATCCCTGTACTGTGACATCACTGTGTGTATTATCCCTGTACTGTGACATCACTGTGTGCATTATCTCTGTACTGTGACATCACTGTGTGTATTATCCCTGTACTGTGACATCACTGTGTGTATTATCCCTGTACTGTGACATCACTGTGTGTATTATCTCTGTACTGTGACATCACTGTGTGTATTATCCCTGTACTGTGACATCACTGTGTATATTATCACTGTACTGTGACATCACTGTGTGTATTATATCTGTACTGTGACATCACTGTGTGTATTATCCCTGTACTGTGACATCACTGTGTGTATTATCCCTGTACTGTGACATCACTGTGTGTATTATCTCTGTACTGTGACATCACTGTGTGCATTATCTCTGTACTGTGACATCACTGTGTGTATTATCCCTGTACTGTGACATCAATGTGTATATTATCACTGTACTGTGACATCACTGTGTGTATTATATCTGTACTGTGACATCACTGTGTGTATTATCCCTGTACTGTGACATCACTGTGTGTATTATCCCTGTACTGTGACATCACTGTGTGTATTATCTCTGTACTGTGACATCACTGTGTGCATTATCTCTGTACTGTGACATCACTGTGTGTATTATCCCTGTACTGTGACATCAATGTGTGTATTATCCCGGTACTGTGACATCACTGTGTGTATTATCCCTGTACTGTGACATCACTGTGTGCTTTATTCCTGTACTGTGACATCACTGTTTATATTCTCCTGTATACATATTGATTATATTAGCAGGGGCCCCATTACAAGTTTTGATATAGGGCTCCATAGTTACTTGTTATGCCCTTGGTTTTCAGTGTCTATCAGACATTATTAGTAAATCTTCCCCGCTGTGTCCATGCTGCAGGGCCTGAGGGCCATTCAATATACAAAGAACACCTTGGGGCCAGCACTCGGCATAACACATTAGCTTTTCCTGGAATGTCCCTTTAAGCATCAATAAATGTGTATTTATCCTTAAACCTTGCTGCAGTCAGATGTTTTGACTTAAAGCGTCCAATGTGTAGGATGGAGCAGGATTATTCATTAGTGCTGCGTCACTCGCTGGAATATTTCCAGCAGTCTCATACTGTGAGATAAATGATGTCTTTCCTTCACATATTACTGTATGGTAGAAAAATTAATGTCAGGGGAGAGGTTATCGGCTTTTCATGGAACCTGTCAATTGTATGCTCTTAGAAAACAGCGTGCGGCAGTAATGTATAGAATGGAAGGATTTTATCCAGGGTCTGCAAAGCTTTCTCCATTACTACTACATGGTGCTGAAATGTATTTACATAGGTCAGCAGCTGCACAGCAAACACAAAGCCCCTTAATGAAACCTGACATTCGCAGCGTTCAGGACGGTGTCAAAGACGTTAATGTTTCTAATTAAATAGCAATCGTCTCCTTGAAACCTTATCTCACCTTCTTTATGTATGATGCAGACGTTTTCTTATTGAACAGGATGGAATATGCATTCTCTATGTTAACTCTTTCATGGGACCTACTGCCTGCACATAACCAGATTTACATTTGTAGACCATGAACTTGCTGAACTACTATGATATGATGTAAGAATATTTTATAACCTCACCGCACCTTATTCCATCATTAGGTCTGACATTACTACACACAACTTTTCATCACTTGGTATTTCTATACATAGTCCCTATGCTTCTATTTTACATCATGGAGTAGTTGTAAGGGTTTCCAGGGGTCCCCCATATTATAGATGTTGGTAGTAAGTCATTTTAGGAAATGGCTTTGATATAGTAAGTGAACTGTTGCCCCTTAATTCAATGTCATGAGAACAAAATTACTAGAAAAATGTGACTAGGAAAAATTACTAAATTGGCGCTTGAATCTTTCTTAGTAGAAAATGCAAATATGTGCAAGTAATTCAATTCCATTATCAGTCATATCCTATTGTAAAACCCCAAAATAGCAACTACAAACAGGTGTAGATACTTCTCACATGCAACGTAGTACAGGAGCATCTCAATAAATTAGAATATCTTTGAAATGTTTATTTCTTTCAGCAATTAAATTAATAAAGTGACCTCCTATATTTTCTAGATTCTTTACACACAGAGTCTTCTATTTCAAGTGTTTTATTTCTGTAAATGTTGATTATGGATTACAGGTAATGAAAACCCAAATCTAAGAAAATTAGAATATTGTAAGTTCAGTTCAGTATTGTAAATTCAGTGTCACCTGCCAAGGTTTCCTAAGCCTGTAAATGGTCCCTCAGTCTGGTTCAGTAGGACACACAATCATGGAAGACGCTGATTATGGATTGTATTACTGAATCACTGAAATGAATGAACGTTTCACAGATATTCTAATTTATTGACATGCTCCTGTATATGACATGACACACACAGGGTACAGTATGGCAGATTTTACCCTAGCCTCTGGAAGGTTCAGATTAGACTGATATTTCCTGTATTCTGTAGCTCACTTCTGTAGTGCTTGCAGATCAGCAGAGCCATTTCATTATCATTAGACAAAGGTGCGATTTGCTGACATAAAACTGCTTTTTATACTGTGGAAGCTTAGATACAGCTGAATAGCAACAGTGAGAAACTGTGACGGGGGAGTTTACAGACTATTGTTTGTTTTGCTGTTTTCATTGGATAGGAAGATGAAGTTATATCAATCTATCTAACAACTAAGTCACATGATTTTGCTAGATATAATAAAGTTGATAGTTTTGTTCTGCTTGTTGCTGCTACTTATTCAACCCCAATTCTAAAAAAGGTTGGATGCTGTGTAAAATGTAAAGAAAACAAGAATGCAATGATTTGGAAATCTCATCTAACCATATTTATTTACAGTATAACATAGAACACATATCAGAAGGTGAAAGTTACACACTAGAATATAGAACACATATTATAAGGTGAAAGTTACACACTAGAACACGTATCAGAAGGTGAAAGATACACACTAGAACATAGGACACGTATCAGAAGGTGAAAGTTACACAATAGAACATAGAACATGTATCAGAAGGTGAAAGTTACACAATAGAACATAGAACATGTATCAGAAGGTGAAAGTTACTGTGAGGAAACAGATGCAGCGTTGAGCTAAGCAGTGAGTCCCAGCAAAGTCAAACTGGATCAAAATGGTAAAAAATGTGCTGAATGTCCTGCGCTCTCCCAACCGCACCGCACCCCACCCCCAGAGATGTTCACCAGGGCCCCTGATGGTGGGGATGGACTTGAAGCTACTGACGGGCAGAGCGGCACGCGCCAGAGAGCGCCGGATGCACAGCACACCACCAGACACAGCAGAACAGAAACTGGAATCACTTACCAGTAGTAGCAGGAGTAGGGATGTCAGTCTGCAGAGTAGAAAGCAGCGGATGACGGCAGGCAGTAGATGGCAGCAGAGTTTCAAAGAGTAGTCGTACGGTCCAAGTTGTCAGCGTGAGGTCAGCGAAGTACAAAAGGGAAATCCAAATAGATGAGTCAAACAAGCCAGGTCGGTAACTGGAGTGCAGAGCGGTACCAAATCGGAGTTTCAGGAGGATGAAACCTGAACGCAAGCCGGTGTCGTTCGTAGGAGAGGAGAACAAGGTACAAAATCGGGAGGCCAGAAGGATAGTCAAACAACAGAAGCAGGAGATCTAGGCAGGAGGCAACAGGACAGGAGATATGCAACGCTTACTACCAGGGGAAACTGAATAGCCAGCGATTACCTGGAGCGGAAGTCCCGAATAAGAAGGTTCCGACCAAGCCCCTGCTCCGGAAGGGAATCCCGTGGCCCGAGTGGAAAAAGACCGGCAACCCCCGCATACCATCGCGGAGGTTCCGGCCTACCTCCCTAGGGGCAGGAAGGAGCATCTAAAGGAGAGGACCGGCAACCTCCGCGTGCCACCGCGGAGGCTCCGGTCCGGCATCTTACAGTTACACAGTAGAAAAAAGAACACCTATTACAATCTGAATTACTGGTTGATGCTAAAAACATGCGTGAAACAGTAGTGCAAATTACTGCATGGGCTCAGGAATACTCTCAGAAATCTTTGTCTGTGAATATAGTTTACTGTGCAATCAACAAATGCAAGTTAAAGCTGTATCATGCAAAGGAAAAGCCATTTATCAACTCAATCCAGAAATGCCGTCTTCTTCTCTGGGCCAAAGCTCATTTACTGAGGCAAAATGGAAAACTTTTCTGTTGTCAGATGAATCAAAATGTAAAAAATTTTTAATAGAAACCATGGATGCCGGGGTCCTGCAGACTGAAGAGTAGAGGGGCCACCCAGCTTGTTATCAGCGCACAGTACCTGCATCTCTGATGGTATGGGGTTGCATTAGTGCCTATGACATGGGTAGCTTACACAACTTGGAATACGCTGCATGATATAGAGGTTGTAGAACAACATATGCTTCCATCCACATATCATCTTTTACAAGGAAGGCCTTACATATTTCAGTAAGCCAATGCTAAACTACCTGCAGCAGCCATCACAACAGCATGGCTGTACAGAAGAAGAGTTCGGGCCTGAATGGGCCAGACCAGACCTTTCACCAATAGAAAACGTTTGCCACATTATGAAGTGAAAAATCCAGCAAAGGCGACCCAGAACTATTAAGCAGCTAGAATCTTATATCAGACAAGACTGGGACAACAGACTGTTGTGAAAAGAGGGGATGCTACACAATTGTAGACATGGCCCTGTCCCAACTTTTTTGAGATGCGTTGCTGCCATTGATTTCTAAATTAGCTCATTTTCTCAAATGAAATGAACGTCTAACTTTCCCCTTGTGATATGTAATCAATACTCTATTGTGTAACTTTCACCTTGTCATATGTGTTCTATTGTGTAACTTCCACCTTGTGATATGTGTTCTTTTGAGTAACTTTCACCTTGTGATATGTTTTCTATTGTGTAACTTTCACCTTGTGATCTGTGTTCTATTGTGTAACTTTCACCTTGTGATATGTGTTCTATTTTCTATTGTAATGAGATTTCCAGATCATTTCATTCTCTTTTTTTTTTCTTTACATTTGACACTGCGTCCTAACTTTTTTGGAATTGGGGTTGCATCTTAAAGGAGTTATGTGAGGATGTATTTTTTTGCAGTGCATTCAATATGTTTCGGTAAACATAAATTAGGGCAGTTTGTCAGTAAATTTTGATTTAGCTGTCCCGAAATATGGTTTCAGGACAGGAGAGGGCATTGTTCATAGTAACCATTTTCTTTTGTGAATACATATTGAGGATAGCCTCAGCCTAGGGCTGCATTTTCCCATTCTCCTAGTTTTCTATAGGCTATTTCTTGTAATGTCACATGTTTTGTGTCTTTTTGAGAATACCTGAACCCTCTTGTTTTGCTTTTTGTGCAGAAACCACTTTCTTCTCATCATCAAGTCATCACTTCAAGGTTACATTCTCCTCCTAATGTTTCTGCTTTTATTTACTTCTGACAATTTTTTGCTACTCTAAATAATAAGACGGTAACGGACCGGGCTTCAAAAGGATAAACAATGCGCCTGGAACTGACATGGGCTTTTGATGTCTTGAAATCCACAGAAATTTGCTTGCATGTCATGTAGCTTGCCTTTTTCTAGTCCTCCCATTAAAGGTTTGACATATTGCATCATTTTAAAGCTAGAGGAAGTCATTCTAAAAACATTTTAATTGGCAGCTACACTTTGTGTTTCCTTATGATCTGCTGTACTGTGTGTTTTATCCTTACCCGGGTCCCTGTAATTTACACAAACTGAAGGCTTCTTAGTTTTTGACTGAATGTAGCGATAAACAAGCACTTATGGGCCATGATGAATCAGATGATTATATGACTATAATTTTGGCCATGTATACGGTATGATTCAGACTGTGCAATTTCTTATTATAAGTCAAAGTTCTGGATCTATCTGGTTGTTTGAAGAGAAATTCTCCTAAGATAAAATGAAGAAAAAATAAGTTCTATAGTTGTATGTGGAGGCAGAGTTACAAGGATGAGTTTCACCATGATTCTGGCTCATTTGTTCCAATAAAAGTGGTCTACATGCGCCATTTTTCATGTGCTTTTGACTTTTTTTGTTCTTTGATTAGGGGATGGGCTTAAGATGTGCCAGAGTGCGCCAAAATTCTAGTGAAAATTTCTGTCAGAAAGTAAGTCAACTAATAGGAGGTAAAACCTTCGACTAGACAAGTGTTTCCCAATCTTTTCAGACTCAGTTTTGGTGTGTTTTTAGCATCGTTTTTGAATATACAGGTGAAACAAGTTAAAGAAATTTGTTTTCATCTGTAAAATTTAAAAGAAACCTCACCAAAAATTCCATCTGAACTATGTGAATCCGATGCAGTTTCATCTGTACCACAACTGCACCGTGTGAATGCGTTCTCAAAGCTACACCATCCTAATTTCCCATACAACCTACCCCTACGCAGCACATATCAAAATTCATATTTTACCATCACCCACCATCCACAGTACGTTCACCATCCACATGCTTCCTTAGTGTCCCCCACACAATTAAATGCTTCCCAGTAGTCCAATGCTGAGTATAACGTTTCCTAGTGGCCCAACATTGAGTATAATACTTTCCTAGTGGCCCAACATTGAGTATAATACTTTCCTAGTGGCCCATCATTGAGTATAATGCTTCCCAGTAGCCCAGTCCTGAGTAGAATGTTTCCTAGTGTCCCAACAATGAGTTTAATGCTTCCCAGTAGCGCAATACTAAGTATGCTTTCCAGTGGCCAAACACTGAGTATAATGCTTCTCAGTAGCTCATACACACAATATAATGCTCCTCAATGGCCTACACACACAGTATAATGTTCCCCACTGTCCCAACACAGAGTATGCTTCTTCCCAGTGGCTTGCATCATTCTTGAGTTTATACATGAGCACACATGCCTCATCATCATCCTGAAGGCAGCTGCCCCTATACATGTCACTCCTTGATAGCATTATAGTTTGCTGTCGCTGCTCTGCATGGTAAGATTTTGCAGGGAAGGAAATTGTGCCAACTAGTAAACCAGCATACTACGCAATGTAACTTGTAAATCCAGTGGTTGGCTTCCACACTGCCAAAATGGAGTTCTGTGGGTTCATTAGTAATTATTTAGAGGACCCACCAGCACAGATCATGCAATAGCAACGTAACCTTTATATGTCTCGTGTCCATAATGTTATCAATAATCCGCATGGTCAGTTATTTTAATTGCAACTCCACAAGTGGCGTTGTCTTCTACTGGACCTTTGGAGATTAAGGCTGGGGCTCCATGTTGTGGTTGTATTTTTGTTATTTGCCCCTCTGCAGGTTCCATAAAACATTGTTGTGATGACGCTTCGTTTTACAGAAAGTGGAGGGGATTCTGGCTATTCCCTTCCACACATTGCAGAAAAAAAAATCTGCAGCAGAAAAGCTGTGTTTTCAAAAACGCTCACGTGAAAATTGCTGCATGTCAGTTCTACCTATGGAAATGCTGGCGTTTTCCATATAAGTATAATAGGGGCAGAGAGTATACAGAGGAAAACTCTGAAGACTTTCTCTGAAAAGCGTTGCATTTTTTTTTTTTGAGCTAGCTAAGTGGGGCCTTAGCCTAAAGAGGTTTTCCTAGCCGTGGGATAGACCAGTAATATTAGATCAGTAAAATCTGACACCCTGGACCCTGCCGAGCAGCAGTTTGAAGAGCTTGCAGTACTTGGATGTTCTCCACTTTTTCTTCTCAGGTCAGTTACATCACATCTATTGGTCACTTGGCCATTCAAGTATCGCCACTATATAGTGTACTGCGTTGTGCTTGGTAAGTAGTAAAGTAATCATTATCATAGTCCTAGAAAACTTCTTTTAATATGTCAGAAACTGGGCTGTTTTGATGGATGTTTTGTTACGCTTGCGGGCCAATCCAATCCTGACCTCATATCAGACACTTGCATATTTTTACCATTGTAATCTAATTGGATTATTGTTGAAGACAGGTAAGTTTAGCAAGTATTCCTGTTCTAGTCCATTAATAACATGAACTTGATACACGGCCAAGTATTTATAACGCTCCAGCATAATTGACGGTTGTGTTTTTGTTATTTGCCCCTCTTCAGGTTCCAGAAAACATTGTTGTGACGATAATGAAAATCCGCAGTTGGAAGAAGATGAAAAATCTCAAATAATTTCACAATGTAGTGACGCATTCATAGTTACTCCGCAAAGTGCTGCTACCTTGAACTCTTCATACAGACTGGAGACAAAACAAAGCCTCGATGATGTACAGCTCCGAGCCAGCTTGGATGCATTGTATGAACAAAGCTCTTGGAGCAGAAAAAATGATACTTTGTCTCACCAACTTTCAGAGAAAATATCAGACTTGAGCAAGAAGCAGCATTTATATGCTTTAAGGAGCTTTCAGCTGGGCAAGATTGTGTTAAATCAAGAGGGTGATAAAGTATTACAGAGATGCCGTAGTGACGATGTATTCGCCTCTCGAGAAGAGATCAAGAATGTGGAACCTGTGCCTGGACTTTCCAAGGATGTCATCAGGTTCATCATGGACCAACCACCCCCCCTCCCATACCTGACCTCTAGAGTCTTTATTAAATGGCTGGGTTTGTTGCTCCTGCTTTCTTTGTAACTTCACTGATAGACAGATCTTATATCCTCTGCTATAATCTGTAGAACAGAGAAGACCGCAATATGTTTGAAGTGAAGTTTTGCCCTTTGGCAACAAATGTATAACTTAAAGGCAGTCTACCGCTACCAAGATCTCTTCTAAACCACTTATCTGTGGTTGTAGGGGCAGTTAGTGACAGTGAACGTACCTTATCTGTATCAAAGAGCAATCTTGTTGCCCAAAAATAAACTTTTAATCTATATGCTAATTACCTCTTTAGTGCAAGAATGTAGGCAGTGATGCAGATCTAAGGCGACGTTTCAGTCATATAATAGGCCAGATCAAGCCCAATCTGCAGGTATATGGCAGTAGGTATGGGAGTGGTAGTGGCGGTACACATCCAATGAAAAAAATAATTATACTGATGTCACATTCTAATATCCCTAGTTATCACTAACTGCACCTTAGGTCTCAGTGGAAATGGGGCCCCTTAGTTGTTGGATCAGCAGCCGTGTCTACTACCCTGGTATCTACTCCCACGCAGATGCCAATATGCACTATGCTACTGAAGGCCCTTACATGGTGGTGGGTAATGGACTTAGACACGCAAACATACCTTTGTGACTGCAGACTTAGACTTGAAAATTCTCTTGAAGAATTGCACTGCTATCTATATGCAAATAAACCCACAGATGCCCCAAGGGCAGGCCAGACTTGGAGCACTTGTGACTTCATTTGCTTATACTCTGCACTGCTAAGTCTGTCTATGGCGACAAAGGTATGTTTGTACAAGTCTTAAAAGTCTTTCTCCAAATATAAAACCACTTTTCATAAATTAGTACAAGTGAATATAAGAAACATTGTGATATACAGTTGTGCTAAAAAGTTTACATACCCCGGCAGATTTTTTGGTTTTTTTGGCCTTTTTTTCAGAGAATATGAATGATAACATAAAAACTTTTTCTCCACTCATGGTTAGTGGTTGGTTGAAGCCATTTATTGTCAAACTTCTGTGTTTTCTCTTTTTAAATCATAATGACAACCAAAAACATCAAAATGACCCTGTTCAAAAGTTCACATACCCCAGTTCTTAATATCGCGTATTGCCCCCTCTAACATCAATGACAGCTTGAAGTCTTGGTAGTTGTGGATGAGGCTCTTTATTTTCTCAGATGGTAAAACTGCCCATTCTTCTTGGTTCCTGTAAATTTCTGGGCTGTCTTGCATGTCCTGCGCACTTGAGGTCTCCCCAGAGTGGCTCAATGATATTGAGGTCAGGAGACTGAGATGGCCACTCCAGAACCTTCACTTTCTTCTGCTGTAGCCAATGACAGGTTGACTTAGCCTTGTGTTTTGGATCGTTGTCATGTTGGAACGTCCAACTACGTCCCATGCGCAGCTTCCTGGCTGATGAGTGCAGATTTGCCTCCAGTATTTGCTGATAACGTGCTGCATTCATCTTTCCTTCAACTTTGACCAAGTTTCCTGAGCCTTTGAAGCTCACACATCCCCACATCATCAGTGATCCACCTCGGTGCTTTACAGTAGGAATGGTGTTCCTTTCATCATAGGCTTTGTTGACACCTCTCCAAATGTAACGTTTACAGTTGTGGCCAAAAAGTTCCATTTTTGTCTCATCACTCCAAATGACCTTGTTCCAGAAGTTTTGAGGCTTGTCTCTGTGCTGTTTGGCGTATTGAAGGCGAGATTCTTTGTGGCATTTGCGCAGTAATGGCTTTCTTCTGGCATCTCGACCATGCAGCACATTTTTCTTCAAGTGCCTCCTTATTGTGCATCTTGAAACAGCCAAACCGATAGTTTTCAGAGAGTCCTGTATTTCAGCTGATATTATGTGTGGGTTTTTCTTTGCATCCCGAACAATTTTCCGAGCAGTTGTGGCTGAAATTTTGGTTGGTCTACCTGACCGTGGTTTGGTTTTTACAGAGCCCCTGAGTTTCCATTTCTTAATCATAGTTTGAACACTGCTGACTGGCATTATCAATTACTTGGATATCTTTTTGTATCCCTTTCCTGTTTTATACAGTTCAACTACCTTTTCCAGTAGATCCGTGGACAATTCTTTTGCTTTCCCCATGACTCACAATCCAGAAACGTCAGTGGCTGGAGGAAAGATGCAACAGTCTGTCTGGATCCCAGAAACTCCCTCAGCTATTATGCACACACGCTGATTACAAGCAAACAGGTCACAGGTGAGGATGTTACCTTTAGTAGCCATTCACACCCCTTTGTGTCAACTTCTGGGCATGTTATCAGGCCAAAATCATCAGGGGATGTGAACTTTTGAACAGGGTCATTTTGATGTTTTTGGTTGTCATTATGATTTAAAAAGAGAAAACACAGAAGTTTGACAATAAATGGCTTCAACCAACCACTAACCATGAGTGGAGAAAAAGTTTTTATGTTATCATTCATATTCTCTGAAAAAAGGCCAAAAAAACCAAAAAATCTGCCGGGGTATGTAAACTGTATCTTATATTAAAAAATGCTTCATGCTACATTTATTACATTGAGTTAATTCATAGACGGCTATGGGAATCTACTATGTGAAATATCAGAGCCCAACAGCAAGGGTGCCATATTAAAATAGCTGCTAGCCACCATTCTGTTACAGCAGATGTTAGGAAAGGTTTAAAGGGTGCCTGAGTTTTCATGAAAAGTTGTATTATGTGCAGAGTATTGCTGGGCAGTCTGTTCTCTGGCTGAATAAACTTATATACATTGTGTCTTATTAGTTTTTCAGCTGCTAATAATCACATTATGGCTGAAACACATTTTACATTTCTCTCTTAGGGTGGGTTCACACTTGCGCCGGCACTCCGTCCGCCGCGAATCCGACCTAAATGTCGGAAAACTGGATAGGGAAAGGTTTGAGACGCTTTGCTTAAAACCCATTCACTTGAATAGGTTTTTAAAGCAATGCATGGGTGTGAGCTTAAACCCTCTGCGCTGCGAAGCCATTTTTTTTTCGTCAGAAACAAAGTCGGACATGTAGGACACTGTGTCCGACGAAAAAAAAACGGCTTCGCGGGTGAATGGGTTTTTAAGCAAAGTGTTGCAAATCTTTCCCTATCCAGTTTTCCGACATTTAGGTCGGATTCGCGGCAGACGGAGTGCCGCCGCAACTATGAACCCACCCTTACGCTGCGGGCGTGTACAATAAGGAGTAGTCTGCCCTTCCCTTATCTATTACTGATACTGTTCTGCCATTCTGCCCAGAGTAACTGTACAGTAGCAAACAAATAACTAAGATAAGCCCAAGTGACCCTAATATAGGGGATCCAGGAACAGCGCTAAAGCAGCTAAAATACAGAAAAAACTATCTGTGAGGAAAGCTGCTTTCTGCCTGTGAATAATATCCCATCCTTACAAGTACACAGAAGACTTTTTTTAGATTGTAAACTGAGATTTACAGAATCTTCAGTCCTTTGCACAGAGCAACAGTTTGCAGATGTGTGTGCAGGCTGTCAGGAGAGAGAACCCCTCTCCTTCTCCATTCACTGTGTGACAAGAACCAACCCTCCACTCACTGTGATTCCATCTTGCTTCTCTCCTCCTATCTATGAACATACCTCCCTGGTAACAAAGGAGGGAACTGCAAATTTGCTAGTAGGGAAACCCCTAGTGGCAGGAACTTTAGAGAAGTTTTTCAGACAGAAAGCAGCCACATTTTTAAAGTGCATTACATTTTGGTCCAGAATCGCACGCTCTATGAAATGAGGCCAAGTTGTCTGAAAAGTTGGCAACCATTTTATAAGATATATTCTATAGTTTCTTATATTACCCTGTGTTATTCATTTATGAAAGGTGATTTTACAATTGGAGGATGTATGAGAATCTGTGAATCTTCTGCAAATTTAAAGCAATTATGACACACTTCCTTCAGTTCAATCATGTAATATGGAGAGGACACCCCATGTAATGATTTTTCTGCATGTAGAAATATAAATATTGGATCATCATTTAAACAGTTTATAAATACTAAAAATATTCTAACATAATGTGATTTACATCTGTTTCAGTGGGACCATGAAAGTCCAGACATTGCAACCATAATACAGACGCTCAAGGGCATCTGTATAATATCACTGTCTGAAAGTGTCCTCACAATTGTGTCACAAAGCCTAGATAATGCACACAACCATATACAGAGATAACATACCCAGAGATAATAAGTGAAAGGGCTCTGAAAATAGGTAATAAACAGTGATGTCACAACACAGGGTTAATGAGCACTGTGAAGTTATAGAAAGGGAATTTTGCACATAGTGACGTCATAGTATTGTAATAACAAACAGTGATGTCACAGGACAGTGATGTCATAGCACAGGAATATTGTACACTGCTTCACAATATAGGGATCATGTGTGCACGGACAATACAACACATTCACAGTACAAAGCATAACCACTGGTATTTGTTATCCAGTAGGGTGACCGTAGTGCCCCCTAGGGCCCAGGTGTCACTGAGACCTCTGCATCCTCTCTAGTTAATCCCCCTGCTTATTGCTCAGACACTGAAGTCAATCTATAGAGGGAAAAATAGCAAACAACATTTTTAATCCTGTTTCAGTTTTTGCACCCCTGCTCCTCTTCAGTCCTAGCAGCCAGCACACTCGCATTAACCCGTTCCAGTCCAGTATCAGGACCTGCCGCCATATTACTGTTTTATTCTGTACTTTAGTTTTGCATCTGAGTTTTTTATTTGATGGGTTATTGACTTGATTTTTGTAGTTTTCTTTTTCTAATTTTTCTATTTCTAATGTTTGCATTTTTTACTTTTTAGCTTTAAATATGTGTTTTCTTTACATTCTAGTTATAGGGGGGAGATAACAGGAGAGCAGCAAGGGGGACGGGAGACTCTAATATGTTCTTCTTGTACCGCTCTTGGTCACTTTAGACTTCCCGACCCTCCTGTCATTGCCAACTACATCCATAGCATGTTAGAATGTCTCCTGTCTTAGGGGGAAGAAAGTATCTCTATGGTCCTACCAGCAATGCAAATAAGACAAAATCCTGTTATATGCCCCCATACAGTGTTACAACCCTCTTATGCCCCCAAACAATATTATGGTGTAATTATACCCCAATGCAATATAATGTCCCCCTCATACTCCCACAGTTCAGTGTCCTCCCGATGCTCCCATACAGTATCCCCTTATGCCGCCAGTTATGAGCCTTTATGCCCCCCATACAGTACAATGCCCCATAGGCCTGCCCCTTACGCAGATTTACAGTATTTTGCAGGGAGGAGTGAGCATCCAGTGCAGATTTCATTGTCACTTACAGATCTTAGCGGCAGGGGTCCGAGCGATAAGTGAGAATGAAATCTGTACATACAGCTGAGGGTGGGTCACACTTACGGCGGACTCCGTCCACCGCGAATCCAACCTAAATGTTGGAAAACTGGATAGGGAAAGGTTTGCGACGCATTGCTTAAAACCCCATTCACTTGAATGGGTTATTAAAGCAATGTGCGGGTGTGCGCTTACGCCCTCTGTGCCGCAAAGCCATTTTTTTTTTAGTAGGAAACAAAGTCCTGCATGTCCGACTTTGTTTCCAACGAAAAAACTGGCTTCGTGGCGCAGAGGGTGTAAGCAAGAAACCGCGCATTGCTTTAATAACCCATTCAAGTGAATGGGGTTTTAAGCAATGCGTCGCAAACCTTTCCCTATCCAGTTTTCTGACATTTAGGTCGGATTTGCGGCGAACGGAGTGCCGGAGCAAGTGTGACCCACCCTCAGCTGTGTTAACAGTGCAATGGGCACCTCCATCTGTATACTGCAGACACTAAGTGGGCCCCTATAGGCACTGTGGGCCCTGGGGCTTATCCGAGTGCTGGAGCCAGCCCAGGCTCTAGTTCCACCATGTCGCCCTCAGGTTGTAGACCCCTGCCCTAATCTATAATGAATACATTTTAATAATTTACCTTTAAATTTTCCCTTAGACTGGATTTTAGCCGAGCATTTTAGAAAATCTTATTTCAGAAAGAATCCGGTGTAAGTCAGCCCTGTAGCTCTGGATTATTCCTAGAATTATTTAGGGCCGTGTTAAATGGCTTTATTTTTAGGTAGTAAGTGATTAGTCTTGTTCTATGCCGTGTACAGACAGCGCAGTAGTAAGGCGGCCAATTATGATAGTATACACTCTGTGCAGCCTGGGCTACAATGCTATTTGTATAGTAGTTCTATAGAATTTCCATCTGGTGTGATTATAAGAAGCTTTTCCTGTCATTTTATCCACACGGGCAACAAAAGACCCATACGTGTTGTCATCAGGCTGAAGGAAAAGCGATGGCTGTGTCTGCCGCAGATGATTGAAGCCCTGAATGACTCAGCGGACTGACAACAGATGGAAACACAGGTTACCCTAAATGATTAATGGAGAGGCTCCTGCCATCAAGGAAATGGATTTTATCAAAGTCATTTTCATTTGTTAGACTGTGTGAATAACACCCTAGCCCTCCCCCGTCACATCACTGCAGACACCTTATAAAAATAGCGCCCTATACCATAAGCGAACAATACACAATATAGCAGGATTATTCTCATGCACTGATGTACAATGGTCTGGGCAGGCAGCCCATGGATGTCATTTGTGCATGGGTTTATATGATTTGGCAAATCTGAGCTCCAGCAAATTCATTCAGGTGGTTTATGGGCCTTTTGTATGAACTATAACTCGTGTTAGACTAAGGCCCCACATAGCGGGCTGCAGCAAAAAGCACTGGGAAAAACTGCGGTGGCAATGCATTGCGGTTTTTCCTGCAACACTTTTCACAGAGAGTCCACAGAGTTTTCCTTTGCGGACTTTCTTCTTCCATTATACCTATAGGGAAACCGCTGGTGTTTCCGTAGGTATAATTGACATGCTGCGATTTCCAAAATCGCAACGGTTTTGGAAATCACAGCATATCCGCTGCGTGTATTTTTCTGCAAGGTGTGGATGGGACTTGCGAGAATCCCATCCACACCTTGCAGTAACTGTAAAACACCATGTTTATTTTCACGGGATTTCTGCTGCGAACAAACCACAGCCATAAAGTGACATCTTGCTCGGATGCTTCTTTTTGCAGACATAGCAGAGCAGAGTTTTCTACCATGTTCTGTATGTCTGGATTCACATCTGTACAGGAAACTCCCCCTAAAATTGGCAGAGAGAAAACTCCTGCACGGCGGACTTTTCTCTCCCCTGCTTTCAATATAAAACCGGAAGGAAACCTGGCAGACCCCATTATAGTCTATAGTTTCCGCGTGTAACCGCTTTTTAAGTGGACAGGGTCTCCATGTTTTGGTTCCCCATGCGGACCTGAACGACGGAGACCTGAACGCTAGTGTGAGCCTAGTGTAAAGGGTTTCCCTCATTTTTTGTGGCTTATTCTAGCCCTGATTTTCATGTGGCTTTCAACTTTTTACAATAATTTTTGGTGGCGTTTTTTTTCTATACAGACATTTCTGCATAAAAAAAACTGCATGTCCAGACCAGAAAATCCAGGTTCATAGCCCAAACCTAGTCAAGAGACCGGAATCCTTGCATTGTAGTGATCTATGGTGCTGGGGGTCCTACAGTCGGCACAATGTACAGGACTGTAGAGTCACGAGGACGCAGGGACCCCCAGCACCATACATCACTATGATACAAGGAGTGCCGTCTCCTGACTAGGTTCAGACAGAATTTTCCTGTCTGGGTTTCCCCATGTGTATGAGGCCTAAGAAAGTGCCACAGACCTCCAAAAAGTTGCACCAAGTGAGTAAAAAACTCATTGCTTGATATTTCCCTATTGCCTTACAGCTAAAATCTGGATGTAGAATTTAATAAAAACTTGTTTTCTGATAAGTACGATAGGTTATATTATTATTTTATGTTACAAAAATGTTCAGAAAATTCCGCCTTACACAATAGCAGCAAAAAAAAAAAAAAAGACAATTACATTATCAATAATAATAAGGTTTTTTTTTTTTAACCCTTAAATCGTTGTCATCTCCAGGCAACACGTGAGAAGCTGCTGGGGTTAGCCGCCCTTTTTACACTTCTCCAGCATCTCCAAATACACGTTAAATTTCTTATTCTCAGAAGAATATACATTTGTGTCTGAAACAGCTTTTCTTGAAAAATTGTGAAAATCCACCATCTTTTCTGCCTGGGTAATTGGTTTCCTGTAGGTATTATTTCCCCCGAGTCTGCAGCTAATATGCGATTTTTCTTTGGCCGAGTAAGCTATGTAATTGCATCTACTTATGTTCTTAGATGACTATAGAATAGTAATACGGGCGACTGTAAAAGTCCAGGTAGACACCAATCATAAAGTGTCGCCATCGTTACATAGAATATAAATGCCGCAGTTACACTTAATGCTGCCTTGTAATAGGGGTTTTCGTTATGCACAGATTTGCTGGATTGACTTCTGAAGCACAAGGTTGTCACTAGAGGGAACAAACTCCATACAGATTTTATTATAGCCCCATTTTTTAAAGGGGTTTTCCAAGAATTAGAGGAATCCACCATGAAGCTGTACACTGTAGCAGTGGTGCCGAAGAACTGCAGCTCCACTCCCATTCACTTGAATAGGAGAAGAGCTGCTTTCGGCTGTAGACCATGTATACGGTTTTAGGCAGCCTAATCAGCTTATTGGCGCAGGGTTCGGGTGTCGGATCCCCTCTGATCAGATACTGATGACTGATCCTGTAGATAGGTCATCAGTATCCAAAACACATGGGGTGTTAGTCAACTTATGGTGGGTTCACCCTTGAGCCGGCACTCTGTCCGCCGCGAATCTGACCTAAATGTCGGAAAACTGGATAGGGAAAGGTTTGCGACGCTTTGCTTAAAAACCCATTCACTTGAATGGGTTTTTAAAGCAATGTGCGGGTGTGCGCTTACAGCCTCTGCACGGCGAAGCTGGTTTTTTTCATCGGAAACAAAGTTGGATATGCAGGACTTTGTGTCCGACGAAAAAAAAACGGCTTCACGGCGCAGAGGGTGTAAGCGCACACCCGCGCATTGCTTTAAAAACCCATTCGAGTGAATGGGTTTTTAAGCAAAGCGTCGCAAACCTTTCCCTATCCAGTTTTCCGAGATTTAGGTCGGATTCGCAATGGATGGAGTGCCGGCGCAAGTGTGAACCCACCCTAAGCTTGGACAACTAAAACTTCCAGCATTGTATTACCTGCAGCAGAAGGTTCTGTTTGCATATATATTTGCTGCATCCCCCATTGCACTGATACTGAGCTCTTCAAAGGACTGCCTGGGGAATGGAAGTCTTGTATTTCAGCCTCCCATGCTTATGTGCCAACTTTTGGTCACATGGCTGACCCTGCTATACTCCTCCTACTTGTCCTTGGAGTAGAGCAGAGTTTTTCACATGGTGCACCAGCAGAGGAGACTGATGTACAAATCTTAAGGCCCCCAGGCAGTCCTTTACAAAGCTCGTTATCGGCACCATGAGGATGCAGCAAATATATATGTAAGTGGGAACTTCTGCGGCAGGTTCTCTTAAGCGGTCTTAGGCTGCACCTCTTATAGTTCTGGCCCAGCTTGTGCCTTATGTGTATGTGGGTAAAACTTTTTGTGCACTTTCCTGTACAGAGGCCACCACAAAAAGAACGTATACTGCGCTCTACATTGTGGCTATTTTCAGACCTATGGAGGAGGTTGGAGCCTTCCATCAGAGGCATGCATCTGGAAATCCTCACAATACCTCCAACTAAAGGCTGGAACACAGTGTGCACAGAGTCTTATCCTATTCCAGCGAGGACTCCACTTTGTCATTGACACCATTTTCTTTATATTTAATTTGCTTTCTCTTGATTGTGAATAGTAATTCAGTGTGCATAGTAAATACTATCAGGTAGCATTGTATTCCGGAGCTAACCTTGGAAGGTGTGAAGAACTGATATAATCTTATGGGCTTCCATCTTAGCGGATCTTTCTCTGCCAAGGGAGATGGCAATACATGTACATGCTCGCCTTTCTTTATTTTCTTTACGATATTTTATTTTCTTTGACAATTATCAAAAGGATATAGAAAATTAAAAATTGCAATTCTTAAAGGGGTTTCCCATCTATGTATTTTAACTGCTCCTGACTGTACTTCCTGGTTTCAGTGACAAGCTGGTGGGTGCGCTTAGCCTGTATGATGGACAGCTCAGGCCAGCAGTGCTCCGTGCTTGAGATTTCCAGAGAAAGCAGAGGCTTTGATCAAACACTGGTTTTGCTCTTATCAGGACTCGGCACTTTCCACAGTTATTATCTGTCAATCACAGTAAAGAGAATAGAGGTGGCCGGGAACAGGAAGTGAGTAAGCAGACCACTGCTGCTAAATAGCAGAGGTGGTCTGAAATCTAGGCAATGAGCTGTAAACATTGAGGAGACAGAGTCAGCAGTATCTGACAAATGGAGCAATGTTTAGGCTAAAACATATTAGCTTAAGTATCCTGGAGATGGGAATACCCTTTATTTGTACAGTTTTGGGTTTGTACGGGATTTAAAGTCTTCAAAGATTAGAGTCAGATTAATATGAGGTGCCTTCAGTGTGCTTTGCTTAGTCTATGATCATGTACCTGTAAATGGCTGACTGCTAGACCTCACCTGCTTTTACTTTTCAGTACAAGGATGAAATAAACCATGTTATGTTTGATTGACTTGGTGACAGTATTAGTGGACATTCATGGACTTCAGTGGTTATTGAGAATATTGATTATTTTTTTGTGATCTATGCTTTCAAATTCTTGGGGTATCTTCACACATGGCAGAAATGTCTGGAACTGAAACTTAGTTGTATGCATCTGATGGGATTGCATGTTAAAGAGAGAGCTAAGTCTTACCGCCCCTTATAAACCTGACGTTGACCTAAGTGACCACTAATATGACCCACTTGTTGTTTTTTGTATGTTTTCCACTGTGTGATAGTAGTATAATGTTGTACCGTGTTAGCCATTGAAAGTAGTGGAAGAGTTTTTGAAAGCTTACCATCAAATATACTCAGTTAGCCTCTAAAAGGTATCGCCTGATTACTTCACTGTTCCACTGTGTGAGTTTATATTGTAATATTAGCAGTTACCATTTGATGGCACTGTTGCAGCACTGACCTGGGGGAGGTGATATATGGTGGCTGGTAGCAGGAAGTGAGTAAGTGTGTGGCTGAAGTTACATGTAGTGCTAGTGGAGCCCACTCAAGATGTGTGAATGTAAAGTGTATCAGTGGGTGGAGGAAAAAGCAAATGACGTGCAGAATGTCCTCACTGGTAAAGGAAAAAAGTCATGGGATCCACATTCTGTGATGATCCTTAAAGGGACACTCATAAGCACATGCATTTCTGCATGGCTGGAACAAATTCCGCACAGATATAGATAGACTACATCACTTAGCAGTCAGCATGCCCACATGTGAATAGGCATCAGGAGAATACCACAGCACCCGAACCAGAGTGAATACACATGACCCATGTGGTCACATCTAGGCAATGATATAAAGTGCATGATCCACCCAGTAGCCAATATAAACCATGTATGGCATGTACAGGGCACAAGTGAGGTGGAATATAATATTCTTATACTCCATTTTTCTGCATAATTTTGTCCATTTTGTATGGCTTTTAATCATTTGGACAATATGTAAAAATAAATACATTGTGCATATTTCTTTGTGTCAGTTTGGGTGTGCATTCCATTGCCTGTATACAGTGGCTTGCAAAAGTATTCATACCCTGTGAACTTTTTCACATTTTGTCACCATACAACCTCAAACTTAAATGTATTGTATTGAGATTTTCAGTGATACAACACAAAGTAGCAGATAATTATGAAGTGGAAGGAAAATGATACATGGTTTTTGGTTTTCACAATGTTAATCAAATAAAAATCTGAAAAGTGTGAAGTGCAAAAGTCTTCAGCCCCCCTATATCAATACTTTGTAGAGTCACCTTCCATTGTAATTACAGCTGCAAGTCTTTTGGGGTCTGTCTCTACCAGCTTTGCGCATCTAAAGACTGATATTTTTACCAATTCTTCTTTGCAAAATAGCTCAAGCTCAGCCAGATTGGATGGAGCGTCTGTGAACAGCAATTTTCATGTCTTGCAGCCTTCAACAGGTTTTCTTCCAGGATTTCTCTGTATTTAGCTCCATCCAGCTTCCCTGTCCCTGCTGAAGAAAAGCCTCCCCCCAGCATGATGCTGCCCCCGCCATGTGTCACAGTGGGGATGGTGTGTTCAGGGGGATGAGCAGGGTTACTTTTCCGCCACACATAGCGATTTGCATTTAGGCCAAAAAGTTCCCCTTTGGTCTCATCTGACCAGAGCACCTTCTTCCACATGTTTGCTGTGTCCCTTATATGGCTTGTGGCAAACTGCAAATGACACTTCTTATGTCTTTCTTTCAACAATGGTTTTCTTCTTGCCACTCTTCCATAAAGGCCAGATTATGTGGAGTGCACGACTTATAGTTGTCCTGTGGACAGACTCTCCCACCTGAGCTGTGGGTTTCTTCATCTCCTCCAGAGTGACCATGGGCCTCTTGGCTGCTTCTCTGATCAGTGCTCTCCTTGCTCGATCTGTCAGTTTAGGTGGACGGTCATGTCTTGGTAGGTTTGCAGTTGTAGAATACTTTTTCCATTTTTGGATGATGGATTGAACAGTGCTCCTTGGGATGCTAAAAGCTTGGGATATGTTTTTATAACCTAACTTTACCCTAGCTTTAAACTTCTCCACAACTTTATCTCTGACCTGTCTGGTGAGTTCCTTGGTCTTCATGATGCTGTTTGTTCACTAGTGTTCTCTAACAAACCACTGAGGCCTTCACAGAACAGGTGTATTTATACTGGGACTAAATTACACACAGCCGGACTCTATTAACTAATTCAGTGACTTCTGAAGGCAATTGTGTGCACTGGATTTTATTTAGGGGTATCAGAGTACAGGGGGCTGAATACTTTTGCACATCCCACTTTTCAGATTTTTATTTGATTTAAAATTTTGAAAACCATGTATCATTTTCCTTCCACTTCACAATTATGTGCTAGTTTTTGTTGGTCTATCACTCAAAATCTCAATAAGTTTGTGGTTGTAAGGTGACAAAATGTGAAAAAGTTCAAGGGGTATGAATACTTTTGCAAGGCACTGTATGTGTGTTCTTTTAGTATTTCTATCACACTTGTGTGGCATTGACCTTAGTGTTACCCCTATATACAGCTTTCATATACAGTATATGTACTGTACCTTTTTGCAGTCTGCAATGGTTAAATAAGAGCAGTCTGTTTTATCATTTAGTCAGAAATTGTACATTGTACAGTGAACATCTTGTGAGATAACAGGGTTATCTCCGAAGCAATCCAACAAGCTTCTCTAAGACGTTACACAACTAGTATGCACATGCGATCTGTGTGAGTGCAGATTTTTTTTAACACTCCCACATAAAACAGTCATGTAAAATATGGAACAGGCCTTGTGGATATTCTGTGACTAACCTAGTCTCCCGGCGATGGATGCATACATAATTTATGAAGTCACTTCTGCAGAAAACTCTCTTGTCCAATGAAATGATATTACATCTGTTGATGCCGTTCATGACAAGAAACACCTTAGAGTAATTTCACTGATATTGTGGCTGTGTTTATTAGGAAAAAGGTTAAGGGTCAGTATCTGTTGTCTGCTGCTATATGAGCAAATATAATCCTCACGGTGAGGGTAGACTTTGGAGTCCATAGACCTATGTAACGTAGAATTAATGTGGAGGCTCCAGGGAACAGCTCGGTATTCCTTCCAAGCCACAGAGAAAGTCAGATAAATCTTATTGACATCTCCTGACTGCTTATTAAGCCGCCATAGGGAATACCTCCCTCCAGGGGTGAGATTCACTACAGGTTCTGTGAGGGAGTTGAGAATGTCATCATGTGACAATTTTCTGGGAGGAGGGGGGTGACAATTTTTCAGGTCACACAGCCTTTTGGAGTTCCTAGTGCCTCCTGTTACTCAGTTACCTCTGGCCCCCATATTGATGTTTTCCTTATATAAGTTATGTCCCCTTATATTAATATTCTCCCCTAATGTCCCATGCAGAATAATTCCCCCTCAGTGCCCCAACATCGTTAATTGGCCACTTGCTTCTTGATGGCTTGTAACCTACAATTTGGAGAGTGGTGGGGCAGGAAGCCTAAGGTTTCCTGCTCTAACCTGGGTTCAGGATTGGGTTGGTGCGCAACTTCTCATTGGTTCTGTGATATTGAGCACCTCTCCTCCTTGGTTCTGTGGTATTTTTAACAACTGAATCAGCAGAAATGGGGCTGCATCTCACTTTATGGCTCTTTCCACTCTCTTCATTCTTATCATTCACTCTGAACATTGGCGACAGCCATAGAAATGCGTGAAAAACTATTTGGTTCAGGGAGAAGAAACAGGAAGCTGGAACCCCCAAGCCAAGGCTCTTATGTTCCTTGGTCTCTAAGAAGGCAGTGCATTTTATTATATGGACAGCCCTTTGATTTCACTGGGTACTGGGTAATTCTCCTGTGTTAGTACTGCATAAGTCCGTGTACAGATTACAGCTGCTTACCAGGAGCCCCTGCAGCCCGATACTCAGTGTATCACTGGGGGCCGTTCTTACGGAATAGGATTGTCCAAAGCGAACATCTTCATTAACATCTCAACATGTAGCTAGAAACGTATACACTGATTTTTCAACTCGCCAAAACTAAGCTGTTAGGCAGGATGAACTCTTCATTTTGGGGGGGGGTGTTTTCTGCATTTTTGCTGTGTTTTGTGCACTTTTTTCTGGTGTGCTTTTGGGAGTTTTTTGTCAAAAAAGCTACCTCTACATGTTACTGGTTACGCAATAGTAATTTATGAATAGACCTACATACATAGTGTTTTTTTGTAATAACTTTTTTAAAATTAAACATTTTTTGCTTACCTGGTTTATTTATTTATTTTTTTTATAAATGCAACATGCTGTGGGTTGCCATTTTGTTTCTGGCATTTGTCTATAAACTTCTTTATAGGAACAAAAACCCATAAAACCCAAAAACAAGATGATTGAAAAACTGTGCGCACAAATAACACTACGACAAATATAAAACACCAAAGAGACCTCAAGCATGAGTGGCAAAAAATGCAAGAGCGCTAACTGATTTGAAAGCCTAACTGGGGTTTTTCAGGCTTTGAGGGGAGGGGTTGATTATTGAGGCCGTTAATATCAGTTTGGTGGGAGTCTGACACCTGATATCCCCACCGATCAGCTGTTCTCAGCAGCCTCTGGAGCCAAAACTCTACAGTGTACAGAGCTGGAATCATTGAGCGCCCCACTGTGTAATGTCCATGCTGGGGTACTGCAGATCGGCAGAAGGGGCAGTCAGTACACAGTGTATGGAGTCTTCTGCTTCCAGCTCGGTATACTGTATAGTACTAGTTGAGAACACTCTTCGGTGGTTGTGTTGGGTGTTAGACTCCCTTCCATCTGGTATTGATGTGCTAACCTAAGGATAGGTCATTGATATTTTAAGTTCTGGAAAACCATTTTAAGAATCACAACCATGTGAAATATGTTTTTCACAACACTTCAAGTCAACAATGAGATTTCCCAGCGACACTTACTGTGAACAACCAAGGAATGGAAGACAATTCAGGTCAAGGTAAATGTATTATGTATAGTATATAGTAGTGAATGTAAGTGTTGTATATATGTGCAGAGCACAAACATGAATTGTTGGGTTTCTCCCAAGGTCAGCTCGTTTTCTCACCTTTTTGATTAAAAAACAAACCTAGAATTTTACTGTTCATTATCTAATGGAGGCTTTACATGACACAGAATATTAAAATGTTGGTAATATGGTAACATTATAATTGTAATAATCTAAAGATTTTTAGTTTTTCTGCTGTTATATGTCAATCGGGTCATACACTGGATCGTCAAATGCCAACTGTTGACATGACAGATGCCAACCAGTTAATAATGTATTGTATTGTAAGCTCATACAAGCCTGCACTAGCCCATGAGAGTGTCGGAAGATCCTCCAGTGGACCCAATGACTGACCCAATAATTGGCCCTAAAGGTCTATAAAAGATAAATCAATAGACAAGACTCATTTCCTCCTCAGGTGAGCTGGGGAGTTCCAGTCTGACTCTTATTTCACATGCTTTATACATAACAGGTATTGTCTATAAGGATAATCTCAGTATTGGGCGCATTAGTTTCTAAAATTTGCTAGGTCAACACAATTACAAGGAGCAGATTATGGAACAAAGACTATGCATTTATGTTAGTTTTCCATTATTCGCCTTTTACATTATACACAATTCCATAGACATGAATGTTCCATTTAGGACAATGATGTAAAAAAAGGCCTTCATTGTACTCCACGTGTGTAATTGTAGGATGCATGGAAAGGAAATGCATTTCAGCCAGTAAACACAAGCACAATAGCAATATAATGTATAAAGACATTTCTTTTTATTTCTCATTTATATCTTTATCTCAATTGTCTTGAAAACTCTCATCAGGATAAGGATTGTTAAAAAGTGTCCAATAAAACTTAACTTTTACTACTACATGCTAAAAGGCACAATTAGGAACAGACCAATCTCAACATACAGTATACAAGATCCTGAGTACATACACTCACAGATAAATAAAAGCACCAGCAATGTGTGCTCGTAGGTATAAAAAATGGTCTAATCTTACCCATATGTGGCGTTCAAAGCAGAGGCCCTGAGTAAGCATGGGTCACTTGGGCACACAATTGACAGCCTTCTCTTTACACACACTAATACAGGTAAAACTGTGAGTCCCTGTGTTTGGATGGAATTAAAGGAAAAGCAGCCTGGTTACATTTCTCTAATAAATAATATTACATTGTATATACTTTATACTGTTGGTCAAATAATTCAGAAAGGATTCTTTCCCTAAGGAATGTAGCGACTGCCTCATAGTTTATGATGGCAAATTGTCATAAAGTAGTTTTGCTGTTAAGGTCTGTTGGCTGAGCCCACCACGTGAGGAGTCTTCTTCATTTTGGCTTCTTCTCGATCAACACTACAGGATGAATTAGATGAGCTTACAGTGGGTACGGAAAGTATTCAGACCCCTTTAAATGTTTCACTCTTTGTTTCATTGCAGCCATTTGCTAAAAGCAAAAAAGTTCATTTTATTTCTCATTAATGTACACTCAGCTCCCCATCTTGACAGAAAAAAACAAATGTAGATATGTTTGCAAATTTTAACAAAAAAGAAAAACTGAAATATCACATGGTCATAAGTATTCAGACCCTTTGCTGTGACACATTTCCTTCTGATCCTCCTTGAGATGGTTCTACTCCTTCATTGGAGTCCAGCTGTGTTTAATTAAACTGATTGGACTTGATTAGGAAAGACACACACCTGTCTATATAAGACCTCACAGCTCACACTGCATGTCAGAGCAAATGAGAATCATGAGGTCAAAGGAACTGCCCAAGGAGCTCAGAGACAGAATTGTGGCAAGACACAGATCTGGCCAAGGTTACAAAAGAATTTCTGCAGCACTCAAGGTTCCTAAGAACACAGTGGCCTCCATAATCCTTAAATGGAAGAAGTTTGGCACGACCAGAACTCTTCCTAGACCTGGCCGTCCAGCCAAACTGAGAAATCATGGGAGAAGAGCCTTGGTGAGAGAGGTAAAGAAGAACCCAAAGATCACTGAGGCTGAGCTCCAGAGATGCAGTAGGGAGATGGGAGAAAGTTCCACAAAGTCACCTATCACTGCAGCCCTCCACCAGTCAGGGCTTTATGGCAGAGTGGCCCGAAGGAAGCCTCTCCTCAGTGCAAGACATATGAAAGCCGCATAGAGTTTGCCTAAAAACACATGAAGGACTCCCAGACTATGAGAAATAAGATTCTCTGGTCTGATGAGATGAAGATTGAACTTTTTGGCGTTAATTCTAAGCGGTATGTGTGGAGAAAACCAGGAACTGCTCATCACCTGCCCAATACAATCCCAACAGTGAAACATGGTGGTGGCAGCATCATGCTATGGGGGACAGGAGGACGGGATTGGGAAGATGATGCGGCCAATACAGAGATATCCTGGAAGAAAACCTCTTCCAGAGTGCTCTGGACCTCGGACTGGGCCGAAGGTTCACCTTCCAACAAGACAATGACCCTAAGCACACAGCTAAAATAACAAAGGAGCGGCTTCGGAACAACTCTGTGACCATTCCTGACTGGCCCAGCCAGAGCCCTGACCTCAACCCAATTGAGCATCTCTGCAGAGACCTGAAAATGGCTCCACCAACGTTCACCATCCAACCTGACGGAACTGGAGAGGATCTGCAAGGAAGAATGGCAGGGGATCCCCAAATCCAGATGTGAAAAACTTGTTGCATCATTCCCAAGAAGACTCATGGCTGTACTAGCTCAAAAGGAAGGGGCTTCTACTCAATACTGAGCAAAGGGTCTGAATACTTATGGCCATGGGAGATTTCAGTTTTTCTTTTTTAATAAATTTGCAAAAATATCTACATTTCAGTTTTTTTTTTCTGTCAAGATGGGGCGCTGAGTGTACATTAATGAGAAATAAAATGAACTTTTTTGCTTTTAGCAAATGGCTGCAATGAAACAAAGAGTGAAAAATTTAAAGGGGCCTGAATACTTTCCATACCCACTGTATATCTTACTTCAACCTTACTATATCTATATTGCCCTTATTGATACAATTGGTCCAAATAGAAGTGAAGTACAATATATTTTTGGACACTGCTATAAATTAAATTACCTAGTATATAACCAGACGTGCACAGTGCTAGCCGGGGGCTGATTTGGTAAAGGCTACTCTTTGAGCTTTTGGTTTTCATCATTGTTCATGTTTCATCTTATCTAATCAGTAATTCTACATGTACACATAGATAGCAGAGTTGCTTTGAGGTAGATGTCATCTACTTGGTTCAATTACTCCGGCTCATTTCATTGTAGCATAAGTCTAGGAAAAAAAGGAAATTGCTGGATTTATGTAGCAATCGAGCGCTGTACATTCTCCCTGCAGTAACTTCTGTTGGCTCTAATTGATCCTGAGTACTTCAATTTTCTGTTGAATTGCACAAGAAACTAAGTTACAAATAAACATGCTTCCTCTAGGGCACAAATGTGGTTACCAGCTACCCAGCGACAGGGCCAGTTTCTGCTTAAAACAGGTAGCCATAATCCAGTTACCGTTAATTGTTTTTCAGCCTGCACCAAAACAGACATGTCAGACCTGTGATAGGAATCTCATTGTGTTCTCTGAAGCTACAACTGACAGCACAGAATGAAGCATTAAAGTAATTAACCAAGTCACCGTGTACATCTGCACTTATGGCCGGGATCTAAATGCTTCATATTGCCCGTTACCATTATCTTACCTTGCGAAAATTTAGCACAACATTTCTAAGGTATCCAGCAAACTCAGTCCCATCCAACGCTACATTCATTGCTTTGCAGTTGTATCGGCCTTAAATGGGTTTTTCACTATAAAGAAAATCTGCCACCAGAAATGGCCACGTTTTTATGTTAAACATATTTTTATGATTTTTTGATATTTTTTTAAAATTTAATTTGATTTAATAAATTATTTTTTTAAAAGTACTATATACTGCAATTTTCACTGTGATTACTTAGCCTAATAATAGTCTAACACTTGCCAATTCTGTAAGAGTTTTTTTTTTTTTGCGGCAGTCACGTCATTTACATCACAGACAGGATTACAAGAGAAGGAAGATAACACCACTCACCCAGATTTGCGCCCACTACTGAGAATAGATGATGTCACAGCTTACCTACTTCCCCATCCTGCGTATCCTAGAAAACTCTCCCATAGACCTCAGTGAGTTGGCTCCCGTCTTTTACTGCCTATGGCCATGACAATGCTGTAAAGCAGATCACTAAATGCTGTTAACAGGGCAGAGGAAAAGCTCAAATATGATGGCCAGTCCAATAATCATGTACAAAAAAAATACAATAAAGAAATCTGAAAAGAAAGACGGATTAGGAAAAAATTATTTTTCTCTTTCTTTTTTTTTTTTTTAAAGAAATAAACAAAAAAAAATTCCTTTTAAGGATAACTATACACATATGAGCAAATGTAGCCAAACCCACCTATTTCAGAGGGACTGGTTGACTAGCTGATGTGTATGGGGTGTGGCAGCAGCAGCTGATTCCCCTCTACCTATTGGGCTCAGCCAAGTGTGCATGTGGATTGTAATGTCAGCTGATGTGTATGAGGTTGGCAGCAGCAGCTGATTCCCCTCTACCTATTGGGCTCAGCCAAGTGTGCATGTGGATTGTAGCGTCAGCTGATGTGTATGGGGTGTGGCAGCAGCAGCTGATTCTCCCCTACCTATTGGGCTCAGCCAAGTGTGCATGTGGATTGTAATGTCAGGTGGAATGCTTTTTTTTGTAAATGTATCTTTGACTGGCAATTATTGAATGTATATGGCCACCTGTAGTCATCTTGTGGCCGTCAAGAAATTAGGAAATTTGAGCCCCAACATTCTCTAGAATGAAGGGTCTAGATAAATATTTCTGTGACATATTATTGGAAAGACAGGAGAACTTTGTCACAACCAGTACAGAGTATAGAGGGCTGTGCAAGTAGTGAACAGTAGGTGTCATTCAGTGCCATGGAGAACAGGCTGGAAATTCCACAGGTAAGTAGTTCCATTAGAATATATATAGGAGCCAAGAGTTAGAAAAGGGAGAGGCCAAAAAGAAGGGAAAGGACCCTCAGGCCTAAGGACATAAGACTACAGATGGCCATCTGACCGATGGTGGGATAGTTGGTACGAACAATCCAACCATCCAGGCTAGTGACTAAATTGAAAGATCAGGGTGAAAAAAAACAAAGTTCAATTTTCTGCACCAAAGATGCAGCACATCTTCATTCTGTGCCCAACTCACCACTTTTTGTTAATGTGATCAGTGCCGAGAACAAGGCAGGGGACGCCCCGGCCTGACAAATCTATTGCCAGAAAATTTCCATGACTTATACTTGAAGTCTACACTAGTTCCTGACTGGCGTAGATTTAAATTCTGGTGCATGTGTGTGAACCAGATTTATTAAGAGGCCGAAGACTCAGGCACGCTTTGCGTTAGTAGAGAACGTTTTTTAAGACTGTCGTATGAAACTCCAGTCTTATTAATTTCCCCCAATATGTTCTTGCTCCAATTTTGGCCATAGTATAGGAGGTAACTTGCTGATCAGTGGAGTCTGACTGCTGGGACTACCACAATCACGAGACCTGGGGTGTTTTATGCCCAGTTTGAATGGAGGTTGGAAATGTGCACCCCCATTGGGACTGCCGGAGACAGACGACCACTGTAGTATGGCTAACTCCATTGGCCCCATTGAAGTGAACAGAGAGGGAGCCTTCATTTCTGGCCACTTCATCCATTTGAACTGTGGTGCAAACACCCCAGATCTTGTGATCAGTAGGAGTCCCAGCAGTCAGACCCTCACCTATCAGTAAGTTACCCCCTATCCTGTGGATCGGGGGTAACTTGCTGTGGCCAAAAGTGAAGCTGCCTCATTGACACAATCATGTAATATAGACATCTTTTAGATACCCTTCCAAAAACCAACCACTGCTACCACTTACAAATCATGTGGTCGTGTGCTTGTGCTGACCAAACTGCTCAAATACCACTCAAGGAACATTGTTTATCGCCTATGAAAGCCAGAGATCGGTGGATCCCTCTGTAGATGCCGGAGCAGCACCTCTAAAGGTTACCTTAGGATAATCGTGGACTGTCATGGGGAAAGGTCCTCTGCAGGTTCTTCATCAGATCTTCAAGCCTATTGTATTTCACTGTCTACAGATCATACTGAAAAACTGTCATGTACCTGTACATATACCGCTAACTGTTTATTAATCTCCGTAGTCAGAACCACTTCTTTATCCTCATGTACATGCCTGGGTTATGGCGCGCCACAAGTGAAGTCTATAGGCCTAGACTGTATGTCTGTAGGCCTTCAGTTTAATATAAAGACAAAAAAAAGGGGCCATAGTCCAAATAGTCAATTACAGAGGTCAAAATATAAAAGCTTTTTGTATATTTTTGAATCAAGTATAAAATAAAATAAGCAGTGAAAAGACACAATGTCAGTAAATCATCTCCAATGAAAATGTAACTTGTATTATGGTTTATAACGAATAAGCCCAAAGATGGCGGGATATACCCTGATGTGCCCTACGGAATTGAAGAACCCACCCAACACAGGGCAAGAAGATGACCTGGTCTGATAAATTCTACTTCTTATATGTCACATGGACGGCATTTGTGAGAAGAGAAGACACTATGTAAGGAATGCCGGCAAGTATTGGGCTGTGTGATCCCTGAGCACCCTTGGGACATATGATGCACATACTGTATATGGGACACCTTTAAGTGTCTTTTAGGCGGCATGAGGACCTACATCGTATTAGGCAGGTGGCTGTAATGTTTTGCCTGATGGAGCTGTGTGTGTAACCATTTGCTTATTCAGGTTGCAGAATATGTGTTGTGAGCTAAAGGCATTGTCACTTTTTAGTTAGTAGGGATCTCTAAAAATAGGATGTCCCATTGCTTGGGCTCCCAGTGAGGAGAACCAGGAAAGTGTTTAGTTCCCCTGCAGCGCCACAAGTGGTGAATAGAGATATGACATGTGTCTATTAAAATCATTGCACTCTCCCTGCAATGTCAAGAAGTGCCTGACCCTCTAGGGATCTGTTGTTGTGTGATCCAGCACATGATGAAGGAACGTCCTGTAATAACCTAATATCCATCTCATATCTGTTTATCCATATGTCTAATATCTATGTCTTATTTATGTATCTGTCTGTTTAATATCTCATAGCTATATATATATAGCAATCTAATATATAATCTATTTTTCTATCTATTATCTATCTATCTATCTTTATCTATCTATGTATGTCATATCTATTTATCTGTCTAATGTCTATTTCCTCTATCTATCTATCTATCTATCTATTCATCTATTGTATAGAAAATCCACAGCAGCACCAGAAAAAGAATGGGTGCTCAGCCCAAAGTTCGAGGTATCAACTCCACAGAATTATCCACAAAAGAGAAGGCAGCACTCCAAAATGGTGTATGAAATTAGGGTGAATTTATTTAATGTCCATAACGTTTCAGCTCCTTAGAGCCTTGTTTGACAAAAGCTGTAAGGAGCTGAAACATTGCTGCCTTCTCTTTAGGGGATATATATATTTATCTATCCATCCATATATCTATTTTTGTTTCGATCTGTATTTATCTATTTATTTATCTATTTATCTATCTGTCTAATATCTAATATCTAACTATCTATCTATCTGATATCTATTTATTTGTGTAATATCTATCTACAGTATCTATCTATCTATCTATCTATCTATCTATTTGTCTACAGTATCTACCTATCTATTATCTATCTATCTATCTATCTATCTATCTACAGTAACTATCTATGTACAGTATCTATCTATCTATCTATGTATCTATCGTATCTATCTATCTATGTATCTATCTATGGACAGTATCTATCTATCTATCTACAGTATCTACCTATCGATCTATCTACAGTAACTATCTATGTACAGTATCTTCTTCTTCTATCTATCTATCTATCTATCTATCTATCTATCTATCTATCCATCCATCTATCATCTATCTAATCTATCTGTTAGTCTAATATCTTTTTATCTCATCTATTTTTCTATCTATAATGTATCTCCTATCTATCTATCTATCTATCTATCTATCTATCTATCTATCTATCTATCTATCTATCTATCTATGTATCTCATAGGTATCTATTTCCACCCTAGTATTCATTTATATACAAGGTATCCACCAATCTCTGTATCCATTGGACTATAACCCCCTCCATACACAGGGCTATTCTATTATTACATTGGTTTTCACCTTCATAGTGTTATAATCTCCAGCACAAAACATGAATATTATCAATAATTCATCAGATGAACATTTCAGCATATGAGACTCTTTGGGGGATCGTGGTGACGCAGATTCCTGGAAGGAAATAGGGGATAGCTTGCTTGGCTGCTTAAAATGCAGGCGACTAGCCCAGCCTCCCCCGCCTGCACTTGCCTTTATATAGCGCCAGGCTCAGCAGCGGCTGTTACTGAGAGCGCTGGATCCTGCCTGCAAGAGCTGTGCACGGAGGGAGACTCTGACACTGCCCCGGCTGCTGCTGCTGCTACTGCTGCCTACTAAAAGTCCCTTGTAAGGAGGAAAAACACCGCGATCTGCCACTGTAACAGCCAAGGAAGGGGCGGGGGATTGTAGCAAGGAGATGCCGCCCGTCTTAGTCCTGCTGAGCCTCCTGGTAGGCACCCTAGAAGGTAAGTGATGGGGTATGGAACAGGGGGAAGATGGGGGGCACACAGCACATGCAGGGGCCCAGCAGGCAGGGGCCTATGGAGAGGGGCACACAGCACTATGCACAGGGGCACACAGCAGGCAGGGGCACACAGCACTATGCACAGGGGCACCCAGCACTATGGAGAGGGACACACAGCACTATGGACAGGGGCACCCAGCACTATGCACAGGGGCACACAGCACTATGCACAGGGGCACACAGCAGGCAGGGGCACTATGCACAGGGGCACTGGACAGTAGTAAGTAGTAGCAATAACATTTCAGCACCATGGACAGTACAGCAGAGTAAGCGGCAGAACTCCAGTACTATGGACAGCAGCAACTAGTAAGGCGTCACCACTTCAGTACCATGGACTGGAGCGCAAAGTAAGCAGCAGCACTTCAGTGACATGGAAAGTAGCAAATAAACTGCAGCATTTCAGTATCATGGACAGCAGTACATAGTGAAGCAGCAGCACCATGGATAGCACCACATAATGAGGCTGCAGCACCATGGACAGCAGTATATAGTGAGGCTTCAGTATAATGGACAGCAGTACATAGTGAGGCTTCAGTATAATGGACAGCAGTACATAGTGAGGCTACAGTACTATGGACAGCAGTACATAGTGAGGCTTCAGTATAATGGACAGCAGTACATAGTGAGGCTACAGCATTATGGACAGCACACTGTTGAGCTCAGCACCAGACAGCATAATCTTGCCACAATACAAACAATACTAAATAATCCATGGTAGATATAATGTATTACCTTTAAACTGTATAATTATTTAACCCTATAACCCAGGAGTGTTTCAGCCTCTTCTGCTTGTTAACATTGCTGTAATAGAGGTTTCCTATGGCGTTACAGCAGTCATAGATCATAAAAAATTCAAGAACATACCATTTTCTGGCACTTCTGTGCTTGCTACATAACTCAAGGGGAGAAAAGAGTTGCCAATTGCACTAGACATGTATAATATATATTCTGGCACCACAGGTCACAATGTCTAATAGCTCAATAAACACTAATATAGATGCAAAGCAGAGGGTGACCCTCATGTTATACATACTGTACGCACAGCTATGTACATTGTCACGGCTGTCTATTGCCAATGCTAACACTGTCATACATACATATATTTACTCTTCTTCGCTGAATTAAACTGTTGGCTTTAATATTTGCCAAGGTAGCAATAATTGAATGGCTTAGCTGGGCACGGCACAAGCCTAGAGCTCTGAAAGTTACCGCCATCTAGTGGCCGCTAGCCAGTACTAGGTATATTACTTACTTCAATATGCTGAAGGTGAATATCTGGTGTAGTTACCCAAATTAAAATGATAAGAATTAAGAACCAGTTGTATTGACCACATACCCTGTGACCTGGTTTGTGCGATAGGTGTGATCCCATTACCTGTTGGAGGATTCCCTATATGTGTTACATACTCTTAGAAGGAACAATAGTATGTACTTGCTTTGTTTTATTCATATATATAGGAAGAATGAAGGCACTGGTCAAATAAACTGACCCTATAAGACAGAATCCTTCTAGTTGGTATTCTGTATTATTAGAGGGTATATTGAGGAGTATATGGGTTTTATTTGTCATAATAGAATAATCCCTTTTATTGATTCTGATCGAGAATACTTCTTAATATATTTATTATGTATTTATTTGGTTATTTCTCTATAACAGTCAATGATGGAGATTTTTGACTTCCATTTACATTGCTATAATCACATACAGCATTAAAGGGGTTTTCCATAACTATAACATATCCCCTACCCTACTGGTTATAAGAACAGTCCCGAGCCTCTCCCGATTCCCCTTCACTTCTATTGGACTTGTAATGATATACAAATATTGTAAACAGCTTCTCTTCAGCCATCCCATAGAAGTAAATGGAACGGCAGTGAACAGGAATGACTCCGGCTTTATACAATTTGGAGAATTCTAGACCCTGTTATTGTGATAAATCAGACCCCGGATCACCGATCAGACACCTATCTCCTAATCCTGTGGATATGGGTTAAGTTGAGTCCATGGTACAACCCCTTTAGAGCTGTTATCAGGACAAGCATCAACTATCCAAGATATTTTTTATATCCATCTACAGTCTACGTCTTCACTGTGTCTTAGCGGAAAGCAAGAGTAATATCTGCATGTAGTTTGTATGTTCTCCCTGTGTTTGTAGGGTCTCCCCCTAGTGCTCCTGTCTTCACATACTTCACACCTTAGTAACCCCGGCGTAGTTACTTGGTGAGTTCCACAGAGAACATGGACTGATGTATTGATTACAAACTGTGCTGTGTACAGCGCTGCAGAACATGTTGGCACCATATAGTCATTGGAACCTACGGTTTATACAATTAATCCACATTCATAAACACATCATTTTCTAATATGTATCTATCTAAGGTCCACAGAAGGTCCACCTTCTATACTAAATTGGCCCCTGAAATTCTACATTGAAGAGGTCTAGAACTCGAGAGGAAGGCAATGTCACACCATTTTAGCACTGGTTATTCCTTGTATGTAAAGTTATCCCATGAAGTATCTATTCAATGAGTTGGGGGAACACTAAGCCAAGAGGGCAAACTTTCCTTTATTTTGGTCCATGCCCCCTATTTATGGATGTACCTTCCGTAATAATAAACCATATATAAGTTATCTATATTATCTGTGCCCTTTACATCTCCAAGGCAATCCAAGGTGCTTTATGTGTGCAGATTATATGTTTGTTTTTATGTCCTATGGCCTGAAAACATAAATCTTACCCCAGTGGTAAAGACTATCTGCTGTACAAAAGACATCTTCTAACAATATCTCCTTAATTTTGATAATAGGAACAGCCAATGTGGCAATATAGTGATCATCATCCTTGTGTTTAGGCGTCCGTGTAATGTGCAGGTCACATCACTAGGGGCAGCAGTGCATTCTTTTGCGTATAAAATCATTTAGGCACAGATAGATGTCATTGCCTATCTCTCCTTATCGTGCTGCAACTTCTGTGATTCCTACATACAGCACAGCGCTAAGCAATGACTGCAGAGCTGAGGCTTTATGGCAAGGAGGTCAGTGAGGAAACACGGCTGTTGGGCTTAGACATTGATACATGTTTTATAAAGTAAGTGGATATTGCTATAAATAAGAGAAGAGGATTGTAACATGTAGATATTAACCAGATCATCTGTTTATGCTGTTATGTCCAGTATTATCCAATGATCCATCCAAAGACTAATTGTCCTGTTGTTATAGCATTGTCAATAGTTGCCAATATATTCATAGCTACATGACCGATGACCAGTGGGTCTATATCGGGAAAAGCCTTCCATGTGGTTCGTACTCCTACCATCTGAATGTACAGTATTCACATCCATAGCCACAAAGCTGGCCAAACACTTTACATAGCTGTCAGCTGAATGGTTTGTTCAGCCATGTCCAGCCAACAACTATACCTTCTGACTACACCATTGATAAGATACAGGCTTGGCCAAGTATGTACATGTTCTATCCCTTGAGAACAAAGAATTGAAAAATCTAAAATTCTAGATCCTTCGTTCCCCCAACATCTGCTAGTGAGGGAGAGATGGGACATGAAATATCACCGCAGCCCTGCAGATAGATAGGTTAGTGTCACCAGAACCAGCATATCACTCCAGCCCTGCAGATAGATAGGTTAGTGTCACCAGACCCAGCATATAACACCAGCCCCACAGATAGATAGGTTAGTGTCACCAGACCCAGCATATAACACCAGCCCCACAGAGATAGATAGGTTAGTGTCACCAGACCCAGCATAGGTCAGCCCAGCCCCACAGATACAGTCATATGAAAAAGTTTGGGCACCCCTATTAATCTTAATAATTTTTAGTTCTAAATATTTGGGTGTTTGCAACAGCCATTTCAATTTGATATATCTAATAACTGATGGACACAGTAATATTTCAGGATTGAAATGAGGTTTATTGTACTAACAGAAAATGTGCAATATGCATTAAACCAAAATTTGACCGGTGCAAAAGTATGGGCACCCCAACAGAAAAGTGACATTAATATTTAGTAGATCCTCCTTTTGCAAAAATAACAGCCTCTAGTCGCTTCCTGTAGCTTTTAATCAGTTCCTGGATCCTGGATGAAGGTATTTTTGACCATTCCTCTTTACAAAACAATTCCAGTTCAGTTAGGTTTGATGGTCCGCCGAGCATGGATCAGCCCGCTTCAAATTGCCCCACAGATGTTCAATGATATTCAGGTCTGGGGACTGGGATGGCCATTCCAGAACCATTGTAATTGTTCCTCTGCATGAATGCCTGAGTAGATTTGGTGCTGTGTTTTGGATCATTGTCTTGCTGAAATATCCATCCCCGACGAATCAAATTCGTCACTGATTCTTGTACATTATTCTCAAGAATCTGCTGATCCACTGAGTTGAATCCATGCGACCCTCAACTTTAACAAGATTCCCGGTGCCGGCATTGGCCACACAGCCCCAAAGCATGATGGAACCTCCACCAAATTTTACAGTGGGTAGCAAGTGTTTTTCTTGGAATGCTGTGTTTTTTTGACGCCATGCATAATGCCTTTTTGTGTGGCAAACACCGCAAACAATCTTTGTTTCATCAGTCCACAGGATCTTCTTCCAAGATGAAGCTGGCTTGTCCAAATGTGCTTGTGCATACCTCAGGCGACTCTGTTTGTGGCGGCTTCAGAAACGGCTTCTTTCGCATCACTCTCCCATCCAGCTTCTCCTTGTGCAAAGTGTGCTGGATTGTGACCGATGCACAGTGACACCATCTGCAGCAAGATGATGCTGCAGCTCTTTGGAGGTGGTCTGTGGATTGTCCTTGACTGTTCTCACCATTCTTCTTCTCTGCCTTGCTGATATTTTTCTTGGCCTGCCCCTTCTGGGCTTTAAAAGAACTGTCCCGGGGGTTTTCCTTTCCTTTCCGATAGGTTGCTCACAGTGGAAACTGACAGGTTAAATCTCTGAGACAACTTTTTGTATCCTTCCCCTGAACAACTATGTTGAACAATCTTTTTCAGATCATTTGAGAGTTGTTTTGAGGAGCCCAATCCACCCAGAGGAGATTCAAATAGGAGAACAACTTGCAATTGGCCACCTTAAATACCTTTTCATAAGACTAGAACACCTGGCTATAAGTTCAAAGCTCAGTGAGGTTACAAAACAATTTTCTCAGTAAGTCAGTAAAAAGTAGTTAGAGTATTCAAATCAAAAAATATAAGGGTACCCAAATTTTGCAGCGGTCAAATTTGTTAATGAACACATTCAGAAAACCATCATATCAACCCAAAATACCCATCAGTTATTAGAATATCAAATTGAAATGGCGGAAACACCATTTAGAACTAAAAATGATTAAGATTAAAAGGAGAGCCCAAACTTTTTCATATGACTGTAGATAGGTTAGTGTCACCAGAACCAGCATATCACCCCAGCCCTGCAGATAGATAGGTTAGTGTCACCAGAACCAGCATATCACCCCAGCCCTGCAGATAGATAGGTTAGTGTCACCAGAACCAGCATATCACCCCAGCCCTGCAGATAGATAGGTTAGTGTCACCAGAACCAGCATATCACCCCAGCCCTGCAGATAGATAGGTTAGTGTCACCAGCCCCACCAGCCACCCGCTGCAGATAGATAGGTTAGTGTCACCAGAACCAGCATATCACCCCAGCCCTGCAGATAGATAGGTTAGTGTCACCAGAACCAGCATATCACCCCAGCCCTGCAGATAGATAGGTTAGTCTCACTAGAACCAGCATATCACCACCCAGCCCTGCAGATAGATAGGTTAGTCTCACCAGAACCAGCATATCACCCCAGCCCTGCAGATAGATAGGTTAGTGTCACCAGAACCAGCATATCACCCCAGCCCTGCAGATAGATAGGTTAGTGTCACCAGACCCCAGTATATCACCCCAGCCCTGCAGATAGATAGGTTAGTGTCACCAGAACCAGCATATCACCCCAGCCCTGCAGATAGATAGGTTAGTCTCACCAGAACCAGCATATCACCCCAGCCCGGCAGATAGATAGGTTAGTGTCACCTGAATCAAACTGTTTTTTGGGGTTAATAGTGACAGACTCCCTTTAAATGGTTGGCTTGTCCTACCAAAATGGATCATGATTCTTTTAACGTGTTTCTCCAGCATAAAGCATTGACAATAGATTTAGTCCTCACTTGCCTATCAAATGTACAAAAATCTCTTCTAGGACATGCCACTAAGACTGAGGCCTAATGTTGCAGAAAAACTGCTTTTTTGTTTCAGATTTTGCTGCTTTTTTTGAGCCAAATCCAAGAATGGCAACAAAAAGGAGTAGGAAACTTATAGTTAGCTCTTATACTTCTCCCTTCTGCTCAATCTAGTCCTGGATTTGGCTAAAAAAAAAAACCTGCGGCTAAATCTGCAGCAAAAAAGCAGCTGTTCTGCAATGTGGGGCCTCGGCCTAAAAGGGTTAAAGGCCTTGTCCATTTTTTTAAAATATCTTTTTATTAGTCACCAAAGTGTAAAAAGAAACAGAACCACAATTTTTTTTGGGTATAAGCTTATCCGAGATACCCTAACTCTCCTCATGTGCTATCAGAAAGCATCCAAAATATTAAAAACTACAGAAAGAGAATAGAAAGCCGTCTTTATACAGGGATATATGGTTTGTCAAACTATCTTAGAGAGATATGCATACATATATATAACCTGAGCTTTAATAGTTAATACATAGCAAGCCTCTATGTGTGATCGGGATCTGCTCAGTTCCCCTCCCTAATGCTAGAAGTAGTAGATAAATGTAATGCATTTCTATTAGATCTTAGCCCGCACATTAATTGTGTATGCCGGTCAGGGGCAGAAGCCATTATTATCAAAGGGTTCAATGTCAGATCGAATCGCTCATTTATTTTTAATCTAGATGAATTGATAATACATAGGCTAGAAAAAGACATCTCAATATATTACATAATGACAGAAAAGTATAGAAGGGTCAGGAAATCTAGAATTAATTTAGTAGAATAACACGTAGAGATGTGGAGTTTATCGGCCATTGCTGCCTGTAGCTGTTACTTATTTCTGATGTGTTCCTGCAAGCAAGATAGGAAATGAAGCAGTGACCATGAGGATGCAGTTCAGGGCAGGTTCACATCTGCACCGGGCTCTCTGTCATTCTGGGACCCAAACGATGGAGTGGTGGACCTCTAAAATGATGGAGTGGTGGACCTCTAAAACGATGGAGTGGTGGACCTCTAAAACGATGGAGTGGTGGACCTCTAAAACGATGGAGTGGTGGACTGCTAAAGCAGCGGTGGCGCTACATGCGGTACATGCGGATGCTGGTGGACCCCGTTGACTATAATGTCTGCCAGGTGTCCACTGTTTTCATACTGAAAGGGACGGAGAGAATAATCCTCCGTGCAGGACTTTTCTCTCCACTTATTTGCACGGTTTCTGGCGCAGATGTGAACTTAGCCTCAGTCTGCAGGCAGCATGTTATAGAGCAGGAGAGACACATAGGTGTGCGAAGGAGGTGTGCACCCAAATAGGAGTCTGCAGGAGGCTACAAATGGCTTCATTATATCCATTAGTCTATGAATAAGAAATATTTGTTATAAACATAAATATCCAGATAAGTAATGATGTGTATTAAACTAATATTAAATATGGATCTACAAATATTATAGGACACGTTGTAAAGAGCCAATGAAACCCCCCAGCCATATGTAGAAGAATGAATGTAAACATTATGGGACATTTTTAAGTCACAAATGGCATTAAATAGACACAAATCGACAATTTATGATTATGAATTCCCCTAGATATATATATATATATATTGATATATAAAGCTGCGTCTATATCTGTGTTGGGGCTTAGTAACAGAAAAACGGAAAGCAATCCAGGGATGAATCCATTACATAGCAGACAACAATGGCGCCCTACAGACTCCATAGACTATAATGGCATCTATCAGTACTAGCTGTGTATACTTTATTCTCTGCTATTTTGTCCACCATTTTTAGCAGAATCTGTGACACAACCTAATACAAAAATAGCTTATTCACCAACCGCAACATGATGATGGTAAAAGGTGACCATATAGCATTAGATTGTACATTTGCTAACCTCATGCCGTATTGTGCCGTTGTAATTCTTAGTACTGTGTTTGGGCTGTCATAGAGGTCTGTGATGATTCTACTAAGGATTTCCTGTTGGATTCTGTACAAGTACAACTAAAAGCACCTGGTATGTAGTATTGGACTGCATGTATTCAGGGACTCTTTTAGGGCAGAATACACATTTGCTGTGACGGATGGTGTACAGAAGTGCAGCTACAGTATATGCCTCCATGCTATAGAGATGTACATTGCTCTGCTCACAGGACTCTGCCTTGTGCTTCAACCCATACATGTGCAACTTCCCTTTTGCTGCATTTCACAATGTATCCCTATAAATTCAGAATTGTACTATCCATGGAGATCCTCATTTCTATCTGTATTTTTAGCATTATTAGGAGGAGGTCCTGCTGCATGAGGTGGGGGCAGAATCAGTGCACACCAGAGACATTGGTGCCTGTAGAAATAATAATAATAATAATAATAATAATAATAGTCCTTTAATAGTCCCACAGTGGGGAAATTCAGTGTGTTACAGCAGCAAAGATAAGATAAGATAAGCAGATACAAATACAAATACAACATGTACAGGAATGTTCCAAGGTGAGAGGCATTACATTAATAGCAGACAGACAGATAGAACGTGGCAGAGGGGGGGGGGGGGGGGGATATAACAGGCAGAGAGATATTTCAGTTCTCTGTGTGTATTGATCTCCGCTTAGGTCGGTGTTGGTTGTACAGCCTAACCGCGGTGGGGAGGAAAGACTTCCGATAGCGCTCCTTCTCACACCTAGGGTGGAGCAGTCGGTCACTGACAGTACTGCTCAGCGCGATCACAGTCTCATGCATGGGATGGGACTTCTTCTTCTGCATGGAGCTCACCACGGACAGTATCCTTCTGTCACCCACCACCTGCACTGGGTCCAGTGGGCTCCCCAGGACAGAGCTGGCCCTTCTAATCAGCTTGTCAAGTTTATTTCTGTCCCTGGTTGATATACTGCTCCCCCAGCAGGCCACTCCAAAGAAGATGGCTGATGCCACTACAGAGTTGAAGAAAGTCCTAAGAAGTGCCCCCCGGATTCCAAAGGCTCTCAGCTTCCTAAGCAGGTAGAGCCTGCTGTGGCCCTTCCTGTACAGGGCCTCCATATGATCTGCCCAGTCCAGCTTATTATTAAGGAGCAGACCCAGGTACTTATAGGTGTTTATAGTGCTGTGTGCAGTAAGATTGTGATGTAGCAAAAGGGTGTATCACATAGGGTTGTATCACATAGGGTTGTATCACATAGGGTTGTATCACATAGGGTTGTATCCATAGGGTTGTTCACATAGGGTTGTATCACATAGGTGTACATGTAGGGTGTGGGTGAAGGGTAAATTTGGAAGAGTTAAATTAAATCGGAGTCTCCTATGAAAAAGCAATAAAGAACTCCAATAAATGTACCGTAGAGTACAGAGAAAATGGAGATGAGATCAGGATTTGTCTAAAAGCAGCAATGATCCCAGCTGCTGGCTTATGTAACAAGATGTTGGTCAGATGTAAGGACTGGGCATTGGTATTACCAGAGCACTCATTAGAATTACATGGCTAGTCAGGCAAAGTGTACAGATGTTATCTGATGTGCTGTGAATAATTACTGGCAGGCTAGTAAGAGCACAGAGGGGGGAGGGGAGTCTAATAATACAGCTATATATATATACCGCTATATGGCTTAGCATGAGGAGTTTTTTATATTTTATGCTCTTATTATTAAAATAGACAATTTTTATTTCCGTCCTTCCTTTGTTTTACAAGATAACATTAAAGGGGATGTCTGGAGTCCAATTTTCAAAACCTCTAAAGCTCCAGTGAAAAACAGTTATGAAGTGTCTCCTACTTTGGAGGACCCGATAAATCCAAGTACACTCAAAAAAATAATATATAATATATACATAACACACCCAGAAGTGTCAGACTGGCGCAAAACTCAGTTCTTTCTCGGGCAGATATGTAAATGATTAGGTGTGGTCTGATTAGACACTGGGTCTTGCCACAAGAGGGCGTTAAAGTTCTTACCATATTTAGCTATAGAAAAGCTTCCAAGGCTACTTTTGGGTAGTGTACCTCTTCAGGAGAGATTGTTGACTGCTAGAAATGGCTGTACAATGCACTTGAAAACATTTTGCCAAGGTGACAGACTTTGAGAGGGGGTGAATCATTGAAAAATGCAGGATGATTGTTTGGATGAATCGCCTGCCATCTAAGCCTTACTTACCTTACTGTTAAGAGGTGTTGGGAGTAGTGGTTATGTGAGGGCACGCATATACTGAACAGGCTCAGCATGGCCCAGACAGTCTACCAATATAGAGGCTTGTGTGATCTGCTGACAGGCATGAACAGCTCCAGACACAGTGGCCCCTTCATTACATACCCCTGGCCCTGTCTGGATCAATTCCAGGCACTTAGAACAAGGAAATTTGGTGTCACAGCACATATTACATGTCCTGCCATTGGTAGCCAGTATAACCATGCATGAGAAACCTGGACTGCTACGTACTGGAGTTGTATTGTATTGGTGTTGTATTGTATTGGAGTTTAGTGATGAATCCAGGTTTGATTTGGGATCTGACCATGGTCGGGTTTAATTCTGGAGGCGTCATGGGCACTTCAATCCTGATCCTGCTGTGGAGCAACACACTGCCATAAGTGCTGCTGTGATGATCTGGGGAGTCATCACAAACGATAGTTGCTCACATCTAGTAGTGATACGAGGGACACTAACAGCTGAGGGATATGTGCAGGACATCCCGCGGCCACTTTTGTTACTTCTCATGGCAGTGCTTCCAGGTGACATTTTTCAGCAGGATAGTGATCACCCACACACATCAAGGATTTTCCAGGAATGCCAGATTATAACACTTCCTTGACCTGCTCAGTAGCCAAATCGATCATTTATTGGACCGGCTGGCATGTCAGCTTTGGTAACCTACGAGTGTGCAGGATCTACAGGCCCAGCTGTAACATCTGTGGGCAAATATGCATCAAAATACCATACAGAACCTGTATACCTCCATGCCCAACTGTATCTCATCTTGTATCCAGGCTAGAGGTGTGCAAGCATGGTCCTAGAGCCTAGATGCAATTGTACGTTTTTTCCTAATAAACATCTCCTTTGGCTCTATTATAATCACTTACATATATCATCATTACATTCACACATAGAAAGTTTCATTCCATTCCAACAACTCCTTATTGGTGCAGTATTTTTTTTTTGTCGATGAGTGTTTTACACAAATAGCCCATCAATTTCAGTTGGTTGTGTGTAATGCTTTATTTACCCTATGGTGGCGCTGCAGGGAATAGAATAGAATAGAATAGAATAGAATAGAATAGAATAGAAATCTAGAAATTTCTCGTCACAACTTCTGCACAAATATTACTACACAATAATGGGTTCCCATGCGGATTAGAGCTCATGGCTGTTGTCCCCAACATTAGGATTCCTTTTATTTGGGCTCTAACAATAAAGCCTTCTCCCAGGTGAACAATCGCTTTAATATGACCTGTCACCTACTGTAACTGAAGGTATCCACTATTTGTAGTGAATAATTAATACATTACTTCATTAGACCTGGTATTGTATTATCTGAAATAAGGAGCACAAACAAAATGGATTGTGGTTAATAATTGCCCCAGCGTGATGAAGAAGAAAGCCTCAATGAGATGATACACTGTAGATGTGCTGGGACATGCTGTATAAGATATGTCATAGTAATATTATATTAATATATTCTTTTTTTCCCAATACAGTACATGCTGCTCCACTTGAAAAAGGAATACATCCGGAAGAGATGGTACGTTATTATCTTACTATGTTACTATGTTACTGTATTACTATGTTACTATGTTACTGTATTACTATGTTACTATCTTACTATGTTACTATGTTACTTTGCTACTGTATTACTATGTTACTATGTTACTACGTTACGATGTTACTGTATTATTATGTCCCTAACTTACTACGTTACTATCTTACTATGTTACTTATGTTACGCAGGTTTTTTGTTTTTAATATTTAGCTCTACTTATAACTGCGGGGCATCTGTACAATATCAGATTCAAGCTTAAAGATCAAAAATAAAAATCTGGCTGAGGGTAGAGAATGGTGGAAAATAAAAAACAGAAGACTCAACTGTTCTTCCCCCGCCATCTCAGCAGCGGGCTCCAGTCCTTACTGTTCTCCAATCATGACATAAAGGACTCTCCACAATCACGGCCTCAGCGGCCATGTCTGGTAGTCAGTCACATTTTCACTGCAGTTTTGGTGCTGCAGCAGTGATGTAACTGACCACTGCACATGACTGCTGATGTCATAGATTGGCTGCAGCAGCCACTTGGGGGATTCTTGGCTTCAATGCTGGAGTGTCAAAACCGAGAGAGTTATGGAGAGATACAGTATAATATACTTCTTTGTATTAAGCCGCATCAGTATACATCAGCAGTTTCAGCCGGCCACTCATTTGCTTATTGTGCTGGTATATATTGCAGCCCAGTCACAACAGTAGAAAGATGTACATGGTGATGTCATAGTTGTGGAATAGTTGGACCAGTGTACTCAGTGATGTCACAGAAGTGGAATAATGTACATGGTGACATCACAGTAGTAAAATAATGCACATAGTGATGTTACAGTAGTGAAATAATGCACATAGTGACATCACTGTAGTGAAAAAAGCACATGATGAAATCACAGTAGTGAAATAATATACATGGTGACATTGTAGTGGTGAAAGAATGCACACAGTGATGTCACAATAGTGGAATAATGTAAATAGTGATGTCACATTTGTGAAATAATATACATGGTGATGTCACAGTAGTGGAATAATATGTATGGTGACATCACAATGGTGAAAGAATGTACATGGTGATGTCACAGTGGTGAAATAATGCAGATAGTGATGTTACAGTAGTGGCATAATGTACCTGACTCTAACCATCAAAGGGGATGTCCAGGAATAGGCTATAGACACCTGATCGGTAAGAGGCTGACAGGTGGTGCCCACACCAATTGGCTGTGCAGGGCCACTTCCAATGTCTGTACTATACTGTACACAATAAAAGGCAGGGAGAGATGATAGCATAAAAATAATGATATCACATTGGTTTCTTTTAAGTCCATTGTTCTGATCCCTCATAGAATCTGAACAACAGACTGACAAAGTAATAGAATGATGGATGTAGACTGTGATTATTTTTGTCTCTGTTCGTTATCATGCACTGTAATTTTAAAACCAAGATGGAAGCTTTCTATCATTGGTTTGTTTTCTTTGCAGACAAAAGGTAAAGTCCTGCTCATGCGATTATATTTACTGTCTGAAAATATTTTATCTTCTGTCTAGCTTTTTACTTTACAGTGAATGATGATGGATGTAGATAGAGTGTGCTCTGTCTGCATCTATTATTATACTAGTTTGTCAGTCCAATGTTCTGATCCTGTGACGGATTAGAACAACGGACTTAAAAGAAGCCAATGTGAACTTAGCCTTACAGGGATAATGCATGCAACAAATAGCAACTGATACCTTATACGGTTATTAGATATGAAAACCTTATTCATTTTTATAACTCTTTTTACAACACCCCTCCTACCTAGTAAGGGGCCGTACTGAACAGCCCATATTATTACATCCCTCTGTAAGCGCCTGCATGGTTTCCATAATGATTCTCCACACAGTCCTCCCATTACATGGACAGCACAATTATCCTTCTGGCACATGATGTGTAGCTGACCTGGGATGAGGCTATTCCCTCTGTACATAAGCGCTGACAATATATTACCTCTTCCTAGTAAGAACGTTACAATGACCTCCGCTTGTCAAAGCAATAATGTGCCATATATCTCAGTAACTACAGCAATACATACTGTCTCAGGATGAAATATTGGGCTTTTTACTTTTCCCATGCGTTACATAATTGTGATACAAAAGTTGGCACTTAATTGGATATTTTCTATTACTTGAAACACAAGAACGTTGCCCAGTTATATTACTCCAAGTAACAGAACATCATCTAGGCGGAATATAGAATCTCTGCAAATAATAAAAGTACTAAAAAGCCGGTCAAATGGAGGAGATTTATGAAGACTGGTGTATTCCATGCCAGTCTTCATATCCCCTGCACTGACAGAAGGTGCCATATCTCAGGCGCACCCTCCTCCAGGCCATGCGCCTGCACAATGAAATCCACACCAGCTCGTAGTTAGTATAGATTTCGGTCATATATGATGATAAATGTAGTGCACCGCACACACGCACATCCCTGTCCATGAAAGTGACGTGAGAGGCACAGAAAAGAAAAAAGCTGCAAATTTTTGCATAAAGTCCAATTTGCACAAAAAATGTGCAACTTTTTTATGCCTTGTACTTGTATATCTGGCATATAAGGCATAATAAATCTGTCCCAAAGAGTCAAATATAGCAAATAATTCCCAATTATTTTCAGTATGTTAAAGGGAATGTCCTAAACTAAATTTATTTATTTATTTATTTATTTTAAATAAACTGGATTGTGCTGATTCATTTTTATGATAGTGCAAACACTTTAGACAGTTGCAGCTTTTAGAGAATGAAATGTTAATTTATTTTTTCAATTAACAAAATGCAAAGTGAATGAAGAAATAAGAGCTCTAAATCGCATCAATATTTGGGGTGACCTTTGCCCTTTGGAGGAGGAGTCCTGGTAGTGATGATACGGCCCCCACAGATATAGCCCTGATCTCATCATCATCCAGTCTGTCTGGGATGACATGAAGAGACAGAAGGATTGGACAAGCCTACATCCACAGAAGATCTGTGCTTAGTTCTCCAAGATGGCGGGAACAACCTCCCTGCCCAGTTCTGCCAAAAACTGTCTGCAAGTACCAAGAAGAACTGATGGAAGGCAAAGGGTAAAGGTCACACCAAATATTGATGGGATTTACATTTCTATTTTGTCTACAATGTATCTTCATATATGGTTTATGAGCATATCCTTGCTCATGGCCGAGAGAAATAAATATACTCTCTCCTGCCCCCAAAAATCAAGGTTCTAGTGAAGACTGAACTATAACAGATAAAAGCAGGTCATCTCCCTATTATCTTATTCATTACATCCAGGTGAGCCCCTTCATGGAGATTAGTTAGTTTTGGTTTCACTGCTATAAATAACCAACTATATATGATTTATGAATAAATAAATTATACTACCACAAATACACTAAGGTTTTTAATAAACATTAAAAATCTGGATTATTCTACTTTTCCCAGTGGCCACTAAGCTTTCCTATATTCATGTTTAAGCTTTACTGTGTAGACTGTGACAGATCAATTGACATACAGCATTATTATTACAGCCTGGGGGCATTTATGGCAGGGGATAGTTCTGTTGTATTGGTCAAGTCCTACATAAGCCAGGACAGTAACGCTATACAGATGTGTCCAACCTTACCTTACCTCGATTTTGGTTAAGGATTTCAAGTTTTCATGAAATTAATTTAATACAATATTGCAACCTGCAAAACCCTTGACATGCTGCAATTAACAATACAACCACTAGGTGACCAGACATACAAACATATACAATAGACATATTGAGATAGAATATTGCAATATCATGTTGTTTTGAAAAGCTAGTCATCATGTGTCATGCATGTCTGAACATGTCCATCCAGAAGGAGAGGTAAGGAAGGACACTCCTATATGTTATACACTTGTATGCCTATGTATACATCTTCCTTGTCACTCTGTAGTCTCTGGGAGAAGAGCTTTACTCCATTTCTTCCTGGAGACTTTAATAGTCTATTGACATTTTTCAGCAGCTGCCATAAAGCATACACACCCTGCTGCACACTCGGTCCAGACAATACAGGAAGTAAGTGTGTACGTCCAATATGGCCGCACCCCAGGGAGTTTTTACAAAATAAAGAAACAATTACCTATAAGATGTAAAACATAATAAAGACATTTCTCTTCTTACATCTGACTTCTAGACTACAATAAAATAGACAAGACATTCCCTTTAACACCTTCCGACTTGTTCCCTACACCTTGCATAGCCTAGACAAGCTTCATACGTATCTCATGTATCACTGATTTCATTACTTCACGTCCGCGACACCTCCAGTTTTTCAGTTTCTTTCTTGCTGTATTTATGGAGATCATTAAAACTAACATCTACGAGGAAATGATGTAGAATTCTCTGATCTTGGTGCACGCGCCCATCTACACTTTACACATCTCAAGCTGAACTTAATTAAAATGTTGATGAAATATGTTGCCAATTACTGGCAGATAATTGTATTGTATCTTCCTGAGGGCCACAAGTCACCAGGGCCGATGAGTCATGGTAAGGAGATGGGAACACTTACCAGGCACAGTTATATAGAAACTGGGGGATAGAAAGTTATTTTATAGGACTCAGAGCCCAATGTTAGCAATAACTATAGGAATTATATTACAATGTGTAACCACTTCAGGCTCAGGGTATTCTGGGTCTACAGGATCGGACACAATTTGGACATTTTAAGCACATGTTAATTTAATGGTTTAAACTTTTTTTTTATTTTTTTGGGCTTGCGACATTACAGGGAAATTTGCTCTGGTTAGACCCAGCAGCGGCTCCTACTAACAGCTAAGTCAGAGGCCACTGCAACTGCCTTTATTCCCATTGAGTACTGCGCATATAACAACAGAAGACAGAAGCAGTAAAATTTGCTCCGATCTTCCCTCCAGGGTCTGCTGCAATCAGTGACCTGCTTGGTCAGGCAGCCAGCTAAAGCTTGCGCCATAAATGTACTATAGCACAGGCTTTAGGAACCTTTCTTTAATGTCCCACAATTCCCTCTTGGGAAACGATTCTTTAAACTCCTCTTACACATACTGACAGCTGTCTTATTGCCTGGTCTTGGAGGTCGGCTGCTCCACCCTCCACTGCAGACCTTTATGCCAGAATTAAAGGAGTTGTCCAGTTTCAGCTAATAAATGCTATTGTTTGTATAATGAAAAGTTATATAATTTTCCAGTATACTTTCTGTATCAATTCCTAACGGTTTTCTAGATCTCAGCTTGCTGTCATTCACTCTGTTATGGACAGTCCATGGTCATGTGATGGACACACAGGTGCACAGCTCGTTATAGTCACAACACAGTAATCAGACATCTGCCTGGTAACGAGCTGTGCACCTGTGTGTCCATCACATGACCATGGACTGTATACTACATGACCATGGACTGTATATCACATGACCATGGACTGTATATCACATGACCATGGATTGTATATTTTACACCTCCCTTGAGTCTCTACTTATTATACTCTGGGGTGTGAAGAGACCTCAGAGTATAATAATGTCACTTTTACTTTGACATAACTTTGGCTGTGTTTTTCTTAGAGACATAGGGATTGAATAGATAGGTTCCTAGTAGCCCTAAGAGTATTCTACACTATGTTTTATAGATAGGTTCCTAGGAGCCCTGACAGTGCTCTACACTATGTTTTATAGATAGGTTCCTAGGAGCCCTGACAGTGTTCTACACCATGTTTTATAGTTAGGTTCCTAGGAGCCCTGAGAGTGTTCTACACTATGTTTTATAGATAGGTTCCTAGGAGCCCTGACAGTGTTCTACACCATGTTTTATAGGTAGGTTCCTAGGAGCCCTGACAGTGTTCTACACTATGTTTTATAGATAGGTTCCTAGGAGCCCTGACAGTGTTCTACACTATGTTTTATAGATAGGTTCCTAGGAGCCCTGACAGTGTTCTACACCATGTTTTATAGTTAGGTTCCTTGGAGCCCTGACAGTGTTCTAAACTATGTTTTATAGATAGTTCCTAGGAGCCCTGACAGTGTTCTACACTATGTTTTATAGATAGGTTCCTAGGAGCCCTGACAGTGTTCTACACTATGTTTTATAGATAGGTTCCTAGGAGCCCTGACAGTGTTCTACACTATGTTTTATAGATAGGTTCCTTAGAGCCCTGACAGTATTCTACACTATGTTTTATAGATAGGTTCCTGGGAGCCCTGACAGTGTTCTACACTATGTTTTATAGATAGGTTCCTAGGAGCCCTGACAGTGTTCTACACTATGTTTTATAGATAGGTTCCTAGGAACCCTGACAGTGTTCTACACTATGTTTTATAGATAGGTTCCTGGGAGCCCTGACAGTATTCTACACTGTTTTATAGATAGGTTCCTAGGAGCCCTAAGAGTGTTATACACTATGTTTTATAGATAGGTTCCTAGGAGCCCTGACAGTGTTCTACACTATGTTTTATAGATAGGTTCCTAGGAGCCCTAAGAGTGTTCTACACTATGTTTTATCTATAGGTTCCTAGGAGCCCTGACAGTGTTCTACACTATGTTTTATAGATAGGTCCCTAGGAGCCTTGACAGTGTTCTACACTATGTTTTATAGATAGGTTCCTAGGAGCCCTGACAGTGTTCTACACTATGTTTTATAGATAGGTTCCTAGGAGCCCTAAGAGTGACCTACACTATGTTTTATCTATAGGTTCCTAGGAGCTCTGACAGTGTTCTACACTATGTTTTATAGATAGGTTCCTAGGAGCTCTGACAGTGTTCTACACTATGTTTTATAGATAGGTTCCTAGGAGCCCTAAGAGTGTCCTACACTATGTTTTATAGATAGGTTCCTAGGAGCCCTGACAGTGTTCTACACTATGTATAATGATCTCATTTCCAGTTCTATTCAAACTTGTTCAACCCGAAATGAATCAGTGACATGAACCACCAGAACTAGAAATGAAACGAATCTTGGAAGGTTCACCCATATCTAGTAGTGGTGTCTTGTATACATTGTAAACCAGTAGAAGTGCAAGATTTTCTCCAAGGAAATGTAGCATGACTAATAGTTTAACTGCTGCCAATATGATCTTGACATTTACAAATGGCTGCTTGCTAAATAAAAACTATGGCCGTCTTCCTATTTACTACAAAATGAACAAAATTGCAAAGTATGAAGGGGCCTCTGTGCTAAATATGTCAAGCTAATTCGTGGTTCACCTTCTCAAAAATCAATCTAAAAGCTAGCTAGGGGTTAAATCAATAATCTTATTGGCTGTGTGCTTGCTTGCCACTGGCTCTGCGATCTTATTTGTCGAAGCTGCTAGAAAGTGAATGTCTTCCATTGTGATACAGGAGAACATCTGCCCTGAACACATCCAAATATGTTCCTGTCAAACCCAATTGATAGGTAATTGGACATGTAGATTGGTGAATTTGAGTAGATGCCATTTAGCTGCCTGAAGAACACAACACCTGCTTATAGCCATGGCTGACAAGCTGCAGATTTTTATATCCATCACCTTTTTAATATAAAGAGTGAAAAAAAAGGATGTTAAAAACTATTTTTAGTTACTCTTTTGGCCAGATTCACACAGGGCAGTTGAACTTGCATATTTATGACCTATCCTTGAACGATCTGTGGGGGTCCAACACCTGGCACCCCTGCTGGTCAGCTGTTTGAAGAGGACATGGCCCTCAAGAGCACTCGGCCTTGTACCTGTGCTGATGACGTCATGTTCATTGGTCATATGGTACAGCAGCATCTCAGCCCCATTCAAGTGAAAAGGGCTGAGCTGCAATACCAAGCACAGCCCCTACAATATGTACAGCACTGTGAAGAGGCTGCAGCACTTACCCGAACGCTGCGGCATCTTCTACTAGCTGATAGTTGGGGTTCCAGCTGTCGGACCCCTAACCATCACATACAGATAACATCTCCCCAGGGTAGGTCATCGATAGCTAAACCCCCGAGAACCCCTTTAATACATTATATAAGTCATGTTTACTAAACACTATAACATTTTTTCCTTGCACAGATAAAGTATGTGTTATCAATTTCCAGGTGAAAATGAAAATTAGAAGCTTCAGAGTAAATTGGATTCCTAAACGGAGCAGATGTTCCAATTTCTAAATCAGCCTAGAAAATGCTGTTTTAATTAAGAGCATAAATAGTGTAAAAACTACCAAAAAACCCTTTTCGGTTCCTCAGACTTGCGTCATGATTATGTGGTGTTAATAGTCATTGTAGTGGTAACTACTACACAAACCAAAAACCTGACTATAGCAATGGTCACTTTTTATGTTTTGTGATCTATTTGGGGAGGGGAGGAAGATCCCCAAAACATTACAATGCTGCAAACTCTGCTGTAGATCACAAAATTACTGTGTCAGTACAAAATTGAGATATAAAGTAATCCCAGTACCTTGTAGGGCTGTCAGCACAGTTTACACTTATGTATTTCTATGTATTCAGGACCACTGCTCCAGTCTTGTAAAAATCATCCTTTTATCCCTATGCAAATGAGACGAAAAGGGCTTTAAGGGCGTGGCTTTCCATTAAGGGGCTTCACTATTTGCTGCTGCTAACTGCTACTCAGCTCCACCCACTAACTGTACTGTGCAAGTCTGATGATGACACACTGCCTCCATCTGAAGCCAGCTGCCTTCACTTCAGACTAGACACAGTACAGTTTTGTGTGCTGAGGCTGAGGAGAGAGATGTCAGTCAACTAGCGGGGGTAGAGATTATCAGTTAGCAGCAGCAGATAATGAAGCCCTTTGATGGAAAGCCACACCCCTAAAGCCCTTTTCTGCTCATTTACATAGGGATAAAAGGACAATTTTTACAAGAATGGAGCAGCGATCCTGAATAAGAAATCCATCATTGTAAACTGTGCTGACAGCCCTACAAGATACTGGAATTAGTAGTATCTCAATTTTGTGCTGACAGACTCCCTTTATATTTTGTTTTATGCCATTGATTTTGACACCTAAGGATTTGTACACAAAGCCATATTATGCCTCCATAAAAGTCTATTGTGTTTCCAGGGGTAGGTCATATGGATGCATACAGATGTTCATTCTCTTCCATACATTGTGACAGGTATCCATAGTATGGACTCTGTGTGTACACTGCATAACACAGAGTATAAGGATTTATTATACCAAAAGCCAAATTTTCTACCCACATTTCTTTATGTCACCATTAATACTCTTGGAAACAATAACAATAAGTCAATGAAGTCTTATTGTATCATTTGCAGAACTCTTCATTTTGTGTTATGTTTTCATTAGCTAAATGAGACACCTATTGATATAAATATAGTGTATAAGTATCAGCATAATAATAATATCCGCCATACATTTATAGAAGCATCTGATAAAACATACTTTTTCCTCTTCTATGTCTAGGTAACGCGTTGTATCGTTGAAGTGCTGTCAAATGCTTTGGCAAAACCCAACGCTCCACCAATTGACCCAGAATGTAAAGAAATCCTTAAAAAAGGTGAGTATTAGAAATGGTATTAACATCATTTCTTGGATGGGGAGCTCCAGTACAGTGTGCAAGAACATGTCGTAGTAAATTATAACTACATTTCTCTTCAGAATACATTTATTACAAGTTGTAATCTCAAGTATGAGACAAATGTTATAGCTGAAGCATTCCAGATTTGGATAATTTCTTCTTACTGGAAATCCATTTACATCAAGCTCTTGAGATGTTCTTGGATTTACAAGTGTAATATGAAGAATAATATGGCATCTTGGCACCATTGTGAATTGTAAGTGGGAGCAGAGCACACTAATAGCTGAGAACTCCATGAGTAGTTGTTATATAATGGGGAGATAACCTACATTCTACATACTCTTACCCACCTGGCAACAAAATGCATGTCATAGCTCACACAAAAGTGCACAAAGATTGCAAGACTGAAAGGAAAGTGAAAAAAATCCCTGAATATTGCCTAACCTTCTCAACCAGATGACCCCCTCAATGACTAGTTGGAGTGTCATAGGGAGGCCCTATATGTGCCCTGTTATCTATCTAGGCTACTGTCCAAGCATTTCCCAGGACTCAACTCTAGGTGGTTTTAGGAGGAAGAACTCAGTTCAGGAACCAACTGGAGGCAATCTGGGGCTGGTAAATGTAGTAGGAATAATGGGTGTTATCAGTGGTGGCCTTAGACCTAACCAGATTGTCCAGGGCTGGTGCAGAGCTGAGGGGGCCTGCAAGGTAACTGATGGTGGTAGTAGTTCCCCCTGGCACATCTTCGGTAGTCTTCGTTCTCTCTGACCCAGGTGGTAGATAGGCCCCTTGAGGGTAAATGCAGGCATAGACACAGTTTGCAGATGAAAACAGGTTGCAACTTTATAAAAGACAATGGCAACCAAAACAGCTTCCAATAACAGACGGAGGTGCAGTTCCACTGTGGGCGTGGGGATGAGCCAGGTTTCCAGCAATGTATTCCCAGAGTAATTATATATTGTACCAATAACTCCAACTTCTCAAACTCTCTACCAATTCAATATACTCCCAGGGTGGCCAAGTCTGTCCTGTCGTAAAGCAAGGTCTACTTTCAAAGGCCTTGGTCGACCTCAGACTCTCCTCAGAAATGGCAATCTCTTTTCTTAGGCTGTCAGCAATATTCTCTCCCTGTCTATGGGCTGCAGCAGTGATATCTTGGGCTTCACCCTCCCCCACCAGTCTCTCTCTGCACAGCTGAAACACTCGTTCCAATTCTTTTTACGCTTTCGATCTGCTCAGGCAGTGACCTTGTTTTGTAAAGGGTTAATTTAATGGTTTAGCTGTATTCTTTCTCTTTATTTTTCTAAGTTTCAACATAATTAGCAAATTCTCATCTTTAGGTTTTGGAGAGGGAGTTATTCCAGCACTGTTGGGCAACATTCACACCTGTTAGTAACAATTATTCAGAGCTAAGGGATCACTTGGAGCCTTGGTATTATGAGTTTGGGGTATTAAGAGTTAAGTGCACTATATAGACACTTATTTCAAGACAAGTCTATGGCAAACCTAGTCTATACCCATCTACATTAGGGGGCTGGGGGGTATAAAAGCCTTATTTAAGTATGTTATTTATCACTATGATGTGCTCTGTAATGCAGCGGTGACAGCTTAGTATACTTGGGGGAGGTGGTAGGCTCCCTTTAAAGGGGTTGTCCGATCAATAGGACAACTGATCATCTGTACAGAGCCACTTCCAGCGCTCACCCTGTAAACAATAAAGAGTGTGAAACAGAAAGCTCCGTCCACTGTATAGCAGCCCAGTATCTTCACTGCAGCTCAACTCCCTTTGACTTCAATGGGAGCTGAGCAACAGCCTTATGGCTAAGGATAGGCCATAAAAAAAGAGCACGGACAACCCCTTTAAGCCCCTGGTACACACCCAGCTTTTACAAACTTACCACCATGTGTAGTTCCATTCATAGAATGGTCTTTTAGCCATTTAGGCTTCATACACATGACCGAGTGTGCAACCTAAGGGAATTCTGATGCAGCCCAGGTATGTTCCGTTCTGATATTTATAGAGCAGGTATAAAATATCGGAACAACCTCCGTCGTGTGCATGAAGCCTAATAAGAACAGATGGATTATAGATTGTAATATTCTTAAACCAAAGAATCCTCTATGTTCTGTGAAAATCAGGTTAAAGCAAAAATTACGTATTGATCTATGAATCATCCTGGTATGTGCTGGAGGGTTTTTGACAATTGGGTTACACAACAGGAAACCTTATCTGTAATTACAAATATCCTTCTTAAACTTGACCTTTTGTGTGGGTCAGTTTAGCACTGATCTCTGCATTTTATGGTCATTCTTCCTTTAATATCTTCTCTGCCCTATGTAGCATGCAAAATGTGCCGAGTGCATAGCTTTGTATGCAAAGCCAAACAGAGCTCCAGTGAACAAGCAGCATTGCTGGACCAGAAGACTTCTCGTGCTCGCGCTGCTCACAATCCCGAGGGGTTACATTTGCCATATGTCATTATGTCATTACAGGCTGAAGTATTGCGGCTAATGTACATTAACTCCTTACTGTACTGTTATTTGCCTCAAAAATAAAGAGCACACAATGTTAAAATTTAATGGGATGGCTGCGCCGTAATCCAAGGAAAAAAAAAATATTAGTTCAGCCAGCCAATATTAACCCAAGGCTAAGCTTCACAGAAAGAAGCCAGAGAGAATAATGACTGTGTTTAGCAGCCTTTGAAGGGTAGCATGTACAAGACACCATGTTAATGGGAATAAGGGAAGTCTGTTCACTTTTCTTGATACTGTAGATGACTTAACGGGCTCATGAGCCTTGTCTGCATATAGCCAATGGCATATATAGACCTCCCAACTGGGCCTCCAGGGTGGCAGCTTTGTGGATGCAGGCAGGGCAGCTCCTTCTAGACGGAACTGAACAGGGCAAAGAGATGTAAATAGGAAATAAGAGTATATCTGGAAGCTTCTGGGCCCCAATGCAAAATCTGTAATACTGCTGCTACCATTTGTGACTGCTACTTCTGCAGCACCCTGTGGTACAACAGTCAATAGTGGTTTAGATTGTCTAGTATCATATCTAACAGCTACTCGAGAGCAGGATATAATATAGGGAGAGAAGCTGAGCTCTGTGATATATAGGGTTATATGATAGAGGAGAGAAGCTGAGCTCTGTGATATATAGGGTTATATGATAGAGGAGAGAAGCTGAGCTCTGTGATATATAAGGTTATATGATAGAGGAGAGAAGCTGAGCTCTGTGATATATAGAGTTATATGATAGAGGAGAGAAGCTGAGCTCTGTGATATATAGGGTTATATGAGAGAGGAGAGAAGCTGAGCTCTGTGATATATAGGTTATATGACAGAGGAGAGAAGCTGAGCTCTGTGATATATAGGGTTATATGACAGAGGAGAGAAGCTGAGCTCTGTGATATATAGGATTATATGATAGAGAGAAGCTGAGCTCTGTGACATATAGGTATATATGATAGAGGAGAGAAGCTGAGCTCTGTGATATATAAGGTTATATGATAGAGGGAGAGAAGCTGAGCTGTGTGATATATAGGGTTATATGATGGAGGAGAGAAGCTGAGCTCTGTGATATATAGGGTTATATGATGGAGGAGAGAAGCTGAGCTCTGTGATATATAGTGTTATATGGTAGAAGAGAGAAGCTGAGCTCTGTGATATATAGGGTTATATGATGGAGGAGAGAAGCTGAGCTCTGTGATATATAGAGTTATATGATAGAGGAGAGAAGCTGAGCTCTGTGATATATAGGATTATATGATAGAGGGAGAGAAGCTGAGCTCTGTGATATATAGGGTTATATGATAGAGGAGAGAAGCTGAGCTCTGTGATATATAGGGTTATATGATAGAGGAGAGAAGCGGAGCTCTGTGATATATAGGGTTATATGATAGAGGAGAGAAGCTGAGCTCTGTGATATATAAGGTTATATGATAGAGGAGAGAAACTGAGCTCTGTGATATATAGGTTAGATGATAGAGGAGAGAAGCTGAGCTCTGTGACATATAGGGTTATATGATAGAGGAGAGAAGCTGAGCTCTGTGATATATAGGGTTATATGATAGAGGAGAGAAGCTGAGCTCTGTGATATATAGGGCTATATGATAGAGGGAGAGAAGCTGAGCTCTGTGATATATAGGGTTATATGATAGAGGAGAGAAGCTGAGCTCTGTGATATATAGGGCTATATGGTAGAGGGAGAGAAGCTGAGCTCTGTGATATATAGGGCTATATGATAGAGGGAGAGAAGCTGAGCTCTGTGATATATAGGGTTATATGATAGAGGAGAGAAGCTGAGCTCTGTGATATATAGGGCTATATGGTAGAGGGAGAGAAGCTGAGCTCTGTGATATATAGGGTTATATGATAGAGGAGAGAAGCTGAGCTCTGTGATATATAGGGCTATATGATAGAGGGAGAGAAGCTGAGCTGTGTGATATATAGGGTTATATGATAGAGGAGAGATACTGAGCTGTGTGATATATAGGGTTATATGAGAGAGGAGAGAAGCTGAGCTCTGTGATATATAGGATTATATGATAGAGGAGAGAAGCTGAGCTCTGTGATATATAGGGTTATATGATAAAGGAGAGAAGCTGAGCTGTGTGATATATAGGGCTATATGATAGAGGGAGAGAAGCTGAGCTCTGTGATATATAGGGTTATATGATAGAGGAGAGAAGCTGAGCTCTGTGATATATAGGGCTATATGATAGAGGGAGAGAAGCTGAGCTGTGTGATATATAGGGTTATATGATAGAGGAGAGAAGCTGAGCTGTGTGATATATAGGGTTATATGAGAGAGGAGAGAAGCTGAGCTCTGTGATATATAGGGTTATATGATAGAGGAGAGAAGCTGAGCTCTGTGATATATAGGGCTATATGATAGAGGGAGAGAAGCTGAGCTCTGTGATATATAGGATTATATGATAGAGGAGAGAAGCTGAGCTCTGTGATATATAGGGTTATATGATAAAGGAGAGAAGCTGAGCTCTGTGATATATAGGGCTATATGATAGAGGGAGAGAAGCTGAGCTCTGTGATATGTAGGGTTATATGATAGAGGAGAGAAGCTGAGCTGTGTGATATATAGGGTTATATGAGAGAGGAGAGAAGCTGAGCTCTGTGATATATAGGGTTATATGATAGAGGAGAGAAGCTGAGCTCTGTGATATATAGGGCTATATGGTAGAGGGAGAGAAGCTGAGCTCTGTGATATATAGGGTTATATGATAGAGGAGAGGAGCTGAGCTCTGTGATATATAGGGCAAGGGGAGAGAGGGGCGGGGGTATATGATAGAGGGAGAGAAGCTGAGCTGTGTGATATGTAGGGTTATATGAGAGAGGAGAGAAGCTGAGCTCTGTGATGGGTGGGGGAGAGCGGGCTTGTGATATAGGATTATATGATAGAGGAGAGAAGCTGAGCTCTGTGATATATAGGGTTATATGATAAAGGAGAGAAGCTGAGCTCTGTGATATATAGGGCTATATGATAGAGGGAGAGAAGCTGAGCTCTGTGATATGTAGGGTTATATGATAGAGGAGAGAAGCTGAGCTGTGTGATATATAGGGTTATATGAGAGAGGAGAGAAGCTGAGCTCTGTGATATATAGGATTATATGATAGAGGAGAGAAGCTGAGCTCTGTGATATATAGGGCTATATGATAGAGGGAGAGAAGCTGAGCTCTGTGATATATAGGATTATATGATAGAGGAGAGAAGCTGAGCTCTGTGATATATAGGGTTATATGATAGAGGAGAGAAGCTGAGCTCTGTGATATATAGGGCTATATGGTAGAGGGAGAGAAGCTGAGCTGTGTGATATATAGGGTTATATGATAGAGGAGAGAAGCTGAGCTCTGTGATATATAGGGCTATATGGTAGAGGGAGAGAAGCTGAGCTGTGTGATATATAGGGTTATATGATAGAGGAGAGAAGCTGAGCTCTGTGATATATAGGGCTATATGGTAGAGGGAGAGAAGCTGAGCTCTGTGATATATAGGGTTATATGATAGAGGAGAGAAGCTGAGCTGTGTGATATATAGGGTTATATAATAGAGAAGAGAAGCAGAGCTCTGTGATATATAGGATTATATGATAGAGGAGAGAAGCTGAGCTCTGTGATATACAGTCATATGAAAAAGTTTGGGCACCCCTATTAATCTTAATCATTTTTAGTTCTAAATATTTGGGTGTTTGCAACAGCCATTTCAATTTGATATATCTAATAACTGATGGACACAGTAATATTTCAGCATTGAAATGAGGTTTATTGTACTAACAGAAAATGTGCAATATGCATTAAACCAAAATTTGACTGGTGCAAAAATTTGGGTACCCTTATCATTTTATTGATTTGAATACTCCTAACTACTTTTTACTGACTTACTGAAGCACAAAATTGGTTTTGTAACCTCACTGAGCTTTGAACTTCATAGCCAGGTGTATCCAATCATGAGAAAAGGTATTTAAGGTGGCCAATTGCAAGTTGTTCTCCTATTTGAATCTCCTCTGAAGAGTGGCATCATGGGCTCCTCAAAACAACTCTCAAATGATCTGAAAACAAAGATTGTTCAACATAGTTGTTCAGGGGAAGGATACAAAAAGTTGTCTCAGAGATTTAACCTGTCAGTTTCCACTGTGAGGAACATAGTAAGGAAATGGAAGACCACAGGGACAGTTCTTGTTAAGCCCAGAAGTGGCAGGCCAAGAAAAATATCAGAAAGGCAGAGAAGAAGAATGGTGAGAACAGTCAAGGACAATCCACAGACCACCTCCAAAGAGCTGCAGCATCATCTTGCTGCAGATGGTGTCACTGTGCATCGGTCAACAATACAGCACACTTTGCACAAGGAGAAGCTGTATGGGAGAGTGATGCGAAAGAAGCCGTTTCTGAAAGCACGCCACAAACAGAGTCGCCTGAGGTATGCAAAAGCACATTTGGACAAGCCAGCTTCATTTTGGAAGAAGGTCCTGTGGACTGATGAAACAAAGATTGAGTTGTTTGGTCATACAAAAAGGCGTTATGCATGGCGTCCAAAAAACACAGCATTCCAAGAAAAACACTTGCTACCCACTGTAAAATTTGGTGGAGGTTCCATCATGCTTTGGGGCTGTGTGGCCAATGCCAGCACCGGGAATCTTGTTAAAGTTGAGGGTCGCATGGATTCAACTCAGTATCAGCAGATTCTTGAGAATAATGTACAAGAATCAGTGACGAATTTGAAGTTACGCCGGGGATGGATATTTCAGCAAGACAATGATCCAAAACACAGCTCCAAATCTACTCAGGCATACATGCAGAGGAACAATTACAATGTTCTGGAATGGCCATCCCAGTCCCCAGACCTGAATATCATTGAACATCTGTGGGATAATTTGAAGCGGGCTGTCCATGCTCAGTGACCATCAAACTTAACTGAACTGGAATTGTTTTGTAAAGAGGAATGGTCAAAAATACCTTCATCCAGGATCCAGGAACTGATTAAAAGCTACAGGAAGCGACTAGAGGCTGTTATTTTTGCAAAAGGAGGATCTACTAAATATTAATGTCACTTTTCTGTTGAGGTGCCCATACTTTTGCACCGGTCAAATTTTGGTTTATTGCATATTGCACATTTTCTGTTAGTACAATAAACCTCATTTCAATCCTGAAATATTACTGTGTCCATCAGTTATTAGATATATCAAATTGAAATGGCTGTTGCAAACACCCAAATATTTAGAACTAAAAATGATTAAGATTAATAGGGGTGCCCAAACTTTTTCATATGACTGTATATTTATATGATTTGGAGCAGAATTTTTGAATATAAAGCGGAGCAAATCCTTACAGGACTCTTAGGAGAGACACTGAGAGTCCTGATTACTACACCTACTGATTGTCTGTGTAAATGCCTATAGAGGAAAATCTGTCAATTAGGCTGTGTGGGCAGAGTATTGGATGGCTGTGTACAGGAGCTGTAGTGCACTGTGATCTCTTCATTGTATACAATGGTCCATACACTATACACTCTAGTGGCTGTTTTGGGTATTACAGCTTTGTCCCCTTTAAGTAAAGCAATAAACCATATATTGTATTATTTTAAAAAAAAACCTTTTTCTACACTTCAGACTTTCACTTACACAAATATGATTTTCTGGCTTTGTATGATGAGCTTAAAATACCGCTCATGGTAAACATGGCAAAATTTCATCCTGTATCCAGGTTACGCTGCCGCCCCCAGAATCATACATACACCATCATAGATCTGTTTGCACTGAAGTATCCAACTTTGTTGTTTGTGAAATAATTAGCTACTATGACGCAAAGAAACAACTGAGTTATTCCTGTCTGAAGTTAGTGGATGCCGTGCGCACAGCTTTCACTCTAAAATAACAGCAAAGAACAGATTTTGCAGGATACAAGCTTGTGGATATCAACATGGTGTAGGAAAATCAATATTAATATCTGTGTGATCATCACATGACCGGGACAGATTTTATCCACTAGAAGTAAGCAATGAAGGTTCTAGATGAACGGATATAAGCAGAGATCTTAAAAATTATGATAAATTGATATTGAAATTATTTTATAAACTTGTATTATCGTTTAAACAGGTGTATATTGTCAGACCTCCATTACAAGGATGCTTTATTGGGCACAGGTTCTGACATTGTAGTTTTGTAGCAGTTTTTTCTTGAACCAAAGCCAGAAGAGGATTAGGAGAAAATGGGAACTACAAAGGAAGGACGTATAGCTGTCCTTCTTGGTGGCTCCATTTCTGCATTTGGCTTAAAAGACTACATTAAAAAAAATGCCATGTGTAAAACCAACCTTAAAGGGAACCAGTCATCAGCATATAGCTCCCCCTAACTGCCACTAATCTGTTATCTATTACAGTGACAGGTTCACAATGATGATCATTTTACGTATTATTTGTCATTCTTTGCCTATGTCATGTGTGCACAAATATATTGACTAACCGGCTAAAATTGCAGCCTCCATGTGAAAGCATGGAAAAAGCAGAGTAAATAGACACATGACACCAGGGATCAGACAGGCTTCCCCATATGAGCAAGCACCGTTCATGACAGGGGACAACCTATAGATCAGAGATCAGTATAAAAAGCTGAGGCAGAAATAGAAGGTGTCCATTTTGTGGGGAGAGATTAGAGAGATGGGGTCTCAGACAGGGAGACTGGTAGAGACAGCAAATAAAAGAAAGATAACACAACATTGGGGATTCTGGGGATGTGTATTGTAAGGTTTGGAGACTTTGATTTAACACGTTTTTATTTGTTTGTTTGCAGAGACATATAAGGGCTTAATTTTATCAAGACAAATTGTACTTTATAGTGGTACCATTTAATATTCCATATGATGTACTGGGAACTTTTCAGGGTTTTTTAAAATATTTTTTACTTTTATTTTTAGACAACCTAGGGGATCTTGAAGCCCAGGGGGGTCTGATCACTAGTACAATACACTGCAATGCTAATGCGTTGCAATGGATTGTAAAATCATTAGCCTGTAATATAACTATGCTAATGACTAGCCTGGGAGCTTTCAATAGGCTCCCGGCTGTCAATGCAATCGATTGCTGCCACTGTTTATGATTCTGGAGGTCGGTGATCATCACAAACATGGTGATGCGCATGCGCCGGCAGTAAGTAAATCACATTTGACTAAGGGTTAAAGGTTAATGTCTGCGATCAGAGCGGGTTCTGATTACAGGCATTACTGCTGGGTTTCCGCTGTGTAGTACATCAGAGAATCAGTGGTAATGTCAGCCGCTCAGCTCCTAGAGTAAACATGTATAGTAATAGGACAGCGGATATCAGGAAAGAGTCTGTCATACTGTGTGTCAGAGGCATTTCCATCACAATTCTCAGTGTCAAAACATTTCAATTCAATGTGTACTGTGTCCAAGAACAGACAATTTAGTCACATCAGACTCTTATGGTAAATATCTAGTGTGAACACTGCGTATATACAGTATATATAATTTGTCCCCAGACAATGCAGGTTTTCATTACAGTTAATAGCCCTTCTGTTTAGTGGATTGATACATACACTGATATCTCTCAGATGTAGATAGATGAGTCACAGGTCTATTATATTCTGTATATGAAGTGGTTTATTAACTACCCATAATGCTTTGCAACTCTTCATAGCCTTCACATCTGTAAGTCACTGCATAGAAAACGCTAAAAACAAACACGCAGGAAGATTTTATGTCTCATTAGTAAAAGTGTGATTTATTTTAATGAAGTTTGGACCTTTCTTACACCCGTGTGTGGGCTTGTAATAATCTCTGATGAAAGCGATGATTTATACCGTGATTATCCATGAGAGAAATAGCAATTCAGGTTTCCTTACCATTGCCGGCCTTAAATGTGTTAACTATTGTTACAGTGTATTGTGAATGTTACCTTTTTAGGGACGATAACTGGTAAGTTTTACACATATAAACCATCCTAATGTATCGGGAGTGGATTAAATAGAGATCACTTACACTAAGTTGTTGACATTTTATGTTTTTGGCTACATGAGTTGACCCTAAGCTTCTACACATCTAGTCAAAGAGGAAAACCTTGACAAATGGTAATTTAGTGTCTACCCTATATCATGGTAGGATTCCATTTATGTTCGCCATACATACCTGTAATATTTCATTGTTGCTTAAAGGGAGTCTATCACCTATATCATGTATTTTAATCTACTGCCATAGTAATGTTGGTGTTCTAAATTCAAGTCCAGGCATACCTTATATGTGGAGATTATCCTGCCAGGTTTCGTGTAATAACCGTTTTTATGTTTATGCAAATGAGGCTCATAGAGCACAGGGGGCATTCACTTGCTTCCCGAAGCACAGCCATGTCATCACAAATAACGCCCATCCATCACTGTAGTCTGGGCACCTCATCTTCTTCAGACATGTGTCATTCACAGCAAGTTATGGAGCTGAGCACTGGAATCCCGCGCATGCGCAGTACGCGCAGTTATTTCGGGTCGCGGCCGAGCATGCTGTGCAGTATAAGTGCACTGAGCATGTGCAGTATGCTCGGCTGCAACCCAAAGTAGCTGAACATACTGCGCATGCGCGGGATTCCAGTGCTCAGCTCCATAACTTGCTGTGAATGACATAGGTCTGAAGACTAGATAATAATATATTATCCCGCACCTGACACCCGGCACTCGCATTGCTGCTGAATGGAGCAGGAAGCAGACAGCTCTGTCACTACAGCTTCTGTGGGGGGACAGGGTGTTCTGATAATGATAACCTACCCTTAGGATTGGTCATCAATATTATTAGGCCTGATAAGCCCCCTAATTCAGCTCATGGTGATCTGACCTTCCGCTGCAGCTCTGCTTCCTCAGATTGGCTGCTGTGTTTCAGCACAAGTCTATCACAGGCTCACCAGGATGTCGGTGTTTGTAGAGCTGGCTTCCATTACTGCAAGAACAATTGTTTTCCAGAAAGAATGACTATACAGTGACATGATCATTACTGATCGACCAATATTAGGTAATTGTCATACAGATACTGAGGAAAAGAGGCTTAGTAAGGGAAGTCTGGAAGGTCACGTTATGATAGAATATCAGTTTATGATATATTCTATATTAAAGGGCTATTGCCATCTTGTCAAATTGAGACTCCATCAAAGGGCAACACATCACATTTAACCAAGCCTAGGGCTAGGCATATATGTTAGACTTTTTACATAGTTGAATTTGTGCTCAGCATTTTCTCTATATATTTCATTTAGCTACAAATACATTAATTTTAGAAGCAGAAAATAGGAATCCGGGGAGCACCTAAAGGATAATCACTAATGGTGCAAAAGCTCAGCTTGGACCCCCCTGCACAATTCTCACAACCATTAGCCATGTTTTATCTGACCATTTTAGCTGCATTTACATTTCCTTTTTCTTTCTCTATTTGTGTTCAGGCTGCTATGAAGACTTGATCATGACATGTCTGTGCACACAAGCTTCCCATCATTCCCAATTCCCGTTGGTGCCCCCACATATCAGTCATGCCCCCTTTTATGCCATAGTCTTCCCCACGGAATCCCTCCTTGACTATATGCTGCTGACTAATTGCTGCTTTTTTGCCTTGAAAGGGTTACATTTCTCCTTCTGACAGTGGAAGGCTGTGTATCATAAATCATATCAATCCATTGCACCAGAGGGCAGGGGGAATAAATTTACGATGGACAGACTGTCAGCCATCAAAGGAAATCACAGAGGAGACCAAAGAAGTTTATCTAGCCCTTGGCTTGTGGTCCAAGTCACAGCTATAGTTGTGCCAGAGGAGCAAATATTATAGGCATGTAATAAATCGTATACATACACAAAATACACCTTTTGGAGATGTCCCATAAAATTGGAAACTTCTTTGTATCTCTTCTGTCATTTATAGTTGGGCAGGGCATTCAGCATCTAGAAGGATTTGCTGTAGTCCTTTGTATAGTATCAACTGTAATGTCAGATATAAAGAACAATACTAAACCCTGTAGTAGAATATCAATAAGCTGTATTATGGAGGAATTGGACACTTACTTATTTCCAAACTTCTCTTCTAGGCAGTCAACACAATATGGATGAAAAAGAAGAAGAAACAAGAAACATTAAGGATCTTGACAGTGTAGATAAACACCAATATGAAAGCAGTGAAGAAGTAAAACAAGGTTTACAAAAAGAAGAAGAGAAGCGGCACCATGCAGAAGATGAAAGCAAAGAGGAAAATGAAGAAGAAAAAAAGACATGTAGAAGATAAAGAGGAGAGCACTGGACACTCCAAAGAAAGGGACTTTGCTCATAATGATGATGAGGAGGAGGAGGATGAGGAGGAAAGAGGGGATCCCAAAAATCATCATGAGAAAGAAGAAATCGAAAAAAAGGACAAATATCATCATGATGATTCACAAGAAGCCAAGCATGATATCTTTGATAAAAAAGTTCACCAGGCATCTAAAAGTGTTGAAGAATTCTCAGAGGAAGATGAGGAACCAAAACATTTAGAAGAAATCATGAAAAGACACCCTGTAAATCAAGGTCCAAAAGAACCATTTTTCCACTTTGACAAATACCATTCAGCTCACTCTGATGAAATGTCTGAAGAATCTGATGAAAAGGAAGAAGAGAGAAAAAGAAGTTATAATCCTAAGCATGAAGATTTTGTCCGAAGATTCCTTGATTATGAGGAGAAGAGAAGCCATCAAGGGGAACAAATGAATCACCTGGTTTCTGATGAAGATCTGTTTCACTACAGGGGACCGAAATCACACTATGGTCAGAACACTTTGGAGAATCACCTAAAGAATAATTATGAGAAGAGAACACACCACGAGAGAGAAAACTCTGAAGAGTCACGAGAGAAGAGGTACCACCACCAAGACAGCGAGGAAGAGAAAGACCACCATGAGAGCAATGAGGAAAGCAATGAGAGAGAGTTAGTGGACCATCATTATGAAGACAAAAAACATCATTTAGAAATAAAGAGGTGGCCAATTCAGAAAAATACTCCACCAAATTATGAACAGAGCAATGAAGAGAGTGAAGAAAGCAAGGAAGATATTGAGAAACGTCATAAAGACGATAGACTAGAGAGACAAGAACTCTACAATAAACTGAAACATCGTCTCCAGGGCAGTGAAGAAGACAGATCATATAAACCAGAAAAGAAGCAAGAAGACAAAAGACACTATATAGGTGATGAAATGGTGGATGAGATGAAAAGATATTATCCAGAATTGTCTTATGAGCAGAACATAAGACATTATAATGACAAAAATGCAGATGACTTTAATTACCCTGCCACTGACAAGTACAAGAGACGTCACTCTGAAGAAGACACCAGGTCGTTCAGCAAATATGCCGTTCCTAATGACCCTTTCAGGTGGAAGAACAGATATTTTGAGAACGATGATAACAGTGAAGAAGAGAGAAAGAGAAGTTTGCAGACCAAAAATTTGTTTCCAGACTATGATGATTATGACTTATGGGGGAAAAAGCAGTTCCTTGATGACATAAACCATGAATATGGAGAAAAAAGGAATCCGCTCAAAAACTCCAGGTTTGAAGAAAAAAGGCAATATGACAGAATGGATGAACTGGCTCAACTACTTAACTACAAGAAAAAATCCGTTGAGTTTCCAGATTTCTATGATTCAGAAGAAATAAAAAAGCGCCATTATAATGATCGGAGCATACTGCACCAAAGGCCTTTGACAGAAGAAGAGGTAAATAATATAACTCTATATAGAGGTTCTCTGTCTGTAAGGGTGCCTGCATACTGTCTTATCACAGAATCATGGGGGTCTGACTGCTGGGACTCCCATCGATCACAAGAACAGGGGTTCTGTATACCCCTGTATAACTAGAATGTTTGGGCGGTATACACACTGCTGCTCCATTCAGTCTCTTATGGTACAATTTACTTTAGCGAAGCACCCTTATAGACTTCTCTTTGGCAAACTTAGGACGCATTCACACGACGCGTTTCATTGGCCTTGTGCTAGACGTTGTATAAACACATCCCATAGATTTTAATGGATCTAGTTCCACAACCTTTGTTTTATCGATCCATATGAATGATCCGAGAAAAAAATAGAACAAGCTATTTCATGCCACGATTTCACAGAACCTTCAATAGACTCATGTCTAGAAGGGATCTGTGAATGTACACTTGTTAAAAAAGTGTCTCACGCCCGACTGCTCGACACTGCCGTGTGAACATAGCCATACATAGGTGAATGGAACAGCAAAGAGCATGCCCCTATTCTTGTGATTGTGGGGATCGGCAGCAGTCAGACACCAATGGATAAGTGAAATGTTTAAAAAAAAAAAAAAACCTGGTACAACCCCCTTTAGTTTCGGCCTTCTTGACACTTATGTTTGAGCTGAAGACCTGACTTGAGACAGTCTTCTTGCTATGGATATGTTGCCTGAACATGATGCACACTCAGTCCTGTGCATGAGGTCTTACACTTAGTATTACAATGTCTAGCTCTTAGATTCCGAGTGTTGAGGCAGGACATTGCTCTGGAGCAGAATTGTGGTTTCCATGAGGCTGGAGTAGGAGTAAGGGTTCCCCAGGTTATGTCAGGGCTTCCCCCCTTGTAATGAATATTGTGGATCACCACTTCAAGAACATCTTTCCTATCGCCATTGTTGCGGTGACAGATACACTTTAGGATATACTGAACATCCATTACATCTACTGCTTCTGAGTCTGGGGATTTCATTGACATGTAGAATCTGTCACCATTATAGACACAGTTGGAGCAGGAATCCATCAAGTGACTGAATTAATCGGATGGTAAGAGGCGAGCCGAGGGACGTCAGCTTGAAAAGTTAATGTATTGTACTGTTCAACCGCAATATACCGCCCGCACCATCTATATCACAAGGTGGTTCAGACCGTGCAATATAGATGTAATGAGAGGGCCCCTCCTAAGGAATGGCCAGCATTGACACTTCGGGGGAAATTTATTAAGAGAGACACTTTGGAGAGAATTTATTAACAGAGGCACGTCGTGCGCTAATCTTAATCTTTTAAGCGCTGGCGGAAATGTGGCGCAATTATTAAGAGGCTTCAGATGCACCATGGGAGGTCCAGTGTGCCAGAATTATAATCTACGCCAGTATAACTCACATCAGTTTTCTGCCTTGATTCCGGCCATTCTTCACCTACTTTTTCACGCATACAATCATGTGCCAAAAATGCGCCACTTTTCTGTGGTAACTTTAATAAATTCCCCCTTTGTGCCCCCCAAGGAAATGTTTCATTGCGTTGTTGTATCGGCACAAATTCTTAGACATCTCTTTCCCAAAATGCCACAACCTGAAGAGTAGCTGGGGTAGATTTCTACTATCATTTACACCAGTTTTCTATCATAAACCATAATAAATTTGTCGGGCTCTGGTAACCCGGCCTCCCCCTACCCACAGCATGCACACACGAGTTGGTGAATTGAGTTTGGTGACTTTTTGACACTAGGTCACTGGTGCACATGGATTGATGCTCTTACACCATAATGGTCCAGCAGAAGATACTCACATTTGATGTATACTGTGGTCTATTTCCTAGTGGTTTTTGGTGGCCCAAGGAACTGTCTAGGCATTTATGTCACCCCCAAGGGCCTACCCTTACGATGGCTTGGATCTGCTATTTGGCTCAGTATCTTCATGTGCCATTGATTATATATGGAGACTCCCAGGTATTTCTGTACGAATCGGTGTCCTTATAAAAGGCATATTGGGTGGCACATGGGGTTCCTTCGACTATTTTAAATGGATCCATAGGAACTTCCACGCATACACTTTGCTTTATTCACATATACAACTATAGATACAATATAACACCTGATGGATTCTAGTGCTGTGAGCTATTAGATATAAGTGTTTGTAAATTTTCTATATTTCCTTTGCAGGAAAAGGAATTGGAGAATCTGGCTATTATGGATCTGGAGTTGCAGAAGATTGCCGAAAAGCTTAGCAATAACCGAAAAGGCTGAAACAAAGTGAGCTGCAATACCTGAAGCTGAAAGCGACACTATATTTAGCTGAAAACATTCCTTCCTACATTCCTTGTCACTGCCTCTTCAGAAGAGAAACAATTTATTTAGTTGAGACAAGCAAAATGTAGTTCATTATTCACAAATAGTATTTTACACTGTCGAAAATGTCTGTTCTGACTTTTGCTGTTGATACAAAGATAAATGACATATATTCATACGTATAGAAGAGACATTTTACTATGCTTGTGGAATTGTTTTTGTGGAATTGTACTTTAATACATCTTTGTCTTGAGATTTGAAATAATAAAAGCAAAGAGAATCTTGTTGTGATGGTCTTGTTATTTTGCCAGCGATCATCCTCATATAGATAGACCCACTAAAATATATGTTACGAGAGATATGTATAGAAATGGTTTCCACTAACTTAGGGGCTGTCCACATGTCGGATTTTGATGCTGAATTTGTCAAGCAGAAAATATCAGTTTCAGGAATTTGAAGCAGTTTTTTCTGCTTGACAAAACCCGATGCAGATTTTGACTCAGAATTTAAAGTGGAAGTTGGAGAAGAGTGACACTGTATTTAGCCTATTTTGCCTTTCTTGGGCAGAGCCAAATTCCACAAGCAGATTTTCTTGCAGAATTTGCCAAATTCGGTGACCAAATTTCACATCAAATTCTGCATCAACAAAAAATGTATATTTTCCATCTCCCATGCATTTTAATGGGAGTTTTCAGGCGGGAAGCCTATTTTCATCAGCTGACAGAAAAAAAAATCAGCTACTGCCTCCCATTGAAATAAATGGGAGGCTGATTATTGGTGGATTTTGAGGCGGATTCCGCCTCAAATTCCTACAAGTGAACACTGCCTAATTATCCTGTGTCTGACAGTAGAACAAAAAGATTGTTCAGCCGAGACCTGGGCTAACCTTTTCCCCCTCAGTCAGGCCAAAAATGGAGCAGAATAGGAGAAGACTAACCTTTATTTTTTGCAGGATTTCTATTAAACTGCAGCATTTTCTGCATGTTCCTCAAACAACAGTAATAAGATCATCTTCTCTATACTTGTATAATTTATTTCTAAGCTTTCAACATTGGTCTTTTTCAGCCTATGCTCCCACTATAATGCCATGAAAAAAAATCCACGTTATTATCAGGCAGGTCAGCTCTTTTCAGGACACGGTCTCCTGTCATTTGGGGCATATGCGATAATAGAACAGGGACTGTGCAACAATACTCAATAGAGTGGCCTTCTAAAGGCAATGCGGCCATACACCTTCAATCTTTATTTGAGCCACATTGTGATCTCAACATCATCCAGTCTGTCTGGGATGACATGAAGAGACAGAAGGATTGGAGCAAGCCAACATCCACAGAAGATCTGTGCTTAGTTCTCCAAGATGGTGGGAACAACCTCCCTGCCCAGTTCCTTCGAAAATGGTCTGTAAGTACCGAGAAGAACTGATGGAAGGCAAAGGGTAAAGGTCACACCAAATATTGATGGGATTTGCATTTCTCTTCTTCATTCACTTCATTATGTTGACAAAAAATAAACTATTAACCCTTCTATTTTTGAAGACTTTCTTACTTTTGCAGCATTTTTTCCACACTTGCCTAAATCTTTTCCACAGTACTGTGTGACTGGACCTAGTCATGTCGAATTCAGTTCAGCTGCTCTGCATTCAGGCCAGTAAATCTGGCCAATACATGGACTGCTTTTCCCACACCAGACATGGCCACGGTTTATTATTGCTTTATTTCTGCTAGAAAATGTAACATCCAGCTATGCGTAGCTTCAGGAGCTAACAAACCTGATGAATCTATTCTACAGGGACAAATAAACATTTAGCCTTGAGAACTGATGTAACCCAAGGCACAAGAGTAGTTTTTCTATTTCTTTATATTAACAAAAGTAGAATTACATTGACCACTATACCAGTCATCCCACGAACAAACATTATTATTTTTCAATCAATATATTTTTGATGTGTGGGAGGAAACGCACAGAAACACCAGAAAAAATATAAGCTCTATGCAGATGGTCAAATAGAACGCAAGACCCCAGAGCAGCAGCGCCAACCACTGAGCCATGTTGCCTTATGGTGGCTCAGCTTTTAATTCAGCAGGAAAAAACATGTTCCAATGGACTCCATATGTATTTTCCTGCATATACTGCAATGCACAAAGATTGTGCAGCTATGCTGTATACTAAGGAGCCGTAAGACTTCATAAGCCTTACAAGTAAGACTGCAGTCATATATTTAGAAAAATATACCGTACGTTTTCATTTGTTTTTGTTTTTAAAGAGCACCTTTCACCACCTCTAGTTCTGATCACCTATTAATAGCTGCTGCTCCACTGATTCCAGCACAGTAGAAATTTTTTCTCTAGCCCCCACCATTCCTGAGCAATGAATGCTGTTAGTTTTGGTGCCTGATGTGCTGTTTAGTCAACAACAGACAAGGGAGCAAAATTCAGAGCTCCAGTCAGAGGCAGCCAGTGTCAGAGCTTAGAGTCACACCCCCTTGCCTGCTCCAGCTCAACACCGTTCACCTGACAGTAGAGAAACTAAATAGCATATCAGACACCAAAATTAACACCATATGTTTTGACCGAGGCTTGTGTATTACTCTCGCAGTCCACCATAGATTTTCTGGTCTGGTCCTTAGCCTGCAAGTGCACATGTTTTCTGACATCTTGATCTAGAGTTGCAACCTGGGTCCCAAACTACCAAATCCATCCTGCCTTGAAGCAGGCTCTGGTAAATACCAATGAGAGGCAGAATGGGGCTGAATCCGCCTCAAAAAACACCTCCCCCATTCATTTCAACAGGAGTCAGTAGAAGATTTTTTTCAGAGGGAAAAAAAACATGACCTATCTTCAGGTGGATTCTGCCTTAAAAACCCTTTCAAATGATCTTCCCCTGCACTGTGAGGTGCTGTAGATGACCATCTCCCTACATCGTGCTACGAGGTGCTGTAGATGATCTTCTCCCTACATCGTGCTACGAGGTGCTGTAGATGATCTTCTCCCTACATCGTGGTACGAGGTGCTGTAGATGATCTTCTCCCTACATCGTGCTACGAGGTGCTGTAGATGATCTTCCCCTGCACTGTGCTACGAGGTGCTGTAGATGATCTTCTCCCTACATCGTGCTATGAGGTGCTGTAGATGATCTTCTCCCTACATCGTGCTATGAGGTGCTGTAGATGATCTTCTCCCTATATCATGTTATGAGGTGCTGTAGATGATCTTCGCCCTACATCGTGCTATGAGGTGCTGTAGATGATCTTCCCCTGCACTGTGCTATGAGGTGCTGTAGATGATCTTCCCCTGCACTGTGCTATGAGGTGCTGTAGATGATCTTCTCCCTACATCGTGCTATGAGGTACTGTAGATGATCTTCTCCCTACATCGTGCTATGAGGTGCTGTAGATGATCTTCTCCCTATATCATGTTATGAGGTGCTGTAGATGATCTTCTCCCTACATCGTGCTATGAGGTGCTGTAGATGATCTTCCCCTGCACTGTGCTATGAGGTGCTGTAGATGATCTTCTCCCTACATCGTGCTATGAGGTGCTGTAGATGATCTTCTCCCTACATCGTGCTATGAGGTGCTGTAGATGATCTTCTCCCTATATCATGTTATGAGGTGCTGTAGATGATCTTCTCCCTACATCGTGCTATGAGGTGCTGTAGATGATCTTCCCCTGCACTGTGCTATGAGGTGCTGTAGATGATCTTCTCCTTACATCATGCTATGAGGTGCTGTAGATGATCTTCTCCCTTCACTGTGCTAGGAGATGCAGAAGACAATCTTCTTGTGACCTGGCCAAGCAGTGATCATGCATGCAATTGATATCAAATATATACTGACAAGAAGAGACAGGAAGTGCTGTGTAAGCAGCTCTCTGATGGATGTTTGGATGTTACAGAAAAAAAAATGTAGGATTAATTTTTATAGAAACCAACTGCAGATATATTTTATTTCATAAAATGCATAGAATGCCCCCCCCCAATGCTGTTATCTTTGGTGACTGATGTGCTATTTAGACTCTGTACTGTCAGGAGGGCGGTGTCAGGCAGGAGCAGACAAGGGGTGTGATTCTGAGCTCTGACACTGACTGGCTGCCTCTGATTGGAGCTCTGAATCACACCCCCTGCCTGACACCGCCCACCCGATATTACATGAGCTTAGATAGCACATCAGACATCAAAACTAACTGTGTTTGTTGCTCAGGAACGGTGAGGACTAGAGAGAGAATTCCAACTGTGCTGGAATCAGGGGAGCAGAGCCTATTAACAGATGCTAAGAACTAGAATTGGTGGAGATGGTGAAAGGTCCTATTTAATCCAAATTGATGCAGATACATGCATTGCTCATGGTTACAGAGTTAGTGCAGTTGACTGTTTGTACTTCTGTCTGGTTATATACAAGTTCTAGTGGATGCGCCATGGTTATAGACGTCACACACAAGCACACTGTATTGACTTTGAGAGGTGCTGGTGTCATCTCTCTGTCTATAGCACACCACTCCAAACTAGGGGAAAAGAGGTGCACACTGGAAAACTTATTATACCAGATAATCCAAATGCCACAGTTTTTAGCACATTTGTTATCAATTGCAACATAATACCACTATAAAAGTCGCTCACTGCAATATGAAACCCCTGAATAAGCCACATGGTGGCAATACATATGGGAATCTAAAGCCCCTGCAACATAGTGGTATGCAACTTTCATTACATGACGCAACATTTTGTCAGGGATGTAATGCGCGTAGTTTTTTCCCCCCCTTTAACTTTTTTTTGGTTTTCTGCTTTAATAAAGATTTCTATTTTTGGCTATTACTTTGTATAATCTTTTGCCTACATGTATACCCTCTGTTTTTTTGTTTTCAGTGCTGTGGATAGGATATACCTATTTTCTGTGGACCCCGTATAGAACAGGCTCCCAATATCAGACAAATTTCTCTGTTTTATTCTCCATTGCATTGTAGGACAGACCAATCTGTTCCTTCACCATGAAAACATTTAGGAAACGGTGTTTGTAAGAAATCTAGAAAGTGGTCTGGGAGCATTAGCCACTGCTGTGCTGCCTCCAGGAAAATAACAAGAATTCCTTCCATCTACTTTATGGGTCCTGCTGAATTTATGAAATGATGAAAGTCACTTCTTGCCAAATGCAATGTGCTGATGAAGACTTCTACGAGGATCAATGGCGTTTACATCTACAGAGGTGGACTTTGATGTAATTGCAGTTTGTATTTATTCTACATAATGCAGGACGGATGGAGGAGGTTGGTGGTCGCCAATATTACTTAGGTCTAGAATGAAATCCAAAGTCTATAAATAATAGTTTACAACTGAACAAAATTTAATGGAGCACTAAATATTGATTCCAAAGAAACAAACTGTACTCGAGAAATAAGTCTGCAGAGAATATGTTATAGTTAACATCGACTGCTGTCAATACACTCTACTGTACAACTCTAGCTTTAGCTTTGTAGGATGGTTCCTGCAGAGTCTACCACCAGCATGTTTCTTCTAAACCTCTTATAGGCTGGTACAGGGCGACCATACCTTTCTTGGCAGCAAGATTGCACTTTGATACAAACAAGGTATGTTCTCTATGTCACTAACCGGCCCTACAACAGCATAAGAGGTTTAGAAGAGGTTTTGGTGATGATAGACTCCCTGTGACCTGGTTTGTCGATCGTTGAGGGTCCCATCAGTCAGTTCCCCGTGATCTAGGAGTTATTACCTATCCAGTGCACAAATTATAATGAAATACCCCTTTAAATACCAGACCTTCCAGTACATGTTCATGTGGGAATCCTACAATATGCTGCTTGCATCTGGATTTTCCAGTCCTGCATATAAGCTGGAGCAATACCGGGTTGTAAATGGATTTTAGATGTTAAAGTGCTTTCTTTCAAATAAATGTAGATCTCTTTCTAAACGTTTCCAAAAGTAAAAGAGAATCCGTAAGAATGTGTGCAAGAAACAAAATGTAGTTTTGATTCTATGGCCACTAAAAACAAAAGAAAATAAGCAACAAAAATATATATAAAAATACTGGATACATGCTGCCCAGTGCTGGTCTTGTCATGTTAAAAGTAACATTTAACTTTTGTCTTCTGTAACTTTTTGCTTTTTTGGTGCTGGTTCTTCGGTACTTTCTGGATTGTTGGTGCTGGTCTTTGTGGTGTCTCTCGCTACAGTGATACCATGAAGTAGGTAACCTCCTGCACTGCTCATCACCAATTTTGGATGACTTCTGTCTGGCAAGACCTAAAATAGGATCAGTGGAATAGTCAGCAAAGGGTAAAATTTTAAGAATGCAATGCAGAAATAGAGATGGGAACAACTGGGGGGCAGCTGTTAAGAATTCAGCCTGTTCGATCAATATGAAATAAGCTGCACAGGCATGAGCCAATTTTGGGCACTCATGACCCAGTACCTGAATGAAGACTTTGCTACGTATTCACACATACACTTCAGCAAACTTAAGTGATTCCTATTCAAGTCAGCTCAGTCACACTCTTCAATTGCCTTCTTTCCTTCAGGCAGAGATATAGATGCCTTTGATTTTATGTAATTACAGAGTCAATATGTTTGTCTCACTATAAGTGCTCACCAACCAATGGCCGTTCACCTACAGGAGAGGGATCGATGGAAAGTATAAATTACCTGATAATTCCTTAGCCAGGTCTCGGAAAGCTTGAGGTTAATGACGCCGCCTTTTTCTCTAAGCTTTGTATAACATTCAAGTAGAGGCTGATGATAGATAAAATTTAGAGAGACGTTACAAGATGAATACTGCCAAACACTGGTTTTAAGAAAATGTGTATAAGGGGGATTCCAGGCTAAAAATATTGATGATCTATCCTAAAGACAAGTCATTAATATTAAACTGGTGGGGGGCTGACATCTGACACCCCACCGATCAGCTGTTCTTAGCAGCTAATACACAGAGAATGAAGCAGGAAGCAGACAGCGCTGTTCTCTGTGTAGTGGTGGAATGGAGTTATTGCAGTGCAGTGTCCATTAAAATGAATAGGAGCTGATCTGCAGTACCTGGTCTGGCCACTGCACAGAGAACAGCGCTATCTGCTTCCTGCTCCAATCTCTGTGCATCAATTTCTGAGAGCAGCTGATCAGTGGGCGGCGTCAGCCCCTTACCACCTGATATTAATGACCCGTCTTTAGGATAGATCATTGTCTTTATCTCCATACTAGTTCTTTGAAGGAATGCATTATAGTAGTTTGTGCAAAAACCCTCAAAACTCAACCTTAAAGGGAGTCTGTCACCAGAACCCAACATATCAACCAGCTCTGCAGATAGATAGGTTAGGGTCACCCCTTGTGAATCGCTGCCTCTGCTGCTGAGATATCGCTGTCTTTGTCAATATTTAAATGAGCTCTTTGGAGCAATGAAGATGTTACTATTGCTACAAAGAGGTAAGCTACACTCTCCCTCCCACTGCAGCTCTGCTTCCTCAGACTGGCTGCTGTGTCCAGCACAGGACCATCAGGAAGGCCGTACATGCAGGGCTGGTGTACAACTCTTAGTGGTAAACCACCTGTGAGAAAAATATCAACATCAGGTGCTTCCTGCACATATATTGAGGCAAAGAAGCCCTAGTAAGGGAGAGCCTGAAGAGTCTCTTTAAGGACGGTTCCTTTCCTGAAAGCTGAGGTAGCCATTTGGATGTCATGACAGTCAGAAGCCTTCTGAAGGCTCCCAGGTCTGCCTTTGTTACTATTGAGAGCTGCCTCAGGCAGAGCTTAATAGTAATGCAGTGGCTTATTCATAGATTGCAACACATACGTATTGCAGTCTATGGAACCTTCAATCTAGAATGTTCCAGCTCTCTACAGGGGTTAAAAGAAAGTTTAAAAAGATTTTTAAAATAAACAAAAAACATATTACATATTTCTGTGTCTGAAAATGCTCAGTCTATAAAAATATAAAAATATTTGTCACATACAGTGAATGCCCTAAGGCGAAAATCTTCCATAACACCCCAATTACAGTTTTTTGTCCTTACTCAGTTACAAATATCAGAATATGGCGATGTATAGAATTTTAGGAAGTAACCCCTGCTTATAGAAGACTAAGCATGTCTCTGTATTCAGAATGTGAGCACATTTTCCTAGGCTGTATGATGATAAAGCTGCAGAATAAGATCTAATATACCAGATTTATAAAAGATTCTTTCAACAAAGATCACCTCTGACATGACACAAACCTCTTTATATTGGCAGTAGACAACAAAGGGCCTTGATGGAGCAACAAATTCTAGCAATGTAAGAAGCAGAGGTGTCGGGTGGAATCGGGAGGCTACAATTAACCTAGAGAAAAGAAAGGAAAATCGTCACAGACCAAAGGTTTATAGTCACACATTCATTCCTAAAAATACTGGAAAACACAAACTAAGAATATGGAGCGGCTGACCTCATAACACACCAGTGCGCTGCATTTCTGCAAGACCTGGCAGAGGGAAACAGGTAGTCTGTGTTTTTGGTGCTAGAGCCCTCTGAGATGGCCATGTCTATAGATGGTGAGTGGTAGAGCTTTAGGGTTGTGCCAAACCTTCACCTCCCTACCCCGAGGTCATGCCGCCAATATGCCAGGAGTATATTATTGAGGGGGAAAAACTATCAATAAATTAGAACTATTACTAATAATACTTAATAAACCATTATTTAATCCGTGTGCGGCCTGGATAACATTAGTAAGCACGGCTCATCTAAGAGTTAAGGAAATTGTAAAAGGACCCTTACCCATCAGCATTTCTAGCTTGTAACAACTTTGCAGCCTCCGACTCTCGCTTTCGTCTCTCATCTTGTTTACGCTTCTTTTCTATTGCCTGGAGAGGAAAAAAGAAGCCGTCAGTAATTCTGTAAGAAAAAATAAATAAATTAAAGACCCGAGGAAGCCAATTATACGTCGGGATCGGCAGGTTTAGGTTTATTTCCATTCCATGAGACAAGTCTATCAGGAATATTTTACAGTCTAGATGCTAAATTCACATCCACACAAACACCAAATACAGAACAAACTATAAACACTAAGCCTAGAAATAAATACAAGTAACATTAGGGTCACACTAGCGTCAGGGTGTCTGTTGTTCTGGCCCATTGGAGGACTACAAAAAAAAAAAAAAAAAAAATGGACTGCTATAATAGCGGAGCCCGACGGACCCCACTGACTATAATGGGAACAGTCAGGTGTCTGATCTGAAACCGCCATACAAAAGAGTCAACATTGCAGGACTTTGTCAGCTGGTAATTTACGACAGACACTGAACCCTGGAAGTAAGAGATGATCTTGTCCCCACTGTTTGCCAGTCTTTGGCATATTTTACATGTTCCTGGTACAAGCAGGGAAAAGGATTGTTAAAGAGATTGTTCAATTTGTTCAAAATGCCACTAAAGGGGTTGCCCGGGGATTGGTAATTTACTTACCTGTTGTCCCAGTTTTTTGCCAATGACAGACCTGGGGGTTCTGGCCCCAGTCATGTGATCTGAAGCCGCGTTCAGCCTCTCAGGTTGCTCCGCCACCACTCCTCTACTCTCACAGGTAATTCACCATCTATGCTATGAGGGTTGGCTACGCCATAGCACAGGTAATAAACTACCTGTGAGATCAGGGAAGGAGGGAGGATGCAGAGCAACCTCAGAAGCTGAACGCAGCTTCAGATCACATGACCTGGGGGTTGTCGTGGCTGGAACCCCTGGGTCCACCATTACCATAAATTAAATCCCAATCCCCAGACAACAGCTTTAAGATTAGGGCTACACGTGACATAGTCCACAACTCCTTTGGCTCAAGCAAAGATGACCGTGTCACCCCGTGACTCCTTTAGAGTAAGTGAGTGGAGCTGCATTGTGACCCAGAGGGTGCTGTAATTGCAACTTCTGGCTGCAAGAAAAATTCAGCAGGACTCAATATCTTTGTGACTGAAAGTCCCCGCATCGTTGGGGTTGTGATGCAACTCCATTCACTTACACTAAAGGAGTCGCAGGGTGACACGGCCATCTTTGATTGTGCCACAGAAGTCAGGGCACGGTTGCTATGTAGCCCTAGTCTAAGCAAAACATAACTCACCCCTCCATTCCCATTTCAGCCGCCCCATAGATACCATGGCCACACCAGCAGTGCCGTTGTCTTCTCATGTATCATTTGTGACTGGCTGCAGTGGTGAGAAGGCCGCTGCACCGCCGGAGCAATTACCAGAATAGAGGGGCAAATTATGTTTTTTCACTTAGTCCAACACATTGCTACACTAAAGCAGGGATTAGGAGAGTTGGACAACCCCTTTAAATGGAACATGTCAATTGTATTTCATGTTGTGAACCCCCACCACCTGGCCAGAGAGCTCTTTAAAAGTATCCTAGTCATACTATTGTTATAATCAAATGACATAGGATCAGGGTAAAAAAATATATTTTCATCCAATATGCAGATTACCCCATCTAGACAATGCGGCGGGTCTGCAGCTTTAAAAGGAGTAGATCACCAGAACCAAGTATATCAACCCCACAGACAGATTTGGGTGACCCTAACCTAAATGTTTTCCCCTTGTGAATCAATGTCTCCATTACCACAGTATCAATACACAAATGAGCTCTTTGGAGCACCGGCAACATCCTTATTGCTCCAAAGAGGTAAGCTGCAACACCGCTGTCGCTCCAAACTGCTCATTTGCATATTGACCAAAATGGCGAAATCTCAGTAATGGAGGAAGAGATTTACAAGGGGAAAACACTGTTAGTTTCAGGTGACCCTAACCTATGTATCTGCGGGGCTGGGTTGATATGCCGGGAGCTAGCAATGGACTCACTTTCAGCATGTCTACTGTTGCATAACTGATGGAAGAGAAGGTCTCACTGGTATGGCACAGCGACCGACATCTTGTGTTAGACCAAGGATAGTGGAGGAGGAGGAAAGGCAAGGCCAAGTCCCACATAAGATCAAATGAAAGGATGAGATTAATGGAAGTAGTTCAGGAATTGTGACAATTGGGGGTAGTTTAGCATCAAAGGTGGCAGCTTCCTGGACTCTAGAGGTGTTTGTGGCGCTGGGTGCCAAATAAACCGCAGAGCAGGTAACGGCAATCCAAAAGATATGGCTTTATTCAGCTAGTAAGTGATAACAGGAACAAAAATCACAAAACAGCCTAACCCACACACAGGGCAATACCTCACTTCTTGAACCCTGACTAATCTTCTGAGGGTAAGAAGCTTTACTGAGGTTTCTCCTCAGCAGTCTGGCTCACACTGAGCTTAATTAACTCCATTGTGGAATCCAGTCCTCTTGGGACAGACCACCTGTCTGTCTCCAACTGGTCCACCATCTACCTGCTCCCTGCTGGTCTCCCGCAGCACTCTCCTGCTGTGTGTTCTCCCTCTGGAGTGAAGCCCCTGGTATGGGTGTGGTCGAGGACCTTTTCAATCCTGTTTTTGGATTGCTCTCCAGCGCCCTCTAGGTTCACACTCTCACAGAATATGAATATATATATCTTTTTTTTTTTTTATACATTATTTTCTGTGGGTCTATATTTGTGTGCTACTTGATGCCGCCCTCTGACCGCAGCATGCGGTAGGGACAGTCGCACGGATTTTAACAGTATCTTTCATTTAGAATTATAAATCCGTTTTTTAAATCCTATAGGGTCAAACTCACAGTTTAACCCTTGCAGCAAGATGCCAGCATTGTGAGACAGGAGTCTGATGTTCTCATGAGATGACGGCTCCCCCGCTGCTGCTTGACAGCTTTTCCCTGTGCGTAGCAATGAGCAGTCGGCGAGACGGTGAAGCCCACATATATTGAATACATCAGATTCTACAACCACATTGTGCTGTAAGGATTGAGTTTCATGAAATGACATTACAATCATACATAACACTCACAGTGCTAGAATCGGCGTGCGCTTGTCACTACTGGAAACTGCTGCTGGTTCTGGTGACACTAACCTATCTATCTGCAGGACTGGGGTGATATGCTGGTCCTGGTGACACTAACCTATCTATCTGCAGGGCTGGGGTGATATGCTGGTTCTGGTGACACTAACCTATCTATCTGCGAGGCTGGGGTGATATGCTGGTTCTGGTGACACTAACCTATCTATCTGCAGGACTGGGGTGATATGCTGGTTCTGGTGACACTAACCTATCTATCTGCAGGGCTGGGGTGGTATGCTGGTTTTGGTGACACTAACCTATCTATCTGCAGGGCTGGGGTGATATGCTGGTTCTGGTGACACTAACCTATCTATCTGCAGGGCTGGGGTGATATGCTGGTTCTGGTGACACTAACCTATCTATCTGCAGGGCTGGGGTGATATGCTGGTTCTGGTGACACTAACCTATCTATCTGCAGGGCTGGAGTGATATGCTGGGTCTGGTGACACTAACCTATCTATCTGCGGCATTGAGATGATATGCTGGTTCTGTTGACAGACTCCCTTTAACCACAGGACTTAATGCCAATATCAATGAGCGTCAGATCAGCTATGACTAGACCCCGTCACAAACAGAGCAATGGAGACTTCAATAATGTCCAAGCTATAAATCCTTGTTGTGACCAGTCAAAGCAAACAACAAGCAATACAAGCAACAATATGATGAAACAACTACAGTCAGTAAATCCCATCATGCAAATGGCACCACCGCTTTCATCTTTAGATCAGCATCCACTAGATTTCATTTTACAAAATGGCTTTTTATTATTTGATAGATCAATAACAAAAGAAAAGCACTTAATGAAATCTACAAAAGAAGCAACTTTCAAATGCAGTCTCCAGATCAGTAGATTTTGATGACCAAAAAAAATAAAAAATTTAGTCTAAATAAGAAGAAGAAAAAAAAAAAAAAAAAAAGGGAAGCGTGGTCCCACATAAAATAGAATGAAAATTAAGTGTAAATGTGACTTTTAAAAGAAACCCATGAGTAAGATAATGGAGGTCTAGTGACAGCAGAACAATATACTGGGAGGTCCCATGATCCTAAAGAGCTTGTTGTAAAGGAATATTTCTGGTTATTTCAAGTTAGCCTAGGTTCTCCGTAAGAGATTCCGCCTAAAATTGGCGGAGATAAAAGTCCTGCACGGAGGACTTTTCTCTCTGCTGGTTTCAGTATAAAAACGGTGGAAATTCAATGGACACCCAGCGGACCCCATTATAGTCTTACCGCTTTTTTTTAGCGGACGGGCTCCCAGGCAGTCCCAAACGATAGATAGACCAATGCTAGTGTGAACCGAGCGTAATGCTGGTTCACACTAGCGTCAGCCTTTGCGTTGTTCTAGTTACATACGGAGCCCCACGGATCCCATTCACTATAATAGGATTCATTGGGTGTCCATTCTTTAAAACTGAAACTGCCAGGAGAAAAAGTTGGACTTGCAGGACTTTTTTGTCCAGTGATCTTGGATGCCCACTGTGATGGAGACTCCAATGCAGATGTGAACATAGCCTTACCTGTTGATCACTGGACCCCCACAGCTTACAAGACTGAAAGTCCCACGTGCCACCAAAAGAATTGAGTGGCTTTTCACACGTGCGGCTACTCCATTCATTTCCACAGGGACTGCTTGAGATAGCAGAGTGTTGTACTTGGCCATCTCTGGCAGTCCCATAGAGAATGAATGGAGTGCGTGCTGAACCTGCTGCTCTAGTAACATGGGAGAATGGGACCCTATTATCTTGATTGGTGTGGGCTGATCCTGTGGATCTCTTTCCCGGAGCCCAGCATATAAAACTGGTCACGATGACCCATTGTTAAAGCTATTTGGTTTTTAAATAAGAAACAGGATAATTTCCTAAATAGGCTTTTCAATTAAGCAGGGAACAAAATGTCTGGAAGTATTTATTTGAAGAACAGCAGCACATGAACATGGAGACATAGGTGATACGCATAATGCACAGGTATATCAGGATTTAAAGGGAGCGTGTCACCAGATCCCAGTATATCAACCCAGTCCCGAACATAGATAGGTTAGGATCACCTGAATCAACAGTTTTCCCCTTATGAACTGCTGCCTTCAATACCAAGATATCACAGTTTTTTACAATATGCAAATGAGCTATTTGGAGCAATGATGGCATTGCTGCTTACATCTTTGGAGCAACAGCAACACCCTAAAAAAAAAATTGCACATTGACAAAAACAGCAAAATTTTGGCAACAGAGACACTGGTTCACAAGGTGAAAATACTGTTAGAGTCAGATGACCCTAACCTATCTGCGGACTGGGGTGATATGCTGGTTCTGGTGACACTAACCTATCTATCTGCAGGGCTGGGGTGATATGCTGGTTCTGGTGACACTAACCTATCTATCTGCAGGGCTGGGGTGATATGCTGGTTCTGGTGACACTAACCTATCTGCAGGGCTGGGGTGATATGCTGGTTCTGGTGACACTAACCTATCTATCTGCAGGGCTGGGGTGATATGCTGGTTCTGGTGACACTAACCTATCTATCTGCAGGGCTGGGGTGATATGCTGGTTCTGGTGACACTAACCTATCTATCTGCAGGGCTGGGTGATATGCTGGTTCTGGTGACACTAACCTATCTATCTGCAGGGCTGGGGTGATATGCTGGTTCTGGTGACACTAACCTATCTATCTGCAGGGCTGGGGTGATAATCCTGGTTCTGGTGACCCTAACCTATCTGCGGACTGGGGTGATATGCTGGGTCTGGTGACCCTAACCTATCTATCTGCAGGGCTGGGGTGATATGCTGGTTCTGGTGACACTAACCTATCTATCTGCAGGGCTGGGGTGATAATCCTGGTTCTGCTGACACTAACCTATCTATCGGCAGGGCTGGGGTGATATGCTGGTTCTGGGGACACTAACCTGTGGGGCTGAGGTGATATACTGGTTCTGGTGACACTAACCTATCTATCTGCAGGGCTGGAGTGATATGCTGGTTCTGGTGACACTAACCTATCTATCTGCAGGGCTGGGGTGATATGCTGGTTCTGGTGACAGACTCCCTTTAAAGGGGTTGTCTGACCAGTAAAAAAGGGTCAGAACGTCTGCATGGCTGAGCACAATTGGCTAACCAGTCTACCTTATCTTGTCAAAAAGGACACGTAAGTAGACAACAGGGGGCAAACTGGGAAGCATCAGAATGGGAATGAGGGGAGAATGATTTTTTTGTCATTTTTAAGACTTTTTTTTTTTTTAAACAAGCCACACAACCACATTAACTTTATAATAATAAGCAGGACACATAGTGCTCCGTTCGCTATTCCTAGAGAACTGGTGAGCTTCATCCTTATGAATACTTGTAATACAAGTGGAATAAAACGTGTAGAACCAGATACTTACAAGTTGTTTTTTTTCAAAACTTTGCTCGCCTTTGTGATTTTCTGAGACCTCTCCACAACTTTTCAGCGAATCTTCATTTTCTGGTTGACTGGTTTCCATACTTTCTTCAGATTCTTCAGCTAAACAGTCCCCTACAACATCTCGCGCAGCTTCTTGCTTTTCATTGTCGGACCTGCTGCTTTCCTCATCAGTCTTTTCTGTGTTCTCCTCCGCAGGTATAACCTGACATGAGTAACGGCCAGTGCCAGACATCAAAGCCTCTAGTTTGTTGAGAGGAAACTCGAACAATGTATCATAGAAGGACTTTGGAAAACCAAAGCAGTCTGTGGCAGCTCTGACAGGTCCACCACCTGGGTACATCTGTATAACAGATCCAAATCCTTACGGAAAAAACAAAGACAAACACCTAAGTCAACCAAGAAATAAAATTGGGATCACTGTAAAACATCTGTCCACATTGGCTTTGCCTTGAAAAATGAGTTTGCTAAAATTTCAGCCGAGCGGTCTACCATAAACGGCAACCTGCAAGCTTTCGTGGTAACCGCTGCGCACACCCACATCTTATTACACTAACACTTCCATTGCTTAATGGGGTTTGATAACATTACCTTAGGGGGGAAACTATTCTATTATATATCCTACAAAGTATGTTAGAGGTGAACCTACGCTTTAATCACTTTTCTTAATAAATCCATTGTTACTAAGCAACTGCATTGCCTTTGTCTAAAATCCTTCCAATTTATAACAAACCCTATTCTGCTAAAATTATCCATATTGGTTATGTCAATACAACTAAATATATGGCTTTCTGACATTCATTTCAATACTGTAAGCCTCGGTTTGTATTCATTGAATGTATAAAAAGTCAGGATAACTACCGGACCTATAAATCTGATATATATATACTATATATATAATATACTAATGGCCACTATGTTAAAATAAATAAATAAATAAATAACAAATATATATATTCTAAGTAGGCTCTCTAATGTCAGGTGGGTGGTCCTGGGCCGGACTAGAGAAACAGGGACCGTCCATCTGCCTAATTCACATACTGGGTGGTGAAAAAAAAAAAATCAGCAGCGATAGCTCAGGAAGGGTGGGGTAGAGAAAAAAATTCCAACTTTCCCAGAATGAATGGAGTGGCGCCTATTGAAGGATGGAGTTGGGAGTTAGTAGTGAAAGGTCTCTCTAATTTATAGCATGACGTGAATGAAGCCCTAGCATATATATGGGCAAATACTAGAACTATGCTGCTGGCCCCTTACTTTTTGGATTTTTCTACTGATATCTGGAAAATCTGACAGAATGGATAAGTATTTCTATAGTCATCACAGCACAAAGTGGTATTGGCTTATTTTAAGGTTCTTACATACCTTTTAATGACTGTTCCTTGCACATATCCATTCCTATCTATGCTGGGTAAAAACAACTTTACTGTACATATACAAACACTAGTACTATTACCACGGTATCAAAAACAGGTCTAAGAGTCTTTTAAAGGTAGAAATGCAACATTTGGAGGAGAAAACCAATTTGAAGACTTAAGACTTTTCAAGAATTTACGGCATAGCCACAGGAAGCCACATCAATGGCACATAGGTGGGGGTGCAACCATTCAGAAGAGTGGGGACAACACTAATACATAATGGAGAGATGACTGCGCTCTACAGCAGATATAGAAATGGAGAAGGGCACACAATGCTCCACTTATTATCAAAATCGTAAAAGAATGGTGGAAGCGTTGAATAGGAAATATGGGACATCTCAAATACTTCCCTTGTTATTATACATCAAGCCTTGAAAATGGTTACAGTCACAAGACAGTGCCTTGCAAAGAAACATGGTTAAAAAATTCAGAAATAATTTGTTTTGGAAAAAAAGAAAGAAAATTTGTATTCCTTATAAAAAGAGAACGGCCACTAGAGCCATGCTATATTCACGAGATTCGATTTCTCCGACACCGCTACATGCCATACCGACTACTACAACTAGGCATTTGTCAGAGAGTCGAGGCATCAAATGTTTTTTGAACCTCATTCAATAACGCACACATTTCATATTTTATAATACATTTTGCGCAAATTTGTAAATTTTTACATTAAACAGAAGTTCTATGTCTTGGGGGGTTTCTATAGTCCTTGTCTGCAGGCTAGATGTTTGCTGGATGATGTACTTGCTGCCATGTGAAGCTATGGAAACTACTACTTACGTTATTATATCTGCGGCTGGAGGGTTAAATGTCTTTGTATAGGAGTTTGCTGCTAATGGCGAAAGGCTAATTAATTCTCATCTGCTTCCCATTGTGTCCCCCACCTCCGCTGGGCTATTAACTGTGGCTCCCGGCTGCGTAGGAATACAGAAGTACATCTGTTCTGAAAATACGTCAGAGGGAATCCCTTTCATTGACTGCTCGGCCTTATTAATATTACATGAATCAGGTTTCCGGAGATAAGCTGTATGGCTTATCGTTTTGTAACAGTCACGCATGTACACGTGAACATACAGGGAGCCGTGTGATATTGTGTGCATTATATAGTTTACAAAACTCATTGGGAGAAAAAAAAAAAATTCTGCCCAAGCTGGGTAAAGTGGCAGGCTTCGTTATGGAGATCAAACTAAATCCACTGTAGTCAATGAGGTCCATCAGGTGCTATTGGGGTTCATCATTTATGGCCTCAGAATAGGCCTTAAACAGATTATCGATAGGGGGCTGACACACGGCCCATGGACCGCTCATCTGTACAGAGCCGGTCTAGTACACTATACAGGGCTGGAAGCAGAAAGCGCCGACCATTGCCTAGTGCCCCAGTGCCTTCATTGCCTAGCGCCCCAGTGCCTTCATTGCCTAGCGCCCCAGTGCCTTCATTGCCTAGCGCCCCAGTGCCTTCATTGCCTATGCCCTAGTGCCTTCCATTGCCTAGTGCCCCAGTGCCTTCATTGCCTAGTGCCCCAGTGCCTTCATTGCCTAGCGCCCCAGTGCCTTCATTGCCTAGTGCCCCAGTGCCTTCATTGCCTAGCGCCCCAGTGCCTTCATTGCCTAGCGCCCCAGTGCCTTCATTGCCTGCGCCCCAGCGCCCCAGTGCCTTCATTGCCTAGCGCCCCAGTGCCTTCATTGCCTAGCGCCCCAGTGCCTTCATTGCCTAGCGCCCCAGTGCCTTCATTGCCTAGCGCCCCAGTGCCTTCATTGCCTAGCGCCCCAGTGCCTTCATTGCCTAGCGCCCCAGTGCCTTCATTGCCTAGCGCCCCAGTGCCTTCATTGCCTAGCGCCCCAGTGCCTTCATTGCCTAGCGCCCCAGTGCCTTCATTGCCTAGCGCCCCAGTGCCTTCATTGCCTAGCGCCCCAGTGCCTTCATTGCCTAGCGCCCCAGTGCCTTCATTGCCTAGCGCCCCAGTGCCTTCATTGCCTAGCGCCCCAGTGCCTTCATTGCCTAGCGCCCCAGTGCCTTCATTGCCTAGCGCCCCAGTGCCTTCATTGCCTAGCGCCCCAGTGCCTTCATTGCTGCTCACCTCCCATTGATGTCAGTGTGAGATGAGCTGCAGTGAAGGCGCTGGGCTTTTATACAGTGGATGGAGTTTTCTGCTTCTGGCCCATATTGTTCACAGGACGGGCAGCGGAAGTGGCGCCATACAGCCTCTTGGTCCAGGAGCTGTCTCTCAGCCCCCTATGGCGTATCCTGAGGATAGGCCATTAAAAAATAAGCCTGGACAGCCCCTTTAAGACAATCCTTTCATTTACAATCTGACCGAAGAAGGACGTAGAAGATAGAAGCCTAGCTCCTTCCATCCGTCAGCTATGGCGAATATTTTTTAAACACTTTAGTAAAGTCTAAGAAACATGCCAAATTTATAATCTGTATAATCTTACCTCCCATACGCTCCATTACTGATCCCAGAACTAAACCAGCACAGGTTTCCATGACTAACACTTTACTGCCGGCATGAATATTTCCTAATGTGAGCATCTGGGCCAATGTATCATACCGAAGCTGACTGAGAAAGCAAAAGAAACCAGAGAAAATGTAGAATTATACATAAAGCAAATGATTCCAATAAGAAATACATCACACCAAGGAGTGCTGGCCTCGGAGGTAATTTCCTGCTAATACGCTATGGTATATTGATTTTACAGGCCATATTGATTTTACAGGCCGTATGAACTGGATTCATAGACTATTGTGTGTCAGATTAAAGGAATTTTACTATATATTCTATGTAAATCAAGTAAAGGGATACAAAGACAGTAGAATGATAATAATGACCAGATAAACAGACACTTACCAGATTTTTCCGGGTTCCCTTGCATAGTACATTATAGCAAGAATACGGGTGGAAGGCTTTAAGATTGTAATATTAGCTTCATACCTGTATAAGAAAAGATTTTACAAGTTTCACTATAGGCATCATAAAAACACAGGGTAGCGTGCAAAAGTTGTAGGCAGGCGTGAAAAAAAAAATGCTGCAAATTAAGAATGCTGTCAAATAAAAGGGTTAATAAATTATTAAAATGAAGCAAAGGAAGAAAAGAGAACTCTAAATCCCATCAATATTTGGGGTGACCTTTGCCCTTTGGAGGAGGAGTCCTGGAAGTGATGATCCGGCCCCCACAGATATAGCCCTGATCTCATCATCATCCAGTCTGTCTGGTATGACATGAAGAGACAGAAGGATTGGAGCAAGCCTACATCCACAGAAGATCTGTGCTTAGTCCTCCAAGATGGCGGGAACAACCTCCCTGCCCAGTTCTGCCAAAAACTGTCTGCAAGTACCGAGAAGAACTGATGGAAGGCAAAGGGCAAAGGTCACACCAAATATTGACGGGATTTACGCCTCTCCTTCATTCAATTAATTTTCTTAATTGACAACAACAAACTATTACACTTCTATTTTTGAAAGCATTCTTGCAGCATATTTGTCTAAAACTTTTGCACAGTACTGTATATGGACAAAAAAACCAGATCCATTTAGGGTGTTCTTCCGCCACAAAATCTTCTCCAAAAACTGACCCCCAAGGCCACACTTTCTGCTGCAGATTACACAGGGCCAGTTTTTGAGGTACAAGACGGTCTCAAATTCCTTTCCAAAATCCGCTGTGTGCCCATACTTTTTCCAGAGGATCAGTGATCGAGCATGTGCAGTGGTTCTCTATTCAAAGTCTACGGGACAACCAGCCAAGCACAGCGCCTGTGATTCTGAATGCGGTGGCACCTTTTATGCTTGACCACTGCCCCCCTATAATTTTTCCTTGCTGACAGTTGTTACAAGGTCTTGTTACATTGTATAATACATGGTTACAATATATCATACAGCTGTATACAGAACTTTGTATACAACTACTCCTTGAAGTCTTATTTAATACAGCTATGTAACACCTTTAGACATGGCTGCGGCACAGGCAATTCTGGTCTCAGCAGGACTGTCTCAGGTTAGTGCCCTGATAACATGGCTGCTGATCCAGGGATCATTGTGTAGCTGATGCAGCACACAGGGGGGAGATGGTCAGAGAAATAATCTATAGGGTCAGGAGAGGAGAAGCTAGCTGCACACAGATGAATATACATGCATCTGATCTTCTCATCTGGCTAGCTTAGCAGAGATCAATAGTAAAACACAGCAGTGCAGGCCCAAAATCTTACTGTGTAATATAATACAAGACAGCAGGGTCCAGAATGAAGAAAAAAAAAAAAAAAAAAAAAAAAAAACTAAAACAAAAAACAACAATCACCAAACGATAACCCGAAGAGTATATAAGTAACTGACGATTACAGATTACAGAATTTATCACATTTAACTACATTTAGGCTGAGGCCCCACTTTCTAGAAACACAGCTTTTTTTTTGCAGTTTTTTTGAGCCAAAACCAATGGCTACAAAAGTAATGGGAAATATATAGGAATCTCTTATACTTCTCCCTTCTGCTCAATCCACTCCTGGCCTTGGCTCAAAACAACGCAGCAAAATCTGCAACAAAAAAAGCTGTGTTTCTGCAACGTGGGGCCTCAGCCTAAAGATTTTTTTCCAGGCTAAATAATAGATGACCTATCCTTAGGGTTAATCATCATTTAAAGGGGTTGTCTGTACAGTTTATATTCACTTACCTGTTCCGATGGATTGTTGATGATGGACCCGTCCTGAACCCCTGGGTCACGTGATCAGAAGCAGAGCTCCAACCCTCAGGTTGCCGTAACCCTCCCCTCTCTTGACGATTTCACCAGTGCTGGCAATGCCAGTACCCACAGGTTATTTCCTGTGAGATTGGGGAAGGACGAGGGGCGACACAGAGGACAGAGCAAGGCGGGGGGTCTGAGCACTGCTTCCGATCACATGACTCAGGGGTCAGGATGAGGCTGGAATCACCAGATCCATAACCAAAAGCCTGCTGGAACAGGTAAGTGAATCTCAACTCCCCAGATAACAGCAGTGCTTGGTATCACAGGTCAGCCCACTCACTTGAATGTGACTGAGCTGTGACCGAAGACTGTGGCATCACATGGTCAGCAATTAAGAAAGTCCCAGAAAACTCCTTTAAGACAGACTAATATATAAGTAACAAAAGGAAGGCATTCTATGTTTGGGTACACACATACATCAGCCACCTACTATTACAGGGTTATTAGGCCCAGTTCACTTATTAGGGCAGTTTTATGTTTGGCCCAAGAAAAATATTGGTCAGATGTACCAGCCCAAACATGGCACTGTTATTACGGATATAAACTGGGGCACAAATAACTTACTTTTTCTTCTTTTTCTTTATATACTTTTCTTGCGCAAATTCTGTCTTGTCACGAAAAGTTGTGCTGTTCTCGATAAGCTGCTGGACAATTTCCTATAGGAAAAATGTTATTAATATAAATCAGCTGTGGAATATGTTTACATACATATACGTGGACATGTACGGGTCTGTGAGAAAACTGCACATGGATGACATCAGTGTGCCCTCCGTGTCCTTAATGGACCCATTCTTTTCATCAATGAGCCCAGGCCTCAAAACGGACAGGAACAAGACCTGTCCTGAATTTTGCCCTGGGCTCATGGCTTGCTATATAGAACCGTTATATTACACGGGTGTGTAAGGGGTCACAGAAAATAATGGATCAGTGTGCTAGCCATTGAAAACCCAGCTAGCATACTGACAAAGCACATGGGTAGAAATCAGTATAATGGTGGGTATAAAATGGGTATAACTAGTAATAAACAATAAAACTAACACATATACCATTACCATTAGGGTCGTGTGGTTTTCAATATAAATTCCCTTAGGTACTTCGTTACTTACAATTGCACCATTTAAAAAAACAAAAAAAACAACAACACATCAGCTCCCAAGTAATGAGAATAGAATACCGCTGACAGTACACAATGGAAGATCTCGTGTCACTGTAGTAACACTTCACTTATGTCAGCGACTGACTGCTGGAAGTCATCGAGTCAATTAACCTTTTGTCTTTGTAAGGACACCAATTATTATTGTGAGGCTTGACACCGGGAAGCTTACACAGAACAAAAAGATTACACTAAGCATACAAGAAGTGGCAGACAATGGGGGATTCATAGCCAGAAGGGCGGCCATATACATTACACAAACTAGTCAAACCTGCCAACCTTCCAAGGTGTCTGACTTCTTCCCCCAGTGCCAGAGGTTGGTTTAAAAAAAATGGGCTTGTTCTCAAGACAGACAGGCCAAGGTCAGAGGGGCCTTCTCCATCTCCATCTCAGCTGAGCCAAGAATGCAGGAAGGTAGTCAGTAGTAATAGAGGTTGTCAAATGAGCATTGGGCTGCGGTGCACGGCCAGCTTAAGACCCAAACCATTGGCTTATATACATAAGGATAATTAGAAATGAGAAATAAATGAGAAGGAAATAGGGAATGCAGAGAAGGACGACCAAGACAATAGGGGGAGTGGGTGGATTGGAGGATAACGATAGATTAACAAACTTGGGGCTATTCAGTTTACAAAAAAGATGTCTATGGGGAGATCTAATAACAATGTACAAATACATGAAGGGACAGCACAAGGAATGTTCTAATTATCCTTTTACTCCTAGACCAGTGACAAGGGGACATCCTCTACACCTAGGACAGCGACAAGGGGACATCCTCTACACCTACAATGGTGACAGTGACAAGGGGACATCCTCTACACCTAGGCCAGAGACAGTGACAAGGGGACATCCTCTACACCTAGGCCAGTGACAGTGACAAGGGGACATCCTCTACACCTAAGTCAGTGACAAGGGGACATCCTCTACACCTAGGACAGTGACAAAGGGACATCCTCTACACCTAGGCCAGTGACAGTGACAAGGGGACATCCTCTACACCTAGGACAGTGACAAAGGGACATCCTCTACACCACCCAGTGAGGGGACATCCTCTACACCTAGTGACAGTGACAAGGGGACATCCTCTACACCTAGGACAGTGACAAGGGGACATCCTCTACACCTAGGACAGTGACAAGGGGACATCCTCTACACCTAGGGACAGTGACAGTGCAAGGGGTCATCCTCTACATCTGGAAGAGAGAAAGTTTCACCAGCTACATAAACAGAGTTTCTTTACTGTAAGAGCAGTGAGGTTATGGAAGTTACTGCTACAGGATACTGTAATGGTGGATTCGTTGTGCAAGTTCAAGGAGGGCCTGGGTGTCTTTCTGGAATGGAAAAATATTACAGGATATGGGTTTTAGATTTTGATCCAGGGTTTTATGCAGATTCCCGGAGTTGGAATTGGGAAGGAATTTTTTTTCTCCTGACATGGGGCAACTGGTATCAGCCTCATGGGGTTTTTTGCCCTCCTCTGGATCAACACTGTAGGGTTATAGGACGGGCTTGATGGACCTGTGTCTTCATCCAACCCATCTACTATGTAACTATGATAAACCCATAGACACAACTGTGCAGAAGTTGAAATGAAAAAAAAAAATGTCCTACTGCAATAAGCAGAAGGAGTAGAACGGGATCGATCACGTGATCAAGAGTTGGTGCATCAGCAGAGGAGATTGAACAAGAAGACTTCTGCCGCCAGGCAGTGCTATAAAGTTGTCAGAAGTGACACATCGGTGGAGTAGCATTGACATTAGTAGGTGGAAGCATTCACTGCATGAAGATTTTTTTTTTTCTCCAGATAACCCCTTTAAGGGCCCATGCACACAACCGTGTGATAGTTCAGTGTGCTGGGGTTTTCTCATATAGCACACTGATCCATTCATTTGTATGTGAGTTCCACGGATTCATGTGTGGGCTGACAGTCCATGCAGCAAAACTCAGGACAGGTCCTGTTCCTGTCCAGTTTAGTGGCCGCGCTTGCTGGCCCCAATGAATGGGGCTGCGGAAGCACGGCCGATGACATCTGTGTGCCGCCCATGCCATTCAATCACGGCCAGCAGCTCGCACACGGTTGTGTGCATTCTGCCTAATGATATTGCAAGGTCAAAAATCCAGAAAGAAACTGTTCCCTCTTTAGATAAAGGGAAAAAAAAATACTAAATATACTAAAAATACTAAAACTCACTTCTACAAAATCTAGAACAGAGTCTCTTAATAATTCAGGTGCATGTTGATCCAGCCGGGAATATGATTAAGACTGGACAGGACACCGGTCTTCATAAATTCCACCCATTGTCACTAACTTTTTTTGGGAGAAATGTCCTAATTCATTATCTGATCTATTCTCTGCTTACAGTTCAGGTCAGATCTGGAGGGGTTACAGACTGTCAGATCACCAGACGCACACAGACACGCACATCCCTCTCTATCTCACACCACCTGCAATGGAATAAATTAAGATCATCTTTCACTAAAAATAACACTGCTTTAGACCCAGCCGACAACCGAGATAAAAACCGAGAATTGTACTAATAAGACTAAGGAACAAAGCACAGAGCATCATACACAGCCAAACACATAGAAACTGTGATATATACAGATAACAGAACTCAGGTCTCCAGACGGGGCTGACTAATGGGTCAATACTGCTGGAGAGCATGACTCTGAGCGGAGACATTCCCCAGAAGAATTCAACGTGAAGACAAGTGCTTGTTGAAGGAAAGAATAATATTCTCAGGTAGAGATCTATAAGCAATGGCTATCTGCAGTATGGACTACGTAGAGGCATCAAGGATAGGAAATTATGGATGAGGACGCGCCCATGTGTGAATACAACTAAATATGTATATATATATATATATATATATATATATATATATATATATATATATATATATATATATATATACACAATATATATACCAGAGCAAGATTTATATTGTATATTAGCACAGAAGTAAATAATTGTACAATGGAGAGGGGAGCCTGAGGGATTCCACTGACTTATAATAGGTTTTGCAGGGTTTTATAACGTTGTCCTGTATGTCAGTCATACTGGAGATAATATAAGGGAGTGGTAAAGCATGTCTGTATAGCAGTCCGTCCAGAAGTCACAAGGATGTCAGGCTGACTGATCCATAAGAACAGATGACAGATGAGTTGTCTCTGATATCTGCAGTTACACTGGGAGCGCAGACTTTCACTGACAACCTATGTTGAGCAGATGGCACAAGGAAACCATGTGGTATAAATAAACTGCTTAAAGATTTCTGCACTGACATGTGCATCTACTAGGATGAAGATTTACAGGGGGTTCCCAGGATAATTAAAATACTACCAGGGGGTCGGGGATGGGGTAAAATACCTACCTACCTACTCCCAGTCTCGGTGGTCATGTTAGGTATAGGTGACATCACTGTTACTGTGTCACTGGTACCCAACATAAGATTGCTGAGGCCGGAGATTGGCCGCAGCAGTCACCTGAGCCCCTGCGCTTTTGGCCTGTGCAAAACAGAAGTAATGAGGCATAAAAGCCCAAACCAAAGACCAGGGATGGGTATCATTTCATTAACCCCACCCTTGGCCCCCAGATAGCTTTCCAATTATTCCATGTCCTCTGGCACTGGCGGTATTATATACTTCTAGAAAGCTGACAGTGCACCGAATTCACAGCACTGAAACAGCCCGGGTGACACGGCCCGGTGCCGGAGATATTGATGCTGTTAGTTTCGGCACGGAAATCCCTTCCCCATCAGAATGGCAGGTCTACTGCTCAGCGTCATTGCTGGATGGTAAGGAACGCCCCCTCTGACAGCACAAGGCTATTGAAGAGTATTATGGGGGGGCATTTCTTACTGCCCAGTGCTGACGCTAGGCTGTAAGGCCGGCCCTTCTAATAATGGAGGGATGTCTGTGCCGAAACTCACAGCACCGATATCTCTGGCACAAGGGTGCACACTGCAAAGCTGACAGTGTGCTGAATTCAATGTACTGTCAGCTTTCTAGCGGTATGTAATACCGCCTGTGCCCAAGGCCGTGAATGGTCCTCTTTAGACTAGTACAGATATATTGGTCAATAATCCTAACCATACGCTTATAACAAATTTTTGCACAGTGCCAGAAGTTGCTCCAGTTCCACATCTACATAATACATGAGGTGACTATTTGCAGATATGGAGGAGTGTTACACACTTGTACTAACCTGGCCTTTAATGCCTTTTTTCCTTCAAAGCCTCAATATCTTCGCGAGTTAGCTTTTGGGATTTGCCATCGTCTACTATATTTCGGTTGTCAGCACCTGCTTCCTTAGGCTCTAAAGGGAAAAAGAAAATGAATTTTTAAAGCAGGAAAATGAGAAGCGCATGTATAATGTATGTATAGATTAGCTTCTAGCACCAAGTACTTATTCACAGAGAACGGCTGGAGAGTGTATGGATGGTCTGAGGATACGCACGAGACAAATCTATGATAAAAGCTGCACAGAATTTAAGCTAGCAGGAATAATTCTTGTACTAGTCAAACCCACACAAACTATATAGTGCCATGTTTTAATGTAAAATACTCTGATCAGAGTGAAACAGCGCTATTGTATACATGGAAGGAAAGCTTTAAAGGGGATGTCTCATTGGGTTATGGCCCAATTGTCTTGGGTCCCACTCCTAGAACGCAAGGAGGTGCACAGCTGATTTTGTTGGGTAAAGCTATAGCCAGGCAGGCCAGTCTTCTGCAGTGTGTAGTATTAAATGATGACCGTGGGAGGCCATGCTATAAAAGAACAGCTCAAGTATACCATAGAGAGAAGTCTAATAAGGAATATGAACAGGAGTCTACATGATAAAGATCCAAGAAAGTGTGAGTTTACTTTTGGGTTACCAATACCATTACTTAATGGTGTAACTGGCTGACACTTATAGCCACATTTCTGGCTGAAGGGGTAGGCTTAAAGTGTACCTCCAGTTATAAATGAAAAGTACAGGAAAATATATATATCTTATCAAGGAGATCTGTTTCCTTCTCCACTTATTAAAGGGTCGGCCACTTTTGGACCAATATGATGAGACAAATGTTATTGTTTGTATAATGTAAAGTTGTACAATCTTCCAATATACTTTCTGTATTGATTCCTCACAGTTTTCTAGATCTCTGCTTTCTGTCATAAATTCTGTTTACCTCTAGTGGATGAAATTCTGCCCATGGTCACGTGACGTGCAGCCCGGCACGCGGGGCGCCCATGGTCACGCGGTGTGCAGCCCATGGTCACGCGGTGTGCAGCCCATGGTCACGCGGTGTGCAGCCCATGGTCACGCGGTGTGCAGCCCATGGTCACGCGGTCTGCAGCCCATGGTCACGCGGTGTGCAGCCCATGGTCACGCGATTAACACATAGGTTACACCCGGAACGAAAACAACGGGAAGCAGAGATCACAGCAGGATGCTGAAAAACTAAGTGTCCTGCTCCATCTTGCCAAGGATTCTTCGTCTTGAGACTCCCTGCAGAGTAGACCCATTGATCTTGGCCTAATCAGCAGCAGAAAGCCATGACAGAATGCCAATACACAGCATTGGCATCCCGTTGGGGCTAGACCATGGCTGAATATGGCGGCATAAAATTCCTCTTCATTTTCCACCGTGTGAACACAGCCTGATTTTGACCATACACACTGTGCAGTTTGTGGAGTGATTGAGAAATGCATCTGGTTACATAAGTAAAGGGGGGGGAGTAAATAGGGTTGGACACCTCCAGAGTTGCTCATCTTTGGGGTACACAATAACATTAGGCAGTTAAACTCTTCCTGTCCCAGCCGGATCTAAAAAGTCTATCCATGGAAACTGCTGAGGCCTTACCTGCTGATGCCACCACATTACTCTTTGTCTGCAGATTTCCGCCTCCAGTGATCTCAAACATCGTGCCATAATTTTTACCAATGGCGTTATCCAAGTATATCCACTGCTTCTCAAAGATGACTTTTCTGTGGTGAAGAAGAAAATATATACTTATATAAATGTACTCGATTTAGGACTACAGAACACACAGTATATTGGCTTTTCTATCCACTTAGATAGTCACTTACCATAAATGAATAGTACAGGCGACTATAAGAAACCTTGTGATATATCTTATTAAAGGGAGAGTACCCCCTCCTCCAAGCATATTCATCCGCTGACACCGCGTTACAGTGATAAACATCATACCTTTCTGATGTATGTCACTTTAGTAGCTATGCAAAAAAAAACAACGAAAAAAAAAAACTTTGAAATGTTTGGTGCACTGGGGGTGGTTCTTCAGCATTGGAGCACTGCTCTTGCTGGATGGGTGATGTCACAGCAGTTGGAGGATCAACAATCACTCACCCGGGGATGGTGCAGGAAGAAGATAGTAGGATCTGAGCATCAAGAGCAGTGCTCCAGGGAGCTGAAGGCCCGCCCCCAGTGCACCAAATGCCTCATTTGCATTAGACTTTGAGGTTGTTTTTCTCCAAACCTACCAAAGTGACCTACATAACACAGATATATTGTTCATCACTGTTATCACTAATAGCACCAGTATCCGTCTTAAGCCTCACACATAGAAGTCAATGGAAAGTGGAGGAGGCTGAGCCAGCTAATACATAGCTAATATGGTTGAAAAAATAAGTATGTCTATCATGTAATAGATTTATTGCTTCACTCTGTGCACCGGTAGAGACTTATCTTGAAAATATAGTGGTGTCAAAAGAGCTCTCTCACTCATGTTCTTTCCCCCAGCCTCCTCCACCTCCCCTCTCCATAGACTACTATATATAAGTAACTTAGCCCAATAAGTGGAGAAGGAAACAGATTTCTTTAATAAGTTATATGACAAACTTTCTTATATCCACCTGTACTATTCATTTATGGAAAGTGGTTTTAGAATTGGAAGGACGCTTTAGCAGAAATAAAGATGTAGGGATGATGTAATAGCAACCTTGCCAAAAGCCCAGACCTTTACTGCCAACCCTTTAACTATAGTGAGGGGTCCTGTACACTAAATGATAAATTCAGTCTCTGATTCTCCTCATTGGTTCCCTATGTGTGTAGGTAGAGATCCTCACCAAAGGGTTAATGGCAGCCGCTCTGTAGTTATTACAGATTCTATGAATGAGATAATAATGTAGAACGGATCACATAAAATGAAATGGGTTGTGTGCGATGTGCGTACTGCACCAGATGGATTAGCTTACTAATATACAGATGAGCGTCACCCAGTACACCGAAACTGAGCTTTACAGTCAGCACTGAGGCTCCGACTCTGTCACATGACTGACCCCACTCTACTCCTGCTGCTTGTTCTCAGAGTACAGCAGGGTCAGTCACATGACAATGAATCGGAGCGCTGGCAGAACAAGCTTCCAAGCTCTATGAAAAACTCAGTATTGGTCCATGGCATCAGCATCTATACTAATAAGCAAACAACCCTGCTGCATTGTGTACACTGCAGAATTTTTTTTCTTCCCCCACATAATCCCTTTAAATAGGGTTGTCCAGGGCTTTCTCTTATGTGACTGTAATCTCATTGCATTAAAGGCGGTGAGATTAGGGAAGGAGGGAAAGCGCTGTTTCCGATCATATGACCTTGGGGTGGTGATGAGGCCTCATCATAATCCGCTGGATCAAGTAAGTGAATTTAAAGTCCCTGGACAATCCCTTTAACACTCACCAGGCACGGTGCTGTACTTTTAGTAGCAGGTAAGCCTGGTATTACAGGTCACTATAGTTTTGTCCCATTAAAAATAATGGGACAGAGCTTGCACAGTGACTATTAAAAAGGATGGAGCTGTGCCTGGTAAACAATGCGGGGGTTGTGGTGCTTGCTGGAGTGCTGCGGCTCCTTCAAATAGCTGACTGCCAAGATTTGGACTCCAAACACTGTAAGAGATCATCGCTTTAAAGAGGGCCCATCACAACCTCTTCAGACTCCACTGATTCTGGTGGAATAGTTTCTCTACCCCACCTTTCTGGAGCAATTGGTGCTGTTAGTTTCAGCACCTACAGTGCTGGCCAAAAGTATTGGCACCCCTGCAATTCTGTCAGATAATACTCAATTTCTTCCAGAAAATGATTGCAATCACAAATGCTTTGGTAATAATATCTTCATTTATTTTGCTTGCAATGAAAAAACACAAAAGAGAATGAAAAAAAAAGTCAAATCATTGATCATTTTACACAAAACTCCAAAAATGGGCCGGACAAAAGTATTGGCACCCTCAGCCTAATACTTGGTAGCACAACCTTTAGACAAAATAACTGCGAACAACCGCTTCCGGTAACCATCAATGAGTTTCTTACAATGCTCTGCTGGAATTTTAGACCATTCTTCTTTGGCAAATTTCTCCAGGTCCCTGAGATTTGAAGGGTGCCTTCTCCAAACTGCCATTTTGAGATCTCTCCACAGGTGTTCTATGGGATTCAGGTCTGGACTCATTGCTGGCCACTTTAGAAGTCTCCAGTGCTTTCTCTCAAACCATTTTCTAGTGCTTTTTGAAGTGTGTTTTGGGTCATTGTCCTGCTGGAAGACCCATGACCTCTGAGGGAGACCCAGCTTTCTCACACTGGGCCCTACATTATGCTGCAAAATTTGTTGGTAGTCTTCAGACTTCATAATGCCATGTACACGGTCAAGCAGTCCAGTGCCAGAGGCAGCAAAGCAACCCCAAAACATCAGGGAACCTCCGCCATGTTTGACTGTAGGGACCGTGTTCTTTTCTTTGAAGGCCTCTTTTTTTTTCCTGTAAACTCTATGTTGATGCCTTTTCCCAAAAAGCTCTACTTTTGTCTCATCTGACCAGAGAACATTCTTCCAAAAAGTTTTTGGCTTTCTCAGGTAAGTTTTGGCAAACTCCAGCCTGGCTTTTTTATGTCTCTGGGTCAGAAGTGGGGTCTTCCTGGGTATCCTACCATAGAGTCCCATTTCATTCAGACGCAAGACGGATAGTACGGGTTGACACTGTTGTACCCTCGGACTGCAGGGCAGCTAGAACTTGTTTGGATGTTAGTCGAGGTTCTTTAGCCACCATCCGCACAATCTTTCGTTGAAATCTCTCGTCAATTTTTCTTTTCCGTCCACATCTAGGGAGGTTAGCCACAGTGCCATGGGCTTTAAACTTCTTGATGACACTGCGCACGGTAGACACAGGAACATTCAGGTCTTTGGAGATGGACTTGTAGCCTTGAGATTGCTCATGCTTCCTCACAATTTTGCTTCTCAAGCCCTCAGACAGTTCTTTGGTCTTCTTTCTTTTCTCCATGCTCAATGTGGTACACACAAGGACACAGGACAGAGGTTGAGTCAATTTTAATCCATTTCAACTGGCTGCAAGTGTGATTTAGTTATTGCCACCACCTGTTATGTGCCACAGGTAAGTAACAGGTGCTGTTAATTACACAAATTAGAGAAGCATCACATGATTTTTCAAAGGGTGCCAATACTTTTGTCCACCCCCTTTTTTATGTTTGGTGTGGAATTATATCCAATTTGGCTTTTTGACAATTCTTTTTGTGGTTTTCCATTGAAGACAAATTAAATGAAGATATTATTACCAAAGCATTTGTGATTGCAATCATTTTCTGGAAGAAATTGAGTATTATCTGACAGAATTGCAGGGGTGCCAATACTTTTGGCCAGCACTGTAACATATTAACTAGTCTGTAGTGTCAGGTGGGAGGTCCACGGCTGGAGCAGACAACCTGGGACCACCCATGTGACAGTAAAGAGCCTAATTAGCATATTGGGTGCTGAAACTAACAGCACTGATTGCTCAGGAACGGTGGGGGCTAGAGAAAACATTGCTACAGAATCAGTGGCATAAAAAGTTGGAGTTGGTGAAAAGATCTCTTTAAAAACGAATGGATAAACCTTTGTAGAAATCCGAACACTGAGACTTAAGCGAATAAAACACTTTCCTCCATGACGGCAGCAAAGAAAATGTAATTAAATAGCTGGAAAACACAGAAAACCCAATGAATCAGCCCGAGACAATCTAAGCAGAACTAATAATAGTGTCGGAGGTATCACTGCCGGGACACATGTCATCCTACTGAGCAGATGTCATCTGGAGGAGGTTTGTAGAAAATGCCTTTTCTCCTGGAGGATTAGGCAATGACATCAGGGCTCCAAAATAGTCATGCCTCCAGACAAATCTGCTCACATGAATGAGTATCCCCATAGGATGTAGCTAGTTACAACATGTATATTTAGCTCAAATAACCTTATAATTTAGTCCAGTGCTAAAAAAAATACCTTTTATAGGGTAAAATTCCAATAAAATCCAACAAAATATTACAATATTTTCAAAGTTCCACCTCCAATTCCATCCAAAATAAAACTGCTATTATTATACCCTCCTGAGACCCCAGAGTATAATAAGCGGAGGCCTAGGGGAGGTCATCAAACATAAAAACCAGTGTTACTCCCCTCTCCTGGGCACGGTACGCGGCTGTCTTGGGGTCTTCTGATGACGTGAGAGACCGCTGTGGCCTGTGATTGGGTTACGTGGCATTGTGACTATGATTGGGCGTCCGTCAGAGCCCCGGAATAGAAGAAGTCACGCTGTTTTTATGTTTGACCACCTCCCCCGGGCCACCCCTTTCTATACCCTTGGTTCTGAAGAGTCCCCACAGTATAATAGCGGTTTCAGTTCAGCCGTGTTCGGTCCAAACAAAACCGCCGGGCTAAGCTTTCGAAGTTTGCCCAACACATACACATATGGTAGGAAGGGTGTGGTTTAAAAGGTGCGGGACCTAAATAATCACTATTAATTGTGATTTTGATTTAGGCCGTAATAGCCCAGCCCTAATAGAGGCTCAGCCCCACACCTCTAGGAACCGGACCTATGGTGAAAATCATGAACCCCATCCTGTCCCATGATATTTATGACCCATTTATAGGATAGACCATCAATATTATATTGGTAAAGTCCAACACCCAGGATCCCTACCAATCAACTTCCTCTTCTCAGGCCAGTGACATCATGGCCATTGGTCACATGATCATTGTTGCGGTTTTGGAAATCGCAGCATGTCAATTATATCTACGTAAATGCTGGCGGCTTCCCTATAGGTACAATAAAAGCCGAAAGTCTGCAGAGGAAACCTCTGCGGACTTTCTGTGAAAAGCGCTGCGGGAAAAACTGCGATGCGTTGCCGCCAAGGTTTTTCCCGCAGTGCTTTTTTGCTGTGGCCCGCTACATGGGGTCTTAGTCTAAGCAAAGTCCTTCAGGGACCACTGAAGCACAGGTGATGGAGCAGCAGGTGATTTAACCCCTTAAAAAGGATGTCCAGGATAAATCATTTTTTTAAAATTAGGCCTGGGGAGGTGAATAATAAAAAAAAAAATATATATATACACTCATCTGTCCCAGATGCTCCGGTGTCCTCCGGGTTCCTTCCAATGAGGTCGCTGGTTGACCTCAGCAGTTACGTGAGGCAGGACGTCAGCTGGAAGATAACATTGAAGCAACAGAACTGGACCGTGATGGGACGCACCGGAGCACCAGGGACAGTTGAGTATTTTTCTTTTTCCACTTCCCCTGGCCTACTTTTAAAATAAAATGTTATCCCGGACAACCCCTTTAATGATGGATATTGATGAGTGTGTGCTCGTTCGCATGACCATGGACCGTAGATCGCACGACCATGGACCGTACATCGCACGACCATGGACCGATTTTTATCCGATGGAAGTAAACAATAAATGAAAGCAAGCAGAGATCTAGAAAACTGTGAGGAATTGATATAGAAAGAACATTATATTGGAGAACTTTTCTATATACAAACAATAACATTTATTGGCCATAACTGGACAACCCCTGTCACAGACATGCCCAGTGGTTAAGGGGTTAGCAGGTGAGCAATAAGTAGATTATGAAGGGTCGCAAGGGTTAACACATGACATGCAGTGATACACGTTTCTCATGAGGCACTAATGTGAACATGTCCGTATCTGGCACCGGGGCAGTCACTCACTTCCTCCTCTGCACTTGCACCGCTTTGAAGACGTCCTCCCTCTTCAGCACCACGTAGTCCCCCTCACCAATGAGCTGCCCGCAGCCTGGCACCGACTCCGCCATCCCTCCTTCACACAGCTGCGATCAGCCTGCAGTACCGCACAGCCCACGTGTGGCACACACACACACACAATACTTCCGGGGTCTCCCCAACCAGGCCAGATGAATGGATTGCGGAGCACATCGAGCGCACAGACACTTCCCGAGTACACGTCCTCAGGATAACCGATCAGATCGATCGCTAAAACCTGACATTATTAATAATGGCACCCAGAAATGACATGTGAGCAAGTCAATGACGTGTAAATAACGGAGGCAAAAGAAAAGTGGAGTTAGGGAAGGCCGCGTTACTATGGTGACCAAGACAGCTCCCGGAAGTGACGTAACGTGGGCGCTAAACTAGAACTGGAGAAGCTGGTAGGTAGAGGTGTGCGGTGCTCTGTGTGTGTGACTAGCCCTGTGTGCCCGGGTCACTACTACTCGGCATGGTCCACGAGCTCTGCCTTACTGTTAGGCCGTGTTCAGATTCAGCACTGAAAATCCGCACTCAAAGTACATATTACTAGGAATTGTAAAACACCAAACCATGGAAAACATCTGCTATTTTCTTGTCCACAGTTTTCCTATTACCTTGTTAAATTGTTGCAAGTTTTTGCAATGCAGAGGGTGACATTCACAGCAAAATCTGCATGTAATACGTGTGTGTGAATGTGGGCTTATGTGGACTGGGCTTTCTTGGACTTATCTATTGATGATGTATTCTTTGGATAGGTCATCAATAAGTGATGTGTGGGGGCTCTGACACCCCACACACCCCAGAAATCAGCTCGCCGAAGAGACCGCAACGTCCTGGTGAGCGCCGAAGAGACCGCAACGTCCTGGTGAGCGCCGAAGAGACCGCAACGTCCTGGTGAGCGCCGAAGAGACCGCAACGTCCTGGTGAGCGCCAAAGAGACCGCAACGTCCTGGTGAGCGCCGAAGAGACCGCAGCGTCCTGGTGAGCGCCGAAGAGACTGCAACGTCCTGTTGAGCGCTGCGGCCTCTCCACTGAATACCAAGCTCAGCATCGTACATATTGTAGGGGCTATGCTTGATATTGAGATTCACTTGAAAAGGACTGAGCTGATGCTGTACCATGTGAACGGTGAACGTGATGTCACTCATGAGCACCACAGCCTCTTCAATTGGGGGGGGGGGGGGTCCATCAATATATAAAGAGGAACTGTTCTCTCAGATCGACAGTATTACTGTATATACCACTAGAAAGCTGACAGTGCCCTGAATTTAGTATGCAGGCAGCTTTGCCGGAGATATCGGTGCCGTTAATTTCAGCACCGATATCCCTCCATTGTCAGAAGGGCGGGCATCATGACTTTAGTCTGTCGCCAGACAATCCGCCATTACATATTTGTGGTCAAAAATATCTGGCATGACTGGCCGCCTTAGGCCGATCATCAGCTAAAGTGCGCAGACTCGCTGTGCTTTTTTATAATTATTTTTTAATATACTATATACTGCTACTATGACTGCCCAGTTTTGTTGTTAATGTTGATGGCAGGATGGCTTGTACCACACGCTGGATGACTGCATCTTGACCGTCCAAAATCAATTATGGCCAGTTTAAAGAGGACCTTTCACCACCTCCACAAACTTGATACCCTGCACCCATAAAAGGATGCAGAGAATTGGAGGTGGTCAAAGGTGTTTAAAGGGAGTCTGTTAGCACCGAAAACATCATTAAACCACCCCAGTGCCTTATAGTGCTCACATCCGTGAACACAATGCTATTCTTAGCCTGTAGAATGGCCATTTGACAGTGACAAAAAAGCTGCTTTTTAATCCTATGCAAATGAGCAAAGAAAGTGCATCGGGGGAGTGTTCTGGGGCAGCTGAGCCTGAAAGCAAGATCTTCCTCTCATTCAGTACCCCTCGCAGTTACACTGACAGTATCGGAGCTTTCCTCGTCTCTTCCTGAGCAAGAGGAAGATCTTGCCATGATGCTCTGCTGCCCCAGAACACTCCCTGATGCACAGGCATTGCTCGTTTGTATAGGAATAAAAAGCATGTTTTTGTAAAAATGACCATTCTACAGACAAATGATAGCGCTGAGCTCATGACTGAGCACTATAATGTACTGGGGCTGGTTTAATAAAGGTTTTGGTGCTGATAGACTCCCTTTAAGGTTAGAGACTTTGGCTAGGACACACATCGCATGATTAGAGATCACAGTGTCGCCCTGCCTGCATTTTATCTAATAAAAGGAAATATGGTCTATTACAGTGGCAGTGGCCACAAAAAATTTAAACCTGATGGACCTGATAACTTGCAAGATGCAATGCAGACACCTTTACTTTTATTAAAGGGTATTCCCATCTGGGACTTTTCTAGCATATCCACAGGTGATGGGACCTGCATCTATTTTGAGAACAGGGCCCCCACCCTCTGTGTCAGCTTTGCAGGAGTGAAGAGTACCTCATGTGCTTGGCTCTCTTCATTGACTTCTGAGGATTGCCATGAGACACTGGGTAACTAACCACTGGGAAGATAGAGGAGCGTCAGGCAGTCAGCAAGTGTGTAAAAGATCAGGATGCTGATAAGATTGGTCAGACTGTTAATAAAGAGGGACACATGTAGATTTGGTAATATCTGTAGGTATGCTGTATGTTGGCAATGGGCACGGAGAGGAGTGACTCTCTATATAACAGACATATTCATCATGTACAGGCCACGCTGAATGCATATTTTCCTTAGCAACACTTAGAACATTGTTAAGGGCAAACTTTTTTTTATTCATATTTTATTATTGTTGTTATTATTATTATTAATATATTATTTTATTCTCTTTCTTTCTAAAAATCAGCATTGTTCTGTGTGGGTCCAACAAAGCGTTATGGAATGAGTCAGAGTTGGAGAGGTGGATCAGGAGGATGGAGAGGTGGCGGAGGAGGAAATTATTACTCAGGAGGATGGAGAGGCGGTGGAAGAGGAAATAATTTCTCAGGAGGATGGAGAGGCCGCCCCTGGAAGCAAAGAGGGAACGGAAGAGGCCAGGGTGGAAGCTGGAACAAAAACCCTGTAACCTGCCCGTCAAGTAAGTCACATCCCATGGAGACAACAAAGTTGCCAAAGTTTTGACTTTTAATTTAAAATTTCAAGGGTATGTCCCCTAAATAAGAAACACAACATGCGTGTAAGTAGCCATTCATTGGTAAAACATTCTGTTCAATTTTTAAGTGATTGTACACCCTCGCACAGAGGTAGATGGGAGTTACTAAAACAGCATAGCACAGTGTGCGATAACTCCTATTTACCTAGTTGAGAGTTATGGAAACAGCAGAGAACAGCAACATATTGTTTCTGTAATTCCCAATCTTGCGGAGAGGAGAAGGAACCTCATATTCTCATCTTGGCTATGTTTGGCTGAGATGGGAATATCCTTTCAACTGTTTCACAGAAAGGACCTTTATTAAGGATCTCTTTAAGGCGTTTCTCTAACTTCTGAAGCTCGCTCTGCTACATTGTTTCTATAACTTCTATTTACCTCTAGGGTATTTATGGAAACATATAGATCAGCCCTATTTGGCTGTCACCATACCTCCTGACCTAATGGACAGGAGAAGCGACCACATATTCCCATCTCTACCATGTTTGGCCTAGTTGGGAAAACCCATTTAAGGCTGAGGCCCCACATTGTGGAAACACAGCTTTTTTGTTGCAGATTTTGCTGCGTTTTTTTGAGCCAAAGCCAAGAATGGCTACAAAAGGAATGGGCAATATATAGGAAGTTCTTATACTTCTCCCTTCTGCTCAATCGTCTCCTGGCTTTGGCTCTAAGAACCCCAACAAAATCTGCAACAAAAAAGCTGCATTTCCGCAACATGGGGCCTTAGCCTAAAGGTGTTTTCCATCCCAAATCTAATTTTTCATACTGCTGACCTATCCATCAGTATGTGATCTGTTGAGGTCTGACACGTGGACCCAGCACAGATCTTCTGTTCCAGCAGCCTCCGTGTGCTGGAAACTGCTAGTGAACGGGTAGCGTGTGCAAAACTGCTCCTATTTAAGTGCAGGTTTCCTTAGCGTATGTTCACTTAACGGAATTTGCACAAGATTTTGAGGGGAATTCTGTCTCAAAATCAGCTCCAATTTCCAGCCATAATCTGCCCTTGTTTTCAATTGGAGGAAGTGATGGCCACTGAAAAAATAAGCGTCCTGCTCACTCTTTCCACGGATACTGTGGCTGATTCACCCGCAGAACCCATGCTGCAAGACTACCGCTGATTAGCCCCAATTCTGAAGCAGAAAACCAAAGCAGGCGCGGGTTACACAAGGCTGGAATTTGGAGAGGAATCCAAAGGGGAGACTGACTCAAACTACTCTCCAAATTATGTTGGGTAAATCTAGCCTTATGAGAACTATCAGGATTTACAACCGAAAGGTCAGCACCAAAATCTTCATGTGTACGCATGTACCAACTGGCATGGATTTTGGTGTGAATTTTCATACATGTACATCTTGATTTTGTGCGGATTTTGAAGCCATTTTTTATTAAATGTATGTCGGAAAAAAGAAATAAATTGATTCTGCAAATTTTAAAATTCTCAACATAGGTCAATTTCCCTGTGAAAATATATTTAATTTTTCATTGACTTTAAGACTATTGAAGTGAATGTAACACCTGTCTGACCACTGCTCCTTTCAGAACGGGGCAAAACAGCCCCTTTCTCATGAACAGTGAGGGTCTCCGAGGTCTGACCACTACCAATCCTGTAGATAGGGGATACATTGCTGAGATAGGAAAACTTGAAGAATAAGGATCACAGGACTGAATCCCAGATGGAATCTGCCTCCCATTGTTTTCAATGGAAGGCAGTGCGCCAGACACTTCTTTTATAAGGATGCTGAAGATAGAAGCTAAGGAGCCCCATTGTATCTGAGGGTAATCAGCAAGTAAAGACATAGCAGAAAGCACAGGCCAGAAAATGGAGTGGAATCTAATAGGACTGAATCTGGCAAAAGACTGACTCCAATTCCTCTTCTGTTTCCGCCTTGTGATCTCCCAAACCAGTGGGACCATATAATGGCCACAGTTTTGCCCACTAGTTAAGTTTTGTTCTAGTATCAGGTTTCCTATATAGAAACCCCTATTAGATTAGTATTACTCTTCTCATCTTCATTTTGACAAATGCAGTGCTGCTCAGCCTCTTTCGTCTGGTCTTTGGGCCACTGTATAATGTGCAGGGCAGTAGTCAAGATATATTTGGAGTCCGTCCACTTATACTATTTAGTCACAGCTCATGTATGCCTCTTACAGATGGTACCCTTCAATTCAACAGAGGTGTCTGATGGCATTGTGGCATGATGTCCCATATCTAGTGGAGATTTGACTCATTGACTCAATGTTTATTAAGCCTCAATCTACATATAAAAAAAATGTACACACATCTCTTGCAAGCTGACCCCATTAAAGATCTGTAGACCCCAACTCTGAAGGACTAATATAGAGAAGTGGCCCAAACACATCATATGGAGGAACCTGTTGCTTAGATTCCTGAAGTCATTCCCTGATTTACCATCATTGGGGTTCGCTGGTCGTCCATTCTCCCTCCATACTGTACTCTTTTTGGTTGAGTGGGCCTCGTACTTGGCCATTCTTAGAATTTCTCCATGATTCAGTGGGTCTTGTTATGGCCCACCTCCCTGCAGGTGATATCTCATACAATTTTGCATCTGATACTGTTCTACACTTGCTTTGCATCTGTAATAAAATGACACCTCTGGGGAACTTAAAGGGGTTTAAAAGCAAATTTTCCCTCCTGAGAACACTTGATGTATTTAAATTGAGTATACATAGATTCTTGTGCCAGTGCATTCACCTTTTCTGCTGGTGCAAGCAGGCAGAACAGAGAATGCATTACATGTTCCTTCTTGTATTCCAGCTGAAGATTTTCCCTGGGAACTGAGCTGAAACAGAAGTCAATGGAGCATTCATGCAGTGGAGTAAAATCAGTCTATCACAGCGGTCATCAAAGAATTGTTCTTGATTTAAAGTGTACCTCCAGTTATAGATAACTCCATAAATCAATAGTACAGGTGAATATAAGAAACTTTGTAATATATCTTATTAAAGAAATCTGTTTTCTTCTCTACTTTTTATGCTGTTACTTTCTCCATATTAGTCTATGAAGAGGGGAGGGAGGATAGAAAGGACACCCTATATAATTGCTGCTCCTACACTCTGCTATTCTGTACTTTTAATACTGCTATGTTGTAGATAAGAGGCTGATAGTACACAGAATAAGACAATAAATCAATTAACCAGCCGGAAGGAGAATCCTACTCCAGCTATTCCATCTTCATAGAGCTTGTGTGTGACACTAAGTATGGAAACGGATATAATGTAAACAAGCAGTCAGATGGAAGATAAGGAGCAGGAGAACTCCTTTAAGTGGTGAAGAAAACAGATCTCCTTAAGATATTTTACAAAGTTTCTTATATTCACCTCTACTATTCATTTATTCATGAAAAGTTGTTTATAGCTGGAAGTAGGGCTGGGCGATTAATCGAAAAATAACCAAAACCGAATATCAACCAGGATAATCAATGTGATTTTGTTCACGTTGGTTATTTCAATTCGGTAATATTTGCAAGGTTCTACCTGCAGTTTCGTTCGGACCGTACACGTATACCCCAGAGTATAATATGCGGAGGCCTGGGGAGGTGATGAAACATAAAAAAACAGTGTTACTCACCTCTCCTGAGCTCGGGGCGTGACTGCCTGCTGTCTCCGGGTCTTCTGACTGATGTCAGGGACAGCTGAGGCCCAATCATGAAACCGCCGGCTGAACCTCACAAGACAAATCTCGCAAGGTTCACACAACACATATTCATACTGTAAAAGGGTCATGGTTTAAAAGGGGCATGACCTAAATTGCATTAATTGTTATTTTGATTTAGGTCGTAATTGCCCAGCCCTATCTAGCTGTGCTTTAAGGTTTACTTTTGTTTGTGTTATGTTATCACATGAAATATGCAGTCCCTCTGCAGGGAGGATGTTATAGAGCAGGAGGAGCTGAGCAGATTGATATATAACTTTGTAGGAAAAGATTCAATATAATTTGTCATTTATTCATTGAACTCTCTGCTCTTTCTTTATGTCAAGGGGGCGGGCCTTCAGTGATAGGTGTCAGTGAGTGATAGGACCTCCTCTTAAACTTCTCAGCAAAGAAAGAGCAGAGACTTCAGTGAATAAATGACAAACTATACTGAATCTTTTCCTACACAATGAAATATCCATCTGCTCTATAACGTGATCCCTGTATGTTGAAATGCAGTATCTGAGTTTTTTTTTTCTCAGAAAATTAGAATTTCTTTTTTTTTTTTTTCAATCTGAAGGAGGTTTCGGACCAGAATCGAAAGGTGTTCCTTTAAAGGGGTTTTCTGGGAGTTAAATATCTTTTGGATCGGTCATCTGTATCTGGAGACCCAACACCCAAGACCCTCACAGAACAGGTGCTTGAAGCGCAAGCACCTCTTACATCGGACAGGCCAGTAATGTAACCTTCATTTGTCACCCGTCCAGTTGGAATCTCGGTAGCATTCAAGAGAATGGGACTAAATTGCAATACCCAGCACAGCCAAAATACAATGGGCGGCGCTGAACTTGGTAACCAATAAAGAGGCCACAATGCAGAATTCTGCGTCTCATCAAACAGCTGACTGATGGGGTCCTTGATGTCAGACCTACCATAGAGATCATCAATATTACAATCCTGGAAAACCTCTTTAACCTGATGAATCCTTTGGTGACAGCTCAGTGATAGATCGATTGTAGTCCATTGCATGAATTCATTATAGTATGACCTGTGCACTTTCTACACGTCATCTCAGATCTGGTGGGAGGGTATGAGCGCACAACGCCTTCATCTTCTCTGTATTTGCATTTATTGGTACCTTTTGGATGTTTTTGGTTTGCAATTTTTTAATCCTTTTTTTTCTGTTTTATTTAAAAATAATAAAAACTATTAAAATGAAAAAATATGTATTAATATACGTTTTTTGTTTTTTTTTGTCAGGTCAAACAAGCTTCTCTGCCAGGCCTCGATTAACCCAGACTACACTGGACAAGTATGTTCCATACAAAGGGTGGAAGCTTTACTTCTCTGAAGGTACGGTGTCCAGCAGAGAGATGGATTACACCACTAATACCATTGTATATCCTGTGCAGCAATCACGCTTTGTCTCCGCTTTTCTGTGTTTCATCAGATACCCTTCACAGCCAAGCATTTTTCATCTAGTGCTCACGTCAGGAGTCAGGACAGCTGTACCATTTCTCCCCATATCAATTACATCTGCTACTTAACTGTGTCACTGTCAAATGGGAAATACCTTTCTGGCAGGATTAGATTCCATTAACCCGCAGTGAATCCTGTATTATTGGCTGCTTCTGTGTATTGAGACTGAAGTGTACGCTGTACAGCTGAATACACACAAGTAGATTACACTGAATGGAGCATTGTCAGATAATAAAAGAAATGTGACCATGGTGAGAATACATTACGCACATCACGGTCTTGCCTTTGCTCATCTTTCTTATCATAGTGTCCCCCATATCGTAGTTATATAATCCATTTTCAGTATTGTCTGTCACTTACACGGAATCCACATGGTCTTGTGAGTTCACTGTAAGTAATCATGGCATTTGTAGTTCTGCTAATATAGGAAAGCGTCAAAACCCTAAATACACTTGACGTCCTATTCTCGTCTGGAAAAACAGACCAGAATAGAACACGTTGGGGGGAATAAATTAAAACTAAGAATTAGACTTTTAAAGGGAACCCTCCAGGTTGATTTGGGACACCCACAAATAGACCGGGGGTTTAGTGTCCAAAATCGTCTTGTTTTAAATAAATCTTTAGACTTAGCTAGAGAGGAGTTTGATAAGTCTCAATGAGACCCCCAGTGAAGCTGAGAACATACACCCCGGCTTCACTGTGCATGTGCAAGAGTTCATATGTACAAAAACCGTGATGTCACTGCTGATATGTCACCGGTCTTGCATGTGACCTCTGAGGCCAGTAATTGGCCAAAGCGGTCACGGGAGCCTCGCCACTATTGTTCCAGTAAGAACCAGAAATGGGGGACATGCTGCCAGAATGGAACTTTCCAGAATTTTCCAGTTAGCCGTTAAACACCCTTAAAGGGAATCTGTCAGGGTAATTTGGGACACTAACCCACCCACACATCCATATGGACCTGGGGTTTAGTGTCCCAAATCACCCTGTTATAACGCAATCCATGGCCACATTAAAAATAAAAAAGCTTTGTACTCCCCGCACCTGCGCAGTTCTTCAATGAAGCCAAAGGAGTACACCTCGGCTTCAGTGCGCATGCCCCGTTCCTCCGGCAATGCGCAGTGAAGTCGGGGTGTCCATCTTCGGCTTCACTGAAGAACAGCGCAGGCGCCGGGAGGCGTGCAAACAAAGAATCTCATGAATAAGCCGGACTTTTCTCACCAAACAGCGTCGATCGGACCCTTCTCTAGGTAAGTATAAAGGTTTTTTATTTTTAATGCGCCTACGGATTGCATTACAACAGGGCGATTTGGGACACTAAACCCCAGGTCTATAAGGATCTGTGGATGGTTTAGTGTCCCAGATTGACCTGACAGATTCCCTTTAAACCTAACACTGTGTTGTGGCATGACCCGAAGAGGGCTGTACACAGAAGGCATCCCAGAAATACTGATGTGCTGAACACATTTGTAGGGAGGAATGGTTCAAAATTCATCCTAAACATTGTGCATGTCTAATTTGCAGCTACTGAAAATGATAGGTGAAGGTGAGTGCTGCTCAGGGGGGATTTACATTGTATTGAATTCAAGGGTTCACTTACTTTTTCCCCCTGCACGGTCGATGCTTGCTGGTTATATTACATGAACAGTACAGATGTTTGTGTGTTATTGGTTCACTTACAATGTGTTTGTCTATAATTGTGACCACGTTTTATTAGTAATCAATGCAGAAATCCTTGACACTTCCTTAAGGGTTCCCTTGTTATTGCTTGCAACTGTGCATATTTAAGACTCAGAACGAAGTCCCGTTCTTCATTAACTCTTCGGTAGCCTCCATATTAACTAGACACCAGGGAGCTGTGAGACGTCTTTATGATAAGTAAGAATACACATATCTCATGTTTTATGCAGTGGTTACATCAGTTTTGTTGTTTTTTCCATATATACAACATGAAAAGAGTCCAGATTACTGGTTATGGGGCCAACGCAGCTATTCTGAAGCTACTTACTTGCTTATATACTTCTGTGTTGTTAACCTTTCCATTGTATTTCAGTTTACAGTGACAATTCCCCGTTTGTGCTGAAGGTACAAGCCTTTGAGAAATTCTTTACAAAACACATAGAATTGTATGATAAGGTAAGTGGCACAAGGCTGATGGTTCTAACACTGTAACATACTGTAGACTATATTTATTATATTAAAGCGCTGCAGAATATGCTGGTGCTATATAAGCAAGAGCAATAAATAATACATTGATATGACACCAACATGTTCAGTAAGGTGGTACAGAGACTGGCATCTCTCGCATCAGTTCTCATAGGGTCTTATTTCTTGCTGTAACTTATTTTACACTTTTGGTTACCTGCTGGTGTGTGATTCAGCCCAGCATTACATGGACATATTTACAATCCATATTACATCCTTTTTTTTTTTTTTTTTTTTGTGGACTGGAATTTGTTGCTAATAATAATCTACTGTATCTTTTACATTTGGGTTTTTTTTGCATGCACTAGTTTTAATTGTTTTCCAACATAAATTCACCCATTATAGTCTATGGGAAAGCTTAAGAAAATGAGAGCTTCAGTATTTCATCTGTATTTACAGTCATTGATATTATTTTCTATTGGGCAAAACAAGTGATCCATTTTGCCTAACAAAATAAAACCAATGAATGTAAATGCTGAAGGAATACTGAAGCATCCTGTGTCATTATACCGCCATATTCTGATGTATAACAATACGTCCTTGTGAAGCTGGCCTAATGGCTAATGCATATGTGCACTGTCAGTGTGCTAGCCTTGTTTTTCACAGCTAGCACACTGACCCATTCATTTCTATGGTCCCATACACACGACCGTGTATTTTCACAGTCCAGTATATGGGGTTGTGAGCCGAGAGCAAAACTTAGGACAGGTCTTATTCCAGTCCGTTTTGCAACCAGTACTCACTGGCCTCAATGAATAGGGCCGCAGAGGCATGGGCGGCACACGGATGTCCTCCTTGTGCCGTTCAATAACGGCCCGATGACACGCGCATGGTCGTATGCATGCTGCCTTATCCTGTGTAATAGAACAGCGCCGTCTAGTGGCCAGGTTTTGAACAGTTTGTTTTCTGTGGTCTGTTGGTTGCTTACTTATATAGCGCCATCATATTCCGCAGCGCTTTAACACTGATATTGTCAGGGCTTTCTTTCAATGACAACATGAATTATTTGTCTCTTGTATGGCACCTGCCTATTCCATCGGACTGTACAGAAACAGAGCTCACTCACAGCAGACCCTGAGGGCTCACAATCTAATCTCTGTATTACAAACACATATATATCATCCGGTTTTATTAGAAGACCATTTAACCCCTGTTATTAGAGTTCTGTCACTGCCAAATAGATGGGCAGTATCCTCATATCCTGGCTTTCATATCATGCCATTTCAGATCACGTTCTAATGTAATCCATGCATGTTGCATTGTTTTCTAAGATAATATCTGTCTTATACATCACAGGATGAAATTGAAAGAAAAGGCAGCATACTTGTGGACTATAAGGAACTACTACAAGACAATGATCTTATGTCTTCTATTCCAATGGCAACCGAGCTAAAGGACATGCCTGAGAAATTACTGGATTGTATGGGGCTGGCAATCCATCAGGTTTGCAACTCTTATCTATCTATCTATCTATCTATCTATCTATCTCTCTATCTATCATAGTGATATAGGAACTGAAACTTTAATTCACTCATACAAAAGAGGTGTTTCAGCTCTCACTGATGTATTTCTTCCAGGTTTTAGGATTTTATGGCCTATTCTTAGGGTAGGCCATAAATATCTGATCGGTAAGGGGCCACCAGCCGGCCACTGCACCGATCAGCTGTATGGGGCTGCTTGGGGTTCCCATACTATACACAGTACAGGGCTGGAAGCAGATGGCTCTGGTTCCTGAATAGTGACTGGGCGCCGTCACTGCAACTCTGTTACCATTGATGTCATTAGGAGCTGATATGCAGTACTGATGCTAGGCCACTATACAGGGCACAGAGCCAACTGCTCCCAGCCCTGCATTGTGTAAAATATGGGGGCAGGAAGCTGCCCCATACAGCTGATCAGTGCAGGGGCCAATTGTCGGCTGCCCACTGTTCAGTTATTTATGGTCTATCCTAAGGATAGACGTTAAGATGCTAAAACTTGAACAACACTTTTAAACTTGTGAATGTGAGAACAGAAATGTTGCTTTTCCATAGGTGAATAAAGGTATACTTTCAGTGGATATGAATGAGACTTGCAGAAATGTATGTGCTTGCTGCAAAATGGAATTGTTTTGCAATCAGAAAAAACTCTGTGGCAAATCTGCCACATCTGAATATAGCCTATGAGTTCCAATTTTTTTTTTTTTTTTCATTGTATGAAAAGTGCTGCAGGCTCTTTTCTTTTCTAATATGCATTTGAAGGAACTTTGGATCAAGGGCTTTTCTATTTGCACCTGGCTCTTATGTACACATTACTCCTTTGTCTATATGTATGTGTGTTTTATCTCTCTGTAACCCCTTAATGCATCATGACATACTGTTTATCATGGATCTCCTTACATAATGGCACCACAATGTACAGGTATGTTATGACGATTGTCAGGGTACAGAATCTGTGCAACCTACCTTTTAACCCCTCATGCATTTGTCAGTAGTGAGCACAACATCAGACGTTGGCTCACTCTGTCTGCTGATGTCTTCCCCGCTGAGTGCCCATGGATTATAGTTGTGTTGTCGATTTCTTTGGCCATATTTTCAGGTGTTAACCAAAGACCTTGAGAGACATGCAGCGGAGCTACAGGAACAGGAAGGCCTTCCATTAGAAGAGGCCCCCATTGTCAATGTGCCTTACATACATGCCAGGTATATATAATACCCAAGTATTTGTCTGCCTATATCATATATTACAATTATATGTGAATGTTTTCATTTTTTTCTCCAACAGGGTATATAATTATGATCCATTGACTGCCCTGAAAAACCTTCGGGCCAACTTGTATGGAAAATATGTTGCATTACGTGGCACAGTTGTCCGAGTCAGTAACATTAAACCACTGTGCACCAAAATGGCTTTTGTATGCAACATGTGTGGTGATGTACAGAGCCTCCCCATGCCAGATGGAAAGTACACCATTCCAACAAAGGTAACACCATGTTTATTTTGCAGGAGTCTAGGCAGATATTGCTTAGTGCAATGGGGACTAGGGAGATCAATAGGTTATGAGTGTCCTATGTATATAAATTTGGGTGACATTGGTGCATGTATTGCAACATGCAACTTTAGATTTTCTGGCATTATTTGTGTCATTAATACATTTTGTAATATACTTTATTAACAAATGAGGTCTCCTTTCAGTGACATCCTGCATCTCTTTATTCTTCCCCTTCCTCCTGTATTGAGAGCTGTTCCTGCCTCTCACTGAATGTTACTGTGTATGGAGTATGGGCTGTGTAATATGTAGAGAAAATGAGGATGGGGAGGGTCAATTCATACAGTTATATCTCAGACATAATAAAACTTTGAAATTTGCTTTTGGTGTCATATGAAAGAGGAGATTCTCAGGCTGCAGTGTTATCTCTATAATTTCCACTGGTTGAAAACACAGTAGGGATTGGCATATTTATATCATACATATTATACAGCTGCTTATAAATTTGCTAATCCCGAGTGTGTTTTACAAAAAAGTAAGTTGCTATGTTATATAACGTCCGAGATATAACTGTTTGTGACCCTCCCCTATCCTCATTTTTTCTACATGTTACACAGCCCCGTACTCCATACACCGTAACATTCAGTGAGAGGCAGGAACTGCTCTCAATACAGAGGCAAGGGAAAGAGTGAAAAAAATGCAGAATTTCACAGAGAGGAGCCAAAATTATTCTTGATATTTATGTTTTTGGTTAAAGAAATGTTAAAAAGTTCAGTGAGCTGGCATCGGGAGAGGAGTCAGCTATATTTGACGCTGGTTTTCTCATCTTACCACCCAACTACCAACTACAGTGAAAAAACTGTTCATCATAGTTTGCAGCGGGAGGAGAAAGCCTACATGGAATAGATCTGACTTTGTGGCAGGGTTAAATGGTCACAAGCTTTTCAGACAACTCATTTGTCCCATTTCATAGACCATGTGATTCTGGCTCAAAATGTAATTCAATTAAAAATGTGTCTGCTTTCTGCCTGAAAAAAAATTCTCTAAAGTTCCTGCCACTAGGTGTCTCCCTTCCAGCTAATTTCCAGTTCACTCGTTGCTATCAGGGAAGTACATCCATAGATACATCAAATTAGCAAGACAGAATCAGAGTAAGTGGAGTGGTCGGTTCTTTTCTCTCTTCCCACAGTAAATGGAGAGGGAAGGGGTTGATTCTCCTCACAGCCTGCACACACATCTGCAAATTTAAAATGTGCTGCAGCCATAATGGGGCTATTAGCAGCAGAAAAACTGATAGGACATCATGTATGAAGGCTTATATAGCCATAGAACAGACTGCCCTGCGACACACTGCACATATTTCGACCTTTCATGAAAACTCAGGTACCCTTTAACAGCGATTTCACGATCCTGTTGAAAATCACAATCACGATTATTTTGAAATGGACTTAATGATTTTTTTTTTTTTAATTGCAAAGCCCTCTCCTAACATGGATGTGCATCTTCATCTGTCAAGTGTTTTTGCGCTCTGTGGTTGAGTGTATGTATCAGTTCTCATAATACTATTGATATCCAAAACTTGGTGTTGCAGTGCCTAGTCCCAGAATGCCGAGGACGATCATTTACACCAAACCGAAGTTCTCCTCTGACAGTGACGGTGGACTGGCAGACGATCAGGCAAGTAAAGAGCACCTGTTGTATCAGTGCACTACAGGACATAAAGAAGTGTCCTTCATCTGCCTCGTGTATGTTTTCCATTTCCTACGTGTCTGTTCTTGACAAAAGCTTCCATAGATCAAAGTGTTAGTTGCAAAAGCAACAAGAACAATGCAGTGGTTAGTCATCCTACATAGGCTTTACCGCCTGCTTCCTAGAACACCAATTCAGTCCTATTGAAAATAGATTTATAGTGGCTTCTTTAACCCAAAAAGCAGATATTCCGTGACATTTCCATATGAAAGTAGTCGTGATTATATAATTATTTCCAAATGGATAAGAAGAGTTCATGGTTTCTATTCTGCTGCCGCAATTCAGCTCATCCAGGTGCTTTTTCTCTATTCATGGCTGAGAACATTACATTAAGTTCATGCAGCACAGGATGTGTATTTTAGCATATTGCTATTGTCTTCTTTTATTGCTGGAGAAATATATTCTGCCTCGTGTCTTCTATATTCTGATGAGCTCCTTGTGCTGCTGGATATGTTAGAATAATAATTGTCTTCCTGTCCTTTTAATCTGATAAAGACACAACCAGTTCAGCCCACGGAGCATATTCGTATCTTTTATAATACACTCATTGACCAAAAAAAAAATTGAAAATTGCTGCAAAATTTGGCATACAGTTATATCTCAGGCAGAAATGTAAATCATTACAGGTGTGGTCTGATTCGATACTGGGTCTTGCCGCAAGAGGGCGTAAAATGCTTCACCACTGCCAAATAATAAAAAAAAAAGGCTCTCCTAGGCTACATTTGGGTAGTTTACCTCTTGTTGACTGCTAAACATACCTCTATAATGGAAACTTGAAGACATTTTGCTCCGTTAACAGACTTTAAGAGGGGGCGCATTAGTGGATTCAGAGAAGTAGGATGGTCATTTCAAAAAATTGCCCCCATATAGGCCGTTCTTATTTAGTTGTTATGTGGTGTTGGGAGCAGTGGTTATATGAGGTCATATACATGGCGAACAGGCTCTGGACAGCCCAGACATGCCACCAGTAGAGAGGATCCGCCAACAAAAGCATGAGCAGCTCCTACTGTTTCCTTGCCCACCATCCAGACACAGGTGGCACCTTCATTACACGCCACTGTCTCTGCCTGGACCATTTCTTAGGTGCTCAGCAGAAGGCAATTTTGTGTTTTGGCACCCATTATGTATCCAGCCATTGGCATCCAGCTACTGTTGGCATCACTTGCAGTGGTGTCAGGAATGAGAAACCTAGACTACTACGGACTGTAACCGTATCGTCTTCACGGACGAATCCAGGTTCTGTTTGGGACCTGACACCGGTCAGGTTTGAGTATGGAGGTCTTATGGTGAGTGCTTCAATCTTGACTTTGCTGTGGAGTGACACACTGCCTCAACCGCTGGTGTAAGGATTTAAGGGAGCCATCGCAAGCGACCGTCTCCCTCATATCACTATTAGGGAGCGACCTAACACCTCAGTGCTATGTGCAGGACATTCTGCGACCACATGTGTTGCTTCTCATGGCATGGCTTCCAACTGGCATTTCTCAGCGGGATAATGCTCACCCACACACATCAAGGGCTTCCCAACAATGTTGCCAGATTTCAACACTTCCTTGGTAGATTAATTGCCCATTAAGCATTTATAGGACCGGCTGGGATGTCGGCTTTGGCAGCCTATGAGTGTGCAGGATCTACAGGCCCACCTACAACATCTATGGGAAAATGTGCCACAGGATACCAAATGGAACTTGTATGCCTCCATACCCAACCGTATCTCATCTTGTATCCAGGCTAGAGGCGGCCAAACAAACTAGACAAATAAAATATATTTAAAATGGCTCAGACTGATGTGTAAAAATCAAAAAAGCAATTCTTTCCCCTAAATCCTCCACTGTTAAAGCTGCAGGACCGTTCACGAATACTACACAATATACTGAGCTGTACCTGTTCTCGTGCCTGTTCTGAACTGCTGTGGTCCTTTCAATCAACTGGGGGTCCCAGGAGTCAGACTCCCACCAATATAATATAGATGACCTAGCCCTATATCATTAGTCCTGGAAAACCACTTTTAACTTCAACCAATAGAGGGGCCCTACTCAGAAGACCCTCCTTATCTTACCACAACATAAACTAATTCATTATGAGAACTGTTTTAGCAAGATTATATCAAATATACTGTCTCTAACTTGAATATATTTTCTCTTACAGGGTCCAAGAGTTGATGTCTGATGATCAGCGAGAAGCTGGTAGGATCCCGAGAACTGTAGAATGCGAACTGAGCCAGGATTTGGTGGACAGCTGTGTACCTGGAGATATGGTGACCATCACTGGGATAGTTAAAGTATCTAATATTAAAGATGGTACGTGCTGCCCCATACTAAGTCCCACATCGGGAACCTTTATAAGAAATGTATGATTTTAATCAGATAAGTTCTCTTGGAAGGCACTGCTTCTCTGTCTATCCGCCCCCAAATCCACGGCAAATTCCTCCGTGTGTACACACCCTAAAAGATCAGTGTATGCATGCTTATTTGCATACATATTTACAATTTAATTGTCATACAGTATGTAATTACTTTGATAGAACCCGTCATCCTGCAAAGCTTAGAAGTCACAAGGGAATCTTGAGGTGCATCTTACTGTGTAGATGTAGATGATTAGAATTCCCTGAGAAATCTTTGTCAGAAATATTTGGGTGGTGTTGGCAGGACTTCTTTAAGGGGTTATCCAGCTTCCAAAATGATCTGCAAATCCATCCACAGCAGTGCTAAATCCTCACTGTTCACTTGTGCACCCTTTGCTTGGCTTTACTTTACTTGCTGCTCCTTGTATCACTGTAATTTACATGCAGAGAATCTATGGACAAACTACATTTCCCATGATTCATCTGCCTGCTCTCACTCTGTGTTTCTTGCTCACAGGAGGGGGGGAATTGAGCATCCAAACGAAACATCACAGCATCATGTGACCTCAGATGTGGGAGTGACTTATTATCTGTGATTTCATTGCAGGGGAGAGTGGAGAAGGGAGGGGCACACAGAGAGTGAGAGCGGGCAGATGAATCATGGGAAACAGAACTGGTGGGTGACCCCCTACCACGCCGGTATGTCACACCACTCCTCTGATTTAGGCAGGAGTGCAGCAATTACTGGGTACCCAGTTTACATCCCTAGAATCCCCTGTGCTGGTATAAAGTACCTTGCAGTCATGTGTTAGTACATTTCATTGTGCGCCATCTTTTATAAACCCATAAGAAGTGTCTTCAGTGCGGCATTACAGTCTTCATTTCTTTCTTATCTTTTATATTATGTACAGGGGGATTCAAGAATAAAAATAATAAATGTATGTTCCTCTTGTACATCGAGGCAAATTCTGTCAGTAACAGCAAAGGCCAGAAAGCTAAAGACACGGATGAGAGCGTCAGCCATGGAGCGTCTATGGACTTCTCCTTAAAAGACCTCTATGCTGTTCAGGAGATCCAGTCTCAGGAGAATCTCTTAAAATTAATAGTCAAGTAAGTATGTTTCTCTTAATATTTCTGCAGCCTTGTTCTGACAGATCTTAATGATTTATGTCTTCATTAAAATTAATAAGTAGAAGCTTGCTTTGCTAAGCAACCTTCAGCATCCATCCTGACGGATATGACTATTTACAGATGATCTATATTTAGTCTAGACCTAGACTTCTACTAGCATTGTTTGATGTATTGGAGACTGTATATGGTCTAGGCCTATGTAATTTGTTTTGATGCCTAATAGGGGTATTCTGGTAATACCCACTGAACAGGTGAATGGAGATCCTGCGTCCCCCATACCCATAGCAGCAAGACTGTGGCCCGGAGTAGCTACATGGAGCGGCACTCACACATGCACTCTATCACTCCATTCAATTCTATGGGACTGGCAATGACAAGCTGAGTACGTCGCTCTGCTATCTCCAGCTGCCCCATAGCATTGGATGAAACAGATGAATGTATATGTGTGACCCGTGCTCCATTTATCTCCTACTGGCCAGGAAATGGAGGGCTATAATCTTTAATGGAATTACTGACACCAATATGGAGGTGATTTTTACTTTTAGACATTTTGGGGGAGATTTATAATGACTGACGTTTCACATGACAGTCTTTATACCCTAGGCGTTGGAGTGAAGCTGCACCTAATTCTTTAAGAGGTGTACACATATGCCTCTTAATGAATTTGGGGCATCTCCTGAACTCCATGCATGAGAAACTCTATACTACACCAGCTAGGAGCTAGCGTGGATTTGAGATATAATCTATAACAGTTTCTGGCATAAATGATAGTAAATCTGCCATGCCTCTAGCCCTAGGTCCCCTCACAACATGCTTACTTTCCAGAATAGAGGCTTGTAGGGCACAAATGCACCAGAAGCCACAAATTCTAGTGCAAAAACATACATGCGCCAAAATTTGTGAGGATTACCCTACATTGTACCCTAGAAACTGGCATAAAATGTATGATACATTCCCCATCTGCAGTTATACAAAAACATGCAAAAAAGTAAAATGCATAGATGTGTGTATGGAACTTTTAGTGTGTGGTATGGACATACAGTAGTTCTACCACAATCTAGGACTGTTGCTATATACCATGGCATACACAGAAACAGCACAGTTGTGGATTTTACATGTACTTTTACAACACTGGCCGCCACACTGGCACACACTGGAGAAGATGAAAGCTGGGTTTCTGACCAGTCAGACTGATCGAGCTCGTGATGCCAATGGTCTGAATTGACTGTTCACACCCACACATATTTTTTTAGTGTAGAATTATTTCTGTTAATAATCTGAAAATGAACCTTTGGTATTCTCTGTAATTGTCTTTTAGGTTTACTTTAAGATGCAGTTCACACACTACAGTCATTGTGGCTGTCAGAAAGATTTTTAGAGGCCCATTAGACAGCCCGACATGCCGCAGGATGAACGCAGATTCACCATACATGTGTTGGTTGATGTTCCTTAGCATTAGCCCATTACACTGGATGATGCAGAAAGAATGAGGGAGGAATTGTCTAATTATTGAAAAAAAAGCACATGTAAGAGCACCCTTAAAGGGGTTGTCCCGTTATAGAAACTTATCCTTGATCACCGGTCCCCTAGTGATCAGGATGATGGAGGACTGAAAGCACCCCGAAGGCCTCCTTGTGGATGGAGCAACAGTACACTTGCACAACCGGCACTTCATTCACTTTTATGGGGCTGCTGGGATTGTAATGTGTAAGCGCACTGTCACTCCATTAACAAAGAGTCCTTGGGGGGGGGGGGGGACTTTCGGTGTCATCCGGATCACTGGGGGACCGGCGATCGGGCCCCAAACCATTGGACACTTATTCCCTGTGGATAGGGATAAGTGTCCACCTCTTTCAACTAAGTTAACACTAGCACTATTTTGTCAGAGAACAACAGACTGAATACTAATAGAATGAGAGAGCAAATTATTGTCGACATCCATCTCAGTATTGTTAACCCAATAGTCACTGACATATAGGCTTCCTACTAATGGGACTTATGCTGACACAATTGATTTTCTACATCAGTTGCTGTGGAATAGTGTAGGGGCCTCCGCACTGTCAGATGTGGGTGTTCGGCCTGTGTACTCAGTCTAGCACCTGCTCCTGACACCTATGATTGGGATAAATTTTTTAAAAAGCCATCAAAAAGTGTTATGTACCCCCAAAATGATATCAATAAAAATATCAGGTCTTCCCAAACAAAATAAGCCCCCACGCAGTTCTGTGGACAAAAAATAATTAAGTTATTGAGTCTTGGAAAGTATTGATGCTAAATAAAAATTATTACCAAAAGGATTTTTACTTTGCAAAAATAGTAAAACTGCAAAAAAACTATACAAATTTGGTATCAATTTAATTGTATCAACCCAGTAAATACATGTATTAGGTTATTTAAGATGAATGGCAAATGGGGCAAAATTTATAGTATAAAAAGGCAATGGCAAAATTGTTGTTTTTTTCTATTCCTTCCCAGAAAGAGTTAATAAATGTTAATCAGTTAGGTAAATCTACCCCAAAATATGTATTATTATTTATTATGCTTATTTGTATAGCGCCATCATATTCCGCAGCGCTTTACATAGTGCCATTTAGTGCTACCACTTGTCCCGGAAAAACCAAGCCCTCATACAGTTACCTTGATGGAAAAATAAAGCTATAGGGCTTGGTATGTGATGAAGGAAAAACACAAAAAAATGATTTGATCATTAATGTCTACAACAGGCCAGTCACTAAGGGTTAAAAAACAAGATGGCAGCTTTGGCCCTCCTTGTTTGTTTACTTCTCAAATGGAGGAGAAAGTTGTGTGTGCAGAAAACAAGATGGAAGAAAGGTTTTGTTGTGTTTTTAACAGAGATTGGAGGCAGATACAACTGTAGGGAGCTCTGTCTGCATCAGTTATTATATTTTTCAACCCATTGTTCTGATCCTATGGTGGATCAGAACAACGGACAAACTTGCTCTAGTGTGAACCTAGCATTAGAGTGCTGTTTTTTCTACACCAATGAAAATGACTTGGGCTACATGCACACAACTGTGTTTTTTTGTTTTTTTTTGTCTGTGTGATATCAGTTTTTTTAACTGATGGCAGAGAAACACATTCATTGTTATATATATAAATCATTGTTGTCGACAGCATATTGCCTCATATAAACAGGGGATGTGCCAGCGACAATATGCAAACTGTATAGGGATGAGCAATTGTATTAAAGGGGTCTTCCCATCTCCCTCTCTCAGTAGTTTGCTGCGGTCTCTTCTCCTCACTTCCTGTATTCTTCCACAAGCTGGTGGGCGGCTTTGACTGTATGATGGACAGGACACTATGAAGTACCTCAATAGATATAGACTTTGCCTTTACCATGAGAGATTATTTATTATGGTTACTAGAAATCTAATATAAATGCAGATCAAATAATACACACAGTAAATGTATATTACATTACACAGGGTTGGTGAGAAAAACTTGCTGACAGTGGACTTGCAGTGAACTCAATGTTATCTTTGTGTTTAGAAAGAGAGATAACAAACACTGTCCGGGCCTTTATCAGTAAACTGCAGTTAGCTAACTTATTTGTCCAGACCGCAGAGCAGAAGATAACAGCTCTGGAAGTAATCCAGATAACTCTGCCCCCCTCTCCTCCAGAGTGCAGTGAGTCACGTCATCTATAAGCCTAGATAAGGAGAGATACAGGCCAGGTTCCTTGATGATGTGTAAATAATGGGATTAATAATATCATGTTGCAGGCAAATGAAACAGCAAGTATTTAGGAAAACTCGTTTATTTACATAAGGTAGCAGTATAACTAGGATCTATGAAATGGGAATACCCCTTTTATGAGCCTCCCCCCATACAGTTTACATTGGACATGTAAAAAGCCTTTTAAATGAGCGACAATCAACTTGTTATATCCTGTGGTCTGAATGGACAGGAATTTGTCAGATATTTGTGCATGTAAAATCGCTTAGTGAAGTTATTAGTTACATTTGCTTCATGTGCCTTGTCTTCTCTTTATTTTAGCTCACTTTGCCCTGCAATATATGGACATGAGGTAAGCTGACCTAAACAAATATCTATGAAATGGATCTTTTCTGGGAGTAAAGTATTGATGACTGCCACAGATCAGCTGATTGAAGCGGCAGCAGTGTCTTAGTGAGTGCAACTTTCTCTTTACAGAGAGTAATGCTGGTCGTAGCGGTCATTGTATGTAGGTAATGTATGTAGTAAAGCTGGTCGTAGCGGTCATTGTATATAGGTAATGTAGTAAAGCTGGTCGTAGCGGTCATTGTATGTAGGTAATGTAGTAAGGCTGGTCGTAGCGGTCATTGTATGTAGGTAATGTATGTAGTAAAGCTGGTCGTAGCGTTCATTGTATATAGGTAATGTATGTAGTAAAGCTGGTCGTAGCGGTCATTGTATATAGGTAATGTAGTAAGGCTGGTCGTAGCGGTCATTGTATGTAGGTAATGTATGTAGTAAAGCTGGTCGTAGCGGTCATTGTATATAGGTAATGTAGTAAAGCTGGTCGTAGCGGTCATTGTATATAGGTAATGTAGTAAAGCTGGTCGTAGCGGTCATTGTATATAGGTAATGTAGTAAAGCTGGTCGTAGCGTTCATTGTATATAGGTAATGTAGTAAAGATGGTCGTAGCGGTCATTGTATATAGGTAATGTAGTAAAGATGGTCGTAGCGGTCATTGTATATAGGTAATGTAGTAAAGATGGTCGTAGCGGTCATTGTATATAGGTAATGTAGTAAAGATGGTCATAGCGGTCATTGTATATAGGTAATGTATGTAGTAAAGCTGGTCATAGCGGTCATTGTATATAGGTAATGTAGTAAAGATGGTTGTAGCAGTCATTGTATATAGGTAATGTAGTAAAGCTGGTCGTAGCGGTCATTGTATATAGGTAATGTATGTAGTAAAGCTGGTCATAGCGGTCATTGTATATAGGTAATGTAGTAAAGATGGTTGTAGCGGTCATTGTATATAGGTAATGTAGTAAAGCTGGTCGTAGCGGTCATTGTATATAGGTAATGTATGTAGTAAAGCTGGTCATAGCGGTCATTGTATATAGGTAATGTAGTAAAGATGGTTGTAGCGGTCATTGTATATAGGTAATGTAGTAAAGATGGTCGTAGCGGTCATTGTATATAGGTAATGTAGTAAAGCTGGTCGTAGCGGTCATTGTATATAGGTAATGTATGTAGTAAAGCTGGTCATAGCGGTCATTGTATATAGGTAATGTAGTAAAGATGGTTGTAGCGGTCATTGTATATAGGTAATGTAGTAAAGCTGGTCGTAGCGGTCATTGTATATAGGTAATGTATGTAGTAAAGCTGGTCGTAGCGTTCATTGTATATAGGTAATGTAGTAAAGATGGTCGTAGCGGTCATTGTATATAGGTAATGTAGTAAAGATGGTCATAGCGGTCATTGTATATAGGTAATGTATGTAGTAAGGCTGGTCATAGCGGTCATTGTATATAGGTAATGTAGTAAAGATGGTCATAGCGGTCATTGTATATAGGTAATGTAGTAAAGCTGGTCGTAGAGGTCATTGTATATAGGTAATGTAGTAAAGCTGGTCGTAGAGGTCATTGTATATAGGTAATGTAGTAAAGCTGGTCGTAGCGTTCATTGTATATAGGTAATGTATGTAGTAAAGCTGGTCGTAGCGTTCATTGTATATAGGTAATGTAGTAAAGATGGTCATAGCGGTCATTGTATATAGGTAATGTAGTAAAGCTGGTCGTAGCGGTCATTGTATATAGGTAATGTAGTAAAGCTGGTCATAGCGGTCATTGTATATAGGTAATGTAGTAAAGCTGGTCGTAGCGTTCATTGTATATAGGTAATGTAGTAAAGCTGGTCATAGCGGTCATTGTATATAGGTAATGTAGTAAAGCTGGTCATAGCGGTCATTGTATATAGGTAATGTAGTAAAGCTGGTCGTAGAGGTCATTGTATATAGGTAATGTAGTAAAGCTGGTCGTAGCGGTCATTGTATATAGGTAATGTAGTAAAGCTGGTCATAGCGGTCATTGTATATAGGTAATGTAGTAAAGCTGGTCGTAGCGGTCATTGTATATAGGTAATGTAGTAAGGCTGGTCATAGCGGTCATTGTATATAGGTAATGTAGTAAAGATGGTCGTAGCGGTCATTGTATATAGGTAATGTATGTAGTAAAGCTGGTCGTAGAGGTCATTGTATATAGGTAATGTAGTAAAGCTGGTCGTAGAGGTCATTGTATATAGGTAATGTAGTAAAGCTGGTCGTAGAGGTCATTGTATATAGGTAATGTAGTAAAGCTGGTCGTAGAGGTCATTGTATATAGGTAATGTAGTAAAGCTGGTCGTAGAGGTCATTGTATATAGGTAATGTAGTAAAGCTGGTCGTAGCGGTCATTGTATATAGGTAATGTAGTAAAGCTGGTCGTAGCGGTCATTGTATATAGGTAATGTAGTAAGGCTGGTCATAGCGGTCATTGTATATAGGTAATGTAGTAAAGATGGTCGTAGCGGTCATTGTATATAGGTAATGTAGTAAAGCTGGTCGTAGAGGTCATTGTATATAGGTAATGTAGTAAAGCTGGTCGTAGAGGTCATTGTATATAGGTAATGTAGTAAAGCTGGTCATAGCGGTCATTGTATATAGGTAATGTAGTAAAGCTGGTCGTAGCGGTCATTGTATATAGGTAATGTAGTAAGGCTGGTCGTAGAGGTCATTGTATATAGGTAATGTAGTAAAGCTGGTCATAGCGGTCATTGTATATAGGTAATGTATGTAGTAAAGCTGGTCGTAGCGGTCATTGTATATAGGTAATGTAGTAAAGATGGTCGTAGCGGTCATTGTATATAGGTAATGTAGTAAGGCTGGTCATAGCGGTCATTGTATATAGGTAATGTAGTAAGGCTGGTCGTAGCGGTCATTGTATATAGGTAATGTATGTAGTAAAACTGGTCGTAGCGGTCATTGTATATAGGTAATGTATGTAGTAAAACTGGTCGTAGCGGTCATTGTATATAGGTAATGTATGTAGTAAAGCTGGTCGTAGCGGTCATTGTATATAGGTAATGTAGTAAAGCTGGTCGTAGCGTTCATTGTATATAGGTAATGTATGTAGTAAAGCTGGTCGTAGCGGTCATTGTATATAGGTAATGTAGTAAAGCTGGTCGTAGCGGTCATTGTATATAGGTAATGTAGTAAAGCTGGTCGTAGCGGTCATTGTATATAGGTAATGTATGTAGTACAGCTGGTCATAGCGGTCATTGTATATAGGTAATGTAGTAAAGATGGTTGTAGCGGTCATTGTATATAGGTAATGTAGTAAAGATGGTCGTAGCGGTCATTGTATATAGGTAATGTAGTAAAGCTGGTCATAGCGGTCATTGTATATAGGTAATGTATGTAGTAAAGCTGGTCGTAGAGGTCATTGTATATAGGTAATGTAGTAAAGCTGGTCGTAGAGGTCATTGTATATAGGTAATGTAGTAAATCTGGTCGTAGCTTTCATTGTATATAGGTAATGTAGTAAAGCTGGTCGTAGCGGTCATTGTATATAGGTAATGTATGTAGTAAAACTGGTCGTAGCGGTCATTGTATATAGGTAATGTAGTAAAGCTGGTCGTAGAGGTCATTGTATATAGGTAATGTATGTAGTAAAACTGGTTGTAGCGGTCATTGTATATAGGTAATGTAGTAAAGATGGTCATAGCGGTCATTGTATATAGGTAATGTAGTAAAGCTGGTCGTAGCGGTCATTGTATATAGGTAATGTATGTAGTAAAGCTGGTCGTAGCGGTCATTGTATATAGGTAATGTAGTAAAGCTGGTCATAGCGGTCATTGTATATAGGTAATGTAGTAAAGATGGTTGTAGCGGTCATTGTATATAGGTAATGTAGTAAAGATGGTCGTAGCGGTCATTGTATATAGGTAATGTAGTAAGGCTGGTCGTAGCGGTCATTGTATATAGGTAATGTATGTAGTAAAACTGGTCGTAGAGGTCATTGTATATAGGTAATGTAGTAAAGCTGGTCATAGCGGTCATTGTATATAGGTAATGTATGTAGTAAAACTGGTCGTAGAGGTCATTGTATATAGGTAATGTATGTAGTAAAACTGGTCGTAGAGGTCATTGTATATAGGTAATGTAGTAAAGCTGGTCGTAGCGGTCATTGTATATAGGTAATGTAGTAAGGCTGGTCATAGCGGTCATTGTATATAGGTAATGTAGTAAAGCTGGTCGTAGCGTTCATTGTATATAGGTAATGTAGTAAAGCTGGTCGTAGCGTTCATTGTATATAGGTAATGCAGTAAAGCTGATCGTAGCGGTCATTGTATATAGGTAATGTAGTAAGGCTGGTCATAGCGGTCATTGTATATAGGTAATGTAGTAAGGCTGGTCATAGCGGTCATTGTATATAGGTAATGCAGTAAAGCTGATCGTAGAGGTCATTGTATATAGGTAATGTAGTAAAGATGGTCGTAGCGGTCATTGTATATAGGTAATGTAGTAAAGCTGGTCATAGCGGTCATTGTATATAGGTAATGTAGTAAAGCTGGTCGTAGAGGTCATTGTATATAGGTAATGCAGTAAAGCTGATCGTAGAGGTCATTGTATATAGGTAATGTAGTAAAGATGGTCGTAGCGGTCATTGTATATAGGTAATGTAGTAAAGCTGGTCATAGCGGTCATTGTATATAGGTAATGTAGTAAAGCTGGTCGTAGCGGTCATTGTATATAGGTAATGTATGTAGTAAAGCTGGTCGTAGCGGTCATTGTATATAGGTAATGTAGTAAAGCTGGTCGTAGCGGACATTGTATATAGGTAATGTAGTAAAGCTGGCTATAGCGTATCTATTGGCAGTCGGGGGACAAGTGTCACAATATGTCTTGCACACTCTTATCTTCCTGTCTTCCTATAAATAACATGATCTTCGTGGCCTTGTTAATGATAATGCTCGTAGCTGTCAGTCAGGCCATTATTTGTCTGTCCTCTATGGTACATCTGTGCCCAGTTTAGGATGTTTTATATCAGTTTATTCTCTAATAAAAGTAACCATTTTATTCTTGTTATTTAGGTGGTAAAAGCGGGTCTGTTACTTGCCCTTTTTGGAGGCTGCCAAAAATATGTGGATGACAAAAACAGAATTCCAATCCGAGGAGATCCACATATACTTATAGTTGGAGACCCTGGATTAGGAAAAAGCCAAATGTTACAGGTATAGAAGATCTACTTACTCTACTTGACAACGTTATTGGCTTATATAAGATGTTAAAGGGATTGTCCTCCTGCTCCCCGGGTCCTCACTGCTCTCTGTATCCTAGTCCCTCATGAAACACAGAAAATGTCGCTCCGCCAGTTACTGGCTAAGGGCGCAGTCACATCTGCATTGTTCTGTTCACTGCTCTAGTCTGTCAGACCAGAAGGATGGAAAAGCGGTACAAGTGATAACTGACAGTAATGAATCCAAAGGGATCCCGTTGACTATTTTTTTCCCTGACAATGCCGGACAAATCCAGGATTTCTGATGTACTCCGCTCATAGCGGCCAGCTGGCACATACATGAATGTAGCCTAAGACCGGGCATCACTGCGGCCAGCGATTAGCTGAGTGGGCATCTCCTCTGTTGTGAGGATCCAGAAAGCAGAGACTGGTAAGAAGCTGAGGAGCATCAGAGCAAGAACAGTGGGGGATCGATGGAAGGGAGTATGTGTCCTAATAAATGACAACCTGTATAGGGGGAAGGAGATATGTAGGTGGTGTGTAGGAGTGTATGACATCAAAGCCCCGCCTCCCACATTCCATAATCCGTCTGAGCAGCTAGAGATGGACTTTACATGGCAACGGGCAGTGAACAGCAAGTCTGCAGGTCATTTAGTGATATCCAGCATTAGATACAGTATATGTACATGGAAAGTGTGATCTGTAAAATATTGTGTGTTTGTAGGCTGTGTGTAATGTGGCACCCCGCGGCATTTATGTATGTGGGAACACCACTACGACTTCTGGACTGACGGTAACTTTATCCAGAGACAGTGCCACAGGAGATTTCGGTTTGGAAGCGGGGGCTCTTGTTTTGGGAGATCAAGGTATGGCTCTTACACTTACTATCACATTAAAAGCAAACTAAAAAAAACTACTTCCTCTGATAGAATTTACAAGCATACAGGTCTTTGGCCCAAGTCACGCCACACCTGGATGTATAGTATATCCTGAGGATGCCCATAGACATCTATGGACTGGGCTGTATCCTGAGAGAGTGTCCTTTTGGCGTATTGTATGGCTGGTAAGATGGCCTATATTTTTTCTGCTCTATTGGAAATGTCTTTTCAGCGGGGCCATCGGCCTCTGTTCTTAGAGTTAGGAGTCATAGACGTCACACTACATATTCATGACAGCTCGCCCCTCCATGAGATTCCTATTATATGGATCATTTAGACCAGGGGTCAGCAACCTTCAGCACTCCAACAGCTGTGTAACTACAACTCCCAACATGCTCCATTCACTTCCATGGGAGTTCCAAGAACAGCAGAGCAAGCATGCATGCTGGGAGTTGTAGTTTTACAACAGCTGGAGTGCCGAAGGTTGCCTATTCCTGATTTAGACCATTAGAGATATATAACTTTTGGTCTAAGGAATCACATCTCAGTCTTGAGGATTGTATATACTGTGTGCATAGGTTCTGCTTTTAGTTAGTCATTTTCCTACTCTTTACAATCAGGTATATGTGGAATAGATGAATTTGATAAGATGGGTAACCAGCACCAGGCTTTATTGGAAGCCATGGAACAGCAGAGCATCAGCCTTGCCAAAGCCGGGATTGTCTGCAGTTTACCAGCCAGGACATCAATCATTGCTGCAGCAAACCCAGTGGGAGGACACTACAACAAAGGCAAAACTGTCTCCGAGAACCTCAAGTAAGTCAATCGGTCTTTGGCTGTAACATATGGGGTGTAAGTGTGGGAGATTCCCCCACCGATCAGATGATCCACCATGGCCTCTTTATTGAATACCAAACACACTGCCGTACAAACTATAGTAGTTGTGGCTGGTATTGCAGATCAGTCCCATACATCTGAATAGGACTGAGCTGAAAAAAGTTCATGTGACCCATGAATCTGACATCAGATTCTGAAAAACACCTTGCAGTATCTCTTTCAGTCACTGGTGGTGGAGTCTTGTGTCATACTTTGACCAATCTGAGACTGATGACCTATCTTAGGATAGAATATGGTATTGCAAGCTTATGCAGAGGTACCCTTCTTAACTCTTTTCCATTTACATGTGTCACTAGATGATTAAGGCTGTATTCACATTACCAATCTACTTGGCAATTCAGCGCACAGTCAGCTTTGCTTGTATCTGCCTCGGTTGCAGAGATATCAGTGCCATTAGTTTCAGTATCAATATCCCTGCACTGACAAAGGGGCCGGCCTTACAGCTCAGTGTCATTGCTGGGTCAGTGTCATTGAGGAACAGTACAGTATTCTTCCATAGCCTTGTACTGTTGGGGGAGGGGGGGCATTCCTCACAGCCCAGCAAATATGCTAGGCTGTAAGGCCTGCCTTTCTGACAGTGGAGGGATATCAGTGCCAAAACTAACGGCACCGATATCCCTGGTACTGTGGCAAATACTGGCAAAGGTCCTTTTTAACATGTCTCAATATTGTATTGTTTTTCCCAACATATACCTCTGATGAAAGACAGCGATGTATGTCCTTGTTGGCATTCTATATAGATATAGATAGATAGACAGACAGATATCTATGTGCTGCTGCTTTCCTATACAGTTGAAAGAAATGTCAATGCATACTAGGACATGCACATTTTAGGCTCTGTTGGGTAAATGGAGCCCTAAAGATACATTTGATGTATATAGACTGGGAGCTTTATCTGGCATATTCACCAATGCTTGTATATAGTCTTCTCAGTCATTGTCTGCAAGGAAAACAAGGCAAGAGCGACCTCTACAGGTTATACCCAGCACATAGGTAGAATTAAACCAATCTAGAAGGCCTGTACTTTAATGTGAATGTAATATAATAATAAGCAAATTATATTCTAAGAAGTTAAGACCTCAGTTTTATTTCTTAAAGGGGTTTTGCAGGTTAAATATTTTTTTTTTTTTTTTTTTCTTTCCAAGATGGCGCCGCTGGAGTGGCTGCCAGCTACAGCAGCTCTGAGACTCTCTATCTTATTTTTCTTTCTATGACTCGTTTTGTACCTCTCTACTTAAGGACTTTGCACTATGAAACACACACAAAGACTTGGACCCTTGTGATACTTTTTTTTTTTTTTTTTGTTTTTATCTGTCTTTTTGTTCTGCTTGAAAATGGGATCTTTTGTGTATGCAGACAATTCCTTTGTCTATACAAGAGAGGAAATTCTGCAGCTCAGAGGCACAGCAGGGGGGCATACCATCTGGTCACACATCCCCCGTGAGATTTGGAGAAAGAAAAAGCGGGTGAGGGGATGCAGAGCTGGTACTCTTCAGAGGATTAAAAAGAGGCGTTACCGACCAGCTGTTCCATCCATCATTATGGGCAATGTGAGATCTCTTGCAAACAAGATGGATGAACTAACAGCGCTCACCAGGCAGCATCAGGAGTTTTGGGCGTGCAGCATGATGCTACTTACAGAGACTTGGCTCACTGAAGTTACTCCTGACCCTCTGGTCTCCTTGGATGGTTTTAAACTCCTTTGGGCAGACAGGACAAGGGAGAGCGGTAAGAGGAAAGGAGGGGGGCTGGCAATGTTTGTGAATAATAGATGGTGTAATCCTAGGCACATTGTGATTAAGGATCAAACTTGCTGTAAGGACATTGAACTATTAGCTGTGAGCATGAGACCTTTCTACCCACCAAGGGAACTATCACATGTCATCGTGATAGCTGCATATGTCCCCCCCTCTGCGAAAGCTGACGCTGCCTGCGAGGTCCTACAAGCCACGCTGAGCCAGTTACAGTCTCAGCACCCCCAGGCCCTCTTTCTTCTGTCGGGTGATTTCAACCATGCCTCGCCATCATCCACACTGCCCAGTTTCACACAGTATGTAACCTGCCACACAAGAGACAACAAAACACTGGACTTGTTCTTTGCCAACGTGAGGGAGGCATATAACTCATCAGCCCTACCGCCCCTGGGGAGATCGGATCACAACCTAGTACATCTCCGACCTGTGTACAAGCCACTTGTACGTAGAGAACCAGCTGTCACCCGCACAGTGAGGATATGGTCCGAGGAGAGTGATGAGGCTCTGAGGGATTGTTTTGACACAACCACATGGGAAGTTCTGCAGGATTCTTATGGGGAAGACATAGAAGGACTCACACACTGCATAACGGACTACATTAATTTTTGTGTGGACAACACAGTACCCACAAAAGTGGTGAGGTGCTTCTCCAACAACAAACCATGGATTAACTCTGATATAAAAACACTACTTAAGGAGAAAAAGATGGCATTCAGGACAAGAGATAAGGAGGGGTTGAGGGAAGTACAAAAGGAGCTGAGGCATCAAATCAGGCAGGGAAAAGCCAGTTATAAAGAAAAAATGGAAAAGCAAATGGAAAGAAAAGACATAAGGGGGGTCTGGGAGGGGCTTAAGTCAATTTCGGGTCATAAACAGTCTGTCTGCCAGATTGAGGCAGATGTTAATTGGCTTAATGAACTAAACCTATTCTTCAACAGATTTGATCACACACCAGCTCCTCCCACCCCAGTATGTCCTTCAGCTCCCCCCCACCACAATGACTTCTCCCTATGCGGCCACTTCCCAACAGACCAGTAAATCCAGAATTCCATCTTTATCTGGCCACAGTCTGACCTTCACACGGGCCCAGGTGAGGAAGGAGATGAAAAAGATCAAGGCGAGGGAAAGCCGCAGGGCCAGATGACATCAGTGCAAGGCTAATTAAGACTTGCGGGGACCAGCTGTGTGGTATAATTACATATATGTATAATATGAGCCTGAGGCAGGAAATAGTCCCTGAATTATGGAAATCTTCTTGTGTGGTACCAGTTCCAAAGAAACCCCACCCTATGGACCTCAACGACTACAGACCTGTAGCACTGACATCCCACCTGATGAAGATCTTGGAGAGATTGGTTCTCACACATCTCCGCCCTCTAGTGAGCCCCGCTATGGACCCACTCCAGTTTGCTTATCGGCCGGGCATTGGGGTAGATGATGCCATCATCCATCTTCTGCACAGGGCTCTGTCTCACCTGGAGAAACCAGGGAACACGGTGAGAATAATGTTCTTTGACTTCTCCAGTGCTTTTAACACCATACAGCCCAGGTTATTGAGGGACAAGCTGGGCCTTGCTGGAGTGGACCACCACCTCTCCAACTGGATCCTAGACTACCTCACAAATCGACCTCAATACGTGAGAGCCCGAGACTGTGTGTCAGGTACCGTGATCTGTAATACGGGGGCACCTCAGGGTACGGTTCTCGCCCCTTTCCTCTTCACACTGTACACTGCAGATTTTAGGTGCAACTCATCCAGCTGCTACCTACAGAAGTATTCTGACGACTCTGCAATAGTGGGTCTCATCACAGATGATGATGACAGGGAGTACAGAGAACTGAACCAGCATTTTGTGGACTGGTGCCACCGGAACCACCTGAAGATTAACGCGGGGAAGACCAAGGAGATGGTGGTGGACTTCCGCAAAGGCAGAAGCCCTCCTAAACCAGTGGACATCCTGGGGACGGGCATCGAGATTGTGAACACCTATAAGTACCTGGGTTTGCTCCTTAATAATAAGCTGGATTGGGCAGATCATATGGAGGCCCTGTACAGGAAGGGCCACAGCAGGCTCTACCTGCTTAGGAAACTGAGAGCCTTTGGAATCCGGGGGGCACTTCTTAGAACTTTCTTCAACTCGGTAGTGGCATCAGCCATCTTCTTTGGAGTGGCCTGCTGGGGGAGCAGTATATCAACCAGGGACAGAAATAAACTTGACAAGCTGATTAGAAGGGCCAGCTCTGTCCTGGGGAGCCCACTGGACCCAGTGCAGGTGGTGGGTAACAGAAGGATACTGTCCGTGGTGAGCTCCATGCAGAAGAAAAAGTCCCATCCCATGCATGAGACTGTGATCGCGCTGGGCAGTACTGTCAGTGACCGACTGCTCCACCCTAGGTGTGAGAAGGAGCGCTATCGGAAGTCTTTCCTTCCCACCGCGGTTAGGCTGTACAACCAACACCGACCTAAGCGGAGATCATTACACACAGAGAACTGAAATATCTCTCTGCCTGTTAAATCCCCCCCCCCCCCCTCTGCTACGTACTATCTGTCTGTCTGCTATTAATGTAATGCCTCTCACCTTGGAACATTCCTGTACATTTTGTATTTGTATCTGCTTATCTTATCTTATCTTTGCTGCTGTAACACACTGAATTTCCCCATTGTGGGACTATTAAAGGATTATTATTATTATTATTATTATTAAATATATTGATGACCTTTCATAAGGACAGATCATAAATATCAGATTGGTGAGAACCCAAAACCCACCACCCCCATTGATCAGCTGAATTCGGAGACTGAGAATGGAGCAGGAAGTAAATAGCACTGTTCTCAGTGTAGTGGCTGAAGCGGCTGCAGACCTGTAGTGACCTGGTCTGGCCACTACACTGAGAATGGAGCTGTCTTCATTCACTGTATTTCAGCTGCTAAGTTCAGCTGATCGATGGGGGTGTCGGGGATCAGACCCTCACTGATCTGATATTCATGACCTATCTATCACTGTTGATATCTTAGAAAACCTCCTTTAATGGGTGGAACTGTACAGAGGGTACTGAATGCGAAGGCAGTTTCTGTACAGCATATTGCCCAGTTTTGAGCCTGCAGGGGGTTCATGCTTTAGAGACACATTGCACGCATCAGCCATGTCAAAATGTCACATAAAATGTATAATGCATAGTTATAATATCTGGTGCCCTTGTTTTTAATCCTCTTCTTTGCTGTCCACTGACCAACAACTACTCATACAGGGGTGTAGCTATAGGGGGTGCAATGATAGCAGGCCCTACGGGAACCTGGAACCTGAGGGGGCCCCGAAGGTCCTCCTGCAACATAAAATATACCACATGGTAGGTAGGGGCCCCATTGCAGAATCAGGAGCTTCAAGTTAATCCTCTGCACTCAGATTACTCTCTGCACACCGAGCTTTGTTAGTCGGAGACTCTCCCCCTGCTCTGGGCTGAACCATCTAAGCACAGAGGGAGTGTCTCAGACTACCAAAGCATTTATACAGAGCAGTCTGAGAAGCTGGCGGCCATTTTACAGAAATGAAGAGGGAGCTGGGAATCTCAGGAGCTACACTGGATCACACAAGGTTTATAAAGTATTCATTTATTGCGGACCTCCTCTCAAGACAGAGGGATTTGAGTTTTAGGGGTGTTCTAGTCCAGACAGCTGTATGTGTCTTTTTGCCATATTTCACGCTTCAGAGATATTCTTGCAGAAAATGTGTAATGTACCTAAGATGATAAGATTTGGAAACGACAGATAACATGGTATTTGTTTCCCCGACAGAATGGGCAGCGCTTTACTGTCACGCTTTGACTTGGTGTTCATCCTGCTCGACACCCCTAATGAAGACCACGATCATTTACTGTCCGAACATGTCATGGCCATGAGGTCTGGGGCAAAGGAGGTCATTCGCAGCGCTAATGTAACCCGTTCAGACACACAGGATTCCAACATCTCTGTCCTAGAGGTGGCTTCTGACAGGCCTTTAAAAGACAGATTAAAGGTATGGCTCATATTCCCCCATTAAATCATCTGCACGAATACAGAAGTCCTAGTTATAGTGTAAGACAGTAAGTGCTGCGTTGGTTTTCTTTTCTAGGTCCGCCCTGGGGAACATATTGATGCGATTCCACACCAGCTAATAAGAAAATTCATTGGTTATGCCAGACAGTACGTGCAGCCAAAACTGTCAGCGGAGGCAGCTCAGGTCCTCCAGAACTTCTACCTGGAGCTGCGGAAACAGAACCAGGGCATAGACAGCACTCCTATCACTACCAGACAGCTGGAGTCCTTAATACGTCTAACAGAGGTACAGAAACACTATAATGAATTATAGGTCTGTATCCTACCAGCAAAAAAAAATCTGCTCAAATCTGGCAGGATGGGAGTCACTTCTATAGGGGGGAGTGCTGAGCGGCGGACCATCCTATATAATGACAATGTGTCCTAATAGATCATATGGACAGGGGCGCTCTTCATGAGATGACCCCTGTTACAAATAGGCCACACTTTTTTCCTAGTATACCTGGAGTAAATAAAGTACTGTAGTATAATGTATTCAGAAAGTTAACAGTCCTGTATTTTTTGCAGGCCCGGGCAAGATTAGAACTGAGGGAGGAGGCCACCAAAGAGGACGCTGAAGATGTTGTTCAGATAATGAAATACAGGTCTGTTCACACAATTCTACAGTTTTTACAATTCATCCACTTTCTACAATTGATGGCCTATCCTTAGGATGGGACGTCAATCTTAGATCTGTGGGGGTCTGATACCTGGGACCCCCGCAGATCACATGTACTAAGGCTGCACAGCTCTCGCCACGCTGCTCACTCTCTGTACAAACTGTAGTGGCGAGTGTAGGTATTGTACTGCTGTCCCGTAGATTTCAATGGGACAGAACCGAAGTACTTACACTCTCTGCTACAGTTTATGCAGCAAGTGCCACGCTGCCTTGGTACCAATGATCTACGGGGGTCCTGGGCGTCAGACCCCCACAGATCTAATATTGATGGCCTATCCTAAGGTTTAGGATATCCCCTTCATTCTGAGCATAGTAATTTCTGTACCTCAAACCAATACTTTCAATACAGTGTTAGAGGTTATCTGGAGACTATATAAATGCTGGTTTCCCTCATGTTCTGTTGTGATCATATCTTGGGGTTCCAGGCTGGTTCCGACCTTGGGTCACTGGAACCGAATCAGCACCCAAGTCCCTCCTCCTCCTCTCCTGTTTATTCTGCTTGTTACCTGTACTATGGTGGACTTGAAGACTAGATCAGTACAATAGAAAGATAGCCCCCATAGTACAGGTAACTATGCACAGGGGAGAGGAACAAAGTGGTGGAGCGGCTCAGGTGCCATGTTCCGGTGACATAACCCAGGGACAGGCCGTTTGTGAAGAGGTCAACTCTGAAGCTGCAGCGATCACAAACAGAATATCACTGCTGATATCAGCCAAGGGGCTCGGTACACAGAAGCTGGAAATGGAGGACATCTTACAGATGAGTTTTTTTTTTTTTTTTTATTGCCCTATGTTTAGTACAAATTATTATTATTATTATTTTTTTTTTTTTAAGTCAGATAACCGCTTTGATATTGCAAACCTATGCATAGTGCAGGACATCAGTATCAGATCAGTGGGGGTCGTGGTGCATTATTTAGCAGGCAGAGTGCCATATATTGTGTAGCAGATGTGCTGTAGTATCAGGCACACACTTACAGAATGCATGCTGCTGTACACACAGTTCACTGGAGCGCCACAGCTTCATCAAACTGCTGATATGTGGGGGTGTGAAGACCCCCACCAATTTGGTAAAGGATAGGCCATAAAGATTTAATTCCTGAAGTCCTTTTAACTATAGAGATTGTAGTGACTTGCTTTCTTTGGACCTCTGACAACCTGTGTTTTTATCCCTGTAGTCTACTTGGAACATATTCAGATGAATTTGGGAAATTGGATTTCAACAGATCTCAGCATGGCTCTGGAATGAGCAATCGATCTCAGGCAAAGAAGTTTGTTTCTGCCCTTAACAGGATTGCAGAAAGAACCTACAATAATCTATTTGACTATCAACAACTCCGGCAGATTGCAAGGGAGATGCAGATACAGGTAGAGTGACGGATAAGCCTCTTCTAAGTGTGCTTGTAAATTCAGATGTGTACACAAAGTTTAGGGCTTGTCACACAAAGGACACTTATCACCTCTCCTCAGAACAGGGGCCCCACTGATCACTAGAACAGGGGTTCCCAGTTCCCCCACTACATGTTCACAGTGAAAGGAGCAATGGTCAAGCATGTGCACTGCTACTTAACTCAATGTCTATGGGGATGACGGAAATAGCCAAGAGCTGTACTCGGCTGTCTCCGACAGCTCCAGACATGTAGGCCCCGAGTCCTCCCATCGCTCCTCACTACATGACCACAAGGAGATGTATGACTGGAGTGGTGGTCAGTCGTGGGCACTGCTGTTCCTGTAAGTGTCTTTGGAGTTGATGGAGAAAGCGAAGAACTGTAATTGACATTGGAGTGGCAGTGCCCAAGATTGGCCACCACTCCTTACTGTGGTCATATAGTGAGGAGGGAAGGGGGGCTCAGAACCTAATCTCTAATAGTACCCTGTATAGTAAAGTTATTTTCTTACATTTCAGAAATTGCCCAAGGTTCTAAGTGTAACTGCGCCATCTTTACCACCTATAGCCCTGCCCCTGCCTTAATTTTACATTTTACTGAAGCCTCTAACCATAGAGCAACTCATCACGGTAGATCAGATGTCACGTTCACATTTCTATCATTTCACCATTTTTTTTCTTTTGTCTGAATTTCCAACGGAAGCGCTAAATGTGAACAGAGTCGTAGCTGTTAGCTGAATAGCTATATTCCCTAAATCTTTCATAAGCACTAAGGCTGGGTTCACATCTATGCTTGCTCACCGTTCAGGGATTCCGTCCCCCATTCCGCTACAAAAATGCGGAGAAGAATGGAAACCCGACCGATAGTGTGAACCTAGCGTCAGAAATGTTTTTGAGGGAGATAACGGTAGGTAGCAGCTAGACAATCCTGACATTGCTGTTTTCTGGAGAAGCAAAAAATGATCATATTCACATATCCAACATGCCAGATTCTTTCCACCAATGCCATATATAGAGGGACTGTCAGGCTGCCCCCACAGATATTAGATAGTCGGAAGGTTTAACATTTACCTCTGTTTGTGTGTATATAATATATATATAAATATATACACACGTGGACAAAATTGTTGGTACCCCTCGTTTAATGAAAGAAAAACCCACAATGGTCACAGAAATAACTTTATTCTGACAAAACTGGAATTTGCCAAACTACATGCTGACAAGCCACTAAGCTTCTGGGAGAATGTCCTATGGACAGATGAGACAAAAATCAAAATTTTTGGCAAGGCACATCAGCTCTATGTTCCAGATGGAAAAATGAAGCATATCTTGAAAAGAACACTGTCCCTACTGTGAAACATGGAGGAGGCTCTGTTATGTTCTGGGGCTGCTTTGCTGCATCTGGCACAGGGTGTCTTGAATCTGTGCAGGGTACAATGAAATCTCAAGACTATCAAGGGATTCTAGAGAGAAATGTACTGCCCAGTGTCAGAAAGCTTGGTCTCAGTCACAGGTCATGGGTCTTGCTACAGGATAATGACCCAAAACACACAGCTAAAAACCCCCAAGAATGGCTAAGAGGAAAACATTGGACTATTCTGAAGTGGCCTTCTATGAGCCCTGACCTAAATCCTATTGAGCATCTTTGGAAGGAGCTGAAACATGCCGTCTGGAAAAGGCACCCTTCAAACCCGAGACAACTGGAGCAGTTTGCTCATGAGGAGTGGCCAAAATACCTGCTGAGAGGTGCAGAAGTCTCATTGACAGTTACAGGAATCGTTTGATTGCAGGGATTGCCTCAAAAGGTTGTGCAACAAAATATTAAGTTAAGGGAACCATCATTTCTGTCCAGGCCTGTTTCATGAGTTTTCTTTTTTAAAAATTCTGTGGAAGCCTGGTTGGAAAGCAATGTCTGACTTTCATTTGTTCATTTTCATAGAATTTTTATATATTATTACTTTTGTCAGATTCAAGTTATTTCTGTGATTACTGTGGGTTTTTCTTTCATTAAACGAGGGGTATCAACAATTTTGTCCGTGTGTGTGTGTGTGTATATATATATATATATATATATATATATATATATATATATATAATGGCCAGCTCTTAAGACCTAAGAACACGTGAATGTCTTTGGAGTGCATGTAAGCTACACATAAAAGGAAAACATTTTTTTTTTTTTATTACAAGTTTTTTTAACGTATGTTCTCTGACGCCTCAGTGGTGCTGGTGACATCACCAGTTCTGCTCTATCACCCATTTTCTCTGCTTTGTTTCCTGGCAGGTTTCTGACTTTGAAAGTTTTGTGGGATCGCTGAATGACCAGGGATATCTTCTGAAGAAAGGTCCCAGAGTTTACCAGCTGCAGACGATGTAGGACCATTTCATCCTCCGCTCCCTACTACTTAACCCTAGATTTCTAGGGACGTTGTTGGCTCCTGAGATTTGGTTGACAATGTCACATTTTCATTATCTATGTATATTGTACAGATTATGCGGTATCCGGTGTTGTTGTATATATATTACTTTATATGCAGCATTGGAGCTATATATTCTTGCATTAAGGAATAAAGTAGTACATTTATTTCTCCCCATTTGGGGGGCCCTTACATGGTACGGCCTGGTGGTGTCCGTCATGTCCTAACTGTGGGACCGCTCTTGTACAGGCGCACCCTAAGAATGACCTTTCCTACTTTCACATGTGGACGGCAGGCCATAAAAATTCTTAAAAACTATTTATCTCATATGGTGAATGCCATAGCAGAAAAAAAAATCCTGCTGAACAAAAAAAGCAGGTTTTTTTTTGTTTTTTTTTTCATTTTTCACCTCCAAAAAAAATTAAATAAAAGGTGATCTACATTTTCCAGAATATTCTCAATAAAAACTACAAAAGATGAAACCTTACCCAGCTCTATAGAAATGTAAAAAAAAAAAATTCTGGGTATCAAAATATGGTGACAGAGACAAATTTTTTTTTTTTTAATGTATTAAATGTGAAGAAAACATATAAATTTGGTCTTACTGTGGTCATTCAGATCCACAGAATATAGGTAACCGCGCAATGAACGCAATAAAAACAAAACCAAATAAAAATAAATGGCACAATTGCTTTTTTTTCCCACTTCAGTTAAAATATTCTCCAGCTTCTCTCTCCTACATTGCACAGAATATTAAAGAAGATCTGTCACCAGGTACACAATACTAAATGCCATACTTCGTCTAATTCTTGCTGCGCCCCTGATCAATTTGCTGTTTCCTATGAGAAAAACAAAAGGTTTCCGCCCACTTGATGAGCTAATTTACATATAACCTTCCAGGTGGACAGATTTTAAGTATAAAAAGACCGAATCGATCAATAATGGCTCATACAGCTCTATGAACTAAAAAAGAAAGTTATGGCTTTCAGTAAGCAAGGAGAAAAAAACAAAAAAAATTGCTTTGGCAGAAAGGGGTTAAGGGCACACAAATGGGGGCAGCTCCACAATTAAAACTGTCAGCAGGGGCCACTACGGGGCATTTTACTGTGTGGTACACAAGGGCACCATTGGGATATGGTCACATGAAATTTTTTTTTTTATCAGGCAGAAAAAACTGCTTTAAGTTAAGGCCACATGTAGCGGGCCGCAGCAAAAAAACAAAACAAAAAACGCGGTGGTAATGCATTGCGTTTTTCACAGAAAGTCCACAGTTTTCCTCTGCAAGCTTTCTGCGCCCATTATACCAAGACAGAAAACCGCTGGCATTTTTGTAGGTATAATTGACATGCTGCGATTTCCAAAACTGCGGACTGTTTTGGAAATCGCAGCGTCTCCGCTGCGCGTACTTTTCTGCAATGTGTGGATGGGACTCGCTAGAATCCCATCTTCTTTGCAGGGACTGTAAAACGCCACGCAGAGCCCCCAGCCTTAGATCTTTAAGGCCTCAGCAGAAAAGATGTTTTGTTGCAGATTTTGTTGCGGTTTTTTGAGCCAAAGTCAGAAGTAGATTGAGCAGAAGGGAGAAGTATAAGAACTTCCTATATATTTCCCATTCCTTTCGTAGCCATTCTTTGCCTTTTTTTTCCTGAGCCAAAGCCATCTGCAACAAAAAAAAAAAAAAATTTCTGCAACGTGGGGCCTCAGCCTAGGGCCATTTGCAGATGAACGTGCTGTGGGTCAGTGTGCTATGTGTGTATTTCATGGATAGCACACTGACCCATTCTTTTCTATTGGCCCGTACACATGACCGTGATTTTCACGGTCCCGTGTGCGGCCCAACAGTCCGGGCCATGTCAGGTAGGACATGTCCTATTTTGCAGCCCGTGCTTCCGTGGCTCCTATACATTTAATGAAAGGAGCCACGGAAGCACAGGCGGCACACAGGGTACAGCTACGTGAGCAGCCTGTGCTTTTAAATCACGGCAGGCCGATTGTAGTACAATGTAATGTTAATGTCAGGGCTGTGGAGTCAGTAGTCCAAACCACCGACTACTCTATTTTTCCACAGCCTGACTCTGACTCCTTCATAAATGGCTGACAGCCGTGGTCAGACAGATGTAGTAAAATCCTCTAATTCATTATAAAGCCAGTGATTGATTCCTAGGACAGTAAATATGTAACCATCTATACATCGAATTATACAATATTAATCATTGTGTAATATAATTAAAAAATATTCATCATTTCATTTTGGAGTCTGAATCGGTAACTTTTTTCCGCCTCTGACCCCACAGCCCTGTTTACAACTTTTTGATGGTAAAACATAAGTGTGCCCCATAAAGACATGTCGAATCTGTTATAGAAGAACCTGAGCGGCCCACACAGAGCCCGGACCTCAACCTTATTGGACACCTTTGGGATGAACTGGAATGGAGATTGTGAGCCAGACCCTCTCCAAAATCATGTAGAAATTGTTCCCAGAAGAGCAGACGCTGGTGCAATTGGGGGTCATCTCCATATTAACCCGTGGTTTCAGAATAGGACATCCTTGAGCGCAGTGAGGAACGTTGGACATGTCAGCTGCTGTAAAACTACAACTCCCAGCATGCTCTATTCAGTTCTACAGGAGTTCCTATAACAGCAGAGCAAGTATGCATGCTGGGAGTTGTAGTTTTACAGCTGAAGTTTCTGCCCCCCCCCCCCCAGAAGCTCATATAAGTGTGATGTCAGGGGTTCACATACTTTTAGCCATATGACTGTATAGCATAACAACCTGTATCAGTGCCAGCTGCAGGGGTCATGTTAGCTGTCACCCAGCTTTCCCAGTTAAAGATGTCATTCAGTCATAGCTGAGGACAAGCCAAAGCAGCTAATCTGTGTGGTGTAGACTCTTAAAGGGCCAGTGTCTCCCTGTACACCTTACAGGTCCCTCTCTATAACTACACTTTCTATATGACCCGGGCCCCCTGATCCCAGCACACCCCACCTCACACCCCATTATGACGTTTTGCTGTATTCTGTCCCCGGGTTCAGGTCGCCGCCTTCAGCCACTACAGCGTAAGCTCATCGAACGTGCAAGGGTTAACGCCGTAAAGCATGTAGCTTGTCGCACGGACAGGGACGGGTGCAGGTCGGCTGCATGGGGAGCGGTGAGCCCCTGCTGTCGGGCCGCTGGATACTATCGCTATGTCGGTACTGGCAGTACTGCTAGGCCGATCCCCCCTCTCTGTGCTCAGCTGCCCGGCCCGCAGGCTACTAAGAGGCCGCGATCTGGTGCAGGACACCTGGGCCCGGACTCGCAATGTGCTGGGTGTACGGGACACCCCGGGGCCGCAGAGAGGTCAGCCGAGCTCCTGTACACTGCTCCCCGCTACCCTGCTCCGTACTCTGCACCGCGGCGCCGCCGTACACCTGCCCGTGCTGCGGCCCTCCGCCGGGGTAGTGTGCGGGAGGGGACGGTACAAGTCTGGGAAAGCCGAGAAGACCGGAGGAGAGGAAGAGAAGGAGAAGGATGGCGCCCCCCGGAGACTAGACCTGGTGATGACCGCTGACTGTTACACCCGAGTCACACTGACTGTCCCCCCTACATTACATGTGACCGCCACCTGCTTACCAGGGCAAGGTCACCCGCCCGCCCGACTACAGGGCTGTCATTACTGTCACTGCTCCGACAACTCCTACTGGCATATTACATCTCTATAACTCCTACTGGCATATTACATCTCTATAACTACTACTGGCATATTACATCTCTATAACTCCTACTGGCATTACAACTATATAACTACTACTGGCATGCTACTACTGTATGACTACTACTATAGCATACAACTACTACTGGCATATTACAACTCTATAACTACTACTGGCATATTACAACTCTATAACTACTACTGGCATATTACAACTCTATAACTACTACTGGCATGCTACTACTGTATGACTACTACTATAGCATACAACTACTACTGGCATATTACAACTCTATAACTACTACTGGCATACTACTACTATATGACTACTACTATAGTATACAACTACTACTGTAATACTACTACACAACTATTACTGGACTACTACTCCTATACTATTATACAACTCCCACTACTCCCCCTACCTATCTTGTGTATGTAGAATAGTGGTATATTTTATGTGACAGTGGGACCTTAGGGGCCCCCTCAGGATCCAGGGCCCATGGTGACTGCTACTGCTGCGCCCGCTATGGCTATGTACCTATACAAAACAACTATTAGTACTACAGTATAATATATAACTACCATTATTACCACTATACTATACAACTAGTACTATCCAATAACTACTACTATACAACTAAGGCTGGGTTCACATTTGCGTTGGAGTCTCGGTTTGGAGACCGTCGGGAATCTCTGCATGAAAAAGTCCTGCAAGCCCAACTTTTTCAAAAAAATTGACTATACTGGGTTCCTTCGATTGTCCATGGATCTAATTGTTAGTTTTTCCTTTCTTTTGGTCCTCTGACAGACCAGAAGAACGGAAACAACACAGGTATGAACCTAGCCTAATACTATTACTACTAGTACTATGCGGCTCATAGTATTACTACTAATACATCCATTACAATTTATTATTATTCCAATTACATTGCGTCCATGTCAGCCTGTCTCACACCATTTCCATTGAAGTCTATGGGATAGCGCTGCGGTACCTGTTACATTCACTGTCATTGACTTGACTGGTAATAGCCCTGGACTAGTTGTAGTAATTCCCTTAATACTAGTAGTATTTAGACTACCCAGTGGCAGGATTAGTATTACTAACAACCACAATACTAGTTGTAGATGTAATGGTGGTGGTACTGCTATTGTACGTCTAGATGGAGGGGTGTAGGTGACGGCTGTACTGTTATTGTACGACTAGATGGAGAGGTGTAGGTGACGGCTGTACTGTTATTGTACGACTAGATGGAGAGGTGTAGGTGACGGCTGTACTGTTATTGTACGACTAGATGGAGAGGTGTAGGTGACGACTGTACTGTTATTGTACGACTAGATGGAGAGGTGTAGGTTACGGCTGTACTGTTATTGTACGACTAGATGGAGAGGTGTAGGTGACGGCTGTACTGTTATTGTACGACTAGATGGAGAGGTGTAGGTGACGGCTGTACTGTTATTGTACGACTAGATGGAGAGGTGTAGGTGACGGCTGTACTGTTATTGTACGTCTAGATGGAGGGGTGTAGGTGACGGCTGTACTGTTATTGTACGACTAGATGGAGAGGTGTAGGTGACGGCCGTACTGTTATTGTACGACTAGATGGAGAGGTGTAGGTGACGGTTGTACTGTTATTGTACGACTAGATGGAGAGGTGTAGGTGACGGCTGTACTGTTATTGTACGACTAGATGGAGAGGTGTAGGTGACGGCTGTACTGTTATTGTACAACTAGATGGAGAGGTGTAGGTGACGGCTGTACTGTTATTGTACAACTAGATGGAGAGGTGTAGGTGACGGCTGTACTGTTATTGTACGACTAGATGGAGAGGTGTAGGTGACGGCTGTACTGTTATTGTACGACTAGATGGAGAGGTGTAGGTGACGGTTGTACTGTTATTGTACGACTAGATGGAGAGGTGTAGGTGACGGCTGTACTGTTATTGTACGACTAGATGGAGAGGTGTAGGTGACGGTTGTACTGTTATTGGACGACTAGATGGAGGGGTGTAGGCGACCGCTGTACTGTAATTGTACGACTAGATGGAGAGGTGTAGGTGACGGCTGTACTGTTATTGTACGACTAGATGGAGAGGTGTAGGTGACGGCTGTACTGTTATTGTACGACTAGATGGAGAGGTGTAGGTGACGGCTGTACTGTTATTGTACGACTAGATGGAGAGGTGTAGGTGACGACTGTACTGTTATTGTACGACTAGATGGAGAGGTGTAGGTTACGGCTGTACTGTTATTGTACGACTAGATGGAGAGGTGTAGGTGACGGCTGTACTGTTATTGTACGACTAGATGGAGAGGTGTAGGTGACGGCTGTACTGTTATTGTACGTCTAGATGGAGGGGTGTAGGTGACGGCTGTACTGTTATTGTACGACTAGATGGAGAGGTGTAGGTGACGGCCGTACTGTTATTGTACGACTAGATGGAGAGGTGTAGGTGACGGTTGTACTGTTATTGTACGACTAGATGGAGAGGTGTAGGTGACGGCTGTACTGTTATTGTACGACTAGATGGAGAGGTGTAGGTGACGGCTGTACTGTTATTGTACGACTAGATGGAGAGGTGTAGGTGACGGCTGTACTGTTATTGTACGACTAGATGGAGAGGTGTAGGTGACGGCTGTACTGTTATTGTACGACTAGATGGAGAGGTGTAGGTGACGGTTGTACTGTTATTGTACGACTAGATGGAGAGGTGTAGGTGACGGCTGTACTGTTATTGTACGACTAGATGGAGAGGTGTAGGTGACGGTTGTACTGTTATTGGACGACTAGATGGAGGGGTGTAGGCGACCGCTGTACTGTAATTGTACGACTAGATGGAGAGGTGTAGGTGACGGCTGTACTGTTATTGTACGACTAGATGGAGAGGTGTAGGTGACGGTTGTACTGTTATTGGACGACTAGATGGAGGGGTGTAGGCGACCGCTGTACTGTTATTGTACGACTAGATGGAGAGGTGTAGGTGACGGCTGTACTGTTATTGTACGACTAGATGGAGAGGTGTAGGTGACGGTTGTACTGTTATTGTACGACTAGATGGAGAGGTGTAGGTGACGGCCATACTGTTATTGGACGACTAGATGGAGGGGTGTAGGCGACCGCTGTACTGTTATTGTACGACTAGATGGAGAGGTGTAGGCGACGGCTGTACTGTTATTGTACGACTAGATGGAGAGGTGTAGGTGACGGCTGTACTGTTATTGTACGACTAGATGGAGAGGTGTAGGTGATGGTTGTACTGTTATTGGACGACTAGATGGAGAGGTGTAGGTGACGGCTGTACTGTTATTGTACGACTAGATGGAGAGGTGTAGGTGACGGCTGTACTGTTATTGTACGACTAGATGGAGGGGTGTAGGCGACCGCTGTACTGTTATTGTACGACTAGATGGAGAGGTGTAGGTGACGGCTGTACTGTTATTGTACGACTAGATGGAGAGGTGTAGGTGATGGTTGTACTGTTATTGGACGACTAGATGGAGAGGTGTAGGTGACGGCTGTACTGTTATTGTACGACTAGATGGAGAGGTGTAGGTGACGACTGTACTGTTATTGTACGACTAGATGGAGAGGTGTAGGTGACGGCTGTACTGTTATTGTACGACTAGATGGAGAGGTGTAGGTGACGGCTGTACTGTTATTGTATGACTAGATGGAGAGGTGTAGGTGACGGCTGTACTGTTATTGTACAACTAGATGGAGGGGTGTAGGCTCAGCTCACATCTATGTTTATATGTCTGATCACATGATTGACACCAACAGTGCCTGACACACCCCATTGTCTATAATGGGGTCCCCCTGGTTTCTGTCATGGTGTCCATCAATTTACTTAAAAAAAAAAAAAAAATAGGCATAATGCGCTATGTTTCCAGTGTCATTTTCCTTGTTTAGTCATAGTGACTTTGGGTAGGATCCCCTATATACTGATGGCAGGTGTGAACTTAGCCATATCACTTTCCTTGTGTGACCCTGGGTAGGATCTTCCTGTTATTGATGGTTGGTGCACAGTGAGAGGCCGTGTATTCCTATACTTATACTCATTGCTGCTTCTGCATTATGTTTTGTAGTATGAAAACCCGTGGACGATACCAAATCTTCTGTCTATGAGCAGGATCGGCCTCTCTCCGGTTCTCGGTTACCTGATTGTCGGAGAAGACTTTAACCTTGCACTTGGAATTTTTGTTCTTGCCGGGATAACAGATTTGGTGAGTGCTGAGCACATACAGGTCACTGGATCTTAGTTACCCCCAAGCCTTAGTCTAATGTCCATGTTATAGTTAATATTGCCAAGAAAATGCAGCCGGTCCTGCAAGTGTTTAGAGAATAGAGGATGGACATGTTGGATACCAGCCCCATGCTTTGTACCTGCATTAAGAAGCCATTGTCACAGGTGTCTTGCGGCGGTATGGTACCCTCTTCCTGTTGAAATGGTAAAGTCAGGAGAAATAGATATTCTACCAGTCGCTTTCATAAAGAGATATTCTCATCACAGGCATTTGTGGTATATCTACTCAATGTGGCTACCACCTCTGAGACACGTCTGTGTGGAGAGCTGGGTCCCCCAACCCCATACCCCTAGTCTTGTTCTTTCCTTAACATACGGTAGATGCGGGTGTGCATCCATCAGGAATGACTACTCCTATATAGAGTCATGAGGGTGGAGCTATTCTTTGGAGAAGTTCTGCTTGCCAATCCACCTCCTGGCTTCAGAAGCGTCCAGTATATTCTAGTACCCCTCAATTCACTGCACATATACTGGATGGGGCTTGGGATGACATAACGAACCTGTTACATGGCCAGGAGGGGGACTGTCCAGCATGGCTTCTCCACAGAGCGGCTCCACCCTATAACTATACGGGTATGGGAATACAGCGTGCAGGGTCCTTCTTCTGAATATTCCAAACCTGTAAGAAAGCAGGACATCATTGGGAACCTGGGTAAGAATTTGGTGCAGTTTAGAGGACTAATTCCTCATGGCAGGTTTCCTATAAGCAGATCTACAGATGAGTTGATCTCGTGAGCAATCGGGTGATCTACTTCTAATGTAAGTTTTCGCTTTCTAGTTAGATGGATATATCGCAAGAAATTGGGCCAATCAGAAGTCAGCGTTAGGAAGTGCTCTTGATCCACTGGCGGACAAAATCCTTATAAGTGTCCTATACGTCTGTTTAACATATGCACATCTGATCCCAGGTAAGAAGGCGCCGTCCCATGTTGTCTTATGTCACAGCGTTCATGTGGTTCACATTCAGTATTACGTCATCCACCACATTCACTTTCTGGATTCATGACAAGTCATTGGTTTTCTACAAATTCTGTGGCATATGCCTGTACCCATCAGGAATGACAGGCCAGCTCCGATATCTACAGGTTGGGCCGAGGCAGGAGATATAAGTGTGCATGGAATACATTACTGTAAAGTTAATATAATATAGGGCCGGCTCAGCCCCCTTCAGTAGGCCCTGCAGATTTGACCTTTGTTCACGACCAAATATTAGAACATAATGCGACCCATTGTAATTTAGTAGGGTCTGATGGACAACAGTGGTATAAGTCATGTGGAAAACATGACAAAAGTGTGAACAGAGCCTTATTAAATCTGTCATATCCAGTAAAATTCCTTAAGAAAATTCAGTTGTGATAATGTGTGGCTGCTGCTGAATGGATAAGATGGATCAGTGAAATTAGAAGAGTCAATGAGGAGTCAGTATGTATAATTTATGCCAGATCAGCACCCCCTCCTCCTGTACAGTGACCCCTGCACAAATCACATAGAATACAATGTACATATCAAGGGTCCTGTGGACATGTGGCTGCTATAAACAGTAGCTCAGGCATGATGGCCGAATCAGAATCCTTTATAGAAAAGAGAACATATAAGTCACACTAGCGTTCCGGGTTTCCATTCTTAGGTCCACATGGGAACCGAAACCCTGTCAGCTTAAAAAGTGGCTACCCGTGGACCCCATTGACTATTATGGGGCCTGCTTGGTTTCTGCTGATTTTATACTGAAACCAACAGAGAGAAAAGTCCTCCTTGCAGGACTTTTCTCTCTGCCGATTTTAAGCGGAATGGGGGACGGATTCTCCTACGGAGACTGGAACGCTAGTGTGAACCTGGCGTCAAAAAGAGATTAAAGAACTTGTCAGTATCTGGTCTTAGGTTTTGTCATAGGTGATATATTCCCATGTTATCTTAGTTAGGACCTTTATGTCTTTGTGTATATTTCTGTGATAGTTCCCCGCGCTGACTTGTCATTTTATTGTTTTACAGTTCCTCTCACCGTCATGATCATTTTGAGGGACATTGCATTGATTGGTGCTGTTTTTTATGTCCGCTATAAAACCCTTCCACCTCCAGTAAGTTATATATATATGTGTGTGTGTGTGTGTATATATATATATATATATATATATATATATATATAGTACGCCTCTTTGTATGTACGCATCTTAAAGGGATAGTCCACACGTAGGGCACGGTGGGGTGGGATTCATCAGGATCACAAAGACTATCGCTGGTCTTGATGTTTCCTGCGCCAGTGCAGGGACTGCATGGTTCATGGAGCTTATACCTCATCATGGATTAGGCACATCCTCCCACCACCATTTCATCCAGGCACAAATGTTGCTGTCATTTACGCCAGTTTTGTGGAGTAGATAATGAATATGATGCAGGTTGGAGCCCTGCCCAGAAGAGTGTCGAGGCCAGAGCAGAAACCTCAACAACTATTTTGGTCGCAGGTGGCATTAATAGCTGCAAATCTCTAATTTGTGACAATTTTATGCCACCATGAGTATTGTGATGAATATCCCCCCCCACCACACTGGTTTTCGTAAAACATCCTGAGGATCAAAATAAGGAAATAAGGCACAATTGGAACCTTTTCTACACCTATTAAGTGCCAGCAAACATGTTCACTGCTGGTCTCTACTTCCTGGTCCTATTTGACACACAGGAAGTGCCACTTACAATCACTTGCCTCACTTGTGGCACTTCCTGTGTGTTCAGAGGAATCAGGAAATAGGGATCAGCAGGGGTTTCCAGGTGACATTTTTTTTTTAACCTAGCATGTTTGCAGTTTGTAAAAAAAAAAAAAAACATGCTGGAGAAACCTTTTAATATTTTTGAAAAGAAGCTTTCACCACTTACGCCAAGTCTGGCTCTTTACATCATGTAATAGCTGCTGCTCCACTGATTCTGGCACAGTTGGAATCTTTTCTCTAGCCCCCACCATTCCTGAGCAATAAGCACATAATATAATAGTATGCTATTTAGTGTCTGTACTGTCAGGAGGGCGGTGTCAGGCAGTAGCAGACAAGGGGTGTGATTCTGAGCTCTGACACTGACTGCCTCTGATTGGAGCTCTGAGTCACCGCCCTTCAGACATTAGATCTTAACCCTTTCACGCATAATCATGTAAATTTATGTGGTAAGGGATGTATGGAGAATATAATACAGCCAGGGCCCACCGCTAACAGCAGCTATCAGTGCCAACACTGATCGCAGCTGTTAACACTTTAGATGCCGCAGTTAAACGCGACCGCACCATCTATATTGCGCAGGCGCCATGGGCGGCAATCAGTGGTCATCAGTTCTATTACACGCTGCCATAGCCAGTGTGTAATGGAAGTGAAGGCATTTTACTATTCACTGCACTACATTAGTAGTGCAGTGAATAGTATAAGTGATCCACCCCCCCCCCCCCAGGGTTCAAGGTCCCTAGGGGGGGTCTGATCATAAAAGTAAAAATAAAAAAGTTTTTAAAAGTATAAAAAAATACCAAAAATAATATAAAAGTTCCAATTAAGCCCCCCTTCCCTGGATCACATATAAAAATAAATAAACAATAATAAACAAACACTTTAGGGATCCCCGCGTGAAGTGAAAAATAAAAAAATTATGGCTCTTGGAATGTGGGGAGGGAAAAACTGAAATGCAAAAACAAAAAATTGGCTGAGGCATGAAAGGGTTAAATAGCATATCAGGCACCAAAACTAACTGTGCTTGTTGCTCAGGAATGGTGGGGGCAAGAGAGAAAATTCCAACTGCAATGGAATCAGTGGAGAGGAGCCTATTAACAGATGCTAAGACCTAGAATTGGTGGAGGTGGTGAAAGGTTCTCTTTAATGACCAATGCTGGGTGATAAAATTCTTACTGCCTGCAGCCACTAGGGGGCGCTTACTGTATACTTTGTGCTCAATAATAAAACAGTATGCAATAAGCTTTTATACTTGCTTTAGGTTCGGTCTCTGTAGGTTACTAAGTTGTGTAAAAAGTTATTAAAACCTTCCTGCAAATTGATTCAGCGATTCCTTCTCTTCCTTTAGAGAACTCTTGGCAGATATTTTAACCCTTGCTATGCAACTGCTCAATTAGAGCCAACGTTTATCAGTAAGGTAAGTATATATCATAATAATAAAAATCCATCTGCATCTATCTTCCTATCTATCTACCTATCTATCTATCTATCTAGTTGATGTCTGTCTGATATGTGACATCACCTTGTTGATGACCTCCCATACATGTAAGAGATATAAGGCAGCTAAACTCTGATTTCAGCAGAAATGGCCGACTTTAGAGACTGTCTCTCTATTGAGAACACACGAAGGTGTTAAACATATTAAACAGCCAGATTTATTTTACATTTGGACACCCCCTTTTATAATCTGGAGTCTACAAATTGTACAGTGCTGCGGAATATGTTGGCGATATATAAATAAAATGTATTATTATTATTATGAATGTGCCTTGTTTTGTCTTTTCTAGATGAACACTGCAGTCCAGTTAATATTGGTGGCGGCGTCACTTGCGGCTCCTGTATTTGATTATGTGGATAGTGTCTATCTTCAAGCGTTATGGTGAGTGAGAGAAATCGGTCTACTTAAAGGGGTTGTTCAGGATCAGAAGATTTTTGATACTAACGACCTATCCCATCAGTATCAGATAAATCAGGGTCCGAACCTTGAACTCATCAGCCGATGCGGTCACCAGACACCATATAATAAGTATACGGCCAGAAGCAGCCCTGCTCTCCTATTCATGTGAGTAGGAGCGGGGCTGCAGTTCAAGACGCCAGTGCGACACTGTATGGACTCAGTATAATGTCCCATAGCGGCCCCTCCACGCAGTATAATGTCCCATAGAGGCCCTTCCACGCAGTATAATGTCCCGTAGAGGCCCTTCCACGCAGTATAATGTCCCGTAGAGGCCCTTCCACGCAGTATAATGTCCCGTAGAGGCCCTTCCACGCAGTATAATGTCCCGTAGAGGCCCTTCCACGCAGTATAATGTCCCGTAGAGGCCCTTCCACGCAGTATAATGTCCCGTAGAGGCCCTTCCACGCAGTATAATGTCCCGTAGAGGCCCTTCCACGCAGTATAATGTCCCATAGAGGCCCTTCCACGCAGTATAATGTCCCATAGAGGCCCTTCCACGCAGTATAATGTCCCATAGAGGCCCTTCCACGCAGTATAATGTCCCATAGAGGCCCTTCCACGCAGTATAATGTCCCATAGAGGCCCTTCCACGCAGTATAATGTCCCATAGAGGCCCTTCCACGCAGTATAATGTCCCATAGAGGCCCTTCCACGCAGTATAATGTCGCATAGAGGCCCTTCCACGCAGTATATTGTCGCATAGAGGCCCTTCCACGCAGTATAATGTCCCATAGAGGCCCTTCCACGCAGTATATTGTCGCATAGAGGCCCTTCCACGCAGTATAATGTCCCATAGAGGCCCTTCCACGCAGTATAATGTCCCATAGCAGCCCCTGCAGACAGTATAATGTTCCATAGAGGCCCTTCCACGCAGTATAATGTCCCATAGCGGCCCCTGCAGACAGTATAATGTCCCATAGAAGCCCCACCCACAAACTATTATTATTCTCTAAGGTGTGTTCAGACCCCAGAGTATAATGATCAGAGGCCCAAGAAAACATAAAATCCAGTGTAACTTACCTCTCCTTGTCTCCGATGCGACTTCCTGCTATTTTCAGCCCTCTTCAATGTTGCTCCAGACGTGGGTTACACCAGTGCCATTATTTGTCGTGACAACGCCTAACCCACATGATGTTGTCACTCAAGAGGCTCGAAAACTGCAGGGAGTCGCGCCGGAGTCCAGGAGAGGTAAATAACACTGGTTTTTATGTTTGCTCACCTGCCCTGAGCCTCCACTTATTATACTCTGGGGTCTGAAGAGACCCCATAGTAAAATAGCAGTTTGAGTTTGGACGTGTTCGGTCCGAACGGAACCACCAGGCGAACCTCGCCCAACAAATACTCTTGCTGTGGGCCGGCGGCCTCATTTACCGATCCCCGCTTCTGCTCACTACCACCTCCGCTTCCCTTTCTGCCCTCTAGGGGGCCCCGTGAATCCTATTTCTTGTTGCTATGAGATGCATAGGGCCCCCTGGAGGGCAGAAGGGGAAGCGGAAGTGTCAGTGAGCAGGAACAGGGATCAGTAAGTAAACTGGGCCCTTTACCTGCTGGGGTTACTCCCACCGGGCTCCCTAAGGTCGCAGTTGCTACACCACTAGGAACAGGTCTAGTTGGAGTTACACTTTAACAGCTCACGGGGAGGGGCAGATACTTAAAGGGTTGTGCCACTATGGACACTTTTTCCCTGCCCAGAGGGCAATAAGTGTCTGATTGATGGGGATCCGTTCGTTAGGTACCCAGTGATCAGGATGACTGGGACGGACTGTCCGCCTAAGGCCTCCTTGTGAATGGAGCACTAGTGCGTTTGTGTAACCCCCACTTCATTCACTTCTATGGGGTTGCGGGTGCAATACAGCGCCGGTCTACATACTCCTTAACACTGGGGAACCTGGTGTTTGGGCCCCCAGTCATTGGATACTTATCCCTTGTCCTGTGCATAGGTCAGCAACCTTCGGCGCTCCAGCTGCTGTGAGACTACAACTCCCAAAATGCTCCATTCACTTTCATAGGAGTTCCAAGAACAGCAGAGCAAGTATGCATGCTGGGAGTTGTAGTTTTACAACAGCTGGAGTGCCGAAGCTTGCCTTTCCCTGGTATAGAGGATAAGTGTCCCTGGCAGCACAACCCCTATAACAAGTGATCTCTATGGTATATAGTGCCTGATGGCAAGGACACTGCAGTTAATGTAGGGACATGCTGACATTTTGGATGCACCTCCCTTACCATGCCCAAGCTGAGGTTAGGAGCCTGATGGTATATGGAGCCATGATTATAGCCATGTGTATGATATACATATCTTCCATCCATGTTTTGCAGGTGTATCACTGCTTTCACGACTGTGGCCTCAGGGTATAGCTACTACCATTATGGACAGAAGACGGTAAAAGTGTTGAACAATAAGTAAAAGCGCGGACTATTCTGGGACGCACAACACGTAGGATACCACATCTCTTCATTGTAATCCGATGATCAATGGACTCATGGGCCGGAGCAAAGCGAATCGACGTCTAATAATCTTATTTATACACTTAATATTCAATATTTGAATGTGGTATAATAAAAAAGGGAGATTTTGTGGCATAATTGACAAAAGCTCCCGGTGTGGAAATGGTTCCTGTCGATAGCTGATGAATTTTTGTCATGTAACTTTTTGGGATGTGATATTACAATGCCAAATAAGACTTTCTTCTCTTTATATATTTTGATTTTTCACCTAGTAAAGGAGTTTTATAAGAGAAACCTCATCATGGATGTAATAAATAAATCTGTTCAGTATATGTCATGTATGGTGAAGAGGGAAAGAAGCAATGAAGGGGATAAGACCGGGTTCACACACACAATGGAAAATAGTCCTAAAATCTGCAGCAAAATCTTCATATGTGGATTGGGCTGTTTGTTTGCAAGGGATAAAAGATGGGAGATATCTACAACGTGGGAGTCAAAGTACTCAACCTGCAAATTCTGGTCAGTTTTTTTTTTCCCCCGAAACCATCAATGGTGTAAGGCCCGGTTCACATCTGTGTTTGGGTTTTCGTTCGGGGAGTCCACTTGGGGACCCCCCGAACGGAAACCTATACGCATAAAAAGCAGTTTTCAACTGGGAAACCCGCGGACCCCATAGACTATATGGGGTCCATGTGGGTTCGGCTCTGTTTCCGCACGAAGCAAGAGGAGAGAAAAGTACTGCAAGCAGCACTTTCCTCTCCGCATGTTTCGTGTGGAAACCACAGGGACCCCATTATAGTCTATGGGGTCTGTGTGGTTTCCCAAGTAAACCGCTTTTTCTGCGTATAGGTTTCCGTTCAGGGGGGTCCCCAAGTGAACTCCCCGAATGGAAACCTGAACGCAGATGTGAACCGGCCCTTGTGTAAAGCCTCTTACATTATGCAGTGTTGTCCATTTAAAAAAATTCTGAATGCCAAGTGTGATTATGGCCATAGCATTAATTCACAAAAGACGCCCACCAGTGCGACCATAGGATAGGAGATAAATGACCCGGGAGTCTGACCACCGGGACTCCCAGTGATCTGGGGTGCGGGGCCTGTGGGTGCCATATGTGAATGGAGCAGCAGTGGTCCTGATCAGCCACCACTGCTTTCACTTGTATGGGACTGCTGTATGGGAAGTCTCATAGCTAAGAATAGAGAGGTGGCCAAGCATGCAAATTACTACTCCATTCACATGGGGCACTTGTATTCCCCCCCATCCTTGTGATCATTGGGCGCCCAGTCGTCAGACTCTTAGCAGTTAGGCAGTTGTCTGCTATCCTGTGGATAGGGATAAGTGTCTATGGTGGGAAAACCCTCTTTACTCGCCACCATTACAGCCCAGTCTGAATGTACCCTTAGGCCAACGGTTTTATAGGATTCCTTTTTGATAGCCTATCTATATCTGATTGCCTGGGCGTTGACGCCTAAGGATAAGTCATCGGTATCTTATTGTTGGAAAATCCTCCCTTTAATTGAATGCCTCTGAAAAAAGAGCATGGTCAGCATGTGTTGTGTCTACTTCACAAGAAAGACGGCGTGGCCTCGTCCGAAAATATTTGCACCGCGCTCTTCAACTGGATGCCCTTTCTCAAATGTTGGCAAGTATGACGCTGTCATATACGGATATACAGTATATACACCTGTATGTGACATATTACCATATATATATTACCATCAGTACAAGTCTCCATACTGGCGATGCTGCATTTGACTCTCCCTCCAGTAGTTGTTTTCTATAGATATGACTGTGACATCGATGACGTCCATCCATAGACAGTCCTAGACTGAAACCTAGTAAATAGTATTGCAGAGCCCCTCCTGACCCAAATGCTGCATTAACCCCTTAACAGTCACATTAAAATTGCAAAAACCCTCCCGAAAATATTACTTTTCTTTTTTTTTTTTTTCAGATTTTGAATTTCCGGTTTAAATAAATATTGCTGGCACATATCTCCGGTGTCTTAGGTGCATTTTAACTCTTTAGCGACCTAACATACTTTAGCCCAAATTTTTATATTTTATTTTAATGTAGCTTAATGTGACCTTGTGTTTTGTGGGTACATAAAACTTTTTGATCAGTTTTTATTACTTTTTGTTTTTGCATTTGTGCATTTATCATGTATAATAAATAATATACTCATTTTATTTTAGGGGGTTATTACGGATGTGATAACAACTTTGTGGGGGGCTTTTGTTCTTTTTTCACTTTTTTTTTTCTCTGTGGTGCTGAGGTTAGCACGGCATATAAGGGGTTAAATGGCAAGTTTGCATATGATTGACAATGGTGGGGGGTTATCTGAAGTGACAGTGACAGAAGGTTAATAAAATCATCTTGTCCTCTCCCTGCAGGTGTTTGCCAGTACACTGGTTAAAGTGACAGTAGTGAGTCTATGCAGCTCCGCTTTAACCAGTGACATCTCCAAATCTAGGAGGGATACAGACATGATTATTTCAATTATAGCTGCAAAAACGTGAGCGTGTTCCCTATAGATTTTAATTAGGGAAGAAAAAATGCAAAGAAAAGCGCTGCTAAAAATAATGCAATGTGTTTTCCTGAAGTTTGCCACATGGGGCCTTAGCCTAAAGGGATTTCCCATGAACATAGCCATATTTAAATTGGCAGACAATTTAAGAGTTAAACATCTTTCCCTGCCCCCCTCCACCCACTTTCACAGAAAATGGTGAGCGAAGCACAGAATAGGGGATATCGAAGGGGCCTTATGCCAAAGATGCGAAACATTTTCACCCTTCTACATGTAGAGGAGTTGATAAATCCCCCCAATGTTTTTGTGCTCATATTTCTAGATAGAGATGGGCAAACCGCTTCATTCTGAGCCGGGTTCAACCCAAATATTCTAAATTGTTCAGTTGTTAACGAAACCAACAATGGAGATTTGTCTCTGACACCGCAACATGCATTGCGATAAATTATTGTATTCTTGGGTCTCTGTGGAGCATGTAATACTGTGTGGGGGGCTACTGTGGAGCATATAATACTGTGTGGGGGGCCACTGTGGAGCATATAATACTGTGTGGGGGGCCACTGTTGAGCATATAATACTGTGTGGGCTCTAGGGAGGGGTTAGGGGACCCCAGACAAAAGTTTGCACCTGGGGCTCACAAGACTATAGTTACGCCACTGCTCACCTTCCCCTACCTTTTTTGCGTCCGGTGCTCTCCTGGTGATGTCATACGGTGTGCCCATATGACTGCTTAGGCCCAAACAAAGGTCTCAGTGGTGAACCTGGGTGCATGATGTCACCACGAGACCGAAAGAGAGAGTGCAAAAGAGGTGAGGGAAGGGGAGTATAAATGTTTTTTTTATTTTTTACACTTCTCCTAGCCCTCCACCTATTCGACTCTGGGATCTGAAGAGACCTCAGAGTATAATAATGTCACTTCCAGTTCTATCCGAACTTGTTGGAACCGAGACACCAGAACCTGCAACACAACAAATCTTGGGAGGTTCGCCCTCTATATTTCTAGGGAATACCATTGATTCCAGATATAATTTTGGTCTTTGTCATGTTTCTTAACGCTACACTGTAACGTACATTATATTTTTCCTGTAGTACCTACATTTGACCAGGACCCGTTCTGTGCCCATATCCTACCTGATTTTTGTTATCCTTTAGGATTAGCTCCTTGAGGATAACCCTCATTGAATGAGGCCAGTGCTCACACAGACCTGCGGCACCTTAACTGCTGTAGATCCGCTGTGTCGATTTTGGATTTCTGCCATAGATTTTCCATGGACTAATCCGTGAGGTGTGAACATACCCTTAGGTGTATTTGGCTATCATCCTCACTGCTAGAGATTGTTTACCCTGCTATCACGTCTTATGATTTGTGTATATTCGCTCCCTATACACTACCTATACTATCATCTCCATAGGGATAAAGAAGGGAGTCAGTCTACAGAAAAGGGTTAGTAAGAATATTTTAATGATATGAAGGGATAGTACAGTGATACTCAAATGCAGGGTTCTTATAGGACACGAGGTGCGTATCGTATTTACTAACACTGTTATTTTTACAAGCTTTATACAGGCAAGTAGAGAGCACGGCAATGGTGACTAGAAACAAGCCACCCACAGCACTTAGTATGGAGAGGATGAGGATGTAACTCGGCCTGGTCCGGAATTCCACACAAGGAGTTCTTGATGCCCCATTTGTTGGTATACTGTGCCCTTTCTTATTAAAGGCCAATACACAAACCTTGTATGTTGTATACGGTGCTAGGTTATATAGCGTATACTGTCTCATCGTCACATAAATGTTATCAACAGTCTCATGGGCCCCACTTTCCGGCTGATAGACAAGCTGGTATTTTTCTACTATAGAATTTGGGGAGCACCAAAGTATCTGCGCTGAAGTGTCCGATATCTCATATACTCCTTGTAGGTGAGGTGGATCTGGGATGGTATCATCCCCCGAAAGTCCAGGGCATAAGCATGGAGTCAATAGCTGCAGCTCAGAGCAAGGTGTTTGAAGATGTCTACAATGGTCATAGTCACAGGCGGCCATTCTGCTCCCCGGTGTGGTTCCATTAGGGTGAGTCTCATCATCATAGTCTTCCGGGTAGTCTTTTAGGATTTCTGGCTGGTCCCCATTAGAACTCCCACTCTCTGGGAACTTGTGTTCAGTCACTGGTCCATTGGTGGTGCTTAGGGACAATGTAAGCTCTTTCGGTGAGAAATCCGCGCCACTGGTTGAGACAGTCTCTGCAGTCTCTGTAGTTACCATATCAGGTTGTGTTATGGAGGAGGAAGTTGTTGAGTGGTTTTGAAAGACCCTGGTCGTAAAATTCATAGTATTTTCTGCGAGAGAATATTTTGGTTCTGTAGTATCCGGGGGTAATGTTGAGCTCAAAGAGTCTTCTGTCATTCCTGCTATAAAATCATATTCCATTGCTGTAGTACTAGAGGTGGCAGAATCCTGAGTTTCAGTATTTGGTTGACTCTGGGGTAATGTGCACATCTTATGTAGCTCAGGTATGGATATGCTTAATGCATCTCCCTTCAAGACACTGCAGAACGTTTCATTTGCTCTAAATGATAAAATGGGAGACAGATGTCAGGTCTAATAAAATAGAGCAGAACATAGTATAGTACAGCAGGGACTGAAATGTATGTCTCCACTAGAGGGAGCTCAATGTATACAGCGCACTCTACAATAAGACAGTATGCAGTAGGCTCCCTCTAGTGGGAACTGTAGACAGCTGGCAAGTTATCATTCATGGATATGCAAGGAGTTTGGGACTCTGTAGCATATGTACTGCAAAGATATCCTGCTCTACAAGCATTGTTTCCAGTGTTTTTTCAGCATTGATACAAATTAGGGTCTATTAGCCAAGTGGGTGGTCACACTGCATGACATACAGCGCACAGAAACCCCACCCCCCAGAAACAACAGTGTTACCGCCCACTTGGCTAGTAGACCTTACACTAAAAGGGCTTATATCTTTGGAATAGCTGAATGGATTTGGATAAATAAAACAGCAAAATGATCAGGGTGACAGCGCCGATCACATGATGGATGTCACTGGGATTTTCAGACCTGGTGATGGGTCTTCCTTAAGGGGGTTATCCAGGAAATACAGTTTCCTGCAAGGAGGCCGGGGAAGGTGAGAAATAAAAAAAAAAAAAAAAACCATACTTGTCCCTGGTCTAGTCCCGCAGCACCCCGGTGCTTCTTCCAGCAGAAGTCCTCGCTGCTGTGACACCTGTGATGTCACAAGTCCTTTTCTTAGGCCGCTGATTGGCCTTAGTGGTCACATGCAGCCAGGACTGCTGCCGGGACAAGACCCCGGGAGCAGCAGGACTGGAGTGAGGTGGGAGACACCACTTACCGGGGACCAGTGACTATGGGTTTTTTGGGGTTTATTTTTCACCTTCCCGCCTACCTTGCAGAAAACTGTATATCCTGGAAAACCCCTTTAAGTCACTGCCATCTTCAGATTTGTGGTCCCAAAGATCAAGAATGGAATCTTGACGTCTTTCTTATGACAAGGGATTAACCTTAGAGCCTCATCTGCAGTCTTTGCGGAGTGTTTCGATCTTGTCTATCTATTTAATTCACATCAGCAGTTATGGAAAAAATAGCTTCCGGCCCTGTTACTGTGAATAGACATCAAAAGGCTGCAATTCCGCAGACTAGGACACATATCTTAATGAGTAAAGTTTCTCTAGATTTGGTAAAGTGAGAACAAATAACTTTTACTCTCTATTTGATATGCTAAATTTGTACTGCTTTAGTTGAGCAAAAATTAAATGAAATATGTTAGAAGAATCTATGGCACGTCTTGGATCAGCAGAACACACCATGTGCACACGTTGTTCTGCGGTCAGACTACATCTCCGATGGCCCCTCAGCGGTAAAGCAGGCTATAGCCATGAGATATTTATCTGCAGATCACTGGCAGATCCAGCTTGTTGTAGTAGCATCTGCTGTGAATCTTATGTGCATGTCCACCACAGACAGCAGATTCTCACCACATTTTGTCAGTTCAGCAGGTTCTGCCATAGGTCTGCAATTAAAAGTCTCATGTGTATGGTCAGTCTAAGTGCAAAGCCTGGAAAAGACCATTGGGGCCAGCTGATATAGTCTGTGATAACAGTGCTGTTTATGGCCAGGGATTGTTTTTTTTATGTTTCTATCCTCCCCTGGGTCTCCTATCATTATACTCTGGGGTCTGAAAAGACCCCAGAGTATAATAATTGTTCATGGGTGGTCCACAATGGGACATAATACTGTGTGCAGGGGCCACTATGGGGCATAATACTGTGTGTAGGGGCCACTATGGGGCATAATACTGTGTGCAGGGGCCGCTATGGGACATAATAATGTGTGCAGGGGCCACTATGGGGCATAATACTGTGTGCAGGGTCCACTATGGCACATAATAGTGTGCGCAGGAATGCGTTTTTTTGGGGGGGGAGGTTGGAGGGGGCGGTCCGGGGAGGAGCGGTTGGGGGTAGCGGTTTGGGGGGGGCATGTCAAATGTTTGGGACCCAGCCATTCCTAGTTACGCCACTGGCCCCATCTACATGTGACCATCAGTGACATCTTTGTTAAGACTGACTACTCAACTGTTATATGTGACCGTACCAAAAAAAACCAAAAAAGAAAAAGCTGCGGAATCCTGCAGGTATAATGCAGCAAAAATCACCCAATTTCAGGTGTTTTTTTTACTGTCAGGGCTTTCAGACACGTGCACCCCATATGTCCCCAGCCTCATGTGACAGGTTAATGGAAAAGTACAAGTCAGGAGATGTCACCTCTTCTATGTTCCAGAACAGATTCACAATGATGGGACCTGTAAATCCTTGCAATGTCAGTCTACTCCTGTGCTGGATGGGGTGGGGGTAACAATATTTAATACTTTCATAACATTCCATTTAATCCAGACGTCAAACATGATTTTTACTCTTTTCACATTACCTTGCTAAGGACAGGTTCCCATGGTTTGAGAATAGCCAGCCAAGTTCACAATCGCACGTTAATGGATTTCCACGAAGGTCAATAGTTAAAAACTCTGAGCTGATATTCCAAGGAGACAGAGCCCTGAGGTTACAGCTGCAAAGGTAGAAGAAAAAGGTAACATAATGGAAATGGGAAGTTCTAGTTTCTGTCTGGTATTGTAGCTCAGGTACATAAAAGTGAGCTTTGGACAGGTGTCGCAATGATTTGGGAAGAAGCCATTTTTCTGTATAACCCCTTCAATAGGGGTCAAACCCCACCCGCGTGCGCCTGCCAATAATATTATAATCATGTGATCATTGGCAAACTCACCCGGTTATGGCTTCAAAACTGCATCATAAAACTTGATGCAGAAACATGGCGGTGAAAAATGGCTGCTTGAGAGACGTTTCTAGAACTCAGTGGCCCATACAACTAGACACTGGCCTACACATGGCGCAGTGTGGTGCATCTACGTTGGCTTATCATTTTTGGACACACTTGAAATGAGGACGTGGAATCTCATAAAAGGGGGCGTAGCTTAAATATGTCACGATGCACCAAAACTGTGCCAAAATAGTGTGTAAAAAATCTGGCACAATGTAAGACAACTAGAGATGGTATAAAAGCAGCCTAGTCAGTCTAAAGATACACCAGATTTATCATCCAGCATCAGTCACTGTGATAAATCTGGTGTATTTTCAGACTGCCTGTCTAAGTTTACACTGTCTAGCTCAGGGATCAGCAACCTTCGGCAGTCCAGCTGCTTTGAAACTACAACTCCCAACATGCTCCATTCACTTCCATGGGAGATCCAAGAACAGCAGAGCAAGTATGCATGCTGGGAGTAGTAGTTTTACAACAGCTGGAGTGCCGAAGGTTGATTTCCATGTCTATTCACATGTCTGTTTTTTGACGGTGCATTGTATATATAGGACATGTCCTATTTTTGTCCCTTTTAACGGATTTGTCAATAGCCTGGAAACAGATGTCCCGCAGATGCAAAAAAGCCATGAAAAAAATCTACGTTGTATCTAATTTTAATGTCCATTTTTTTCAACATTCTTGTGCATGAGGCCTAATATTTGCCCGGGAGACTCCATCCAGTCCACGCTGTGCATTGCCAATAGGTACAGATGTAGCAGTTGTCAGAAGGAGTCACTTCAAATAGCTGTATCTCTGGATTAGGGCAGTGGTTCTAGAGCTGAAGTTCTTGTGTCATATGAAAGCTGAGTTCTATATTCTGCAGTTCATGTTGCATATAAAATCACATTCCTGACTGTGTGCAACATGAATCTCAGCTTTCCTCTGACTCCAGAAACTGCTTCTACCGGGTATAAAACTGGAGATATAACCATCTGACTGTCCCCTTTGGCAAGTCTACATCTGTATATACTGGCAATACTCAGTGGAGGAAATTTATGTGTATATGTGGGCCACTGTGTACGTGATAGACTTTCCGTGGCACTGCTTAGGGCATTGCTAGGTAGAGCTTTAGAGCGTGTTTTCTACTAAAAGGAAGTAAATAGGTTAATAAAAATGTTCACCAAACACTTATCTACATGGTAGTAAAGAAATAATGTGGAATGACATTTACACTTGAAATTTTTGGTGTTTTCTATAGGTGACTATATAAACAATAATTGGACAAAAAAGAATTCACATCAGAACAGACAAGGTGATATTTCCTATCAATGCAGGTCACTTGTCAGTGTTACTGTACAGACTGGGACAGAGTCAGCAGAGAGGGGGGAGCCAAGCACAGTACAAATAGCTTCATCGTGCCTGCTGGCAGGTTCCCTTTAATTCTCGTTCATTGCAGCTGCCGCACAGTCTGTACAGACAACACACATTTTTTTCCACGTACTTTTGAAAATCCAGATACATAAGATCTGATGCATTATTGAATATCTCTGTTCTGACGTAGTGAAGTCGCCTGGAATCTGCACAGGTTAGGCGTTCCAAGTGTGGAAACCATGTGATGAGCTCATCTTCTAGGACTTCCATATTAGTCATCTTCCTGATGTGAAGCTCCCTCAGGTTGGGTAGATCTTTGCTCCATGAATGATTCACTGAAATTCAGATGTTAGAAATGCTTTGTAATGAAAAGAAAACATAAGATCCTCGGAAGCTGTTAGAGATATTCTGGCATCATCATGAAAGATTGGAACTTACACAGGAAACAACAGACTTACAAGTATGGAAAGTAGTAAAAGTAGGAAGATTAAGTAACCATGTTTAAAGTGTCGGATAGCCAAGAAAATAAAGGGGTATTCCAAATATTATAATAAAGTTCAACAGGACATGGTACATTCATTATTTTTTCCTCTTACCACTCACCTCTTCTTATAAATGTCCCACTGAGATCGAGTGATTGAAGTGACTTTAGTGAGTCCTCTTGGGCTTGTGTTGTGTTCAATGTAAATGCCGACTCATCGATATCGTCAGAGGAATCGCTTCCGAGCAACGTCAATGATAAATTAAGCGACGCCAGATTTGGGAAACAGGAGAAGGCAAATGGATGGATGTGGATGATAGGATTTTTGGCCAAAGATAACTGTCTGAGTTTCTTCAGCATAAGGCACTTTGGTACAACTGATAAGAGATTATTGCTCAGGTCCAGTGACTCCAGTTCAGCCAATACATGAATTTCCCAGTGAATGTCTTTGATTTGGTTGTGCGATAAAGACAAGATACGAAGATTGGAAAAGTCAACCACATCTTGGTCCTCGATTACAGTTATATTGTTGAAGCTTAAATCCAATTCCTCTATAGTTCTAGGGAGACATGTTGGTAACACATCTAAACTTTGATTCCGTAATTGACATTTGACATTGCATTGCTCCCCACAATAAGTGTCAGTAATATTTACTGGTTCTGTTAGATTCTTGGAGACGGTAACTGTTTGGTCTGTGGTGTGGAGCTGAGCCACAAATATCTCCATCTTACTCACAAGCAGCAGCAAGGTGAACATTATCTTCTGGAGGTTGTCCATGATCGAAATCCAAATCTGCAAAAGCAATATCATACCAACATAAATTTATCCTATATATTACAGAGCTCAGCTTCTCTCCTCTATCATATAAACCTATATATCACAGAGCTCAGCTTCTCTCCTTTATCATATAATCCTATATATCACAGAGCTCAGCTTCTCTCCTCTATCATATAACCCTATATATCACAGAGCTCAGCTTCTCTCCTCTATCATATAACCCTATATATCACAGAGCTCAGCTTCTCTCCTCTATCATATAACCCTATATATCACAGAGCTCAGCTTCTCTCCTCTATCATATAAACCTATATATCACAGAGCTCAGCTTCTCTCCTTTATCATATAATCCTATATATCACAGAGCTCAGCTTCTCTCCTCTATCATATAACCCTATACATCCCATAGCTCAGCTTCTCTCCCTCTATCATATAACCCTATAAATCACAGAGCTCAGCTTCTCTCCTCTATCATATAACCTATATATCACAGAGTTCAGCTTCTCTCCCTCTATCATATAACCCTATAAATCACAGAGCTCAGCTTCTCTCCCTCTATCATATAACCTATATATCACAGAGCTCAGCTTCTCTCCTCTATCATATAACCCTATATATCACAGAGCTCAGCTTCTCTCCTCTATCATATAACCCTATATATCACACAGCTCAGCTTCTCTCCTCTGTCATATAACCTATATATCACAGAGCTCAGCTTCTCTCCCTCTATTATATACTGCTATATATCAAGTAAGGCAGCAGAAATCACCTGAGAGGATCCCTTTAAGGCCTAAAACACAGTAGTTGTATCTTAAAAAAAAATGAAACATGTTAAGCTTTTCTTGTAATTACCTTAGTCTTATTACATCATCATACAAACCCTAATGGAAAATAATAAGTAATATATAAAGGTAATCTTCAGAACTAGCTGAACATATTATTCAGTGAAGCAGAGCACACGTCATGCACATGAGGAAATCTTCATCTATTTGTTCTGCATCAGTAAAATTCATGAAGATTTAATATTTTTTATAGACTAGCATAAATTTCACCCTGCAGCCATGGATTATGCACTGCAATATGCAACATGTGTGCACTTCTAGGCACGTGCACAGAGTTATACAACTGGCATGGGATGTTTGTGGGTGAAATAATAAATCTGGTGCATTTTATTAGACCATTCTCAAGATGCAGCTCTCTGGTTTTATCTAGTATAGCAATAAAAACTTTTTTGTAGGGTTTTCCGTAATCAGAAAATACGTAATCGTGACTCTAGTATATGGGTGATGACTAGTACATGCTGCTATTAGTAATGAATATTTTATAGACAATGCACTAAGATTCTGTTTTTGTGAAATTTCTCCTTTTTATTCAGTTATAGAGTAATAGAGCATAGGACAGTAATAGGAAAATCTAAGCCCCTTGCTTAGATTCCTGGATTTCCTGGATTGCAGGGCATAGCACCTACCATCAGTGGCGTAAGTACCGCTGTAGCAGCTGTAGTAGGTACTTAGCCCGCTAAGTTAGAGGACCCGGTGGGCCCCTGCTGCTTTTATTTTTTAATAGGCCATTACCTACTGGATTAATGCCAGCATGTAATGGGTCCAATTTACTTACCGATCCCCGTTCCTACTCACAGCCGCCTCCGCTTCCCATTCTGCCCTCCAGGGGGTTGCTGGTGAGGTGGCCGTGAGCAGGAACAGGGATTGGTAAGTAAGGCCACGGGCCCACAGCAAGAGTATTTGTTGAGTGAAATACTGCTATTATTATACTCGGGGGTCTCTTCATACCCTAGATCGGAGGCCCAGAGGAGGTGAGCGAACATAAAAACCAGTGTTACTCAACTCTCTGGCACTACTCCATGCTGTCTTTGGCCTCTGTAGTGACGTCAGAGACCTCACGTTGGTCAGGCTGGTATTGCGACTAGTAATGACATCGGCATAAACCTTGTCTATGACGTCATTGTAGAGGGCCAAAAAGAGCAGGGAGTTGCAGTGGAGCCCAAGAGAAGTACGTACCACTGATTTTTATATTTTTCACCTCCCCTGGGCCTCCAATCATTATACTCTTTGGTCTGAAAAGAGTATGATAATAGTTTGTGGGTGGTGTACCCCAAAAATTTCGGGTGCTGCTGAACGCAAAATTTTTGCAATATTTGCAACGAATACCGTTGGGTCCACGATGGGACATAATACTGTGTGGAGGGGCCACTATGGGACATTATACTGTGTGGAGGGGCCACTGTGGGACATTATACTGTGTGGAGAGTCTGCTATATGATATTATACTGTGTGCAGGGGTCACTATGGGACATTATACTGTGTACAGGGGCAATTATGTGACATTATACTGTGTGCAGGGGCCACTATGGGACATTATACTGTGTACAGGGGCAACTATGTGACATTATACTGTGTGGAAGGGCAACTATGTGACATTATACTGTGTGGAGGGGCTGCTATGGGACATTATAATGTGTACAGGGGCCACTATGGGACATTATATTGTGTAGAGGGGCTGCTATGGGACATTATAATGTGTACAGGGGCCACTATGGGACATTATACTGTGTGGAGGGGCTGCTATGGGACATTATACTGTGTGGAGGGGCCGCTATGGGACATTATATTGTGTGGAGGGGCCACTATGGGACATTATACTGTGTGGAGGGGCCGCTATGGGACATTATACTGTGTGGAGGGGCCGCTATGGGACATTATACTGTGTGCAGGGGCCGCTATGGGACCTTATACTGTGTGCAGTGGCCGCTATGGGACATTATACTGTGTGCAGGGGCCGCTATGGGACATTATAATGTGTGCAGGGGCCGCTATGGGACATTATACTGTGTGCAGGGGCCGCTATGGGACATTATACTATGTGCAGGGGCCACGATGTGACATTATACTGTGTGCAGGGGTCACTATGGGACATTATAATGTTACAGGGGCAACTATGTGACATTATACTGTGTGTATGGGTCACTATGGGATATTATACTGTGTACAGGGGCAACTATGTGACATTATACTGTGTGGTGAGGCCGCGATGGGACATTATAATGTGTACAGGGGCAACTATGTGACATTGTACTGTGTGGAAGGGCAACTATGTGACATTATACTGTGTGGAGGGGCAACTATGGGACATTATACTGTGTGGAGGGGCCATTATGGGACATTATACTGTGTGGAGGGGCCACTATGGGACATTATACTGTGTAGTGGGGCCGCGATGGGACATTATAATGTGTACAGGGGCAACTATGTGACTTTATACTGTGTGGAAGGGCAACTATGTGACATTATACTGTGTGGAGGGGTCGTTTTGGGACATTATACTGTGTGGAGGGGCCATTATGGGACATTATATTGTGTGGAGGGGTCGTTATGGGACATTATACTGTGTGGAGGGGCCACTACGGGACATTATATTGTGTAGAGGGGCCGCTATGGGACATTATAATGTGTACAAGGGCAACTATGTGACATTATACTGTGTGGAGGGGCCGCTATGGGACATTATATTGTGTGCAGGGGCTGCTATGGGACATTATATTGTGTGGAGGAGCCACTGTGGGACATTATACTGTGTGGAGGGGCCGCTATGGGACATTTTACTGTGTGGAGGGGCCACTATGGGACATTATACTGTGTGGAGGGGCCGCTATGGGACCTTATACTGTGTACAGGGGCTGCTATGGGACATTATACTATGTGCAGGGGCCACGATGTGACATTATACTGTGTGCAGGGGTCACTATGGGACATTATAATGTGTACAGGGGAAACTATGTGACATTATACTGTGTGTAGGGGTCACTATGGGATATTATACTGTGTACAGGGGCAACTATGTGACATTGTACTGTGTGGAAGGGCAACTATGTGACATTATACTGTGTGGAGGGGCTGCTATGGGACATTATACCGTGTGGAGGGGCCACTATGGGACATTATACTGTGTGGAGGGGTCGTTATGGGACATTATACTGTGTACAGGGGCCACTATGGGACATTATATTGTGTAGAGGGGCCGCTATGGGACATTATAATGTGTACAAGGGCAACTATGTGACATTATACTGTGTGGAGGGGTCGTTATGGGACATTATACTGTGTGGAGGGGCCACTATGGGACATTATATTGTGTGGAGGGGTCGTTATGGGACATTATACTGTGTGGAGGGGCCACTATGGGACATTATATTGTGTAGAGGGGCCGCTATGGGACATTATAATGTGTACAAGGGCAACTATGTGACATTATACTGTGTGGAGGGGCCGCTATGGGACATTATACTGTGTGGAGGGGCCGCTATGGGACATTATACTGTGTGGAGGGGCCGCTATGGGACATTATATTGTGTGGAGGAGCCACTGTGGGACATTATACTGTGTGGAGGGGCCGCTATGGGACATTTTACTGTGTGGAGGGGCCACTATGGGACATTATACTGTGTGGAGGGGCCGCTATGGGACCTTATACTGTGTACAGGGGCTACTATGGGACATTATATTGTGTGGAAGGGCCACTATGGGACATTATACTGTGTGGAGGGGCCGCTATGGGACATTTTACTGTGTGGAGGGGCCACTATGGGACATTATACTGTGTGGAGGGGCCACTATGGGACCTTATACTGTGTACAGGGGCAACTATGTGACATTATACTGTGTGCAGGGGCCATTATTGAACATTAAACTGTGAGGAGGGGCCACTATGGGACATTATACTGTGTGGAGGGGCCACTATGTGGCATTATATTGTGTGCAGGGGTCACTATGGGACATTATACTGTGTGGAGGGGCCGCTATGGGACCTTATACTGTGTACAGGGGCAACTATGTGACATTATACTTTGTACAGGGGCCGCTATGGGAGATTATACTGTGTGGAGGGGCTGCTATGGGACATTATACTGTGTGCAGGGGCCACTATTGGACCTTATACTGTGTACAGGGGCAACTATGTGACATTATACTGTGTGCAGGGGCTGCTATGGGACATTATACTGTGTGGAGGGGCCGCTATGGGACCTTATACTGTGTACAGGGGCTACTATGGGACATTATATTGTGTGGAAGGGCCACTATGGGACATTATACTGTGTGGAGGGGCCGCTATGGGACATTTTACTGTGTGGAGGGGCCACTATGGGACATTATACTGTGTGGAGGGGCCACTATGGGACCTTATACTGTGTACAGGGGCAACTATGTGACATTATACTGTGTGCAGGGGCCATTATTGAACATTAAACTGTGAGGAGGGGCCACTATGGGACATTATACTGTGTGGAGGGGCCACTATGTGGCATTATATTGTGTGCAGGGGTCACTATGGGACATTATACTGTGTGGAGGGGCCGCTATGGGACCTTATACTGTGTACAGGGGCAACTATGTGACATTATACTTTGTACAGGGGCCGCTATGGGACATTATACTGTGTGGAGGGGCTGCTATGGGACATTATACTGTGTGCAGGGGCCACTATTGGACCTTATACTGTGTACAGGGGCAACTATGTGACATTATACTGTGTGCAGGGGCTGCTATGGGACATTATACTGTGAGGAGGGGCCGCTATGGGACATAATACTGTGTGCAGGGGCTGCTATGGGACATTATACTGTGTGGAGGGGCTGCTATGGGACATTATACTGTGTGCAGGGGCTGCTATGGGACATTATACTGTGTGCAGGGGCCGTTATGGGACATTATATTGTGTGCAGGGGCCGCTATGGGACATTATATTGTGTGGAAGGGCCATTATTGAACATTAAACTGTGAGGAGGGGCCACTATGGGACATTATGCTGTGTGTAAATAGGGCGTTATACTGTGTGAGGGTAAGGAAAGGGGACGCTATGCCATGGAGGTGGGGCCCAAGTCAAAATTTTGCTATGGAGCCCAGTCTTTGCTAGTTACGCCCCTGTTGGGCACATGACTACAGTAAGGTTTTATATATCCATTTGCAGTTGTCGCCTCCTAGTGGTGGCTGTGTGTATCAAGAATTGTATCATTTATCAATCAAAAACAACAAAAAACATCCCTCCTATACAGACATATAATGAAATAAACCAGAAGAGAATATACACTGAATGTAAGCTGAAGCAGAAGGACTTGGCACAGCTCTTAGATGGGAGTAGAAGCCACGCAGAGTTTTCCTGAGACCTAATGATCTTTGGCTGCCCCCTTGGCCAGTGTGAATTCCCCCTCAGTGAATCACACAACTTCAAGGCATTACTGTAATTTTTTTTTTTTTGTGATCTTGTTTTTCTGCTGCATTTTCATCAAAAGAATGAAACAAATAGGATGTGCTGATGTTTGTAAAAATATAACTCATTTCCTAAAAATCCCATTTATTACAAAGTAACAATAACTGGCTGGCGGTAAGGAAATTGGTCCAATGTGATCATACAACCTTCTAAGAGTGAGACAGATGGAGACTATCAGATTGCTTACCCTAAGCCTTACAGATGACCTGTGACCTCTCTAACATGTCGGCTTTAGGAAATACATCTACTCCCCATAAGATAACAATTCTGAAGCAGATTTTCTTACATTGTTGTATTGTGCCGTTCCTCTGCTAAGGTGACCACCAGGGGCGTAACTTGAGGGGGTGCAGAGGGTGCAGTCGCATCGGGGCCCAGGAGCCTTAGGGGGCCCATAAGCACTGGCATCAGTATTGAGATTGCAGCTTCCATCTGACCCATAAACCAAGGAGACCCTCAGATTACCCTGACCACACTAAGGTTCATTAAACTCCTTAGTACCCGTAACCATCACTATCAAGAATTCGCAGTAGGGATGAGGTAGGGGGCGCTGGACAAAAGATTGCACCGGGGCCCACAAGACTTTAGTTACACCACTGGTGACCATACACATCAGTGTACAATTGGCTGCGGTGCTACCAGTCCATCAGCCATTGACATATCCATCTAAATTCTCCAATCGGGAGGGCCATACAAAAATACACCGAGTTAGCCCAAAATATCAATAATAGGCCAAATTCATTCTATCATGTAATACAGCTGTAGTTTTGGCTGACCACCCACAAGATTTTCCAACAGATGGGCTCATTTTATGTCAGACAGAAGTCAGCTTCTGCCCATCGCAAATGAGTTCGGTCACAGTAATTTTTTGCCAAAAATGGTGAAAATTGGCCATTTTGGCTCAATTTTATCTTGTGTATGGCTCTTTTCAGTCCTCTTAGAAATAAATCAATTAACAGAATGTGAGATTGTCAGTGCAGAGACAGCGCCCCCAACTGGTAACACCCAGTTGTCACTAATCTATAAATTTCTAGGAAGAACAACAGAGGAACGTCACAATGTACATGTTTGTTCTAACACAAAATTCTCCAGAATTATTTCATGGGTGATAGTATAATTTAGTAAGCACACGATCTGCAATCCGCCAAAAAACATGTCTGCGTGTCATCCGCCCTCATGGATCCACAAAGAGACTTGTACAATCCCCTACACTTATAGGACATGCATCATAATCTGCAGTTCTTCATGGCTGTGCTTATGAGACCATAGAAATTATCCGCAATTTCGGATAAGAACTAGGGTTGTGTACATGAGACCTGACACAGACATGTCAGGGGAGCTCCTTATCAGTAAGGGTATAAGTGCATGCCATAGTGTCCAGACCCGGAATACTACATGTGACCTCTCCCCAAGAGCTATGGTGTGATGGGGTCATCACCTTCTGCAGCTGGCCCTAGCAGAATAAGCTTTCTATGCAGAAAATACAGATAGCATCCAGGTTTATATCCTCTAAAGAATTAAAGGCACAGATACCTGTTTATTTTTTAACTTTTGCAGATTTGTGATGTATATGAGGACTGTGAGAGACCCCACTGATCAACCATTGTCCGTAAAAGATGCTACATGACAGTAGGGCCATAGGTAATAACCCTGCTGGGCTGGATGGTAATTCATGGTCATTGAGAACCAGTAGCAGCAAATCTAACAATGATCTTAATATATGGGATAATATCTCACTTATTGTAAATGATAAGACTAAATGTACAGGCAGCAGGTGCAGAACATTTCTACAGGTCACAGGACTCTGGTGCGACTTCTTACATTTTTGCAAAAAGATTTGCCCTATTTGAGGTTTTCATGATCTGCAGTAGCTGAGCTGTCTAATGCACGCTGCAGCTGCTGAAGAGCCTCTTTTTATAAAGAGAAAGGGAGTGCTGCCTGTACAGTAAGTCAGTCATTGGCTGGCACAAGAGGGAGAACGTCCTACAAAACAATGTGCGACAGACGAATTCTTAAAGGAGAGCTAAACAGCGTCTAAGCAGTGCTGCTCATCTCTGTATAACCATCAGGTGATGACATCACAATGCAATGTTAATACAAATATTATTTACAGAAAATTTCCACTGACTTCTATTATAATATGATTATGGAAGGATTAGAAGGAAACATAAGTATGAATATATAATACAAAGTATGATGAAGATGTAGCAAACCATACGTATGAATATATACATAGTATCATCTGTCTATCTAATAGCAATAATAATAATAATAATCATACCTCTGAATTTGTAAATAAAACTTGCTGACGGATTCTCTTTCTTCTTTTCTTCTGTGAAATCTACTGAAAGTAAGAGCCAAGAAAAGAGCAGTGTAAAAAGATGTCTTGGTTTGGTTCCTCTCCCACCTATGTGAGACACTGGTGCCTCTGGTATGTGGTGGGAGGTCTTTGTTCCCTTTAATCACTATGAACCCTGGACATTGGTTATTGTGCAGAAATTACATATTATTTAGTAGGAAAAAACCGAGCACATGATGCTAATGGCACAGTGCACCGAATGTACTAGACAACGATTTCTATGATAAAAGTCCTCAGCATTGTCTGGGGAGCTATTGGCAAGTCATTACTCCTAGTTCCAAAAATAAGGAGTTTGTCCTCAGATTAGGAAAGGGGCAGTCATGAACAGGAGTGGTTTATGTTCCACTACTATAGAGGAGTCAGACGACCGTGGTGCAAAACGGCTATGAAAAACGTCCATTTTTGCACCCGATTTTTGCTCATTTTCACGGATCCCTTATACATTGCAGTGTAAAGAGGGATTTGTGAAAATGGACAAAAATAGATCATGACCTATATTTTGAGGGTCCGTTACAAGGGACCGTTAAAATATCTGCGATGTGAATAGCCCCCATTCACCGACACCGGCTGTCACATGGCCGATTTTCACTGGCAGGTGAATATAAGGTAAGGAAACTTTTGACCAAGTGGGCCGGGACTTACCATATGCTACGATCCAATGCAATAGGACTTTGCTTTGATTCTGCTTCTGTCTAAGGCTAGGTTCACGTCTGTGTTGGAGTCTCCATAGTTGCCTTACTGTAGTCCTGTAGATGACCAAGAATAACATCTGCATGGATCTTGTCTGTTCTCCCATTATTTATGTGGGTTTCTTCCCCGTACTCCGATTTCCTCTTCCAAAAACATAATAATAGATTAAAAGCTATTCCCCCCCTCCCTGTGTACACATGCACACTCAGCTCAACTGAGTGCTGAATAGGGAAAGTGAAATTAGCCAGTGCTAGACATTTCTTTCCCTCATTGTGGAAGGTAAGGACAACCTCACGCACATTAGATGGTCGGCCCGTCTCACCCAAATCAGCAGTTTTTGGCTGACATTAATCTAATGTGAAAGGCCTCCTGCACTGTGTGCAGCGTAGGGGTCAGTAAAAACACATAGTATCCATGTGTCTTCCGTGATTTTCACTGACCCATACATTGAAATCAATGGACAGGGCTGCAAATTCAGACAGTTATAGGTTCTGCTCCATATTTTGCAGCTCTTCACTATGGCCTGGACACACAGCTACAAAAACTACAGCTGTGTGTATGGGCCATAGAAATGCATGTGACCGTACTTTTATCTGCAATTGTGGATCAAAACTATGATCGTGAGCCCTATTGCAGAAAATGATGTGAATGATTGTAATATCTGTACAGGGCTGTGAAATATATCAGCGCTATAACAGTAGGAGATAAATAATGATAGCAAATAATGCAATTTGTAAATATATATAATTTAAGTTATAGAAAATTAAAATGGATGTATATGTCTATTTTTGCTGCTTATTATTTATATAATTTTTATTATTGATATAGACATATAGCATATAAATAATATCATTCTGAATATATAAATATGTTATATATATATATATATATATATATATATATAGTATAAATATGCGCTTATATAATGATATAATCTAATAATATTTATATATTTATATTATTTATAGCCCTATATTTTTGTCTAATGTTTATGGTCACCTTTACATTGTGAACGCTATTGAGGAATGTGAATGGTTGCAAAATCTGTCCAGAGCTTTGGAGAATGTCAGAGCTATATAAACAATCTAGGCTAGATATATATATATATATATATATATATATATATATATATAATGCGAGCAGTTTTCTTCTAGTATGTCTCAGGTTTCAGCTAAAAGGAAATGTATTCTTTCAGACAACTAAACAACAAGATATTTAGGAGACCTCAATCATTCCTGGAAACTGTAGAGAACCAGAGCGGCCAAGGATTCTGGAGAGATTAGTGTCTTCTAAAAGCAGGTGCTAAAGTGCAATTCATTGTCCCATTTACTGTTATCTCTAGGAGACTGCTGATAAGGACTTTGTGGAAGGATAAGCAGCACTTGTCCAGTGCACAGTCTGTTATTTAGGGTCCTGTAACCCTGCACCAGACGCCATGGCAGGGCGGGAGATAGGACATGTATTACAACTGCTTTCAAAACCTGGACTGACACTATTGCTGCTGCAATTATCGATTTGTTTCAATGGGGTACAATATTATTATTTATTTATTTATTTATTTATTTATTAGGCTTACTATATAGAATTTTTGTTTTAAATGAATGGTTTATTGCCAAGTTCTTAAATTATGGGTCCACTCAAAATTCAAGCCCCCTCCTCTTGAAGGTCCCCTCAAAGTTAAAAATTCCAACCAGAATCTGCCTCCTATTAAAAATAAGAAGTGTCCTGCTGGATCTTCCCACAGTTTCAGCCACAGCCCCGCACCCAACCTCACTGATTAACCCCTTTGTGTCTGCGGATAATTAATGAGCAAACCGCAGCGGAATGATGAAGTTCAGCTTTGACTTTCCGCCACACTATTCACAGATAGCATGAACTGTAATAGGGTCCAACACTACCATGACCACTATGAACAGCAAATTCACAACCTGTAGGTGTCTTGGGTGCGCAGTTATGTTCCTTCTCCTCTATGCAATGCATAGGGTAAAATCATTGGTGAATGAGCAACTTCTGCAACAATTCTGCATGTAACACAGAGTTTGCCATGGATTTAGGCTTAAATCTTTGGTAGAAAATCCATAGCGGAAAATTATGTGATGTTCAGTTCCAGTTGACCTGAGTAGGTAAGGACTGACCATATTTACTAATTCTGTATCACTGGTTTTTATGTTTTCTCACTTTTCTGGGGCCTCTGATCATTATACTTAGGGATCTAAAGAGATCTCGGAGTATAATTATAGCAGTTTTGGTTTGGACATATGCGGCCCGAACAGAACCACCAGGTGAACCTCACGAGATGAATCTTGCGGGGTTCACCCAACAAATAACCTTGCCACAGGTCTTACTTACTGATCCTCGCTCCTGGCCACGGCCACCTCTGCTTCCCTTTTAGCCCTCCAGGGGGCCTCGTGTGTCCCATATAGTTGATAGTCGCCAAGTTACATAATTGCTGCTGTTTTGTAGGTGTTGATGATGTGAATAGAGCCCAAGTAGAATTTTTGTTCTCGGACCCATGGGTAGCAACACCTCAAGTCACTCACAAAAATTGTTGTAAGTTGAATTTATACGCTGCGCTCACCAGGGGGTAAGGCCATTGGTCTGACCATATGTATCATTACTAGATTTACCGTTCTCCTCTCGCAGCGGTAGGCTCGCTGCAGCCCGGGGTTCAAGAGTGAAATATTTAAAATGTTTATTCATGCATGAATTTATGAAGTTGGAAATGTCATGAAGTTTTATGGCCATTTTTATCACATGACGCCCCAGATGTAACCATTGTATAATACTTATGGGTGTTTCATTTGGTGTGGAGGTGTTTGTGGAATTTAATATAAGAGATATAGAGCAGATGTGATAAGAAATCATAGTGTCATGTTTATAGCAGAGGAATCTGATGTGCTCAATTCTGAGTAATTATAATAAACCCTATAATAATGGGGCCCAACCATAGACAACCCCATTTTGCATTGTTTTAGATTATTTGATGAGATTATTCACATGGAGGGTAGACTGTCCGAGACAATTCTTCTGGTGCAGGCAGCTAGGACTGTGTAAATGTCGCATCACCTGCTGCCTATATAAAGCAATGCAATGTCTATCAGTCACTATGTGGCCTTTAGAAGTACGGAGTGCACACTTCATAGCGGGGTGGTAGAGCTGGAGTTGGGACCAAATTTGTGTAGAGTCGGAGTCAGAGTTGGAAAAGAATGACCAACTCCGGCTTCAAACTAACACTAGATTCACACCTGCGTTGGGGTTTCCGTTCTTTGGGTTCACTGGGGGACCCGATAAATGGAAATCCAATCCACTTAAAAAGCGGTTACCTGTGTAAACCCGCTGACCCCCATAGATTGCTTGCAGGACTTTTCTCTCTGAATTTTTAAAGCGGAATAGGGGACAGAATCCCTGAACGGTCACCGAACGCAGATGTGAACTCAGCCTAAAATGAGTAATTTTTTTAGTTATATTCTACGATTATTAATATTGTATAATGAATTAGATACATAGTTTGTTGCATATTTACTAGGACAGAAATTCAATCACTGTTTTTTTTTTATGAATTGGATTATTCTTTAATTTAATTATTTTATTATTATTAATTATTGGAGCTTTATTGCTTCTGCACAAGCAGTCTACAGCACAATACACTCACTATACTACATACAGATTGGCAGCATGAAGCATCTCAGCCAGTCTACATGTCCATATAATGAACAGGTAGACTATTTAACAAACTACCTAGTTTATAATTATATAGATACATTGGTTGGCTGAGATACATTTGGACGCAGAGGCAGCCCAGCCTGGAGTCTCCCTCGATGGGACCCATCTTATTGGTGTCGCTCATCTAGTATTGAGTTGCATCTAGTTGTGGTCTGCTGATGTGTGAGCTTGTGTCCCAGGCTCACAAAGCTTTACAGGCTCTACTTTACAGCAAGAGCCAGTCAGAAGACCACAGATGGGCCTAACAGGCAAACAAGCACCTTTTTTCAGGCTATCATATGACTGCTCTCTAGAAGGCGCCTACATTATAAGTTAATATAGGAAGACCCTAGTGGTAAATGATAGGCTCCTCAGTGAGCTCCACATATGACTGTCTGCTGCTGGACCTTTGGAGCCAACTATTAGGTCAGACCGTCAGAGCCTATGCTCATTGGAGGATCCTCTGGAAATCTGTGGTTAGTCCAGTAGTTGAGACCTTCAATACATAAATCCCAGAAGATATTAGAAAATCCTAGAATAATGACTGCAAATTCTTCCCAATGCAACGTTTTATAGAATCAAGTGCAATGTTTCCTCCACACTGAAGACTGTAGTTTCTCTTTATCACTTCTTGTCAGCCCTACTTTCCCCAGAGGGGTACGACAGACCCCTGACTCCATTTGAGAAATCTTGCTCTGGTACTGACCCAGTCAGACATTCCCTGTTGGACTTCTACACCCTGCTGGTCTCCCCTCCTCCTGGCTACATACTTTCTAGACAAGTGGGCTAGAAATCTAGGCTTCTCTTTGACAGCCCCTCAATGCTCCAGAGCACTGGAATTTGCTAATAAGTCCTCGATCTCGAGTAAGTACCAGGAGGCCAGTTATAAATTGTTGACCTGATGGTACCATGTGCTGTCTAAACTTCACAACATTTTCCCAATTGCCTCCGCACTCTGTTGGCAGAGTGGCTTGAAGGAGGGGGCAAAACTACATGTCTTTTGGGACTGTCCCAGGGTTAGGAGTTTTTGAGAAGGAGTACATCGGGTGTTTCAGATTGATCTCCATTGAACGTCGGTTTTCTACCTCCTACACCTGTCTGATCTCTTCTGCGTGTTTACAGAAAGTCGTTTCTTACACACTTTGTCAACACAGGTAGAGGTTGTATACCGGCCCTCTGGAAGTCTTCTACCCTCCTCTCTAGTCCATTGGGTCCATAAAGTGGGTCATATCCAATGCATGGAGGACCTTACCGCTTCCCTTAGGAATACCCATGATTCTTTTGTTGCTGCCTTGGATTCTTTTCCAGCGCTCCCAATGCTGGAGGTTGAGTCTGGACTTGCATTGAGGTGCCCGACCTCCCTGAGTGTCCCTCATTCCTTTCTTTATATTCAGAACTTAATTTGTTTCTCTATGCAAAATATTCTCCCCCTATTTTTTTCTCTCCACCCCGTCCCTTTCCCTTTGGTTCGTGCTATATTATTTCGGCTGTCATATTGATGTGCCTATGGTTATGTCTACCCTGTTCTCTGGCTCTGCCCTTCTTTGGATTGTCCTTATTGTCCTGCCTTTTGACTTGGCCGGGTTATGTTGCTTCTTTGTTATTGTGTTTAGCTTTCACCTCCCCATTGATCTATGCTCTGGATGTAATATCAGGAGTGAGAGTAAGAAGCAGCCAATTCACAAATCCTGTTTGTTTGTCGCTATATTATAGTATAATGTTAGATTCTTTGCACCATATGGCGGCACTACTTATACACGATACATGTGTGAGACGCACATTAATATTTTACAGGCTTATTTGTATGCAGCTTGAAGGCAAGGTGCTCTTATGTGACTTATCTTAATGTTGCTTCTGGATTGATACCCTGTGACACGTACATGTAAAGAAGCTGGATCTGTGGAATGTTAAGGATGAGCCGAGCATTCCTGACTGACAGGAGGGATAAGCAGAGCCTGATATGAAACATTTCTGTGAATGGTACCAGGTTTTAGCGTCTCCAGCCTGGGCACCCCCGTCAGAATGCAGAGCCAAGTACATTTGCAGACATGATGTACACGTGTATACATTACATGCTCATTTATCATAAGCAAGTGTTTGCATGTGTCAGTATAACTGTGCACTGTATATGTGGTATGGTAAATACTGTAACACTTCAATCACATGTTCTTGTTAAAGGGACTTTTTTAAGATTTCGAAATAGATGCCCTATCTTTAGGATATCTTTAGGATAAGTCACGGACTTAGGTCTCTACACTGTGTAGTGGTCAAGGTGGGTCACGGCAGCTCAGCACACATTTAAGTAAATGGAAGCTTCGATAAACCCTACTTGTCAGAGATGTCCCTGTTTGACCCCCTGCTCGGACCCTCAGAGATCAGCTATTGGAGGAACTTGGCAGTAAGGACATAGTTTCCTTGCAGCAGCACCACAGGGACAATTAAAGAGGTTTTCCCATTTCAGTATTTATGGCTATATCCCAAGTATATGCTATAAATACCTGATAGATCTGGGACCTAGAGGTGGGACCTGTGCCACAAGTGAGTGGAGAGGGGCTGTACATTCACTTGTTTCTCCATTCACATGTATGGGATATATGGAAAGAGCCAAAGGTGTCTACTCGCATGCGGCCCCTCTCCATTCAATTTTGCAGACTGGGACCTGTCAGGTATTTATGACATAACCTAAAGATATAGCCCTAAATACTGAGATAAAAAACACCTTTAAGAATTGCACATTTTCTATTCATTATCATCAGCTGTGTAGGTAATGCAGGACAGAATTGTAAGCCCTTGCAGGCAGGGCCCTGTATCCCACTGTGCCAGTTGGTCAATCTTAGTATTACATTTGTTTTGTATATTTTGTGTACCGTATGTAAACCCTCAAATGTACAGCACCATGGAATTACTATTATAATGTACAGCACCATGGAAATAATATAATAATGTACAGCACCATGGAATTAATATAATAATGTACAGCACCATGGAATTACTATTATAATGTACAGCACCATGGAATTACTATTATAATGTACAGCACCATGGAATTAATATAATAATGTGCAGCACCATGGAATTAATATAATAATGTACAACACCATGGAATTAATATAATAATGTACAGCACCATGGAATTAATATAATAATGTACAGCACCATGGAATTAATATAATAATGTACAGCACCATGGAATTAATATAATATTGTACAGCACCATGGAATTAATATAATAATGTACAGCACCATGGAATTAATATAATATTGTACAGCACCATGGAATTAATATAATAATGTACAGCACTATGGAATTAATATAATAATGTACAGCACCATGGAATTAATATAATAATGTACAGCACCATATAATTAATATAGTAATGTACAGCACCATGGAATTAATATAGTAATGTACAGCACCATGGAATTACTATAATAATGTACAGCACCATGGGATTAATATAATAATGTACAGCACCATGGAATTAATATAATAATGTACAGCACCATGGAATTAATATAATGATGTACAGCACCATGGAATTAATATAATAATGTACAGCACCATGGGATTAATATAATAATGTACAGCACCATGGAATTAATATAATAATGTACAGCACCATGGAATTAATATAATGATGTACAGCACCATGGAATTAATATAATAATGTACAGCACCATGGAATTACTATTATAATGTACAGCACCATGGAATTACCATTATAATGTACAGCACCATGGAATTAATATAATAATGTGCAGCACCATGGAATTAATATAATAATGTACAACACCATGGAATTAATATAATAATGTACAGCACCATGGAATTAATATAATAATGTACAGCACCATGGAATTAATATAATAATGTACAGCACCATGGAAATAATATAATAATGTACAGCACCATGGAATTAATATAATAATGTACAGCACCATGGAATTAATATAATATTGTACAGCACCATGGAATTAATATAATAATGTACAGCACCATGGAATTAATATAATATTGTACAGCACCATGGAATTAATATAATAATGTACAGCACTATGGAATTAATATAATAATGTACAGCACCATGGAATTAATATAATAATGTACAGCACCATATAATTAATATAGTAATGTACAGCACCATGGAATTAATATAGTAATGTACAGCACCATGGAATTACTATAATAATGTACAGCACCATGGGATTAATATAATAATGTACAGCACCATGGAATTAATATAATAATGTACAGCACCATGGAATTAATATAATGATGTACAGCACCATGGAATTAATATAATAATGTACAGCACCATGGAATTCATGGTGCTATATATATATAAATAAACAATAATAATAATAACAATAATAACTCTATGGGCAGCACGGTGGCTCAATGGTTAGCCCTGGAGTCCTGGGTTCGAATCCAACCAAAGACAACATGTTCTCCCCGTGTTTGCGTGGGTTTCCTCCGGGTACTACAGTCTCCTCCCACACTCCAAAGACATACTGATAGGGAATATAGATTGTGAGCCCTATATGGGACAGTGACCGACTCAAATAGTTTACCTGAAAAGGGTTTTCTGATCTGGATGATCCCTTTAGCAAGTCCTCTCTCTCACCAAAGACCGGGCTAACCTGGGAGAGTGGATCCAGAAACTATCAAAACTGGGAACTTGTTATAAAAAGATATTAATAAGTTGATGATATTTAGGTTTCTAACACATTTAACAAAATTATATAGGAAGAGGCCAACCCAATATTAGAGATGGACGAACCAACTCAGCACGAACATCCCAATTTACCGGGATTCATCTCAGTAAATTGTGGTAAATTATAATATTCTGGCGATCACATGGGCATGCATCATGACTTCATAACGCTTGGCTTGCCCATGTCACTGCTGAGGCCCAATCATAGGTTTCAGTGGGGACCCCGGAAGCATGAAGTCACAGAGGAGACCAAGGGAGAGTGCCAGAGCCACCAGAAGGCCCAACAGTGGTGAGGGAAGGTGAGTATAAGTGTTTTTTATTTTTTACACCTCCCCTGGCCCTCCACCTAAAGAGATTCCACAGTATAATAATTTCATTTCTAGTTCGTACCAAACTTGTTCGACTGAAAACAAATCAGGGACCCGAGCCACCCAAACCCGAAACAAATCTTCAGAGGCCGCCATGCTATGATACTGCAAGAGAGTCACAGTTGTCCACCTCTGCTGTATTGCTATATGGATACTTAGTAATATTTGTATCTCTCATTTATTTGTTTGATACAGTAGCTTATTGTACGTTTGATACCATGTAATGTTCTCCTACAGCTATGATGGGATATATCATGAGAAGGGCGATCCTCCAGCCCTGATACCTTACAGATTTATTCTGATGAAGAGGTCTGGGCTTTGCAGGACATTTCTTTCTATTGTCGGTAAAGTCGATCACCCAATGTAGAAAATGTCATTGTTTATTGAACTTCAGATGATTAAGAAAAAGTAACATCAAGACAAAGGATGTAATGAAAGACGTTGGGATTGGATAACTATAGCTGTTCATATGTACAAAATACTAATACACCTGCAATTTTATGTATTTAAGGTCATAGCTGGAGAAGCAGGAGCCACGGTGCCATATTATGTCATAAGAAGTCTCCTGTAACTCTATGTAGAGCTTTGTAATAATCTTTTACACAGTAAGTAACTGTACACACACACACAACCCCATAGACACACATGCACAACCGTGCACACACACAACCGCAGACACACACACACACACAACCGCATAGACACACACACACACAACCGCATAGACACACACACACACACAACCGCATACACACATACACACACAACTACATAGACACACATGCACAACCGTGCACACACACAACCGCAGACACACACACACACACACACAACCGCATAGACACACACACACACAACCGCATAGACACACACACACACACAACCGCATACACACATACACACACAACTACATAGACACACATGCACAACCGTGCACACACACAACCGCATAGACACACATACACAATTGTATCACAACCATACACACAGAACCGCGCACGCATTGTAAAACTGTTCAGGAATCATTCTTGGCCTCCAGTCAGTTTGTGGAATAATTCTTCATCCAAAGTTTCATTCTGGTCTTTGGAACGAGTAGAGAGAAAGATGTAGCCTCCTATGTATTCATGGATGACTTTGCAGCTCGCACCTTGACATGTAAATGCCACAGCAATGTTGGGGTCAAACTCAATAGCGACCTAAAAAACATAGAAAATGAGATATTATAACCAGTAAGCTGATTTTTGTTGCATCAAAAAATTCGGCTTGCAGCTTTGTGTTTTGTGGCCTGCGGCTGCAATGTACTCCGGAGGAGCGTCATTGCATTTACTGGGGGTGGCATTCTATATTTAATCTGCCTCCACCTATTGAATTATTGTAATAGATAGCAGATGATAATTTACTCACCTGTCCACACTCCTGTCCAGGCCAACCTCCGCTGCTGCCTCTAGGTGGCGCTGCACGTTGCGTCACAACACTGAAGTACACAATGCTGTCTATGGGGGCTTCTAATCTATCCCATTCCAATCAGATCCTAACCTGGTCTGTGTCATCTGAACGGAATGGATCGGGATCCTCCATAAAGGTTAGTGCTAGTGCACTCCTAGTGTCATCCGAGTGAATTCTGCTGCAAACTCGGCCCCACATTGGAAGCACACTTGTTCATGTGCATGGGGCCTTAGTTTATGCCACATTTGGCTTACTTTGAGCCACAATTTTACACCAAAATTCTAGCGCATCACGGGCACATTTTGTCACATTTAAGCCACACCTTTTTGGAGAAACCAAGCCCACATGTCTAGCAAGTGTAGCCCTATTTGGGGGGGGGGTATGAGTATTATCACTCCCGCAACAGACTCTGGCGCTGACCTGTGTGTATAATGGGACCTGAAGCCTTCGCTGAAGGGAAGAGTGGGAACATATATGAAATATATCAGTGCCTCCACCCAGGATAGAGCCTCTGTATTACAGGGAGGATCTCTTCCTGGGACTTACCCATGAAATACAGTTAGTAGCCTTAACAAGGATCACTGTACTAATCTCACAGTCTGAAGAATACATACAGATACCACATAAGGTTATAACAGTAGCTTTATAAGAATCAACAGGGTAATAATACATACATACAATATACTCAGAACACAGCAGTACTACAACAACCAACAAGTCCTCAACCGTCTTAGGTTATATACCCGGGTATATATAGATATATAGCAAGAGTCCAGTGCACAATACCTCCAGGCAACAGAAGAGATGCAGGGGCCCCTGTGGATGACTGTGGATCCTCGGATTCTTCCAGGAGATGACAGACAGCCGATCAGGAGATGATGATGATGGTGAGATTCTTCACAGGCAGCAAACAGGGCGACGGTGACGGCAGTAGATGCAGGCCTGACTACCCTAACACTGAGTCCTTAACCTGCCAGCTAAACTACTAGTGCCACCGGGCCTCTAACTAGCTAGTTGGCCTTCGGAAGCCTAACCTATCACTGCCCTGAACTATATATATATATATGGATCCCTAACTACGGTTACTAGCTAGGTCCTATGAGTATATAGGGGGTAACACATACCTAACTATATACTGTGAAGTAAATAGGAACAAGTGGCTCTTAGACTCCCCCAGACATAACATGTCTGTCTCAGCAGCTCTGCTCACATCTCTCCCCCCAGCAGCTCTGCCTCACATGTGTCTGACTCACTGTATTTACAAAACAAAACTTGCACTAAATGCCTGGGGTCTCTGAAGCCAAACTGCAGGGGCAAAGAAGCCAGATACATTATATACTAGTAGAAATGGCAGTTCCCTACACTCTCCCTCTGGTGAAATCTTTACGTCACGTCAAAGACATACAAAGTCATAGTATACAGTCAATATTACCAATGACAATATCAATATGGTTGCTTTTGCATTTACAGAGTCACAACAGGTTAATAGGTATACATGCCAGCAGGAGCGAAAATTGGTAACATATTGACCAAAGTGGACACTGCACCCACCCAAGCATGGTATAAATGAGGCTGAGTAGTAAATCTGGGGTCCCCCAAACTATCATATGTCAGCATAGGTGGAGGGTGTCTAATTCTCTCTCCTCTCCGTACCTCTCTCTGAGGTAAACTAGCATGTCCAGGCCCTAAACTAGGGTTGTCTGCCATGGGAAGGGATGGTGCTGGTGGCGTAGGAGAGCTAGATCCCTGCTCATCTGTAGACACAGATCTAGGTACGAATTCTGGAGTTTGAGGGTTCATAGGTCTCCCTGAAGGAGAAGATACTGGTGATCTAGGAACTTCAGGAGCCACAGTCCAATCACTCTCAGGAGTTTCAGGAAGGTCAGGTGGAATATCGGCTAAGGACTGTGGAGAATCGCAGGCCGAGCCATCATTGGAGATATCCATACCATCAATCTGAGGTACAGGCAACAAATGATTTCTATGCCAAGTCCTGATCCTCCCGTCCCGTCCTTTTATCTTGTAGACTGGTATTCCAGGCAACCGATCTACCACTGTAAAGAGTTCACTCCGCCATCGATCAGCCAGCTTATGTTTTGCAGATGCTCCCAAATTCCGTAGCAGAACATGGTCCCCAGGGTTCAATTCTCGGTATCTTACTCGAAGATCAAATCTCCTTTTATTTCCTTCATTCACTTTGGCCGCATTTTCCTCAGCCAGCTGATAAGCACTCTTAAGCGTTTCTTTCAAACGTGCCACGTATCGGTAATGATCTCGATGACTGATACCATCGGTAGAGACTCCCAACAAGATGTCAATAGGTAGCCTAGGCTCTCTTCCAAACATCAGAAAGTATGGTGAATATCCTGTGCTCTCGTGCCTTGTACTATTATAGGCATGCACCATAGCCTCCACTTTTCGACTCCAGGATCGCTTATCCTCAATTCGTAAGGTACCAAGCATATCAAGTAAAGTCCTGTTAAATCTTTCAGGAAGGGCATCTCCCTCTGGATGGTAAGGCGTCGTCCGACTTTTGCGGATGTTCAACAACTGAAGTAACTCTTTGATCAGGTTACTCTCAAAATCACGGCCTTGATCAGAATGCAACCGGTGTGGTAAGCCATAATGGATAAAATACTTTTCCCAAAGCACTCTTGCAACAGTGACTGCTTTTTGATCCTTAGTCGGAAAGGCTTGAGCATATCGTGTGAAGTGATCAGTCACCACCAATACATTTCCAAATCCTCTGGAGTCGTTGTCAATACAAAGGAAGTCTATGCAGACAAGATCCATGGGGCCCGAACTCTTCAAGTGTCCCATGAAGGCCGCTCGAACCGGGACAGTCTTCCTCTGCAAACATCTGCGACAGCACCTACACAGACGAGTCACGGTATCTTTCATTTTGGGCCAGTAGAATCGGTCTTGTATTAGGCCATAAGTCTTCTCAGGTCCCAAATGACCATGATAATCATGCAGACTTCGGAAAATCATCTTCTGAAAGCAGCTTGGAATAACTAGTTGGCGCCTTCCAGGGTGATCATGATACAGCACCACACGATAAAGTAGGCCATTGTCTATTTCAAACTTCTCCCAATCTCGTAGAAGTTGACTGCATTCAGAGGGTAGGGATGTCTTTAACATTTCTCTGTCTTGAGAACTCACTGCTTGATAAAGAGGTCCAATTAAAGGATCAGTCTTTTGACTCCAGATCATTCGCTTTGAAGATATAGAACAACTCTCAAAGGATCCTAAAGCGGCAGGGTAGGCAAACATGTCTGGTACAGCTTCGGGACCTCCCCCAATAGAGTCAATAAGCCGAGTTTCAGAAAAGGCTACTCGGTCTTCAACTACAGCAGCCATGGCACACAAAGCTCCTACTCCAGGACTTGGCACTTCTTCCCATTCATCCACTACTTCCGGACTAGGTAATCCAGGCCGTCTTGATAGAGCATCTGCCCCAATGTTCTTAGGCCCCGATTTATACTTGAGTGTGAATTGGTAGTTGGATAAAGCTGCCAACCAGCGATGTCCGGTAGCATCGAGTTTAGCGGTTGACAAAACGTATGTCAGTGGATTGTTGTCTGTTCTTACTTCAAACGTGGCTCCGTATAAATAGTCATGTAATTTATCAACAATGGCCCACTTGAGCGCCAAAAACTCCAATTTATGTACTGGATAATTTTTCTCGCTGGGAGAAAGACTTCGACTTATGAAAGCTATGGGCCGTAACCCGGCCGGGTATTCTTGGTGCAGCACGCCACCTAATCCTTCAAAGCTGGCATCTACATGTAGCACATATGGCTTCTGTGCATCAGCATAAGCCAGAACGGGAGCTTCTGTCAATTTCTTCTTCAACAACTTAAATGCTTCTTCACAATCCGCAGTCCACCTATCGCCAAAAAGGCTTTTGGAAGACCCTTTCTTCTTTCCCGGATCTCCTGCATCACTCTTCAACAGGTCGAGGAGGGCTCGAGCAATTTTTGAATATCCTTCCACAAATCGTCGATAGAATCCACAAAACCCCAAGAAAGATTGCAACTCCGTAATATTTTGCGGTCGGGGCCAATTCACCACAGCTTCAATCTTACCAGGATCGGTAGCAACTCCTTCAGCAGAAACAATATGACCTACATAAGTGACCGAAGATCTACAAAATTTGCATTTGTCAGCCGACAACTTCAGCCCCTCTTCTTTTAAGCGATGGAGTACTCTCATGAGTCGTTCTTCATGTTCTTCCAGCGTCTTTCCAAACACAATAATGTCATCAAGATATACAAGGCATTCCCGGGGCACTAAATCACCTAACACTCTTTCCATCAACCTTTGGAACGTTGCTGGCGCACCTTTTGTACCTTGCGGCATACGAGTGAACTGAAAGAAACCCAAGGGGCATATGAAAGCTGTCTTTTCCTGATCCTCAGGTGCCATTGGGACTTGATAGTATCCCGATCTTAGGTCCAGCACTGTGAACCAACAGTTTCCATTCAGAGCTTCCAGAGCTTCTTCAATTCTCGGCAGTGTATACTGATCAGGTAAGGTTCTCCGGTTCAGAGTTCTGTAATCCACACATAGGCGAATTGCTCCAGATTTTTTTCTTACCACCACAATAGGTGAGGCATAGGGGCTCTTACTGTCCACAATGATCCCCTGACCTTTCATTTGCTGTAGAGTCTGTCTTAACTCATCAACATCCTTTGGAGCAACTCTCCGTGGTCGCTCCCGGAAGGGAGTAGAAACGGTCAATCGGAAAGTGTGTTGAGCACTTTTAGCACAACCTACATCCATATCATCCATGGAGAACACTTCCGATAATTCAGACAACTTCTGTGTCAGTCGCTGATTCCAGGCCTCTGGTAAATGTGGATCACTCAAGTCAAGATTGAGATTAGGGATTGCATCTCGGATTTGAATCCTGCACACTTCAGCGTATGGATTTACTCCAAGCACAGGGTAGCAGTGGGCCACATTCTGGTATGGTCCAATTACAATCGGATGCGGTGAACAGTTCCTCACTGTCACACAAGTAGATAACTCCACTTTATTTCTCCAGTCCTTTCTCTCTGGGATCACCATCCAGCCATTCTGGTTAATCATTTCTTCAGGGGTTTCCATAAGGATATAACTCCCCCCTTCAAGCAAATCGGGAGCAATGCTGGAGGCTACTCTCAGAATTCTCTCCCCACCGGCAGGAACTTCCACGGTTCTCTCACCGATATGATATACCATTCCATGTCGATAGCCAGTAGACAGGGCATCACAGAGTTCTCTAAGATCAGAAGATATATTCACCGGCTGAGCTGCAGGGTTCCAATCTCTTCCAAGAAACTTCTGAAAAGCATAATGCACTGCGGGACAATTAGTGCCAAGTATCACAGGAGCTGCACAAGAATCCCCTGTATCAGGGCAGACAAGAGCCGTAATCTTCATGGGAGCGACACTCTGATCTTCTAATTCAGGGACAGCTATAACTACTTGTAGGCTGCCATCTACAGGATATGATCCTGAATTAAGCCCCCACAATTTCATTTGTCCTGTAGACTGAAGAGGTATATCCCTCAGATACTTTTGGTAGAACGAGCGATAAATCAGGGTCACTTGAGATCCTGTATCAAACAGGGCAGGAGCGGCATGACCATTGACAGTGACTTTGACAACGGACCTGGAGCCCGCGATAGCGCCTCTGGTCTTTACTCGGCCCGCCTTCCTTCGGTGTCTTTGATTCTGAATAGAGAAGACAGCACTGTGTCCCAATCCCTCACTGTCCTCCGTACACTGTCTGGCAGTATGGCCCGTCTGACCACATTTATAACAGGTTCTAGCATCCTTCCTCCATTGAGTGGCAGTGGGTGGAGTGGCGGACTGTCTAAGTTCTGACCGCTCCGCTGGTTTGTCCTTGTTTGAATTAGGAACAACATCTTCTTTAGAGATGCTTTTCGCTTTCTTAGGGGTACTAAAACTAATGTCAGCTTCTTGTTTCTTCACTAACTTCATTAAGTCAGGAAATGGAAGGACTCTATCAGATAGTAAGACCTTGAGTACTTGAGCAAGAGGATGATGAGGTTGTAACCCTCTCACCAACTGACTGGTTCTCATAGCGTCTACCTCTGAAGTAGATATAGCTGCGTGGTACACCAGACGTGAAAGAAGTAGCTGTAAACGGTTAATAAAAGTAGAGACATTTTCCCCTTCTTTTTGACGAACCATTCGGTAATCAGCAACCATCTGGGCAAGGTCATAGTATGGCTCAAAGTGATCAGACAGTACTTGTATATAGTCCAATGCACTCACTCCTTCATGAGAGTCTCTGTACAAGCGGATCAATTCTGCAGCAGGAGACCGCAAACTTTCACTGATACGCTGCCACTTGCCTTCTTCAGAGCAAGACCATTCCTTCAGGCATTGGAGAGTATGTTCTTTCCATATCTCAAAGTTTTCCTCCCCTTGTGGTACTGGGACATTACCAGAGAATACCTTTAGTTTCTTGTAGTGAGTGGCCTGCAGGCCCTGAGCTAACATTTCAGTCAGCCTGGCTAAAGTGCTAATAGCACTGTCACTAGAGGAACTGCTAGCGACGGCCATACTGGGGGGGTAACTGGCTGAGCGGGGTTCTTCCTTTACCTGAACCAGGGGAGGAACAGGAGGTCGGTAATCCCATGTAGTAGCTAGTGGGAGGTTCCCCTCTGAGCTATATCGCTTCTCCATATCAATGACTATTCCCACTTCTAAATCTCAGCAGTGCCTCCAAATGTAGCCCTATTTGGGGGGGGGGTATGAGTATTATCCCTCCCGCAACAGACTCTGGCGCTGACCTGTGTGTATAATGGGACCTGAAGCCTTCGCTGAAGGGAAGAGTGGGAACATATATGAAATATATCAGTGCCTCCACCCAGGATAGAGCCTCTGTATTACAGGGAGGATCTCGTCCTGGGACTTACCCATGAGGTACAGTTAGTAGCCTTAACAAGGTTCACTGTACTAATCTCACAGTCTGAAGAATACATACAGATACCACATAAGGTTATAACAGTAGCTTTATAAGAATCAACAGGGTAATAATACATACATACAATATACTCAGAACACAGCAATACTACAACAACCAGCAAGTCCTCAACCGTCTTAGGTTATATACCCGGGTATATATATATAGATATATAGCAAGAGTCCAGTGCACAATACCTCCAGGCAACAGAAGAGATGCAGGGGCCCCTGTGGATGACTGTGGATCCTCGGATTCTTCCAGGAGATGACAGACAGCCGATCAGGAGATGATGATGATGGTGAGATTCTTCACAGGCCGCAAACAGGGCGACGGTGACGGCAGTAGATGCAGGCCTGACTACCCTAACACTGAGTCCTTAACCTGCCAGCTAAACTACTAGTGCCACCGGGCCTCTAACTAGCTAGTTGGCCTTCGGAAGCCTAACCTATCACTGCCCTGAACTATATATATATATATATGGATCCCTAACTACGGTTACTAGCTAGGTCCTATGAGTATATAGGGGGTAACACATACCTAACTATATACTGTGAAGTAAATAGGAACAAGTGGCTCTTAGACTCCCCCAGACATAACATGTCTGTCTCAGCAGCTCTGCTCACATCTCTCCCCCCAGCAGCTCTGCCTCACATGTGTCTGACTCACTGTATTTACAAAACAAAACTTGCACTAAATGCCTGGGGTCTCTGAAGCCAAACTGCAGGGGCAAAGAAGCCAGATACATTATATACTAGTAGAAATGGCAGTTCCCTACACAAGCTTAAATTTTTTTTAGGTCAAACCAAAATTGATGCACCAAGATACACCAAAGATGTGTCTGAAATGTTCCACATTTACACCAAAATCTAGCCTTGACCACAATATTAAGTTTAGGTCACTGTTTGCAGTTTTGTTTTGTTTTTTTTAATCATTTTCAGGTTTTCTTTCATTACTTTTAATAAATTTACTGTTTATGAGCTGCAGTGGGAGACAAGAGCTGGAATCCTCTCAATATTGTGCACATGCTGTCTATGGAGAGGGGAGGGGGCTACAGAAAAAAGACACTCAATTGCTGCTGCTACTCTGTGAGTGATGGAGAGCTCTTTTGACACTGCTGTATCTTTACCATTGCACAGAATGAGGCAATAAATTCATTAACTAGGCAGCAGCATCCTCCTCCTTCCCCTCCCCTTTCCATAGAGTTCTGTAGGTGAAGTGAACATGGATATGGATTCTATGTAAACAGTCTGTGGTGAAGGAAACAGATCTCCTTAATAAGATATATTACAAAGTTTCTTATATTGACCTGTATTATTCATTTCTAACAAGTGGTTTATAACTGGAGGTACACTGTAACGCCTCCTAAGTACATATCACAATATAAGTACGGTATTATATGAGTACGATATACAATTCCCACATTAAATCATTTTCAACTCCTTTAACCAATGAGACATTGTAAATGATCTCCCGTGAACAGAATCATGGGAAACATTAAGGTGACAACAGGGCCTTAACATTAAATCCTTATCTTTCTGAAAACTTGGCAATATGCAAAAACTGGCAAACAGCCGCTAAAGCAACTCAGATGGAATTCCTCGCAACCCTCAATCTTTAAAAAAATGTATGTTGGCAAAAGAAATGATGGAAAGAAGTTTCCGTACCTGTTGTATTTCCCAGTTGACATTCCATTGTTTCATGTTGGAGAATCTCCAGGTTGTTACAGGGTCTCCAGTGGTCATGTCTATCCGGATCAGCCTGTTGTAAGACACTCCAAGCAGCTCCTCTTTCTTGGCATCTTTAAATCTGGAAAATCAATAAAAAAATATCACTATAACAATTCTATGAATTTACTTATTTAACTTAAAAGTTTCTTTTAGGCAGAGTTCACATCTGTGTCGGAGCCTCGGCCAGAGTGCATCTAAAATCATGGACCAAAAAGTCCTGCAAGCTTCACCTTTTCCACCCAGTGAAATGACAAAGAAAACAACAGATACCCCGCAGAATCCATTACAGTTTTCTGACATTAGACAGATCCGTCTTAATGTTTAGTCCATTCCTCTGTTCCTATGATTGAACAAGAGAGCGGAATAAAATGACACAGATGTGAGCCTTAAAGGGAGTCTGTCAGCACAAAATTGAGATATAAACTAACCACAGTACCTTGTAGGGCTGTCAGCACAGTTTACAATGATGTATTTCATATTCAGGATCTCTGCTCCATATTTGTAAAAAAGGGCTTTAGACACGTTGCTTTCCATCAATGGGCTTCACTATCTGCTGCTGCTAACTGGCTGTGCATTTCTGATGATGTCACACTGCACCCAGAAATGAAGGAAGCTGCTTCAGATGGAGGCAGTGTGTCATCATCAGACATGCACAGTACAGTTAGTAGGTGGAGCTGAGTAGCAGTTAGCAGCAGCAAATAGTGAAGCCCATTGGTGGAAAGCAAAGCATTTAAAGCCCATTGATGCAAAGCAATGCACCTAAAGCCCATTAAGGCTAGTTTCACACCTGCAACTTGTATTCTGTTCGGGGTTTCCCCAAATCCACTTGAAAAATGCATTTTTTCATATTTTTTGGGTGGAATCCGGCGGAACCCATTACAGTCTGGGTATGGGGTCTGGGAGTTTCTGCGGGTAACTGCTTTTTAAGAGGATTAGGTCCCCAAGCGGACCCAAAGGGAGTCTGTCACCAGAACCCAGCATATCAAGCCAGCCCTGCAGATACATAGTTTAGTGTCACCTGAATGAAATTGTGTTTTCACCTTGTGAATCGCTGTTTTTTGACAATATGCAAATAAACTCTGCAATAAGGGTGTTGTCACTTACCTATTTGGAGCAATAGCAATACCCTCATTGCTACAAAATTCTCATTTGCAAATTGACAAAAACATTGATATCTCGGTAACAGAAACACTGTTTCACACGGATAAAACACCCTATGATTCAGGATTGATATGCTGAGTTCTGGTGACACACTCCCTTTTCACCTGTGCTCTATTAGGACACATCCACCTGTATGATCAGTGACTGTTACATTGTTTAATAGATTCTTTATTATCAGAGTTCTCTCCTCTTTAAATGTACTGCAGATCTATTTTTCAGGTTGACTTCTGTGTGCAAACACAAGCTCTCCACCAGTAGGTCAGATCATAGACAATTGTTTTATATTATTTAAACAAATGATTGTAAACTACAAGCAAATGAATTTCCCCATTGTGGGACTATTAAAGGATTATTATTATTATATGAACCGATAATCTGAAAAAGATTAAAGGAATCTGATACTGAGGCAGTATTAAATGGAGGGGGAACAGCTGGAGATCCATTTAGTATAGGTCATAAATATCTGATCAGTGTTGGTCCAACACCCAGCATCCCCACCAGTCAGCTGTTTCAAGTGATTTCAGGCTTTTCACTGCTTGCAAAGCTCTTTATTTTGTATAGCAGCTTTGTATTGCAGGTCAGCCCCCTTCAGTTGAATGGGACTGAGCTGGAAAGAGGCCATGAGATCTATGAATGTGATGTCACTGGTCTGGGAAGTGTAAGTGGAGCTCACATGAATGCCACTGCAAATGAATAGCAGATTGGTGTGGGTGCCGGGTGTGGGACCCCCACCAATCTGATATTGACCTATCCTAAGATTATCAATATTTCAGTCTGAGAAAACTCCTTCAGGCTAAGGCACCACATAGCGTGCTGTGGGAAAAACCGGCAAAAATGCATCACAGTTTTCCCCACAGCACTTTGTCACAGAAAGTCTGCAGAGTTTTCCTCTGCAAACTTTCTGCGTCCATTATACCTATAGGGAAATCGTCGGCATTTCTGTAGGTATAATTGACATATTGTAATTTCCAAAAACGCAACGGTTTTGTAAATTGGAGCATTTCTGCTGTAGGTATTTTTCTGCAATGTGTGGATGGGAATAGCCATTATCTCATCCACTTTGCAGGTAATGTAAAACGCTGCGTTTTTTTTTTTTTTTACTTTTGCTGCATTTCCGTTGGAAGCAAAAACGCTGTGTTTCTGTAACTTGGGACCTTAACCTTAAAAAAGGATTTATTTCTACACTGTTCACCCCTTGTGCACAGTATGCATGATAATAGGATATAACTGGGGAGGGAGAGGAGTTGAATCTGCTGGTACAACCTGTAAAAATATAAAATATATTTACCTGACAATATAGTAGGCGATGCCGAACTCAGGGAGAGACTGCCATGCCTGAATAAACCTCATTTTGGCTTCAACAAGAGGCATCTGTGACATGTTCTGCTGCGCCTCCAAAATGCGGGACGCTAACTGTAAGAAAATATATATATTACTCGCCACATGATGTGGTATCGATTTGGAAAATATGTACATACTTTTGTATCCATGTGAGACACTACAAGTCCATATACATACACTGTAACGGCCATATACATACACTGTAACGGCCATATACACTGTAACGGTCCATATACATACACTGTAACGGTCCATATACATACACTGTAACGGCCATATACATACACTGTAACGGTCCATATACATACACTGTAACGGCCATATACATACACTGTAACGGTCCATATACATACACTGTAACGGTCCATATACATACACTGTAACGGCCATATACATACACTGTAACGGTCCATATACATACACTGTAACGGTCCATATACATACACTGTAACGGCCATATACATACACTGTAACGGTCCATATACATACACTGTAACGGCCATATACATACACTGTAACGGCCATATACATACACTGTAACGGTCCATATACATACACTGTAACGGCCATATACATACACTGTAACGCTCCATATAAATACACTGTAACGCTCCATATACATACACTGTAATGCTCCATATACATACACTGTAACGGTCCATATACATACACTGTAACGGTCCATATACATACACTGTAACGGCCATATACATACACTGTAACGCTCCATATAAATACACTGTAACGCTCCATATAAATACACTGTAACGGCCATATACATACACTGTAACGCTCCATATAAATACACTGTAACGGCCATATACATACACTGTAACGCTCCATATAAATACACTGTAACGCTCCATATAAATACACTGTAACGCTCCATATACACTATAACGGCCATATACATACACTGTAACGCTCCATATACACTATAACGGCCATATACATACACTGTAACGCTCCATATAAATACACTGTAACGGCCATATACATACACTGTAACGCTCCATATACATACACTGTAACGGTCATACATAAACTGTAACGGTCCATATACATACACTGTAACGCTCCATATACATACACTGTAATGCTCCATATACATACACTGTAACGGTCCATATACATACACTGTAAAGCTCCATATAAATACACTGTAACGGCCATATACATACACTGTAACGTTCCATATAAATACACTGTAACGCTCCATATAAATACACTGTAACGCTCCATATACACTATAACGGCCATATACATACACTGTAACGCTCCATATACACTATAACGGCCATATACATACACTGTAACGCTCCATATACATACACTGTAACGGCCATATACATACACTGTAACGGTCCATATACATACACTGTAACGGTCATACATACACTGTAACGGTCCATATACATACACTGTAACGCTCCATATACATACACTGTAATGCTCCATATACATACACTGTAACGGTCCATATACATACACTGTAAAGCTCCATATAAATACACTGTAACGGCCATATACATACACTGTAACGCTCCATATAAATACACTGTAACGCTCCATATAAATACACTGTAACGCTCCATATACACTATAACGGCCATATACATACACTGTAACGCTCCATATACACTATAACGGCCATATACATACACTGTAACGCTCCATATACATACACTGTAACGGCCATATACATACACTGTAACGGTCCATATACATACACTGTAACGGTCATACATACACTGTAACGGTCCATATACATACACTGTAACGCTCCATATACATACACTGTAATGCTCCATATACATACACTGTAACGGTCCATATACATACACTGTATCGGTCCATATACATACACTGTAAAGGCCATATACATACACTGTAACGGCCATATACATCCACTGTAACGGTCCATATACATACACTGTAACGGTCCATATACATACACTGTAACGGCCATATACATACACTGTAACGGTCCATATACATACACTGTAACGGCCATATAAATACACTGTAACGCTCCATATACATACACTGTAACGGTCCATATACATACACTGTAACGGTCCATATACATACATTGTAACGGTCCATATACATCCACTGTAACGGCCATATACATCCACTGTAACGGTCCATATACATACATTGTAACGGTCCATATACATACATTGTAACGGTCCATATACATACATTGTAACGGTCCATATACATACACTTTAACGGTCCATATACATACACTGTAACGGTCCATATACAGTACATACACTGTAACGGCCATATACATACACTGTAACGCTCCATATAAATACACTGTAACACTCCATATAAATACACTATAACGCTCCATATAAATACACTATAACGGTCCATATACATACACTGTAACGGCCATATACATACACTGTAACGGTCCATATACATACACTGTAACGGCCATATACATACACTGTAACGGTCCATATACATACACTGTAACGGACATATACATACACTGTAACGGTCCATATACATACACTGTAACGGCCATATACATACACTGTAACGGTCCATATACATACACTGTAACGGCCATATACATACACTGTAACGGTCCATATACATACACTGTAACGGCCATATACATACACTGTAACGGTCCATATACATACACTGTAACGGCCATATACATACACTGTAAAGCTCCATATACATACACTGTAACGCTCCATATACATACACTGTAACGGCCATATACATACACTGTAACGGTCCATTTTTTTTTGTACTTTTTTTCGATTTTTAAAAATATTTTTTTACATTTTAGCATACTTTTTTTTCACAGTTTTTACTAGTCCCACTGGGGAAATTGACAATGTGATCACTAATTTGCTTGTATTGCAGGGTAATTTACATGTCCGTTTTACACTGGGCTGGGTGTAATTGTAGATACTTCTCAGCGTACTGGCTATGTTGGGGACTCAGAATGCAAAAAAAAACAAAAAACGGTGAGGAAATGAATATCAAAGTATATTAGAATTTGCAAATTTTTCATTTTTGCACTTATTAATCTTTATAAACCTATAACTGGAAAAGCCGAGTCCTGCAGTAATATATACAAGAAGTCTCTGGACACAACCTATCATGGTCTCCAGCCATGGCTGAGCATTAAGTACCTGTTTAGATTTGTATTTCTTGGCATACTTAGGTGACACAAAACACTCTGGCTTCATGTCCACATTTTCCATGTTGGGTTTTATTTGGCTTGTGTTTGTAGTGTTCGTGTTTTTCATCCTCAGAAACTGTTGGATGTTTTGTACTTCTGACCGGTATGAGCTGTCCGCCATTGTCTTTCCTTTTGATGCCAGTATACAAGCAGCCATCCATTTGGAATATTGGGATTCCTGGTGATCCAAAGTAGAAAGAGTAGATTAGACAATGTTGTTAGTTGACGAGATCACTACTCATAAGGTGTTCAACTTTTGACCAACCATCAACCCATAGTAAAGAGGAAAACACAAGAAAACAGATAAATTGCTTACATTTGGCGACCTGCCACATGGTGCCCTCGGCCGCAGCATAGCCCCACACCAGACTGAGGCCACTGCTGAGAAATGATGGGATATTTCTCATCACTGGCTGCACAGATTTACTGCTAATGAGGTCAGTAATGAGAAATAGCCCATAATTAATAGTGTCCCAACTACTTACCATATAAGTGAAAGCACCAGTGGCCCCAGTCCAGAGTACAACTTTGCTGCGGCTACAGTAGCCAAGGGGGCGTTCACTCCACCGTTAGTAGAGTCCGTTGCTAGCATCTGATACAAAATGTTAACAACAGACGCTAACAGATCTGTCATAAATCCAATAAAAATCCCATTGATTTCCATGGGATTTGATCTGTTAGTGTCCATTTTCACCAAATCTGTCACATGTCCGTTTTATACATACATAGAGGGTAGGTTTACACTAGCGTTTGAGTTTCTGTACGAGAATCCATCCCACATTCCGCTTATAAATGGCAGAGAGAAAAGTCCTACAAGGAGGACTTTTCTCTCCACCATTTTTGGCGGAAACCGAGTGGAAACCCTGTGGACCCCATTATAGTCTATGGGGTCTGTTGGATTCCGCAGGTAACCACTTATTAAGCAGGTAGAGTTTCCATCTTTCGGATCCCCAAGAGGACCTGAAGGATGGAAACTTGAATGCTAGTGTGAACCCACCCTAACACTAACTACATGCCACTATATACTAAACTCAGCTTTAGCCTCTTGTTTGGTCCATGTGCTACAATTTATAGCATTTAGAGTGTAACTAAACTTTTGGACAACTTTTGATTTTCTGGCAGAATTTGTGTCATTAATACATTTTGTCCTGACTGTATTTTCAATTGGGTTTATCTATGGAAGCAATAAGCATAGAACTCTAAATCTCATCCATCATATGGCACCAGAATCACAGTTCTAAGTTTTATAATTCCTGAGATCACTGATGTGACCGTCCTCCGCCTCACATTCCCTGCATTACACAAGAGCCCGTTCACCAGTGAGAAGCAGTGAGAGTAACAGGAGAAAGAATACATGAGGGGCACAAAGTGGATTTAAGAGCAGGATTTCACATAAAGGAGCCACAATCCATCAATAAAATATATAACAAAATGTATTAATGACACAAATACTAGTGTTTAGTTACATTTTAACTGCAGATCACAATTATTCAGTTCCTCCTGTGCTGAAACCTCCAGGAATCAACTGTGGGGAAACCAGGCTGTAAGGGCTCAATTTACCTGCAGCGCCACCACTGGCGATATTGAGGATTACACAGTTTTCATGTTAAAGGGAATATGTATCACTAAATAGATGTACAAAGTGATGCAATCCACAGAATACAATCCAATAATACCTCCTGTAAGTGACATTTATACTCACATTATCACATCTTAGATGTATTTCATTCATTCCTTCTGCAAATGGTATTAATAGTTTTATCCCAAATCTTCTCTGTGATACACTGACATCTGGAACAACTTCGCAACCTGAGTACAAATAGGAATGCTTCAATTCTCATGAGGTCAGACGTGATGTTATGGCTGCCTTAAAAACCTCCAATTTTTGTAAACTAATAGCTATTTTACAAAGTCCCCCACAATAGTGGGAAAGGCTCATCTCCAGTTATTGGAAATGATAGGTTATGGTTGGTGACGTTAATAGGATCCAGGCACCGGTAACCAATGGGGCTCAAAGGCTCCCTACCATGGAGGAAGACACCAGAATTGTGAGTGGTATTTGGTAGGTGCGGACCCTGTGACAAATTTTGTTTCAGATATTACAGATATTGAAACTTATTCTACTCCACTCTCACTTGGAGACAGAGGTCCCTGAGCAAAATCTGTAATGGGAACCTTCCTACCTTGTTTAGAATAAGGGTATATTTTATGTGGCAGAGGGACCTATTAGAAAACCCAATGGTGAGGCTGGATGAGCGCCTATCTGCTTAGCTCCCCCTGCTCTATAACATGCCGCCACATTTTCCATGAGACAGGTTCTCTTTAACAATGTAAGTGAAAACACCAGCGGCATTGACCGGAGCATGTCCACAATCACATAGATACATAAAAGGTGCAAGCACTCAAGAAGTGAGCGGATGATTCTTGTTGGCTGATCGGCAGCACACGTAAGGTGCGGCCATGGTGCAGCCCTGATATCCTGTAACAAAGAGCAGGCAATAATCCATAAATGTTTCATGCTCTGCATTAAACACACTGGCAGCTTGGCCCGGAGTCACATCATGTGGTAGCACCCTAACATGGCGCAATTGAAATAGCCTATTAAAACTGCTTACTGGGATCTTAAAGCGAGAGCGCCACGTTGGGAAAACGCACTGTTTTGGCCGTGGCAGATATACTGCAGCAAAAAACAGTGTTTTACAGTACCTGAAATGTGGATGGGATTCTGACTAATCCCATCCACACATTGCAGAAAAAAATATGCAATGGAAAGGCTGCAATTTCAAAAATGCCCACGTTATTGTAAATCGCAGCATGTCAATTATACCTACACAGGAAATGCTGACATTTCCTGTATAGGTATAATAAGGGAAGAAAGTCCGGAGACTTTGGTGAAAAATGCTGCGGAAAAAAACGTGATGCCGCGTTTTTTTTGGCTGCGTCGCACTACATGGGGCCTTAGTCTAAAGGGGTTTTCCCAGGAATATAACCAATATCTAAATTTGGAGACAACTAAAAATTATACATTTTTGCTTATATAAGTAATTGAAAATTTTGCTGAGCTTTAGGTCAGAGCCCCACATGGTGGAAACCCATCCCCACTTTGCAGAAAAATATGCGCAGCGGATACGCTGTGATTTCCAAAACCATTGCGACATGTCAATTATACCTACAGAAATGCCAGTGGTTTCCCTATAGGTATAATAGAAGTAGAAAGTCCGCAGAGGAAACCTCTGCAGACTCTGTGAAAAGTGCTGCGGGAAAAACCATGATGTTTTTCCCACAGCGCTCTTTTCCTGCGGGACGCTACGTGGGGCCTTAGCCTTAAAGTTTTTCTCTAACCATCTTAGTGGTGACTGTTGTCTGTTGTCTTGAAACTTTCTATGGTTTGAGACATGTCAGAAACCCATGTACGAGCCATGTAGTGTTTCTGCCTGATAACCGGCCACAATAAGGAACAAGACCACAGAAGGACATCACTAAGATTAGAGGAAATCTATAAAACTCTGTAAAATTTAAAATGATTTATATTTACAAAAATGTTTTAACTTTTAATTTTCTACATATTTATACCTAGTTATGTTCATGGAAAAACCCTTTAATGAAAAATGTTTACTAAGCAAGTGGTTACCCAATGAACTGGTGAGTGTGAGCAGGTCCCGGTCAGTTGGGTAGGGGTCTGCAATCACTTGTGAGTCACGCTGTGATTACTGGAGGAATGTTGTGTCCTTGGAGGAGTTGTGTAATGCTTGGGATGTGCTGTTTAGATTAGAGACTCCTTCTATATTCCTGTAGATACAGCACATCAGGCTTTGTGTTTCCAGTTTCAGCCCATCAACTATGAGCAATGCACCTTATATGGTACTGGCTGTGGTGAGGAGTTTCTGGGTCATGGTGGGAGCAGATTTGTTTGGAAATGCTTTTCTATCACAGAAATTGGTGCAATAAATTGTCCATTTGTGAATATTTCCTAAGAGGGGAAAAAACTATTGTAGGATTTGCTTTTGAGGGATTGTTTTTTTCATCCAGTAAATTCTGTTTCCATTTTAGGCAACATCAAGATACTGTATTGTGGAACTGCCACACCAATATATGTGTCATATCTCCACCTACACATAGCTAATAAAATCGTAGGCTTCATACACACAATATTTTGCATGCACCCATATTTTTATATACTATCTGTTTTTTTAACACATAGCACACGGACTCATTCCTTTTCATGGGTCTGTCATGACAAGTCCATTCATTCATTGAAGTGTACGGGTTCACACAGCACATGAATGTCATCTGTTTGTTATCGGTTCCATTTTTTTACAGATCCATACATGGTTGTGTTCACACTGGTGTTTGGGGACTCTGTACCCCATTTCTCTTTTCTCTCTGCCGATTTGAGTATAAAATCGACGGAAACCGGGCAAAACCTTGGCAGACCCCATTATAATGTCGTGATAGCAGCCGCATGCACAAAACAATGGGAATAAAGACTTAGCGCGTTTCTTTTAGTCCACTAGGACAACGAAACAAATAGTTACAAGTCTTTTTATATGTAACTGAGCAAATATGTAGGGATCTTTGGGGAGACCATTTGCATAGCTGCCAGATGTCCCAAATTTGCTGGGACTGTCCCTGATTTTCAGAAACGGTTCCAGTAAATATTTGTCTGGGACACCGTCCTGGCAATTTGGAAGCACGGTGAGCACTTCCATCCATGTGATGGGGCCTCTCATATTACAGAAGGTATCGGGGGTGAGTATAGAATATTTATTTCTATACTGCTGTGTTGTGTTCTGGTGCACACTCGGCAGGGACATTATACAATGTGTGGACCACTATGGGGGCATTATACTGTATAGGGTTACTTAGGAGGGAATTATATAGTGTGTGGACCTACTATTTGGTAGGACTTAGGGGGCATTATACTCTGTAGGGGTACTGAGGGAGGATTTATACAGTGTGTGGACCACTACAGGAGCATCTCAATAAATTAGAATACCTTTCTTTCAGTAATTAAATTAATTATATTTTCTAGATTCTTTACACACAGAGTCTTCTATTTCAAGTGTTTTATTTCTGTAAATGTTGATTATGGATTACAGGTAATGAAAACCCAAATCTAAGAAAATTAGAATATTGTAAGTTCAGTTCAGTATTGTAAATTCAGTGTCACCTGCCAAGGTTTCCTAAGCCTTTAAATGGTCCCTCAGTCTGGTTCAGTAGGACACACAATCATGGAAGACGCTGATTATGGATTGTATTACTGAATTACTGAAATGAATGAACATTTCAAAGGTATTCTCATTTATTGAGATGCAGCTGTATGGGGGCATTATACCGCGTGGTGCAGTCTTATCTAAAATATGCAGGGAGACTACAGCATAGCGCAGCACACTGATGTATCTTGTTCAGGTTTTTTTTACTTGTAAATAGAGGGAATTCATTACAAATAGGGGGGTATAAAAAGGGACATTGCCATTATTTGTCCTTGTCAATTGTATATTTTGTGACCCCTCTCCCCACTCACTTAAAGGGAGACACCCACGGAGACAACAACACCCATCATCCCTGGAAAAAAATTCTAATTTTGGCAACTGTGCATTTAATATCTAAGGTCACCCCAAACAAAATCTTATCTACCTTAATAACCTGCATTTATGTTACTTATATCACTTATTCTATACAGATTTAGGCCTCATGCACATAGTCCTATCAAATCAGCTGTACGCAGCCATAATTTGGCACTCATGGGATCTTATAGTACCCCTGAATGCTTCTATTTTCATAGAGAACTCCATATCTGGTGGACTCCTTATGATAAAAACTGTGCCATTTTGCACTGGATCCCATATTGTGGAGATATTTTTGCGTGGAATGCCTTCATAATTCAGTGCCACATGGTGCCCATAACCAGTGTGCCCATGGAGTGCCTATGGATTCATAGTAAGTCCAAGCTGCATGCACACAGCCCTATTGCCTAAGCTTAGAACATTCCTTGGATGGCAGCAGATCACGTCACACTTATATTGTGGTCATCTCTTTTTGTTTGCACATTTTCTTACCTCTCAGGTTTAGTTTTTCGATGGGTTCTCCATGAGCAGCTTCTTTATTCTTAAAATAAGATATCGATGTATCTTTAAAAACAAACCAATATTGCTTGTAAGCCTTGAGTGTTAGCTTTTTAGGTCTGAAAGACAAACAGAAGCAGATTATCTACTACTTGTGGAATGCCAGTAGAGTCTCTTATCAGAGTAATACTTTGCTAAACCTCACCTATATTGACTGAACTTCAACATCTATGTGGTGGGTCTATTAACTCCTTCATAACATTTCCTGTTTTATATATAGTTCTGTTTATGGGCCCGGTGACTCATATAGGGTCAAGGATGGGGAGTTTATGAATTCTTTATATAAAAAAGTGTTTAATATCACAGGAGATTTTTGCAATTTTGTGTTAAAATATTTTACAGATTACAGCGATTACATAATCCTTGAGATACATAATAGCAAAATTGTGAAATGTGTGACTTCCCATTCCTGCCATTGCAACCTTTATTAACCTTCTGGATTGTTTCATCTTTGTTACAGGAACTACAAAACAGCCATTGATGCCAAAAACTATTAATACTAGTATTATTATTATTATTATTATTAACATTATTATTAGCATTAGTATTATTAGCATTATTATTATTAGTAGTATTCTTAATATTAACATTATTATTAATATTAACATTATTATTAGCATTATTATTATTAGTATTCTTAATATTAGTATTAGCATTATTATTATTATTATTAGTAGTAGTAGTAGTATTATTCTTAATATTAGTATTAGTATTAGCATTATTAGTAGTAGTAGTAGTAGTAATATTATTATTATTATTAGTAGTAGTAGTATTAATATTAGTATTGGTATTAGTATTAGCATTATTATTAGTAGTAGTAATATTATTATTATTATTAGTAGTAGTAGTATTAATATTAGTATTGGTATTAGTATTAGCATTATTATTATTAGTAGTAGTAGTAGTATTAATATTAGCATTAGTAGCAGTCATTACAACTATTAGCTACCACTTTGGCCAGCTAGGTATATAGTGAAGGTTTGGGGTTTAAGCATTCCTGTTGTGCCATCACTTATCCCACGCTCATGTGGGTCATCTATGGCTCTCCTCCCTTAGTTGTCATACATATACACATAAAGATGAACATTCAGGGCCGTCAGGAATTTCTTGGCTTTATACAGTTGAAGTGTCAGACCCCACTGATATGAGATAATTCTGATTCTGGTAGTTTAACCCCTTAATATTCAATCAATAGTAGATAGAAAGAGGGAGGGAAACCTTTTGTCACCCCATTTGGCCCCCTTTGACAAGACTGCAGAGTTCAGGGAAGTGGCAATGGCAGCAGGCCTTCTAGCTGTCATGTATATATGCCTATTAGGTCCTGCCAGAAACAGAACCTAATAGACATCTAGTAGAATTGTACAATATACTGCAATACTAAAGTATTTCCATAAAAAAAAAAAAAGTGTAAAATGTATTGTTTTTTTTTATAAATAAAAAACTCCTAAAATCCACCTTTCCCTTTTCTAATATAAGTAAAATGAACAAATAAAAATTACACATAACTGGTATTTCTGCATCTGTCAGGTCAGAACTACTAAAATATATCTCTATTTATCCCAGTATCAAAAAATATATGCAATTTGAGAATTGATGATTTTTGGTTACTTTGCCCACCCCCAAATAGGAAATAGAAAGTGATCAAAAAGTCAGAAAATGGTACCAATGAAAACTACAGCTCACCTTGCAAAAAAAAGCCCTCACATAGCCCCAAAAAAAAAAAAAACTATAGGTTTTAGAATATGCTAACACCAGTCAAATTTTTATTTCTCACAAAATGAAGTTTTAAAGCAAACATTTTAAAGCATTCCACAACCTATGTAAATATGGAATTGCAGTTTTGTTTCATCCAGATCCCAACATTAATAATGGCTAAATAAGACATTATATGTATCTCAAAATGGTAACATCTAAAAATACAAATGCAAAAAATAAGCTCTCATATAGATATACCAAATAAAACAATTATGAATTATTTCTTAATGCTCAATCTAGGCAGGGTCTTTAAAGATGTAATGTCTCCTTAATTAATTAAATAGATTTTAGAATAGATTGTAAATTATTAATTAAAATACTATTTATATTACTAATAACCATACCATGCCCAGCCGCCTAATACCAGTATGAGGCTGGGCTTGGTTACATAGCACAAGGGTTTTCTTAGGTTAATGATTAAACTTCCGGCAAGGCTTTGAAGTATCCGGAGGAAGGCCAGATGTGCCCAATGGCCTGTGTTACCAGTGCTATGTAAAGAAAGGGCTGCAAAAATATATCTGAAAATGGTGTAAATACATACCTGAAGAGCTTAAGATTATCTGCAAGTTTTGGAATGTCTGTGATATCCTCCTGTGAAATAGTTAAAAGTACAATTGAATATCTTTATACATTTTGCAAGCAAGAATCGTATTGAAGTTGTATTCCCAGTATAGACAATTGTTGCACCAAATATGTCGGACAGGTGCTAGTGCAACATCTTGTACCTGCCGACCGTTCTCTCCATTAAGGTCTATAATGGAATAAGGAAGCAGCCAAACAAGTCTTGTCCTCTCTTTTTCCCTTGTTCCAGTCTTCTTGGGCTTAAAATCATATTGAGATGTCTGGTGTGATATGGCCAGGCTTGAAAAAACATTTTCAATACTTTTTTGGGTGTTGTAAGTGACATCCAACAAAGGTTTAAAGCTGGTCATCTCCACCACTGGATGTCTCCAGCCAAGAAGAAAGGTGAGAAAGGAAACATCAATTATCTTTAGATCATTTAAGAGAAAACGACTGAAAGTAAAAACCTTCACATTTTCTTTGGTTGCAAAAGTATACACACCCTATAATAATGGGATCTGAATGTAAATAACATACCGCACATACATGACATACTTTATATAAAGGGGTTGTATGTGATCCTAAATAATGTGACCCAGAAATAACACCCTCTTGTCCATTAAATATTTTTGATATCTTATCTCTCCATAGCTTCAGACTAAATATTGAGTGCCATATCCGCAGGCATAACACCATATATATGATTGTGATCGCACCCGATGCTGCAGCTCAGTCCCATTTACTGGAATCAGACACAGAAATTGAAGTCCCTGGATCAAAATGCAAAATGTATAATGGGGCTCCCACTTACTGTATGCAATCTATAATACTGATCAGGTCCAGGAGCCCTGGGAGGCCCATACGGTGTCTCTTTCCTATATGAGGAGACCGGTATTATAAATGATTATAATTGGGGGGCTTGGCACAGATTTTTCATTGGTGCCCCCAGGCTCAAGATAGGCCTTTGGGACCCCCTGGGCTCAAGGTCCCAGTAGTGATTGCTATGATGTCTCTGCACCCTTTATAGCTTCACCCTGGCTGAAGTGGGGCTAAGTTGCAGTTCCTGTGCTGTTCCTTTCTAAACCTTCAGATCCCATTATAATAGGGTGTGTACACATGTAAACTCTTTATTAAAGTGTCAGCTAATCCAATGAATCTAATGAAGAATGTGATAATTATTTCTATCGATATAGCAATCTCCTTCTTCCCAGATTACTTGCTACTACCTGCCTATATATGTTCCGCAAGGCTCAGATCCACAATAGAATCAGAAAACAGGTATAAAACCAAACCAGAGAAACAATGTTACCAAACCTATAAGGCTTGTGCATAGGTCATGTTATTATCTTCTGGAATTATAGATGGTGGATTTTTACAATACAGAAGCAGAAGGAAGAAAGACACCAACAATTATACTGAGCTGCAATGGCTCCACATTAAGTGTTTGACATCATAAGTGCCAGGTACGGTAACCTGAGGCTTCTTAAGCAGTAGTTAAGTGACCTACTGTGCTACTATACGTCAGCTACTATACATGTGTAAGACATGTCTGCTGTGAGGGTTTGGAGGTTCCGGACATATTACACAAGCCCAGTAATTACCAGCCATGTAATCCTATAAGTGGAAATAGTGTCTACATCCCATAAGACTATTCAGCTTATAAGAGAATATTATATATATAACATCAACACCTACCAAAATTTTGTTGGATCTCCCTCCTTCCAGGGCTACTTCTAAGTTAGAAAGAGCTGCTTCGATTTCATCGGTCTCTCCGTCTGTTGTTAACTCTTGAGTGTCCGCTGATAACGATAATTTGCTTATGTGATACTATTTTAGATGAAGAAGAGGAGGTAGATTAGGATCTATGTGCACATTATAAGCTACACCTTTGAATACATAACACTATATAGACATGTGTGGTTTGTGGCAGCTGTAAAGAATGGGAGTTAAAGGGGTTGTCCAGGATTTGGAGCAAACTCAGGGCTGGCGAGGGTGGGTATAAAAAAAAAAAAAAAAAACTGAAAAAACTTACCTATCCCCGGCGCTCTCATATCCAGTCCCGCTTCCCTTTCCTTGCCACAACAGAAGCGAAGAGGCTGAGACTAATCAGTGTCCTCACTGGTTGCTAGTAAGGAACCAGTGACATATGTGAGTGACATCATCAGTTCCTCTCCAGAGACTGCTGAGGTCACTGATTAGTCTCAGTGGTCATGTGAGCCTTTCCAAATTGGGCACAGCAAGTCCCAGCATGGGAGGAAAAGGGGACCAGGACTAGACATTGGTGTACCAGGGATAGGTGAGTATGTCTTTTTTTTTTTTTTTTGCTTTACACCCACTCCTGCCGCCCAGTTTGCTCCAGTTGCTGGACAACCCCTTTAATAGACGCTTAAAGAGTGGCTTATCCAAGTCTCCACCAGTACAAAAGTACTTACTTTCCTATGCCTTGGCAGACAGATGGCTGTGTGGCTATATAATACACTACACACACCCCAGCTGTAGAAATAACAATGGAAACTTTTCTTGTAAAATGTAAAACTTACTTGTAATGCTGCGAACATTAACATCTCTTCCTCGGTGCAATCGATTTCTCCCAGTAGGATCGCCCATCGTGCCTGCTCAAAGAGCTGGTTTATACGGACAGCGTCGTACTAAGAGATATAGATAGATCAGATTTACACAAAGGTTGACTTCACCAAAGAAGATGTTTTTACAAGAATACAAATTCTTGTGGATGGTCATTGGTTACATTGTAAAGGTCTTTTCTGATCCACATTCAATGTCACACAAATGGTTAATCTGCATTACATGTATATTTGTTGGAAGATCCATCAGTCAGGGTTGTAAAATGCCTGTGACTCCGCCACCCCATCAGCCAACTTATGCCTGTCCCCCTGTCAGAGCCTTCCTTTGTGCGATCGCTGTCAGGTGCATGCCCGGAATTTCCCGGGAAGCTATGGCCAAGAAGAGACAATAACAATCTCTAAATATCCCTGAATAGTAGGACTGGATTTACAGTCAAGGCAAACTAGCCAATTTTTAGTTGTAGCTGGACATTGTCATGACCAGACTCATTTTTTTTGGTACATGCGACCATAACTTTTTTTTTCATTCGGTTTATTCAAATATTTTTTTCGGTGACACACAGGGCTTTATTTTTATGCCACTGTTATGTTTGCATGTATTTTTCTTTTAGGGCAGGAAAACATCCGTTTTTCAAATTTTTTCAGTTTTTTTTTCTAGTAGTTTTTTGGCAGGACTAGCATCTCCCCGTGGATGACATGACTGCCAGGTCAGAAGGATGCTGCATCTCGGCAGTTTCCATCATCGAGCGCTGTGTATACAGTGATGGGGAGGGCAGGGGCAGTAATAACCCCTCCCTGCCTTCTCTTTGGGGTGTTCGGCTGTGTCCCTTCTCCTGCACAATCTCAGTTTTCAATGGGTAGGAGCTGGGGACCAATATCTGTCTCCATATAGTATATCAGTAGGCTTTCTATGATAACAAAACAATATAATATTGCTCTGCAAGCATTACAGGTTATATCCATACAGTATATGTTCCTACCTTTGGATTCAGATCAAAGAAGCAGTAATACTTATATCTCAGCATAAGTAGTTCATCTTCTTGGATGCCTTGTTCCATAAGAGACCGAGATGAATCCAACCACCTGTAAAAGACGGCATTAGATTGAAGACATCATCGTGCAGCCATGTGTAGTCTATTGCCAAGTGACACCAGTCATCAATTATGGGCCTGTTTTGTGATCACCAATATAACCAGCGATTGATGCCCATGGCTTCTTATTGCCAACTATTAGCTGATCTTACAGCCGGTTATTGTCATGTGGTGTGAAGTACAGGGACATCTCAATAAATTAGAATATCTTTGAAATGTTTATTTCTTTCAGTAATTATATTTTCTAGATTCTTTACACACAGAGTCTTCTATTTCAAGTGTTTTATTTCTGTAAATGTTGATTATGGATTACAGGTAATGAAAACCAAAATCTAAGAAAATTAGAATATTGTAAGTTCAGTTCAGTATTGTAAATTCAGTGTCACCTGCCAAGATTTCCTAAGCCTTTAAATGGTCCCTCAGTCTGGTTCAGTAGGACACACAATCACATGATGCAAATTACTGCAACACCAATGTAGCCAGCGATTGGTGCCCGCACTATATTGTGATTGCCAAAACACGAATGTAACCAGTGACCAGATGGTGCTGATCTCTGACCCTTTCTGGAACCTAATGTGACACACAATGTAGCCAGTAACTAGTGATGAAAATCTCGTGATGCTCGACAAAATATCATTGTTGTGTTTCGGCAACAGGAAGTGGTTGGGGACCTTGGACTAGTTAGAAGAGACTGATACAACCTTTAAAAGGTAGCGGTGTTCAATATTTTTATCGTTTTAGCATTTGTAGAACAGTTTTAGGGGTTGGAAAATTCCTTTAACCGTAGTCCTATACTATAGACCAGATGTTCAGGGATCATTCCAAGTTTCACTCCCCCTATCCTTTTCCTCCCTCCACTTTATTTTTTCTTATCTTCTTGAGTCTTTCATCTTAATCTCGTTTCCTTCCTCTCTTCCTAGATGTGTTTACATATGATAAGACTTTTTATACAAGTTTTTTTCTTTTTAGTTCCTTTCTTTTTGACCAATTTCTCGTGTCAGTTGCAAAGCCTGGTAACCCCAAGTCACCCCTGTACAACTGGTGGATCAGGTTTTGTGTATGGGTACATGTTGAAGGCCAAGTTTACCTTAATATTTGCTGTTCCCTTTCACTGACCATTCATTGTGGGTCAATGAAAGAGAACAGCAACTTTTAAAATTAATTTATTAAAACCAGATATTTAAATCTATCAATATTTCCTAATTTTTTTATTTTCTGATTGTATATTTTTTTTATTCTGTTTTGTACATGATTAAGGGGGCTGGCTTAGTGGTCAGAGTGAGTATGGTAGGCAATAATCCTTTTTTAAAAACATAGATAGTAACATAGAATATTAAAAATGAAATCATCAAAAATTCTTAAAAAGCTGTTTAACATAAAAACTTGGTTTAAAAAATAGGCCATTTTTAGTGAAACATTCCCTTTAAGGTCATATAAAACTAAGCCATGATAAACTAAATGGTGTAATGCCTCTACGTGTATATTCAGTGGCTTGTATAAAGACGACTGGTGACTTACCCAAAGTTTAGTCTTGCTTTATCAATGAGTGTCCGGGGCTGATACATTTGAGTGAGGATTTCGGGGGATGAGATTGGCTGAGTAAGGGCTAAGATGTTGCAGTTCTGATCTGCCAATGGACTATCATTAAACCAGGTGATTGTGGCAGAGGCGGGGGTACCATTGACAGGATCGTACATGGGTGTCATAGTCTTGCTGTATAATCCAGGGCTACCTGCAAAATCAGACATTTGTTAGAATCAGAATAACAAGGCAAGAATTTGTCTGAAAACTTTTACTAAAGAGATATTAAATGGAAAATCCATAAGGATTTATTATGCACGTTTTTATATATATATTTTTTCATTCCAAACCAATTGTGAATTATAAAATAAAGAGATTGATAAGCAGTTAATGAGCAGTATCTTAAAGGGGTTGCCCTCAGGATAGGTTATCAGTAGCAAATTGGCAGGTGTCGGATTCCTTCCAGACAATCAGCTGTTTGCCAGAGCCTTAGTATACTGTGAACTTGTAAGAGACAGCCAATGTTGTCTTAAGCTTCATTTGTCTGTATAAACTGTTAATGTTGAATGTATTTCTGTGATTCTGTTCCTTTAAGACAGCAGCCATTGTAATTGTGACATGATGCTGGAGTGAGACCCCCCCCCCTTTTATGTCAGCCTGCCTGTTCTGCAGACAGAGTGTGAGCAGAGAAGCAGGAAGTGACGAGACAGAGAGCAGCAGCCATCTTGGCAAGTGTTGTATTGAACTGGTGTGGAGATTTTTCTGTACAGCTAAGCTGTATCTTGGTCCAGAGACAAACAGAGTGTAAAGAGACAACAGGACTAGTGAGTCCACGTGAAAGGAACTGTGCTCAGTGGCTGATCAGTGAGACTGACATTGTGACTGTGTATATGGATACCACAGATAGAGACTCGCAGTGCTGTTGATGTACTGGACGGCACCTGCTAAATCCCGGCTTACATCCCAGCTCAGTGTATGGATTCGGCAGGACTGTCAGTGTGCTGAGTGGAATCTGCTGTTGGATTACATTGCATTCAGTTGGTTTCCCTGTCTGTTAAAGAGGACTTCATTTCTCCCAAGATCCTGATAACCGTGAGGAGAGGACGCTTCACTATAAAAGAAAGGACCGACTTTGGGCCCCACCGCGCGCTTCTACGGACTGTAAGCGGTCCACCTGGACCACTGGGGAAAAGGGGGTGCACCCAAATGTGAAGTCAGGGTCAGTTAGGGATAGTTTTGAGTATATTGTTCATTCAGTGTCCATACTGCAGAAGTGGACAGAGTAAAAGTAGAAACCATTGCAGAATTTGCCTTGAAATTGTTCATGCTATATTGTATATTTTGCTTGTCTTTAGCCCTGTCATTTTACCTTTAACTAGCCTTTATTAACTTATAGTAAATATATATTTTTTTCTTGAACTACCGCCTGTGCGTTCATTTCTGGTTGCGGAGTCCAAACCACCTGCCTTGCTCTCGGTTCACAAACTAGCACAGCTCCATATACTGTATAGGGGCTAGGAAAGGCATTGCAAGCTCAGTCCCAGTGGTAGTATCTTTCTCAGCCTCTTCACATGTACTAATTCTACACACAAACAAGCCCAACTAATCAAAATGTTTAGGATAAGCCCCCTCTTTACTGGAACAATGGACATCCGAAGGACCCCTATATAGTCAATGGGGTCCGCTGGGCTCCATATCTAACCGCTGTTTTAGTGGTTTGCCTCTCTGTTGTTTGCGTCCCCCAAATGGAACGCTAGTGTGAACCTAGCATAAGTGGCATGTTCCCCATTTATTGTAAATAGGTTCATTAAAAGGGTTGTCCAGTTTCAGACATTATTCCAATATATTTTCCAAAATACTTTCTGTACCAATTCCTCACCGATTTTCTAGATCTCTGCTTGCTGTCATTCATTGTTACTTACTGTACAGTGGATAAAAATCAGTCCATGGTCATGTGATATACAGCACTTCATCATGTGACGGACACACAGATGCACGGCTCGTTACCAGGCAGATGTCTAATTACTGAGCTGTGACTGTAATTTCAGCATTAACGCACTGAAACCAGAATACCCTTTAGGCTTAAGTCCCACGTTGCGAAAACGCAGCGTTTTCCAGTACCTGCAAAGTGGATGGAAATCTGGCTAATCCCATCCACACATTGCAGAAAAAAAATCAGCAGTGAAGAAGTTGCATTTTGGAAATGGCAGCATGTCAATTATACCTATGGAAACGCTGGCATTTTCCATATAGGTACAATAGAGGCAGAAAGTCCGCAGAGGAAAACTGCAAAAATGCAATGAAAAACACTGCGGAATAAATGCAATTTGTTTCCACTGCGTTTTTTTCCCTGCATTTTGATACGTGGGGCCTAAACAATCGACATATTCCGGCATCTATTCTGAAATAAACAAATCCCCATGTCCTGTAGAGGAACCAGTATGAGGAGACATGTTCTGTCACAAGACACAGACTGAGATAAATGTATGTACAGGGACAGTCTGTGACCATCATGAACAGCTCATTGTCTTTACCTAATGATCCGGAGTTACTTGTTGAACTGTCCAGGTTTATAACTTCTTCCAGGATTGTTTCCTTGGTATCTTTTTTCTTTTTCTTCCTCACAGAATCTTCCAGAGGTTTTAGCAAAGAAAGTTCTTCGGGCCTTCTAATATCTAAAACCATAAAATCAGTTTAATGAACTCAACAACTCAGCAACAATCACTTGCACAGGTGGCCATAGACACAGAGGTCTGGATACTATCATGTAGACAATACAGTCTTGTGGCTTCCAGAACCAGATACACAATCATGGAGACCACCATATTCCATATGCTATATGAGGGTATACACACATCATAGACGGAGGATGCCCCTCTGTATAAATAAGACCGCAGAGATAATAACAAAAAGAAGCTTATGTGTATTATATGGATGGACATTTATTTGTGCTGCTGGCAATGCTACATTTAAAGGGAGTGTCACCAGAACCCAGCCCCGCGGATATATTGATAGGTGACCCTCACCTAACAGTGTGTTCCCCTTATGAATTGGTGCTTCAGTTGTTCACATGTGACTGATTTTGTCAATATGCAAATAAGCTCTTTGGAGCAATGGGGGTATTGCTACTGCTCCAAAGATCTCATTTACATATTGATAACAATGGAGATATCTCAATGATTTACAAGCATCGTATGTATACTGAATTACACAGAGAAGTACACCGCTGTTAGATACCTTAGTGGTGGCTTACTTTTCCAAGAACAAAAGGATTGGGCAGGTGAAAACCAACGGCCTGATCCTTATTTCTCCTGACGTCGGCTGTCAGGAGGACCTCATACACATTATACTGAAATTGATGGTGTGATGGACAATCGCCTAATAGCTTACACCAGGGGTAGGCAACCTTCGGCACTCCAGCTGTTGTAAAACTACAACTCACAGCATGCATACTTGCTCTGCTGTTCTTGGAACTCCTATGGAAGTGAATGGAGCATGTTGGGAGTTGTAGTTTCACAGCTGCTGGAGTGCTGAAGGTTGCTGCCCCCTGACTTACAGGGTACCTAAGTTGTGTCTACAATTTTGCTGCTTCCCCTTCTGATCATATGTTCCTTGTACAGTCCCAAGTTGTGCATCTTATACCCTACTTATATTTCAGTTTTAACTATGTTCAGTAAATGTCCCAGAGCAAATGTATCCATAGGGTCTCATGTACACAATACATTATAGCAACCTGCTGTGCTTTTCTATACAGATGATGACGTATACTAGGTTATACATTAGGTTTATATAATAGCCTTTGTGAGATATACAGTACTGTGCAAAGGCTTTAGACAGGTGTGAAAAAATGTTGCGCAGTAAGAATGCTTTCAGAAATAGAAGGGTTAATAGTTTATTTTTGCCAGAGAAATGTAAATCCCATCAATATTTGGTGTGACCTTTGCCCTTTATCAGTTCTTCTTGGTACTCGCAGACAGTTTTTGGCAGAACTGGGCAGGGAGGTTGTTCCCGCCATCTTGGAGAACTAAGCACAGATCTTCTGTGGATGTAGGCTTGCTCCAATCCTTCTGTGTCTTAATGTAATCCCAGACAGACTGGATGATGATGAGATCAGGGCTATATCTGTGGGGGCCGGATCATCACTTCCAGGACTCCTCCTCCAAAGGGCAAAGGTCACACCAAATATTGATGAGATTTACATTTCTCTTGTCTTCATTTTGTTAATTGATAAAAATAAACTATTAACCCTTCTATTTCTGAAAACATTCTTACTGTGCAGTATTTTTCCACACCTGCCTACAACTTTTGCACAGCACTGTAGATGTCTGAAGTGCTCTCAATGTAAACATACTGTAGTAATTCATATTTTTATCATTTCCTACTTTTCTCCTATTTTCCATGCACTTGAGCCGCTCTCCCTTTGCAATCTATAGATTCTTTGCTGTAGATTTTGCAGCAGATTTGCCTCTCTTATCTCTCATTCACATTTCTATATACTTTACGCTCAGGATACTAGACGTTACAGTGGAATATTCCTCTTCTGTAAAACGTAGACCAGAGCAAGTGTAGACGTGCAATGCTGGAGTTATATCTACATTGCTCAATGACATTCCTGATCCCCCCAGGGATGTGCATTACCTGCCAGACACTGCTATGCTATGGGTATATGCCTTCATTGTAAGCTTGAGTTGGCAGGAAAAACAATAGATAGTATTATATAAAACAATGAGCCGTTTTATGACATTGTCTGCATGCTACAGTAGTTGCTCACGCAATCGCAGCTTCGGGGATTTAGATTTAGTAGGAAAGAAGATCTGACACGAACGTCCGGGAGAGAGTCCCATAGAAAAAATAAATCCTAATAGTGGTTGTAGTTGTGATTTTCTAATGCATTTCCAAATTCATACATAGATATAAAACATAAATGCTGTATGCCACCTGCCACCACTAGAGGGAGTTAAGGAGCTTCCTGCATACTGAGCCCTTTGAGGGATGGACAAGAGGAAGCAAATGGATGGCTAGTCATTTAATAGAGATCATTATTTTTGAAGGACACAAAAACAAAGCATTCCATTCTTTGTGCCTGTAAAACAAGTCAGAAATTGATCTCTATCAAAAGATACATTTGTATATCTTACATTCTAAAGATATATTAAAAATAGTCAGCGCAAAGAAACTAAAGGTTTTCAAGGGTGAATGTTCACTTCATGCATAAGTTTGGTAATAAAGCAGATAATACAATAAACTCTGCAATCCAGTAAATATACAAGTAGGCGGATACTGAACAACTCAATCTTATTTGTAGCAATACAGAGAAAGAAAGAAAGAAAGAAAGAAAGAAAGAAAGAAAGAAAGAAAGAAAGAAAGAAAGAAAGAAAGATAATCCTTTAATAGTCCCACGATGGGGAAATTCAGTGTGTTACAGCAGCAAAGATAATACAAATACAACATATACAAAAAGCTCCAAGGTAGAAGAATTACAGTGACAGTAGGTACAGATAAAAAGGTACAGGTAAAAAAAAGTAGTAGAGGGGGATATCACAACTTAAAGATCTTTCAGTTCTCTGTATGGACTAATCTCTGCTTAGGTCGGTGTTGGTTGTACAGCCTGACCATAGTGGGGAGGAAAGACTTCCGATAGCGCTCCTTCTCACACCTAGGGTGGAGCAGTCGGTCACTGACAGTACTGCCCAGCGCGATCACAGTCTCATGCATGGGATGGGACTTCTTCTTCTGCATGGAGCTCACCACGGACAGTTTCCTTCTGTCACCCACCACCTGCACTGGGTCCAGTGGGCTCCCCAGGACAGAGCTGGCCCTTCCATGGACATAATAAGTAACTATGGGCCCCATTCTATCATCACCACCATAAGCAGCAAGACCAAAACTTGAAATGTGTACAAGTGTTTTGGTCTCCTTTACATAGAGAGATAATACACATATAGTGATTTAACTGTAAAGATAATACACACAGTGATTTCACAGTAAAGGGAAAATGCACATAGCGATGTCACAGTGCAAAGATATATACATAGTGATGTCACATTGCATGGCTAATGGATACAATGATGTCACATTCCAGGGATAATGTTCACTATGACATCATAGCACCAGGATAATAGACACACAAAACTATCACTGTGTACACTGTGACATCCCAGCATATGAAGAAAGTAGTTATAATGGTGTCACATGTAGGCATTATGATGTCCCAGTAATGTAATGGAGGTGCCGTCAGTTTTGCACAGCCGCTTCCATCATAGTTACCGTGTTTCTCCAAAAATAAGACCTACCTCGAAAATAAGCCCTAGCTAGATTTTCCAGGTTTTTTGGAGTAGGCTTGAAATATAAGCCCTACTCCAAAAATAAGCCCTAGCTAATTTAACCCCTTCCCGACATCTGCCGTGCGATTACAGCGGATGCTGGGTCCTTAAAGATGGCGGCCGCTCTGCTGCAGAGCGGCTACCATAGCTGCCGTATCGGGTTAATGCCCGCGGTCGGTGTCTACCCTGATCGCGGGCATTATTCAGCGTGACCCCCCCTCCTTCCTACCAAAGTAGCGCAACCCGGAGTTAATGCCCGCAATCAGAGTGGACTCTGACCGTGGGCATTGCGTGACCTCCACACTCCCCCCTGGTCTATGACCAGCCTCATTTGTAATGTAGATAATCTCCCATAGATTGCAATACTTTGTATTGCAGTCTATGGGATGATTGCAGGTTTATGCCCCCTAGGATGGGTTAATAGTAAAAAAAAAAAAAAATAAAAGTTCAAGCCCCCTCCCACTTTCACTAGAATACATATAAAAATAAAATATTACTGTGAAACACATACACATTAGGTATCCCTGTGTCCCTAAACGCCCGCTCTACAAACTTATAAAAATATTTTACCTCTATGGTGAATGCCGTAGTGGAAAAAAAAAAATCAAAAGTGCCGAACTGCTGTTTTTTCGCTGATTCACCTCTGATAAAAGTTGAAATAAAAAGTCATCAAATGTGTGATTGTTGTTCATGGAAAAAATTAAGACCTACCCCAAAAATAAGCCCTAGCCCTTTTTTCAGAGCAAAAAATAATATAAGACCCTGTCTTATTTTTGGAGAAACACGGTATCAGTAATTGCACCCTGGGTCTCAGTGGAAATGGCTCCCCTTAGTTGCTGAGCCCCATAGTGGCTGCTATGTCTGCTACCCTTGTAGTTATGCTCAGGTGTCCTTACTTACCTTTCCTCTGGGCTCTAGATATCCCAAAATGTGTCATGAGATAACCAACTTTTTTAAAACACATGATTTTTTTGATATACTGTCACAAAGTATCTACAGTGTATATACTTTTGTGTATTTCCAAAAAACGGATATAAATGAAGTTTAATCAGTTTTTTTTTTACATTGATCCCTATGTAAATGGATGGCCATCCATTTGCATCCATACTTTGCATCTGTTAAACAGATCTGCTAAATGAATATAAAAAATGCAATGTGAATAGACCCCAAGTCTCACTGTGTTGATTTCCATTGTAGCTATGACACAGTGGTCTCCAAATGCTGCAGATGGCAGTAACTTGTATGGGGGAATGCACACAGTAGAATTCAATATAAATTTTCCAATGCAATATCTATAACGTCAGGTACTGTATAATATCAGAACAGGGCAAACACCCCACTGGTACAGCTGCACAGGCGCAGGGGACCCTTCTAATTTAACAATAGCCTTCCACTGTCTATTAGATTGCAGGTGAATGCCTAAGCCAATGGACTTCTTGGCTGACAGTTACTGGGGGATTGTTACAGAGACATAAGTGGGGTGTTGTATACTGAGATATTGAAAAACAGGGGGCCATAACTGTTCTCACACAGGGGCTCCCAGATCTCTGTGTCCAAATGTACAATGTAGCCTGAACTTTAATACTTTAACCCAGACGGGATCGTTTTTTTCCAAAATCAACATGTGTCACCTGGGTACATAGGTCTACTGTAAACCCCACTGATCACAAAGATGGGAGATTGGTGGCCAATCTTGAGTGATTCTGCTTTATTCAAATTCTATGGCCCGATGAATGGAGTGAATGCCATAGACATCCAATGGAGCAGGCATGTATTCTAATGGTCATGGCGTCCTAGTGGGGGGGCTTCAGCCATCAGACTTATATCACCTATACCCTTTAAATAAGTACCCACTTTTACAAGGCCGTTTAACACATTGGTGAGCTCAGTGCAAAGGCTTCATAAATGCTCCCCCATCACCACCCATTAGAAATATCTGACCCACACAAATTATAATGCCCCGTCAGTGGCTCCCTGATGGTATAATGCCCCTTAGTGTCCCTCATATACTGTAGTATAATGCCTCCTTAGTGGTCCCATACAATATAATGCCCCTCAATGGCCCATCAAATGCTCCTGCAGAGGCATCAGACATTAACAAGTCCCCCCAGTGGCCCCTCATACATTAACCTGTCCAACCCTGGTGGCCTGCATTATATTATAATGTCCCTCTCCAGGTTTCCCCCTACAGTATCATGTCCCCTTTCCAGGTTGCCCCCCCAATATATTGTTCCCTTTCCGGGGTGCCCCTCCACAGTATATTGTTCCCTATGTAGGTTGCCCCCCACAGTATATTGTTTCCTATCTAGGTTGCCCCCCACAGTATTATGTCCCCTTTCCAGGTTGCCCCCCCACAGGAATCAAATAAGGAAAAATCCCACCTAATACTCATACAATAACATGAATGCGGACAACGTGTCTATGGATACTTACTCAATGTCCTACAGATTTCTGTAACTGCCTTGAAGACCAGCGATGAGAAGCTGACTTTAAGCCGAACAGTTTTCATATTTGGTAGTCGGAGACGCAGAATCTTGTGCTGAGGGGTAAAGAAGAGCTTTGCATTTGCTTGTACTCCATATTTGTCCAGAGTCCAGTGAGTCTTCAGTAACCAGGAGTTTTTTTGTTCCCACCATAGTGCATAGTCAGACCAGTCCCGGGCCACACCTAGACGCAACCAAAAAGAGGGAACATTGGTAGATGGTAAAAAAATGTTATCAATTGTTTCACAAATAATTTTACCTGCAATGCTTTAACACAGTGTTTTCAAAACTTGACATCAAGAAACCACAACAGGCCATGTCTTGAGGATTTCTGTTATGAAGGTCACTAGACAAATGGTGAACCTACCGTGTTTCTAACCGATGTTATTTGGGTTAGACCAGAGAACAGAAATCTTAGGGATTACCCATTCTCATCATTAAAGAGGTTTCTGAGACTTGAATATCAATAACTTATCCTTAGGATAAGCCATCAATATCAGATTAGTGGTAGTCCTGCAATCCCTACTGATCAGTTGATGGAGAAGGCCTAGTGCCTGCACCGGGAACTGCATCTCAGTCCCATTTACTTGAATTAGACTGAGTGGCAAAACTTTCAAGTGGTGACCGACGGACATAACACGGTGATCGCTAAGTCAGACATAGTTCTTGGGACTGCCAGAGTTGCCAGAGGTCACTGTCTTATTCAGTGGACTGGGACTCAGGCTCTGAATGTATTCTTAAGAGGGCCACATTCCGAGTTCCTTAGGAAAACATTGACAGAATGATGCCAGTTCACTGAATATTCTTGAAATATTCTTTTTTTTTGTAGTTTTTAGCAGTAGGCCATTCTGTAAACAGTCAGGTAGACTCTTTTTTAGAATAACTATACTGTGTGGCGTTTTCAATGTTCACACTGTATATACAGCACTTCCATTTCCTCACCTACTGTACGTATAACAGGGTCCTACACTATATATTCTATTATATCATACAGTAGAAATTTGAAATGTGCTTTTTGGCCCTAACCTTACAATAACATTACCCTGTTATTTATAATAATATAATAAATAATATTCTAATAAAATGTATATTATTCTATAAAATATAAATCATATTTATAAACACAAAGTTACAGGTACCCTCATGAGACCCCATATCTAGGTCAACGTAAAGCAGAATTGTCTCTCTGTATCAGATTGTGTTCACCAAGGACTTTACAATCAGATTGTGATATTAGATAGTCAGGTAGAATGCTGCTTTTTAGAATATATATATTGTATTTCATGTTTATACTATATACACAGTACTTCCATGTACTCGTCTTCCTACACTGTATATTCTACTGTACTATACAGCTATGGAAACTACTAAAAATGAGCTCAACATAAACACCTAGATAAGGGATACGTAACATATAATACCTGATATTTACAGGGTTTACAATTCAGTTCCTTTCTTGCCTAAGGCACCGAGGGATTAAGTAACTTCTAGAATAGAAAATGGCATTGAGATGAGTTTCCATTGAGTGGAAGAAATCACCTTAAGGCCTCTAATTCCTTTTGGTAAAACAATACCTAAAACCCATAGACATTGAGCCACTCCACCTGCGCTTGTTGAACTACTCCACCTGCACTTGTAAAGACTCAGTGTGGTCCATTGTGTGTTGAGAAGTCTCAATCCAACCCATTCACAACACACTCACCTAACATGTAATATACTCAGCAAAAAGCGATATAACGTATAGAGCTGTATATAGACTATCCGTCACCTGGGGCAATGACTCGATTCATCACTGGCCTAACCTGGTATCTTAATAGCCTCAATGGCTTGTGTGTGTACCCATCTGCCCCTGTCCTCTAGCTAGGGGATGTTTACATATTGCAACTCCGACACATATTTTACTACAAGATAACGCTCCAGAGATCTGCAGGACTAGTCCCATTGCCATTGGATTTTATGTGCTAAATAAGTAGCCCTTGTACATGCACAGGATGTGGATTGTCACCGGATCTGATGTTGATTTTGGAGTGGAGTGGCCAAATTCAATACGTGTAAATGGGGCATTATTTTGAAAAATAACAACAACTACCATTACATTATGGAGTTGATTTTACTAACCCATCTGCTCCAAAGATGCAGTACATAGATCATTCTGCACACCACTCACCACTTTTTACAAAATGTGGGGAAAGACCATGACGGGTCAGGATGGGGATGCCTCGGGCCAACAAATTTAGTATAATTCATTGGAGTGCGTCTAAATTATTAAAAGGGCAGAGCCTCGCGCCAACCAGGGACTGGATTAAGACAGGCATATGGTACAGGGATGTGGAGTTTGTAGGTCAAACCGACAACTCTGGCTCTGACTCCTTTATTTTTCCACAGCCTCATTCCTATGGCATGACAGCCATGGTCAGACAGAAGCCGTAAAGAGAATGTGGGGGCCATTCATGAACTGCATTAAAAACAAAGTTAGGCAGGGTCCTCGCGTGCCCGAAAAGCAGCTTTTTTTGTTGCAGATTTTGTTGCGGTTTTTTGAGCCAAAGCTAAGAATATATACAAGAGGAATGGGAAATATATAGGAAGTTCTTATACTTCTCCCTTCTGCTCAACCCATTCCTGGCTTTGGGTCAAAAAACCGCAGCAAAATCTGCAACAAAAAAACTGCTTTTCTACAGATTTTCTAACCCAGGAATTTACAATCAAATAGTTCCTAGAAAAAATAGACCAATCCTAAAAGGCAAACATTTTTCTATGTAAGAATTTTGGGCAGTAGCCAGATGTGAAATCCTTTAGTAGTAAATACTATGGTGTGGCGATAACACTTACCAATTTTTTCTACCAGTTTGAACATTACACCGCCAATATGGAGATCTCCGGACACTCGTATAGTGGCAGGTAGATTCTCAGACTCGTTCTGCTGATCCACGCTCACACAAAGCTCCCATGATGCAGGTCCAATAGCAGCGACATGAGTCATTGTGGAAGGTTCACAGGACTTTAGAAAGAGATAGAAAAGGTGTTAGACTACAATATACAGTACAATACAGAATCTGACACAGTCACAATTGTCAATTGCAACCTGTGGCTCTACAGTGCAACCTGTGGCTCTACAGTGACGATAGAACTACAACTACTAGCAGGATGAGCACAGCTGTATGCTGGGGGTTTTAGCTTTAAAACTAAAGAGCCAAATGTCATAGACTAATAATTTTAAAATTGACAAGTCTGATTCATGGGTAAAAGCAAAACAATAACACACATGGCGCACATGGCCCCCCACATTGTGGAAACGCAGCTTTTTTTGTTGCAGATTTTGCTGCAGTTTTTTTCAGCCAAAGCCAGGAGTGGATTGAGCAGAAGGTAGACATATAAGGATGGGGCGCTACGTGGTGTAAAGGCCATGGTTTTCCAGCACCAGAAAAGAAACGTGAGGTCATACAGTCACTGTATAGTAGATGGGATTCTAGTGCAGGAAAATACGCGTTGTGGACCCGCTGCGATTTCAACTTTGGCTGAAAAAACTGCAGCAAAATTTGCAACAAAATAAGCTGCATTTCCGCAATGTTGGGTCTCAACCTAAGGTTTCCTCTGCGGACTTTCTGCTCCCATTATACCTATAGGGAAACTGCCATCATTTATGTAGGTATAAGTGACATGCTGCGATTTCCAAAAATGCAACGGTTTTGGAAATCGCAGCGTTTCCCATGCATGTATTTTTCTGCAATGTGTGGGTGCAATTCGCTAGAATTCCATCCAACCTGCAGTGACTGTAAAACTTGGCCAAACTGAGTGTGCATGTGTATGGGGGAGGCGGGAGAGGTGGCTGTTTACAACTGAAGTGTAGGGCCAGTTTAAGAATTAGTGCGGCTGCGAACAGCAGAGCTATGTGCAAGGAGATTGTGCAGGGGTATACATCTCTGCTGCCCTGTGCTACCTGTGTATATAGTAGTGCTTGAGTATATGCAGTAGTAGTGATTGTGTATATACAGTAGTAGTGGTTGTGTATATACACTAGTAGTGATTGTGTATATACAGTAGTAGTGCTTGTGTATATACAGTAGTAGTGATTGTGTATATACACTAGTAGTGATTGTGTATATACAGTAGTAGTGGTTGTGTATATACAGTAGTAGTGATTGTGTATATGCAGTAATAGTGATTGTGTATATACACTAGTAGTGATTGTGTATATACAGTAGTAGTGATTGTGTATATACAGTAGTAGTGATTGTGTATATACAGTAGTAGTGCTTGTGTATATACAGTAGTAGTGATTGTGTATTTACACTAGTAGTGATTGTGTATATACAGTAGTAGTGGTTGTGTATATGCAGTAGTAGTGATTGTGTATATACAGTAGTAGTGATTGTGTATATACACTAGTAGTTGTTGTGTATATACAGTAGTAGTGATTGTGTATATACAGTAGTAGTGGTTGTGTATATACACTAGTAGTGCTTGTGTATATACAGTAGTAGTGATTGTGTATATACACTAGTAGTGGTTGTGTATATACAGTAGTAGTGATTGTGTATATACACTAGTAGTGATTGTGTATATACAGTAGTAGTGATTGTGTATATACAGTAGTAGTGCTTGTGTATATACACTAGTAGTGGTTGTGTATATGCAGTAGTAGTGATTGTGTATATACAGTAGTAGTGATTGTGTATATACAGTAGTAGTGATTGTGTATATACACTAGTAGTGGTTGTGTATATGCAGTAGTAGTGATTGTGTATATACAGTAGTAGTGATTGTGTATATACACTAGTAGTGATTGTGTATATGCAGTAATAGTGATTGTATATATACAGTAGTAGTGGTTGTGTATATACAGTAGTAGTGATTGTGTATATACAGTAGTAGTGGTTGTGTATATACAGTAGTAGTGATTGTGTATATACACTAGTAGTGGTTGTGTATATACAGTAGTAGAGATTGTGTATATACAGTAGTAGTGATTGTGTATATACACTAGTAGTTGTTGTGTATATACAGTAGTAGTGATTGTGTATATACAGTAGTAGTGGTTGTGTATATACACTAGTAGTGCTTGTGTATATACAGTAGTAGTGATTGTGTATTTACACTAGTAGTGATTGTGTATATACAGTAGTAGTGATTGTGTATATACAGTAGTAGTGGTTGTGTATATACAGTAGTAGTGATTGTGTATATACAGTAGTAGTGATTGTGTATATACAGTAGTAGTGATTGTGTATATACAGTAGTAGTGGTTGTGTATATACAGTAGTAGTGATTGTGTATATACACTAGTAGTGGTTGTATATATACAGTAGTAGTGGTTGTGTATATACAGTAATAGTGGTTGTGTATATACAGTAGTAGTGATTGTGTATATGCAGTAATAGTGATTGTATATATACGGTTGTAGTGATTGTGTATATGAGATGTTCATGAGATGTAACATGATTTCTAGAAGTGCAGATACCTTTGTAATATCTAAGTATCAGATAAAAGACTTACTTTACCGAAGCTTTGACGGACTTATCTGTGTGTATGTATAATCCAGAGTTTTACACATGTACAGGTGATTGAGGTATGTTACAAGCCGGGGCATAGGACCCGACAGCAATCCTGACATGTCTATTTTAGTAAATACTTGTATTTCTCAAAAAGTAACACTTCTGAAGCTTCCTTTCTTGTAACTGCGTTCTGCTGTTCATCTGCTACTCCTCCTAGATTAAATTGACAACTGGTTACCCTTGTAAAAGGGGCGACTCCCTATTATCATTGATTATGATTGGACAGACACTCCCCCAACTGGTAACAGCTGTCAATGGATTCAAACGTTTCTAGGAGGAGTAACAGAGGAACAGCACAATCTACAGCTCAAAGAAATGATGTTCCAGGATTGTTATTTCATGGGGTATACAAATAGTTACTCTACCAGACATGTCAGGAGAGGGGACAGGTCCTCAAATAAATCTTACTCATATCCATGTTTGGGCCTGTATATATTATTATATGGCCACACTTTGTTGCTATCATTGTTATTGCATCTGGACACTATTGATGATTTTGCATGTCTATAGAAACCTGTTGGATAGATATACAGTGGGGAAAAAAAAGTATTTAGTCAGCCACCAATTGTGCAAGTTCTCCCACTTAAAAAGATGAGGCCGGCCTGTAATTGACATCATAGGTAGACCTCAACTATGAGAGACAAAATGAGAAAACAAATCCAGAAAATCACATTGTCTGATATTTTAAGAATTTATTTGCAAATTATGGTGGAAAATAAGTATTTGGCCAATAACAAAAGTTCATCTCAATACTTTGTTATATATCCTTTGTTAGCAATGACAGAGGTCAAACGTTTTCTGTAAGTCTTCACAAGGTTGGCACACACTGTTGCTGGTATGTTGGCCCATTCCTCCATGCAGATCTCCTCTAGAGCAGGGATGTTTTGGGGCTGTCGCTGGGCAACACGGACTTTCAACTCCCTCCAAAGGTTTTCTATGGGGTTGAGATCTGGAGATTGGCTAGGCCACTCCAGGACCTTGAAATGCTTCTTACGAAGCCACTCCTTCGTTGCCCTGGCGGTGTGCTTGGGTTCATTGTCATGCTGAAAGACCCAGCCACGTTTCATCTTCAATGCCCTTGCTGATGGAAGGAGGTTTGCACTCAAAATCTCACGATACATGGCCCCATTCATTCTTTCATGTACACGGATCAGTCATCCTGGTCCCTTCGCAGAAAGACAGCCCCAAAGCATGATGTTGCCACCCCCTTGCTTCACAGTAGGTATGGTGTTCTTTGGATGCAACTCAGCATTCACTCTCCTCCAAACACCACGAGTTGTGTTTCTATCAAACAGTTCTACATTGGTTTCATCTGACCATATGACATTCTCCCAATACTCTTCTGGAACATCCAAATGCTCTCTAGCAAACTTCAGACGGGCCCGGATATGTACTGGCTTAAGCAGGGGGACACGTCTGGCACTGCAGGATCTGAGTCCCTGGCGGCGTAGTGTGTTACTGACGGTAGCCTTTGTTACGTTAGTCCCAGCTTTCTGCAGGTCATTCACTAGGTCCCCCCGTGTGGTTCTGGGATTTTTGCTCACCGTTCTTGTGATCATTTTGACCCCACGTGGTGAGCTCTTGCGTGGAGCCCCTGATGGAGGGAGATTATCAGTGGTCTTGTATGGCTTCCATTTTCTAATTATTGCTCCCACAGGTGATTTCTTCACACCAAGCTGCTTCCCTATTGCAGATTCAGTCTTCCCAGCCTGGTGCAGGTCTACAATTTTGTTTCTGGTGTCCTTCCACAGCTCTTTGGTCTTCACCATAGTGGAGTTTGGAGTGTGACTGTTTGAGGTTGTGGACAGGTGTCTTTTATACTGATAACAATGTCAAACAGGAGCAATTACTACAGGTAATGAGTGGAGGACAGAGGAGCCTCTTAAAGAAGAAGTTACAGGTCTGTGAGAGCCAGAAATCTTGCTTGTTTGTAGGTGACCAAATACTTATTTTCCACCATAATTTGCCAATAAATTCTTTAAAAATCAGACAATGTGATTTTCTGGATTTGTTTTCTCATTTTGTCTCTCATAGTTGAGGTCTACCTATGATGTCAATTACAGGCCGGCCTCATCTTTTTAAGTGGAGAACTTGCACAATTGGTGGCTGGCTAAATACTTTTTTTCCCCACTGTATAGTGCTGTGCAAAAAAATGTTTGTTTTTTTTCGTTTTTTTTTTTTTCGCACACTACACTGCGATCAGGGCACATGATAAGCCTGACCATACAGATGTGATTTTAGGGCAGTTTTGATGCTGCTGTAATTGGGGATTAATTGGATTGTCTTGGGTAAAGCATTCCAGAGCACCGATGCAGCTCCAGAAAAGTCTTGGAGACGGGAATGGGATGATCGGATAACAGGGGATGCAAGTCTAAGGTCATTGGCAGAACGGAGAGGACGGTTAGGGTGGTAGACAATGACGAGAGAGGAGATATAGGGGGACACAGCGCTATAGATGGATATGGGGGTCATTATGATAATTTTATATTGTATTCTGTGATGGATGGGAAACCAATACAGCGACAGAGACAAGGTAGATGCGTCCATGTACCGGATTGACAGAAAGATGAGTCTGGCAGCCGCATTCAGGACAGATTGTAGTGGGGAGAGTTTATTAAAAGGAAGCCCAATTAGAAGAGAATTGCAATAGTGAAGACGAGAGAGAATCAGAGAGACAAGGAGGTTTTTGATGTTTCCACGTTGAGAAAAGGGCGAATTCTAGAGATGTTTTTAAGGTGCAGGTGGCAAGAGTGTGCAAGTGTCTGAATATGTGGGGTAAAGGTGAGATCTGAATCAAATACTACCCCAAGACAGCGGGCATGCCGCCTCGGGGTAATAGTAAGGCCACAGACAGAAATGGCGATATCAGGGTTAGATCGGTTAGTGGATGGAGGGAACATGGAGTGAATATGGTATATTTGTCAAACAGTATAGTAGAGCATAGAAGACTATACTATACTAAATACCAGCCTTATGGGCTATTTACTAAGTATTTATGGTAACATATTGCTAGTGGTAACATATTGCCTCTTTGTAAGATAGAGCTGATACTTCTGCTATATGTTTGCACCTCTTATACAGTCTTTTAGTTACTTATTATTTTTTTCAGGTAAGAATTGGCTGCGGTGTGATCACATAGCCTGCATGCCGGCTCCTCTAAATACAAGATTACAGAAGAAAAATATTACAGTTACAGCTATCGACACCGAGCAATCTGGAATTTACAGCCAAATTATGCACCAAGGCATTCATCAGGTTTATCTACATTCCTGCAAATATCACTCTCCTGAGGGCAGGCACTTCTAGGGAAGCAAGTCTGTGCTTGTGTATGTGAGCAGGCAAAGATGGAGTCCTGCAGCTATGAGTAGGTCTGAGACTCCAGGAAACCGCAGGACTGAAGAAAGCTACGTGCACTGACAAAAGCAGCAACCAGACAGCTGCAAGGATGGAAGCTCATGTACTAAAATAGTCAATTGCTGTGACTAATTAAATGTTGCGTAAACTAGACTATATCAGTGTGTGTGTGTAATTTATATAATACATATTTTATATATATATATATATATATATATATATATAATACACACACACATACTGTATCTCCTAGCCACAGGATAGGGGATAATTTGGACCCCCACTCATCATGACAACAGGGGTGTTTTGCTCTCCAGTCTGAATGGAGCATTGGTCGTACACACCCCTACTCCATTCATTTCAATGGTACCACCAGGAGATATCCAAAAGTCCAGTGCTTGGCTATCTCCGGCAGTCCATTATAAATGAATAGAGAAGGGGGCACCTTTTCGACCACTGTTTAGGGGAACCAAAATACCCACATGTGAGGATCCTCTGTTGTCTCAGGCCTTTGACAACTTACCATTACTGAAGGAATAATAATTCTGCACAGTACTAGAAAATGTTTCACACATTTTTGCACCTAGGATAGCCCACTGTCCTGCCCAGGCTGCCCCTCGGCCATCAGATGTTATTGCAGTGATCGCATTATACACCGTATATGTAGTAATACACTGGACCTCAGTAGTCCTTATAGTTTGCTTTTATCTCAAACTTATATTTACTGCAATAAAGTTACTGTCCTACAATATACTTGTATTCATGCAGATGGCGCTCACCATGACTGTGTGGTTTATCACTATGGCCATTTGCTATAGGAGTATAGACTTAAAAAACAACCCCAAATCAGGAGTCTCGCTGGCTCTACACCCACAAAGACAGGAGTAAATGGTCTCTTTTTGTGAATCTCATATTGTGTTGTACATAGAATATAATATTAGTACTAATAGGGGATCTTGTGACAAGTAAAATAGTGGGGAATTTAGGAAGGGCCCTGCACAACAACTACGGCATAAAAAAGTTTAAATTTTTTGCACAAGCCCTACTTCTTATGACTTTTTCCCTTTTCTCTCCTTTTTTTCTAAAAAGTTGGACATAGTTGACATTACTGTTTTCTTAGTACTAATTGTTTTACCATTTCCAGCACACTTTGTAACCTTTGTAACCCAGTATGACCTAAACTAGATAACATTCCTCAATACTGACAGTCATTGTTGCACATATTGGGAAATATGGTCCCCTCTGATAACCCTCCATGAGCTGCCCAACAAGCTGTAGTCTATCATCAGTCACGGATGTATACTAGTAGCTTAAAAGATGTGCAGTGAGTATAGATGGCTGTACACTTTCTATAGTTGTTACTCCATAGGTATTCCTAACAAACTCCCCATAATCCTGCAAGGTTGGTTCATCCAAGATTGCATGGGTTCTGAATGGGAGGTATATATACATTTTACGAGTCTCTAGAGGTCTTAGGCTACACTCACATGTGTGTTGGAGTCTTCATTGGGAGCCTCCGGCATAAAGTCTGTCTAAAATTGCGAATGAAAATTCCTTCAAGCATGGCTTTTTAACCCAATGTTATGTCAGGGAGAAAACAACAGATACCCAATGGACCCTACTATAGTCAATGGGGCCCCTTGGGATCTGCTGTCTGTCATTAGACAAAACGTCTTTACTATTTAGTCCATTCTTCTTTTCCTACGACAGACCAGAAGAGCAGATTATACAACATAAGTGTGACAGCAACCAAATCAGCCCTGGTGACACCTTTGGCACCAGCTTATCTCCCCTACCAACAAAAGGAAGGGCTATTGTAATTTAACATGACCTATTCTTCTTTCTCCTGACATCCTCTGTCAGGGAGAGTCTGACGTCCCCATACACATCAGATGGTATGCTGGTCCTACCAAAGTCAGTGTGTATGGCCAATATAAATCATTGTGTGTGGCCAATATAAATCATTGTGTATGGCCAATATAAATCAGTGTGTGTGGCCAATATAAATCATTGTGTATGGCCAATATAAATCAGTGTGTATGGCCAATATAAATCAGTATGTATGGCCAATATAAATCAGTGTGTATGGCCAATATAAATCAGTGTGTGTGGCCAATATAAATCAGTGTGTATGGCCAATATAAATCAGTGTGTATGGCCAATATAAACCAGTGTGTATGGCCAATATAAATCATTGTGTATGGCCAATATAAATCATTGTGTATGGCCAATATAAATCAGTGTGTATGGCCAATATAAATCATTGTGTATGGCCAATATAAATCAGTGTGTGTGGCCAATATAAATCATTGTGTATGGCCAATATAAATCAGTGTGTGTGGCCAATATAAATCATAAATCACTGTGTATAGCCAATATAAATCAGTGTGTATGGCCAATATAAATCAGTGTGTATGGCCAATATAAATCATTGTGTGTGGCCAATATAAATCATTGTGTATGGCCAATATAAATCAGTGTGTATGGCCAATATAAATCAGTATGTATGGCCAATATAAATCAGTGTGTATGGCCAATATAAATCAGTGTGTATGGCCAATATAAATCAGTGTGTGTGGCCAATATAAATCATTGTGTATGGCCAATATAAATCATTGTGTATGGCCAATATAAATCAGTGTGTATGGCCAATATAAATCAGTATGTATGGCCAATATAAATCAGTGTGTATGGCCAATATAAATCAGTGTGTGTGGCCAATATAAATCATTGTGTATGGCCAATATAAATCAGTGTGTATGGCCAATATAAATCAGTGTGTGTGGCCAATATAAATCATTGTGTATGGCCAATATAAATCATTGTGTATGGCCAATATAAATCATTGTGTATGGCCAATATAAATCAGTGTGTATGGCCAATATAAATCATTGTGTATGGCCAATATAAATCAGTGTGTGTGGCCAATATAAATCAGTGTGTATGGCCAATATAAATCATTGTGTATGGTCAATATAAATCAGTTTGTGTGGCCAATATAAATCAGTGTGTATGGCCAATATAAATCAGTGTGTATGGCCAATATAAATCAGTATGTATGGCCAGCTGTAGCCGCAGATTGCTGTAAGACAATGGCAGGTCTATGTAGTTTATTAAAGTGGAATTATAAGCTTAAGTCAAAGGATCCAAAGAAATGACCATTCTTGTACTGTAGTAGTATGTCTACGCTGTATGACCTGCCCTTACACTGATCTTAAGATGAGAAGTACAGTAAGTAATAGTGTCAGCTCCACGTGCTGGAAAGTCACCCCAATAATGCTCCTGTTACCACCCCCTAATGAATATATTGTATATGTGATTGTACATGTGCCAGGGATGATAAGACCCAGTTTTGTCACATTTCTATGTTGACGGGGTAGAGAAAGGCAGTCTACTACCAACAAAATCTTCCTCAAACCCCTTGTATGCTGTTGTTGGGACAGTCAGTGACCTAGTGAATCAGCTTTTCATCCATATGCAAATGAGCTGTTCAGTGCACAGTGGGCAGGGCCACACCTGCTAGGGCACCTGTTTTTGCCTGCAGTTGCTGCCCCATGCCACTCGCTACCACAAAGATTGACAGGTCCTGAAGTGTGATGCTCACAGGCAAAACCAGACATTGCCACGCAGCAGGTGCATTGAACAGCTCGTTGGCCTATGGATTAAAAGTACATTTTCTTTACAGCAAGCTTACATTTTGACACAGAAAGTGTATGCTCACTATGTCACTAACATTACAACACCATATAAGTGATTTTGGTGCTGGTAGACTCCCTTTAAAGAGGACCTTTCACCACCTCCACCAACTCCAACTCTTTGCATTCTTGAGTAGACACTGCTCCACTGATTCTGTAGCCCCCACTGTTCCTAAGCAACCGGTGCTGTTACTTTTAGCACCCGATATGCTAACTAGATTGTGTACTGTCAAGTGGGCGGAATCAGACAGTCCAGGACTGCCCACTTGACAGTAGAGAGCCTAACTAGCATATAGTGTGTTTAAAGTACCTGCACTGATTGCTTGAGAAATCTACAAATGCACCAATATCAGTGGAGCGGTGCCTAGTAAAGGATACAAAGAACTGGAGTTGGCGCAGGTGGTGAGAGGTCCTCTTTAAACTTTGACACATTTGTAGGTATTGGTATCTGGACATTTGGTTCTGAGATAGTAGGTGGTTATAGTTTAGGTTTGTGTTAACCTGTATTCAGTCCAGTTTCCTCCTACAGTCCAAACATGTAGATGAGTAAATCAAACTTGGTCCTAGTTTAGTTAAAGGGATTTTACAGGAAAAAAACAATTTTTCTCTGGAGTCTGGGTAAGGTGAAAAATAAAACATACCAACCTTTCCCTGGTGTCCCAGGCCACTTTTCCTGTGGAAGTCCCTGCCACACGTAACCATTGAGACCAATCAGAATCCTCAGCATCCTAAGTAAAGGAACCGTGATGTCACAGGTGATATATGCGAGTGACGTCCCTTGTCAGTTCCTTAGACCATTGAGGCTGCTGATTGTCCTTAGCGGTCACTTACGGTGGTGACTTCTGGTAGAAAAGCCCCGGGGCGCTGCGGGATTGGACATCAGGCTGGGACACCGGAGACAGGTGAGTATGGTTTTTTTTCACCTTCCCCGGCCTCCAAAGAAAAATAGTTTTTTCTGAACAACCCCTTTAAAGGAATTTTTGTTATGTACCTGTAATATAATTAAAACAATTAAAAAAACAAACAAACTATATACGGGGATTGTTTGGACTACTGCTCCCACACTTCAGGAGTCTTGATCAGCTGGGTGTAGTGAGTAAACTAGAATGTTGACACCATTTTTTTAATAGGACATATAAGCCTATCAGCTAGTACGTAACACCTTTAACATAAGTATATAGCAATGTGTAATGATTATGTCATGTCTCAATGTCATGCAGAGAACTTTCCATGATATATCTCGGCCTACAGAGAAACCTTTTGTATGGAACAAAGTCTTTGACTCACAGGTTCATACATTAAAATTCCTAGTCAGCAGATCAAAGGAAGGTAAAGGATACAGTATATACTGCATATACAGGGCCCTGACATGGAAGTAAATCATTATTGGGAAATACTAAATTATCATCATGTTTGCAATTGCAATGGACATTTCCGAACCAGATATTAAGAGATACATAATACAGGAGCATCTCAATAAATTAGAATATCTTTGAAACGTTTATTTCTTTCAGTAATTGAATTAGAAAAGTGTCCTCCTATATTTTCTAGATTCTTTACACACAGAGTGTTCTATTTCAAGTGTTTTATTTCTGTAAATGTTGATTATGGATTACAGGTAATGAAAACCCAAATCTAAGAAAAGTAAAATATTGTAAGTTCAGTTCAGTATTGTAAATTCAGTGTCACCTGCCAAGGTTTCCTAAGCCTTTAAATGGTCCCTCAGTCTGGTTCAGTAGGACACACAATCATGGAAGACGCTGATTATGGATTGTATTAATGAATTACTGAAATGAATGAACGTTTCAAAGATATTCTAAATTATTGAGATGCATCTGTATATAGAGTAATGTTACTTACAATAGTAAATGCAGAAAATCTACTTTAATAGATGGGTAAATGTTTCTGCTGTATGAGAGCGCTTGACTGTTTCAATACTGATAGAGTTATAAAGAGTGACAAAGAGCATGAAGGATCCCTGCACCTTACTCAACATGGTCGTGTTGGATGGGGCGGGGGGTGGTAACTGAGGCCTGTCATTCTTGTAATAACTGGATATCTCAGGCTTCAGACCTCCATCATTGTAACATTTATCACCTATTCTATAACATAGTTATAGTGGGGAAGGGAAAACCATGAAAGCTGGTTTTATATCTGCGCTGGAGTCTCCATTACAGTGATGGCCGAAGATCGCCAGACTGCAAATCGAACTTTTTCATACAGCGCTTTCAGTTTTAAACACAGGCACCCAATGGACCCCATTATAGTCAATGGGGTCCATCGGTCACCATTGGTGTCCACTGTTTTGACGGTCTTTGTGCCCGTTTATCTGGTCCTCCGATGGACCAGAACAAAGGACACCCAGGTGCAGATCTGAACATAGTGAAATCCATCCAGTTCAGGTATCCTAATATTAATCTAGAGGATAAGTGATAAATACTGTCCACTGGAAACCCCATTAAATTAACCATGGTGATGTCCGTCCAAAGCTAAGGCCACATGTAGCGATACGTAGATAAAAAGACACTGCGTAAAATAAAATGCGGAAATGAAGCAGGAAAAAATACAGCAAAACCACTTGCACTTTTCACTACTTTTCTGCAGCGTTTTTTCCCCACAATGTAGGGATGAGATTAAATAAAATCTCATTCACTCTGCTAGGGCTATAAAATGCAACGTGCGGCCTTAGCCTAAATGCGACCCAAAAACGATCCTATCTTATATGTTATTTTAAGGGTAAATTGGTGAAAAACAAAATGAAATAAGACTATTGACATCTACATTGTTCATTCGCATTGTCCTGTTCTATCATAGAAGCAGAATGGCAGAAATGTTGTTAGTCCTGGATCTGTCACATAATGGACTCCAACAGCGTCTGGCAGGCTTCATTGACTATAATGGGTCGGTCAGGTTTCCATTAGGGCATGTGACGTATTACCAGTATGCTGTCCTATTTAGTCCACCATTTATATAATATGAGACGGAGGTTTCTAATCCTACGCAGATGTGAACACAGCCTTAAAAGTCAATACTAACAGAGAAGTAAAAATATAATATACTAAGCACGTACATCTATAAAGATAGATAGACAGTATATCTATATAGATATATATCTATACATGCAAGTCCTTACTTCTACAGCACGTCTAACAACAGTGACCTTAGACTAACAATGTACAGATACCAATCACCGCCACGACTATGGTCTATGAGATGACCCTTTCACTTTAGTGCCAGTTCCATATACATAGAAGCCCTGATCCCAGTATTGTATGATCACAAGGCTGTATACAGTGGTCTCACCTTGGTTTCCTGTGTTCTGTACTGTTCAATGCTGTGTCCACCTGGATTCCAAAGAGAACAGGAACAAACAGTTGAGGTAAGCAGCAATTCTTAATCTCCACCCAACTGTGACGAAGGACAAGAGGAGCGAAGGGGGCAGGTTAGGGGGCAGGGAGCTGAGAAAGTGCCCTCCACTTGCTATTCGATGTCCCGCCCAAGATTTCTGGCACAGTTTGTCTGCAGGTAACAGCTTGTCAAAGATGAGACTAGCAGCTTCACCTATACAGCGAAGCGGGAACTCTCCAGACTCCTTCCTATGTATCCCCTTTGGTTTTTACACTTATCATGAATAGTTGTGAACATTTCCGAAATTCCTTCCTAGCATTGTAACACTTGCCAAGTTTGTGAGAGGTACAAACAATGTGGTGTGTTATTGTACTAAGAGCACAAAGCTGTACCCTGGAGGCAAAGGAATTACGGTTGGACTTTAGTACCTGAGGGCTGCGTTCCTTGTGGATTGTGAATTTAACTCTTTCCTCTAGTACGTCATCACACTACAGTCATCTCGCTGCCTGCTTGGATCACTTACTTTTGTTTAAAGTATTTTATGTAAAATTATTTTAGATTGAGTAAAAAAAAAAACACCTGCTTAAAAATCATAGATAAAATTGAACAAGTGCAAAGGAGGGCTACAAAACTGGTCTGAAGTATAAAACATATCACAAGAGGCTTAAAAAACTTAAAGGGGTTGTTCAGGACATATATATTTTTTTATATTAGGTCGGGGAAGGTGAAAAAAAAAATCCCTATTCACCTGTCCCCGGTTCTCCAGTGTCTCCCAGTGTGGTCCGGTCCTTTTAATCTGGTGGTTTCTTCTGCCGCAAGAAAACATTGGAGCAGCACGACCGGACCATGCTGGGAGGTCCGGAGCACCAGGCACAGGTGAATAGGGATTTTTAAAAGTTGAAACAAAAAAATTATAAGGTTCAGGAGGGAATTCTTTTTGATAAAAAAGTAAATACAAGAACAAAGGGGCATAATCTGAAATTAGTTGGAGGGAAGATCGGAAGCAAGGTCAGGAAATATTTCACTGAAAGTAGTTGAAGTTTGGGACAAGCTACCAGCAGATGTGCTTGGGAAATCTACAGTAAGTGAATGTAACCCTTTAACCCTTACATGACGCAGACAGTTTTCAGTTTTGTGTTTTCATTTTTTACTCCCTGCATTTCAAAAGCCATAACTTTCTCATGTTCCCATTTACATAGCCATATGAGGGCTAGATCTTTGCGTGACAAGTTGTACTTCAAAATGGTATCATTTATTATTCTGTACAATGTACTGGGAAGCGGGAAATAAATTCATAATAAGGTGGAAATGAAAAAAAAAAACGCCATTTTCTTACAGATTTTTTATGTTTTAACTTTACAAAAATTCTAAATTTTGAAGAAAAAAAAAATTCTTTCAATCACCTTATTTTGACACCTATAACTTTTTTATATTTCAGTGGATGGAGCTGGTAAGGTGTCTTTTTTGTTGGACAATATGTAGATTTTATTGATACTATATTGGGGAATGTATGATGTTTTGATCACTTTTTATTCCATTTATTTAGTGAGGCAAAGTGTCAAAAAAACCTCAACTTAGGCTTTTTGATTTTTTTTTCCTGCCAAGCCGTTTATCAGTTTGGGAATTTTCCGACATAGGGATGCCTAATGTGTTTATGTTTACTTGTATTTATTTATATCTATATGTGATCTAGGTTTTTTTTTTTACATTTTTTTTATATTTTTTAAAAACATTTTTTTTTTACCTGCAACAAAAAATGCTGCATGTCTGCAACATGGGGCTTTAGACTAAATCTGAGGCCCCACGTTGCGGAAAAGCAGTTTTTTTTGTTGCAGATTTTGTTGTGGTTTTTTTGGCCAAAGCCAGGAGTGGATTGAGCAGAAGGGAGAAGTATAAGAACTTCCTATATATTTTCCAGTCCTTCTGTAGTCACTCCTGGTTTGGTTCAAAAATGCAGCAAAATCTGCAACAACAAAAAAAAACCTGGGACATTTTTGGCATATCTAGATCATATGGAATAAATGTCCCATAGACTAGAAAGTACGTGGCACATGTGCTGCTCTCTCCATTCACTTCTGTGGGACTTCCAAGAGTAGCTGAGCAACATGGGACTTCTGAGAACAGACTTCTTGTTCAGCTCTTCTTGGAAGTCCCAATAGGGCCTAACCCTTTAATCTCATTGAGGTAGGGGAAACACAGCAGAAATGTTTTTGGATGTTGCGGAAAGGCAGTGAATAAAATTCTGTGTTTTACAATCCCAGATAAGTGAAGGTGACTTTATTTAATCTCATCCTCATCCTGCAGAAAAAATGCGATAGAATTTGCAGGGCCGGGGCTCCACGTGGCGGAAACGCTGCGGTATGCCCGCGGAAAAAAACGCAGCGTTTTACAGTCACAGCAAAGTGGTTGGGACTCTAGCGAATCCCATCCCTACTTTGCAGTAAAATACGCACTGCGGACATGCTGCGATTGCCAAAACCATTGCAGCCTTGGAAATCACAGCATGTCAATTATACCTACGGAAATGCCGGCAGTTTCTTATAGGTATAATTGAAGCAGAAAGTCTGTAGAGGAGACTCCTGCGAATTTTCTGTGTAAAGTGCTGCAGGAAGAACCACATTGCGTTGCTCCCGCTTTTTCCCGCATCACTTTTTTGCTGTGGTACGCTACGTGGGGCCTTAGCCTCAAAAAGTCTTGTGTGTTTGAGTTTTACCTGGGTGGGATGCAAAACTAAAGGAGCCTCAAAACAGCACTTAGTTATGACTTTAGCATAGAATATTACTATGGTTGCCATAATCCCAGTATTTGCATTTAGTATAAAAACACAAACCTTCACAAATGTATAACTCCTGTACTGCTATTTCCCAATTGTATAAGTAAATGAAGGGTATGGATGCTGTCGGTGGCGTACCTATGAAATGTGAGGAATACATGGATGTGTACATTGTTTGTTCTGGATAATTTCTTCATAACACTGCTATCAGTTGTGGACCTGATATAATCTGTGGAATTCAACTCCTTCTATGCTTTAATACCAACAAACCATAAAATACGATATATCACATAGCCATAAAGAAGGTAGAAATGTATTCAGTTCTCATTCATTTATGGTCACTTATTAGTTATTATAAAGTCTGAATACTCAATGATGGAATCTATTGTATACAGTACTTTATAGGGCAAGCTCCCTATGGGGCAGATTAACCACATACGTACTAGCCCAGGAATACTAAACTAGCTTTAGTAAATGTCCACTAAGTCTACAGGCGGGTGAAGGTCCGAGTTGAGCACCAACAGTAAAGATTTGTCTTATTAACATTTCACATCTTTTTATCTGTAAGTGGGAAAACCAGACACCTATTAAGACCTCAGACCCCTAAACTCATCAGACCCCAGACCAGACTCATTCAGGACCCTAAATTCATTCAAACCCCAGAATAAACCGATACAATTCTATTACAACCACAGACCCCTAAAATCAATCCAAACCAGATCCTTAGAGTCTATCAGACCCCAGACCATACTCCTATGATTAATTCAGACCCCAAACCAGATCCCTAAATTTGATCAAACCCCACACAAGACACCTAAATTCAATTAAAATACCAGGCCAGATGCTTACAATAAATCAGACCCCAGACCATACCCTTATAATTATTTCGGATCCCCGGACCAGACACCTAAAGTTGATCAAACTGCAGACCAGACCATAAACCTAAGTAGATCCCAGAACAAAAATAAAGGACGGAAATGACATACTGTACGCTGCCAGGTCCTCTTCACGTTCAGCCTCAGTGGGGTTAAGCTGTGGTCTACCAGTTGCAGACCATTTCACAAGGATAATTGTATCGTACTGTAACAAGACAACTATAGGAGATTCCGTTAAGTATTAAGAAACTGGGTCACAAGAGTTGTCCATGATTTTTTATTTTTTTTTTCATCTATGACTTATCCTTAGGATAGGCCACAAATATCTAATGAGTGGGAGGCCAATAGCCAGTCCCTTCATGGATCAGCTGCTCAGAGCAGCGCCAAGGCTGTGTACTATACAGTTGCTGGAGCCGTAAAAAGCAGTGACCAGGCGCCTTTACTGCAGCTCAGATCCCATTGACTTTTTTGGGACTTGTTCAGATTGTTTTGGAAAGCCGGATCCCACATTAAATCATGCTGATTACTGTTCTTTCATTGAGATATTCCAGGATAGCATATTACCCACAATTCAGGTAAAGGCTATGGCCCACGCAGTGGGCTGCAGCAAAAAAGCACTGCAGGAAAAACCACGGCGGCAACTCATTGCGTTTTTTCCCACAGCGCTTTTCATAGAAAGTCTGCAGAGGTTTTTTTCTGCGGACTTTCTGCCTCCATTATATGTTTGTAGGTATAATTGACATGCTGTGATTTCCAAAATCGCAATAGTTTTGGAAATCGCAGAGTGTCCACTGTGCGTATTTTTCTGCAGTGTGTGGACGGGATTCACTATGCAGGGAATGTGAAATGTTGCGGTTTTGCAAATCGCAGTATGTCAATTATACCTATGGAAACGCCGGTGGTTTCCCTATAGGTATAATGGGACCAGACAGAAAGTACACATAGGAAACCTCTGTGGACTTTCTGTGAAAAGCGCTGCAGGAAAAAAGGCAATGTGTTGCCGCTGCGTTTTTTTCCGCAGTTCTTTTTTTGCTGCGGTTCACTACGTGGGGGCTTAGCCTTAAAAGGTTTTGTGGGACTAAAACATTGGCAGAGAATAAGTCCTGGCATCACCGAAGATGCAAAGAGTAGCTGCCTCTGTGTCGCTCTACTGTCCCATACTATATATACAGATCAGTCCTATTCCCTGTGTACAGGAGACTTTAGGGTTTATCCTAAGGATTGGTCATCTATGTATTAGTCCCGGGGAACCCCTTATACGTAGATCTATTGTTTCCTTATGAATAATATATGTATTTACTCAGTGTGCCCTTCCCATCTTCTTATACTATGATGGTAGGTGTACGGTCTTAGTCTTTTGTGATACAGTAAGGACTTTCCACTACTTGTTTGTGTGGTTATCACAATTCAGACATGAGCAATGTGTAGCAGACGAGATTAACCGAGTCATAATTAAAATTATATTGTGTATTGTATCTCAGATTACTAACCAGGATTACTGCGGCAAACTGATATCAACATCCTGGGCTGTGCTACTGGCGGGGGAATGATGATGTCACCGTGTTTTTTACTACTTTGCTGTTTACTCACACCCTTAACAGCTATGTCTAGTGAGTAAAAACCCGGAAAATGAGAGTGTTGTAACCGGTGAGGATGTATGAGTAAATCATTCATCAGCATTGCTCATCCCCATGACCATCAGCTGACTACAGAAGCCATAGAAAAACAAACAATTACAATATCATAGAGAATACTGTCATTTACCGCTGATAGTAACATAACACATGGAGGCGCTCTACTCAGTTATACATTGGAAGAATGCGAAGAATGGATAGTGGAGATCTCCTCCGTCCCTGCAGACATTACTTTATGTCCTAGATGTGAAGATCTTCTAGGAATGAATGGAATGTGTCAAGGAGAACATCAGCAGATGGGAGGTTGTGCTGTATATACTGCATGTAATAACTACTGCTCGCACTTCCCACATTGTTTGCGGCAGGTGTTGACACAACTTTTTGATTTTTTTCATGTTTTACTTTGTTTCATTTTTATTATATTTATTGAGATACAAAAATCGGTACAAAACAATTTGGGCACGCAGGTCCTTGATATTTGCACTCATGTAGAATCTTAAAGAAATAAAAGTACTCGCAATCTGAGTATGACACACTAATAACACCGAGCAGCAAGTTGCATGCAAAACTTATTGGTTCCCCTCCCGTCCAACCTCTCCGTCTATCTTCAGTTGTCCCAAAGAACCTTTTAGATTTTCCAAGAGATACACTGAATATGGGTGAAAGGTCCCCAAGGTCCCCAAACTGACCTTCTCCTCTCTAGACTAGTGTGTTACAATGAATGCCTTCCAGTTACGAAAGAAGTTCACAGTGATGGAGTCCTTCTGCCTCTTTGCCTCAACTCTCTCGACTTATATCAGGTGTTTGAGATGATCTGAATGTACCTTAATGGTGGTTGGATTACTTTGCAACCAGAATTGTAATAGACATCTCTATTCCACCAGGCATACAGAATGAAATAATTTAGGCAAGCTTCATCGTCCCTGAGGTACTGACTTATCAACTTCATGACTATGGAACAGGTAGGTTCATGGGGTGAATATTCAACTGCTGCATGAAGGAAACCATTTGAAGAACCTCTATCCAGAAAATCTGGCTCTTGGAGCAGGACCGAAAGCCATGATAAAAGTCCAACATATGTTATTGGAATTTTGGACAGTGTGCTATTCTGCGGGTTTGGTTTTACTAAGAGGTTGGACTAAAATGTTTAAGGCCAAGATTGCATTAGGCAAGACCAGCCTTGAAGAATTCTCTCACCTTTTGTTAGTTATATTCAGTTGCCTTCTCCAAGCAGAAAGATGGTTAGGGTGACAAGGGGACCAGTGATCCCTCAATCGGACATAGATCAGTGATAGGGTAGGGGGATTTGTAAAACAATAATTTGTCTAGCTTGTTCTGGGATGTTTCACATTGTACAAATTGCAACCATATTTGCTCAAGTATGTAACTTGATCAAATTGTAGGAATTGGAAATGGCCTAGGGTGTATTTCTGTACAATTTCATCTCTGTTGAGGCAGTGAGGTTCACTGTCATGTAGCAAATTATCTACCCATAGAATACCTTCACAACTGAAAGCCCCTGGAGAAAGTCTGGACATTTGGAGATTCTTTAGGGCAGTTTTAACTTTTTGTGGGTGGCTTTCCAGGAGGCAATGGTAGTCAAACTATCAATGACTGCTTGAGTCTATGTGGAACAGTCTCCAGGGGGGCACAGTGCACAAGGGGTCCAGGGGTCACAGAGCTCCACCTCCAGTGCCTCATCTGAATAACTTCTTGACCCAATCATAAACATATTGTGAGAGGCATGCCAAGCTTCAAACCCTTTAGTTTGGCATGTTTTGCCCGCCATGTTCCCTGGAAGCCATCAACTTCTGAAGATGGATCCTAGGCCTCCTGCCATTCCACTGGAATTCAGAGAGCTTTATTTAAGCAGCAGATATCATTGTGTTTTTCGAGAACAGTGGTGGTGTCTGTAGAGGATATCGGTGTTTAGATATGCTTAACATTTTAGCAGATGATTCCTGCCTAGTAAGGATAATGACTGCCAGTCTCTCAATTCCCATATACTTTTGTCAAATAGTGGGAGATAGTTCAACATATAGACTGAGCCTTTCAAATGGCCTAAGTTGATGCCCAGATATTTTATAGGATGTTTGGCTGTGGGTAAGTCCCCTAAATGACCTCCGTACTATTCCTTTTCTCTTTCCAGATATAATAATTTGCACTAAGAGGCTTCAGTTTGAACCAAGAGAAGGCTCCAAATGTCTCCATGGTGGACAACAAATGATAGAGATCGACCTGTAGTTACTATAAGCCTATATGTCATAGGCAAAAATAGCCCTATGTGAGCACCTCCTGCCAATCAAGATGCCCTCAAAGATCTCTCCCAAGTCCAGAAAACAAGACAGGGATTCCAGTGCCAGGTTAAACAACAGTGAAGATAAGGGGCACTCTGCCTCGTCTCCCTGAAGAATGAAAAAGGTGGAGAGAAAAACCAGGGTATTCACACATGCCATCAGATTTTCATACATCGTATTTAGGTATGTGTGAAAGGGGCCCTTGATACTCATTTTAGCCAGCACCTGCCCCAACTACTCCCACTGTATGCAATAAAAAACCTCTTTGGTCGTCTAGGGTGACCAGGGGAGGAGGTGGTCCCGTCGCTGCTGAGAAGGTTGTTTCGTGAGGTAAGAGCACCCTTCTGAGGTTTGTCAATGCCTTCATGAAGCCCACCTGAAAAGGTTTTTTCAAACCAGGCAATACATTCACTAATCTCTCTGCCAGACATTTGGACATCATTTTTAAATCCTGATTTATTAGCAATATCAGCCAAAAGGAACCTGAGTCTTCCATCTTTATCCAGTTTGAAAAGTAGCTGTATATGGTATGTATTAGTATATGGAGGCCCAAGGGAGAACCATTTAATATGGTATTCAACCAGCACACCACATGTTGGGGTAATCCATGCCTTCATGGCCTTGTAAAGTGTCTGGTGTAGCCTTCCAGACCTGGTGCCTTTGCACTGTGGCTCTTTATTTATTTTCCCCTTACCAAGTTCACCAAAACACCCCTAATTCGGTGAAAATCTTCTTCAATCTGGGATCTGATAAAATTTTCCAGATCTTTTGCCCAAGTATCGAAGGCTTGTTTTGCTGCGAACCAATCTGATTTTGCCTGCAGCGAAAGGGCATCTTGATAACATAGGTAGGTGGTGACTTTCAACAATCTGTCATGGATGGAGATCCCACCCCCTGAAAACAGCTTTCGCTGCGTCCCAGAATAGCCAGTGATTTTGTACTTGTGTCTGATTCATGTGTGCATGTTCCAACCACCAACCCTCCATCAACTTGATGAAGCTTTCATCATAAAGCCCATGAGATGAGAATCTCCATAGTATCTTCATCACCCTGGGATGTGAACGTTATGACCATGTCTTCTATGGTTATTAGTTAAGTTTTAGCTAATAAAGATAGGCTTAGATAAAAATCTATTCTCCACCACGAGTGGGTGTGTGAGTAACAAGAGAATTCCCTATCCTGTAGGTCAGGGATAGGCAACCTTCACACTCTAGCTGTTGTCAAACTACAACTCCCAGCATACTTGCTCTGCTGTTCTTGGAACTTCCATGGAAGTGAATGGAGCATTTTGGGAGTTGTAGTTTCACAGCAGCTGGAGTGCCGAAGGTTGCTGACCCCTGCTGTAGGTGATACAGTCTACACCTGGGTTGGTCTAAAAAGTTGAGCCTCCGGAGCAGACATGGCAATGCCGATTCTCCACGTATTCGCATAATTAAACAAACATTAACCCTGTAGGTTCTCTCTAAAAAGAAACTAACACAGATATTAGAAGTTGTACAAGCTAACAACATAACATAGCTTATGATACCGACTTTCATTCTTCCTGACATTGGGGCTCAACTTCCTCCTCTCTGACACAATGTAAGATAAATTCAACTCCCAGTGCCAAAAAGACAGTTATAGTGGATAATATAACTAGAACAAACTATGGACACAATAACCAGGATGTGCCAGAACTGAGTGGCCTTGTGTCCAGGATCTATAGTCCATAAAGACCCAGGGTCATAAGCATGATTCCACTTTAGACCCTCTGTTTGTGACCCCCTTCACATTAATCTTAGTCCTTCAGGGTGACCAGCGGCCAGTCCCCTGAGTGCATTCTTCGCTGTATATTACTCCTCCTGAGTGGCCACCATGTTTAAATACCTGATGGCGAATGTTGGGAAAGGGTAAAATAGAGGCAATGTGGGTGGGTGAGGCAAAGGGTATTGTTTAGCCATTTCTAAACTATTTATTATATTGCAATCCTGGACCATGTGATTTAAAGAGGACCTGTCACCAAGTAGAACATGCTAAAGTATATACATCATTGGATTCTCGCCGTTCCCCTGAACAATTTGGTGTTTTTCTTTTTAACATCCATCCACCCATTCAAATGATAGGGCCCCTGGAAGATTATATGTGAACTAGTTCTGATTCTCCAAGTGGGTGGGAACCATTTAATTTCTCAGAGTAAAACATAAGGTTCCCGCCCACTTGGAGGATCAGAGTTAGTTCACATATAATCTTCCAGGGACGTATCTTTTGAATGGGTGGATGGATTATAAAAAGAAAAACACCAAATTGTCCAGGGTAACGGTGAGAATCAAATGACGTATGTTATGTAGCTACTTCCAGTTTATGGAGCACTATACACCAAAAATTGGTTAGGGCTTAGTAAATGTGGGTTTCGTTCCTCATTCCTTATATTTCTCTGCAGATGTTCCGATTTTAACATTGTCTGTACTTATTACACAGAGATAACAGGTGCCAAACTTGTGTTGTCTTTGGGTGTGGTGATGCATCCTTGTAAAGGGGTTATCTGGTTTCTAGTATTGATGACCTATCCTTACGATGAGCCACTAATATTAAATATGTGGGGTTCTGACACCCAGGACCCTGCAGGTCACCTGTTCGAAGACAGCTTGGCTCTCTGTAATGTTTATATACATTGAGCCGCGCTGCCATAAAAACTGTAGTGGGGAGTGTAGGTACTGCAGCGCTCTCCCATTGAAGTCCACGGGGCAGTGCTGCAGTACCTACACTCCCGGCTATAGATTGTACAGTGAGTGCACAGCATGTAAACATTACCAACAGCTGCGCTGTCTCAGTACAGGTAAACTGCGAGGGTCCCGGGTATTGGACTCTGCAAAGCTAATATTGATGGTCTATCCTAAGAATAGGCCATCAATACTAAGAAAACAGATAACCCCTTTAAATATGTAGGATTGTGACTATAGATGAGTACAGGGATCCGGGTTCTGAGAATCCCACCGATCGCTGAACTAGAGGAACAGAAATGCCCAGCTGAGTGCACTGCCCCTTTGGCTGCCATAAGGTCTCCGCTGACACATATATATAGTAGTGGACAGACCTATACATTCTATATGTATATAATCTGCTTGCATTATCTAGGGTCGAGCACAGCTGATCACAGTACCATGGAGGATGAAATACTTTCATGCAGATCCAACTTACAGACTCCAATATATTAAATGATAAGAAAGTCAGTCTGTAAATTGTTTTTATGATTTGCTCCTCTCTCTAATTCCCCAAAATGTATTTATGTCATGTAAGTACTAAACATAATACTTTGCTCCATACTCCACTGTCAGGTGCCAGTTAGTAAAAATCAATCTGAGAGTGCCCCCTCCTGGTATCCCGAAGTGCTGCATGTGCATTTTGATTTCTATAGTACACTTTGCAACTTATTGGTGCGCTCATAACCCTCAGCAGTTTATTCATTACAGTGACGCTCCAGTTTTAGGTATCTTGTACCCATGCAGTGTAGAAGCAAAGAATACACATTTAATACTGTATAAGTTTTAGACCGCTTTCACGTGACTGCGTCTTGAGTGTGACACTTGGTGTATGTGTGAACCAGATTTACAGAACTGTACCGTAATGTGATTTCTATGGGAAAGGGTGTTTCATAAAGAAAGGTGCATAGCCTTGGTATTCATAACTGAGAGAGTAGAACACAGATTAACATGAAAAGACGCACTATTTATCCATGTCTTATCTATACCTATGTGATTCCTTGGCTGCTACAAAACAGATGGTGTGTGATGTGACTGTTGAAGGGACCCCACACAGTATAATGTTCCCCAGAGCCCCCCACCTCCACATTATAATGCTCCACAGAGACCCCCACATAGTATAATGCTCCTTAGTGGTCCCACACAGTATAATATGCTCCACAGTGGCCCCAACAGTATAATATGTTCCACAATGGCTCCACACAATATAATATGCTGCACAGTGGCCCCAACAGTATAATATGTTCCACCGCTGAGGCCTGTGATTGGTGCACATTATCATGTGGGGCACACTGATGTCACTATGCTGGCATGTCCCAAGTGACTGCTGAGGCCCAATTACAGACCTCAGCAGTGACCTCTTGGGAGTGTGACCTCAGCCTCAGTCTGGAAGGGCCAGGAAGAGCACGCTGGGGATAGTTTGAAGCTCAGTAGAGATGAGTATAAGTATTTGTTATTTTTAATCACTTATCCTGGGCAGGTATCTATTGGAGAGGGGTCCAGCAGCATGTACCTATATCACATATAATGAGATGTATAGCGGTTGAGGACCCAGGCTTTCCCCTACCTCTATCATGGCCAGGTTGGTATCGTTACGTCCTTGCTCACATCCTTCTTGCCCTTGCAGTTCTTGCTGGAAACCTTCATCATCATCACTTATTTCCAGCTCTTTTCACATGTGGCCAAGGCAGCTGGGACACATTACATTTATATTGTGCTATTTTGCCACATATACATGTCATATAGTTTATCTGCTTTCATGTATGTTTTCCTTTGCTAGGGCTGCTCCACTGGCATTGGATGAACACCCCTTCTATTACTGAGCCATGGCCATGGAATAAGGGGAGGAAGCTCTACGTCACCTCATGGCAGCCTTCACTCGTGTGGTGCTACGTTCTGCCAGAGAGAGACAGCCTAGCCCATGAATATTGCCGAGACAGGGAAGAAGTGTATGCTGTGAGCCTTGAGAAAGGAGTGGAGAACTACAAGTGCCACAGAGGAGAATCTGAGGTTTCTCACATGATAAGCAGATACATCCTGAGTATAGTTATTCAAGATCTACAGAGGGTGAGAGACAAGAGAAATGGAGATGGAGTTATCTGGGACTAGGTATATAGATTGGGCATCACTGGCTGACAACCATTAACTGGCTCATCCTGCAGTGGAGCTCCCATTGCACGCTGCACTTGTCTGGAAGCTGTACGGTTTGCCGATGCATCATCTTCAGTAATTCACACTGTTGTTCAAATGCAACCACTGTCTCCTGAGTCAACTCCTAAACCTATGTTCAAGGCCCTTCTGACCACCATCATCTGGCTCAGTGAGGCTGAAGACTACCACAACTGAAAGCATCCCAGGGGAACTACTACCCCCACCATCCGTTACCCTGCAGGCCCCCTCAGCACTGCACCAACTCAGCAGGTGGGCTGGAGGAATAGGTTGAGTGTTTTGGCCACTGTTGACAACTATTACTCCCATTCTCCGGCTTGCCCCCAGTGGGTTGCTGCACTTTCTTCTGCCACAGCATCATCTCTTTGTATATCTCTACCTACTTGCCTGTCAAAAATGGGAAGTAGTGCTTGTACTGAATGAATTAAATTCTGCCTCTAACATTTATCTTGGTCAGCATTGGTTTTGTTATTTCTACACTTCGCACTTGGCAGGGCAAGCTTGCTTCCCTTACAATGAGAATGCAGGGCGCACTACATACTGAATAAGCGCTAAATGAGCTTTCTTTTATTGGCTGTTATATCTGTAAATCTCCCCCATTTGTTTTTTCTTTGACAGTGCTCTTTGCCTGTAACAAAATATAGATTGGTGCAAAGTTACCTTTCTATCTGGCTGTGCATGAACAGAGATCAAAAGAGGTCTTCAGTATCAGATCAGTCGGGGTTCTGACACCCGGACCCCGTCCCGATCATACTAGGTATATGACCGGAAGCAGCCCTGCTCCTATTCAAGTATATGGGAGGCGGGCTACAGTTTTAGTCATCACTGTCACAGTGTACGGATCTCCATACATATATACAGCTTCTGGTCTCTACAGTATAGCTGTCAGCGCCCGGAACTGCTCCCATTTACTAGAATAGAAGAGCCGCTTCCAGCCGTATACCTATATATGATATACATTGTAGAAAACTGGCTAGAAATCTGGAGGTCCTGATGCTCCTTGTGCAGCCTCAACCTTCTGCACACTATCAGGGGTAAAATCCAGCCCAAGAAGGACAGAACAATTTTTAGGATCCAGAGAAAGAAACCGGTTACTAAAGGTTAGACCAGGGGTCAGCAACTTTCAGCACTCCAGCTGCTGTGACACTACAACTCCCAACATGCTCCATTCACTTCCATAGGAGTTCCAAGAACAGCAGAGCAAGTATGCATGCTGGGAGTTGTAGTTTTACAACAGCTGGAGTGTGAAGGTTGCCTACCCCTGGGTTACAAAATGAAAAGCAGCGATGTGACCGGACAATGCACTTTCTCTCATTGCCTATTGGTGATAAATTCCCATTGGTTCATTTGCCCGGTTACCACTGAGGACACTGCTTGTTGGCGAAATATATTGGGGGGACAAAACTTTAGGCTTGAAACATGCGGTGACTCTGTGCTTATGTAGAGTCTATAATGGGTCTCGGAGATAGTGGTTGGACAGCGGACTCCTTGAGTTGTATCTGCTGGTAGATATATCCTCTGCTTTATAGATTCCTCCTAATGAGGGGTTAATATCTCAATGTAAAGGGAAAATTCCCTATTATTGTGAGAGGATAAACCTCGACATAATAACATTGTCAGTCACATTAATATAGGCATACACATTTGTCACTCGTCTTTTAATATTTTAGAATAAAAATTTTATTGTGTCATTGGTGAAAAATGGGAATTAGTCGCCAATAGGTGAGGGATGAGGATGAGGGAAAATACAGCGAAGTCACGAACAAAGGAAGCGACTCCAAATCAATTTAGTAAAAATACAAGATTTTACTTTGTGTAGTAACACCTCTTTATCAAAAAAAACACTCTCAACTATTTCCATACACTCAGCCAGTAAGCTGAGACCCTGGTGTTGTACAGCGCGGGTGTACTCTTATGTGAAGCTCCAAAACACTCCAAGCTTTTACCTATCTGCAGGCTGCAACTAACCAGCCGCTTGTTACCTTTTTATCACCCTAGTCACAGGAACAATTCAATGAGTGTGATAGGAGCACCAGCGGTAAAACACAAGAGCTTACAAACTTATCAAAATACCCCTATTCCCCACAAACAAAGTATAACCGAGTAATATCATAGTAGGTCAGCTTGCAAGCCAAAGAAATATGACAACGTATAAAATGTCGCTTCTAGACTTCCTCAGAAGCTCCTCTCTGGGAGTTACAACTCAATAGAATTCTCTGAGTCCTTACTACCGAATAGGTAGATAATTCACCAGTAGTGTGGCCTGTGAAGATGAGGATGCCTAACTAGTCTAACTACAGGCCCTTATTCAGTCCCAAGCAATTTGCGCCAAAAATGTAATGCGGTGCGTGCACGATTACTTCTATTACTGATCCAGATTTGTTGGGCACCTTTTAGCTTCTTCTCTGGAACCACTGAAAGCAGGGCTCATCCAAACATGCGGTCTCACTGACAGGGCCACTTCTCAGCCGGTCCTTGATAGCAATCTTCAACTTAGGATGCTGTCTGAACAAACCTTGGAACAATCTCTGCATCAGGACACTCTTGTTATGTCTCTAATCCTTTAAGAATGTTTTTCCTCTCACTTCAGTCCTTCTTCTTCTAAAAGCTCAGAAGCACACACAGCTAAGATGGCTGCCAGACACACTCTGCTGCATCTTGACCCACCTCTGCAGAATAGGGTCTCCACGTCACTACTCCAGGGAATTACAGAATTTCAGTCTCTTCTATTTCTGAGGTAACAGATAAACTTATCTACAGAAACAGTTACATTCATAACATGATGGCTGTTTCCCCATCTTACAACTCTGTAGGGGCCCACCCTGGAGCCGCCATTAATGATTTACTTTTAACTAGATCGGTGTCCGAAGACACCGATCTAGTTAAAACCCTTCCTGTCTTGTAAACCGCAAGCCAATTCAGGCCTACGGTTTACAAGACACCGAGACCTGGCCAGCGCGATGACGTCATAGCATCGTGCCGCCTGTGCGTGGACCCTGCGCATCATAGAGCAGAGGAGAAGAGGAGGCAGCGGCGGCTCCATTCACCAAAGGATCGCAGGTAGGTGAATATAAGTTATTTTTAGCGCAGTTGTGGGTGTTTTAATAGTATAAGGTGTTGTTAGGTGGGGGAAATATAAGGGAGGATTCATTAGGGGGCTTTATGATGATAGGGGGTTCATTTATATAAGGACTATTAGGAGGGATTAAAAGGGGTGAGGTCATTTATATAAGGGGTCATTAGGGCGCAGTATTTATGTCAGGGGGAATCAGGGGCATAATATAAGGGAGGAATTCATTTAATTACGGTGGCACTTGGGCTTTATTAAAGCTAAGGCCCCACGTAGCGGGCAGCACTGCAGGAAAAACCGCAGTGGTTATGAATCGTAGTTTTTCCCGCAGCTCTTCACAGAAAGTCTGCAGAGGTTTCCTCTGAGGACTTTCTGCGTCCTTATACCTATTGGGAAACCATCGGTGTTTCCGTAGGTATAATTGACATGCTGCAATTTCCAAAACTGCAAAGGTTTTGGAAATTGCAGCATGTCCACTCTGTGTGTGTATTTTCCGCAATATGTGGATGGAATTTGCTAGAATACCATCCACTTTGCTGGAACTGTAAAACGCTGCATTTTTTCGACAACATTTAAACCGTGGCCACACCACGGCATTTCATTTTTTTTTTTTTACTTTTTAATAAGGAAATGCCTGGGGCATTAATAATAAGGGGCACTATTTAAAGGGGGTACTTATATAAATATTATATTATATTAATATAAAGATACACTTGGGAGTATTATTCATTATGGGGGGTTATATCATATATTTTGTAATTGGGGTAGCAGCAGGATGGGTGTGCAGGTGAGGACAATGTGGCTCAGGTGTCTGGAAAAGTGAGGAACCAAAGATGTCTGTGCTGCAAACTTTACAGAGACAAGTCACAGCTGGAAGAAGTGGTCATGGCCGTCCAAAGTGAAGAAAAAGGAAATGTGACCGATTAGTCAGAGACGTCACCTGTAAGTCACAGAATGTTACTGCCCTGTATTCACCTAAATGATAGAGGATAAATACCTGATTGATGGGGGTCTGTCTGCTGAGACCCCCACTGAGCCTGAGAATTGGGTTTTTTCCCCCCACTGGGTGGGAATTCAGCCTGACCGCAGCCATATATATATATAGGCGTGTAGCTTGGCGCATGGACAAACCCGCGTGGCTCTCATTCACTTCAATGGGAGTGACAAAGATACCCGAAGTCCAGTACTCAGCTATCTGCGGCACTCCTATTATAGAGAATGGGGGCCACGTGGGCTCGTCCATCCACCAAGCTGTTATTTTCATTGTTAATGCCGTGATGTTGATCTCTGACACTGAAGTAATACAGGAAGAAGAATTCTTTTATAAACTGTTTTATAACTTTGTGTATATTGTGCAACAATAACAGCGTGTGAAGCTAGTAGCATGGAAACTCAATTTTTTATTTTTTTTTATTTATTTATTTTTTGGGGGGGGCGTCTTTCCATAGTCCGCCTCAGGCAGCAAAGAGGCTAGGTTCACCACTGATACAACCAGAAAGTATGACTATGGGTATTGGAGAGTATTCCCCTGTATACAGATGGAATGTATACCCTTGTATATACAGTAGCTGCAGGGTATATATTTAGTTGGATGATATAACCATGTATACAGGTGGAGAGTATGACCCTGGGTATGTATCTGGGGGTATGTCCATGATAACTGGTGTGGGGTCTGTTAATGTATACAGGTGGAGAGTATGCTCATGTGTATAGTTGGGGGAATCCCCGTATATGCAGTTGGTGGGTATGACTCTACATATATACAGGTATTCAGTAGCTGGTCCCTCAGTCTACCATATGGTTGCCTAGCAACAGTGATGTCACAATGTCACAGTCCACCTCTACAGTCAGAGCTACCATTATGACATCATCACTACCTGCTTCTATGTATACCCTGAGCCTGATCATACCGGTGCCATTTCTTGAGTGAACACTTGTGTGGTCACATCTCTTTGGCTCTGGAGTAGCGAGTTATTGCTTACGCCATTACTTAGTTATTCTATTTGCACATTTGGTGAGTTCTACGTGTAGTGCAGCACTGCAAAACCTACCCTGCACACAGTGCCGAACTCAAAAAAACTTTTAGATAACCGAAATCATGAGTTATCGGGAATTGCTGCAGTTGACTATTGAGGATAGCCTATGGATGAGCCGACCTGAAAACCAAAGTAAGTGAACCTTTCATACTGTATGGGATTTGGGTGGGGGATTATTCCTGGGGTGGTCTGTACTTTATTCCTGTTACATCATATTCTACAATCTACTCTCTCTTCTCTCCATATGAAGAGAAATGGAAATATTTTTGCATTTTTTAAATTTTACCTTTATATTGGGTGAATAATTTACTACTTACAGATGTAGCATGTACTAGAAACAGGGGCGTAACTAGCAAAGACTGGGCCCATAGCAAAATTTTCACTTGGGCCCCCATCCCCGCATGGCATAGATCCCCCTTTCCTTGTACCCACAAATATAACGCCCCATTTACACACAGTATAATGTCCCATAGTGGCCCCTTCACAAGATATAATGACCCATATAATGGACCATACTTCCCCTCACCCTGAGCCTGATGCAAACAGAAAGAGAGATAGATAGATAGATAGATAGATAGATAGATAGATAGATAATATATTTGCTATTTATAACATTCTAATATATGATCCTTCTCTTTAGATCAGAGTATTGTAGTCGGAAGACTCCGGTCATCTCAGAGAACAAGGCTCAGAACATCTGACAGATCGAGGAGGCGCCAAAGAGAAGAGGATATTGGAGGTCCTGAACCTGCCCCAGAGAGAGGAGGAAGAAGAACCAGAGTCTCTTCCAGGCGCCCAGGATCCGAGAGCAGACACAGAAGCCGCTCCCCACAAAGACCGGTCCCTGAACGTCCCTGCTGTGCTGATACCGCACCATCAAGTAGCAGGGATAATACCAGTCGTGGAAGTGAAGTGCCAGTCATCGCCACCACGTCTGCCACGTCCCAGCCTAGACCTGTTCTCCCTGGACTCAGAAGCATGGAGACCACTAGTCAGACCAGACCGTCTCCACAACCTGAGACAAACCCACTGCAGCAGATGATAGCATGGATGAACCGACCTGAAAATCAAAGTAAGTGAACTTTTAATACTGTATGGGATTTGGGTGGGGGATTATCCCTGGGGTGGTCTGTACTTTATTCCCGTTACATCATATTCTACAATCTACTCTCTGGTTCTTTATATATGAAGAGAAATGGAAATATTTTAGCATTTTTAAAATTTTAACTTTATATTGGGCAAATAATTTACTAGAAACAGGGGCGTAACTAGCAAAGAATGGGCCCATAGCAAAATTTTTACTTGGGCCCCCCATCCCCACACTGCATAGATCCCCCTTTCCTTGCCCCCACACAGTATAATGCCCCATTTACACACAGTATAATATCCCATAGTGGCCCCTTCACAAGATATAATGACGTATATAATGGACCATACTTCCCCTCACCCTGAGCCTGATGCAAACAGAAAGAGAGATAGATAGATAGATAGATAGATAGATAGATAGATAGATAGATAGATAATATATAGATAATAGATAGTTAGATAGATAAATAATAGATGGATAGATGATAGATAGAAAATAGATAGATAGATAGATAGATAGATAGATAGATAGATAGATAGATAATATATCTGCTATTTATAACATTCTAATATATGATCCATCTCTTTAGATCAGAGTATTGTAGTCGGAACATCTGACAGATCGAGGAGGCGCCAAAGAGAAGAGGATATTGGAGGTCCTGAACCTGCCCCAGAGAGAGGAGGAAGAAGAACCAGAGTCTCTTCCAGGCGCCCAGGATCCGAGAGCAGACACAGAAGCCGCTCCCCACAAAGACCGGTCTCTGAACGTCCCTGCTGTGCTGATACCGCACCATCAAGTAGCAGGGATAATACCAGTCGTGGAAGTGAAGCGCCAGTCATCGCCACCACATCTGCCACGTCCCAGCCTAGTCCTGTTCTCCCTGGACTCAGAAGCATGGAGACCACTAGTCAGACCAGACCGTCTCCACAACCTGAGACAAACCCACTGCAGCAGATGATGGCATTAAGAGCGTCACGGAATGCTGAAGTGGAGGAGATGAGGATAAGATGGAGGATGCAGAAAATTCAAGACCTTCCTGCCAGGAGCGTAACAGACCAGGATGAAGTCAGATCATGTGCCATCTGCCAGACTGAATATGAGACTGGCGAGCAGGTCACTGTGCTACCATGCCAGCACATATATCATCAGACCTGCATTGCAACATGGCTCCGCCAAAAGCCCCGCTGCCCCCTGTGCCGCCATTACTTCTTCCATAACATGCAGAGGTGAATCTAAAGAGCCCTCCATTATCATCTAGAGAAGGAAGATGAAGGTGTGCGAAAGGGGAGAAAATCAGACATGGATAAGAACAAACGGGTTAATCAGGCGGCTGCCACTGTTTGTGAGGGCACTTCCTACCTGGTGCTGTTTATGCCGACACTCCGACACCGAATTTCATCTGGTGAATTAAGGAGTTAGAAAACATAAATAAATAAAAATTTAAAAAACATTAAAAATTTTTAAAAAATCAAAAAAAAATATTATAGGATGGTTTTATTTAGTGAAAGATAAAAACACAGATATATGGCATCACCATAATCATAATGATCTGTATAATAAAGTTATTTTGTTCTTTATACTCTGCGGTTAAAATTGGGGAAAAAAAAACAGCAGAATTGATATTTGTTTTTCATCCCCTACAACAAAGAGTTAATAAAAGGTAATTAATAATTTATATATATCCAAAATGTCACCACCGAATAACACAAATCATCCAGCAAAAAACAAGCTCTTATACAGCTGTGTCCATGGAAAAGTAGAATAAAGTTCCGGTTCTCAGAATGTGACGCTGTAAACATGAAAAATATCCTGAAGGGGTAGAATATTAGTACAGGCCAAGGCTAAACTACCATGGACATGCTGGGCCGAGGATAGCGTAGTTACAGAACGGCTCTCTGCTCACTTACACAGGAATGTTCTAGATACTACACGGGGAATTCAGCCATTATTAACTAGTAAGTTGCCTTTGTATACCCTAAGCTGTCTGTCTACAAAGATGCGGCCACTATAGACTCACATTCTATCAGCAGGTTCTGGATGGAGCAGGACGCTTATTTTTTCAGCGTTTTGCTTCAGTCTCTGCCTCCCATTGAAAACAATGGGCGTCAGATTCAGGGCACATTTAGGTGCTGATTTTGAGGTGAAATCCACCTCAAAATGTGCCTCAAAAAAACCCTCCCATCTCTCCCATTCATTTCAATGGTAGACAGGTGCAGATTTTTTTCCTGTAGTGGATTTGTTTTGATGATTTTTCCACCTCAAAAATTTGCCTAAAAAAAGTCTGTGTGAACTTACCCCAATAGCCCCCCCACAGATAATAATAGTACTATTACTTATGTGGGGGCTATTACCTGTGCCATTACCTGCATTGCTACCTATGTGAGAGGGAACTATTACCTGAGGGGTGGGACTATTACAGCAATAGCCCCCTAATTGTTCAGTAATAGCCCCCACATAAGTAATAGTACTGCATTTGTGGGAGGGGACTATTACCTGTGGTAGAAACTATTACTGTGCCCCTGACGGGCTATAACCCCCCACCCCATACTATTCGGGTGTCTTCTCCCCCTGCTCTGCTGAACTAGATAGTTATCACATACAGTGGCTTGCAAAAGTATTCATACCCCTTGAACTTTTTCACATTTTGTCACCTTACAACCACAAACTTAAATGTATTTTATTGAGATTTTAAGTGATAACCAACACAAAGTAAGAGATAATTGTGGAGTGGAAGGAAAATGATACAGGGTTTTCAAAATTTGAATCAAATAAAAATCTGGAAAGTGGGACGTGCAAAAGTCTTCAGCCCCTGTACTTTGATACCCCTAAATAAAATCCAGTGCACACAATTGCCTTCAGAAGTCACTTAATTAGTTAATAGAGCCAGCTGTGTGTAATTTAGTCTCACTATAAATACACCTGTTCTGTGAAGGCCTCAGTGGTTTGTTAGAGAACACTAGTGAGCAAACAGCATCATGAAGACCAAGGAACTCACCAGACAGGTCAGAGATGAAGTTGGGGAGAAGTTTAAAGCAAGGTTAGGTTATAAAAACATATCCCAAGCTTTGAGCATCCCAAGAAGGACTGTTCAATCCATCATCCAAAAATGGAAAAGTATTCACAACTGCAAATCTACCAAGACATGACTGTCCACCTAAACTAACAGATTGAGCAAGGAGAGCACTGGTCAGAGAAGCAGCCAAGAGGCCCATGGTCACTGTGGAGGAGCTGCAGAAACCCACAGATCAGGTGGGAGAATATTCATGTGTTAGAATGGCCCAGTCACAGTCCTGACCTAAATCCCATTGAGCATTTGCGGCAAGACATGAAAATTGCTGTTCACAGACGCTCCATCCAATCTGACTGAGCTTGAGCTATTTTGTAAAGAAGAATAGGCAACAATCTCAGTCTGTAGATGTGCAAAGCTGATAGAGACAGACCCCAAAAGACTTGTAGCTGTAATTCCTGCGAAAAGTGGCTCTACAAAGTATTGATATAGGGGGGCTGAATACTTTTGCACGTCACACTTTTCAGATTTTTATTTGATTAAAATTTTGTAAATCATGTATCATTTCCTTCCACTTCACAATTATCTGCTACTTTGTGTTGGTTATCACTGAAAATCTCAATAAAATACATTTAAGTTTGTGGTTTTCAAAATGTGAAAAAGTTCAAGGGGTATGAATACTTTTGCAATGCACTGTACTTTCAGTTTTGGCGGGCGGGAGCTGCTGTTGCACAAGTACATGATAACTATTTAGTACAAAGTCCAGGGGTGAGGGGGCAATGGACACCTGAAGGGTGTCCCTAAAAAGAGTTATTCAGTCAGTAATATGTGTCTTATCCTGCAATAAACAAGACCTCATACAGCAATGTCTATAGAAACAGAGACAGGCCTTAGTATCAACACAGTACTGGTACTTAATGGGTTAAATTGGAAGTCATACAGACAAAGAGTAATCCCATAACTACGCAGTGTCTCCTCATTATTCTATCCTGTCCTGTCCACAGGATAGGTGGTAAATGTCTGACCACCTGGGGGGAGCAAATAAGCATCATCTATCGACAGTACTGGATTCAATGATGGGTCATTATTAGTGTTATCTATAAAGGTGTTATCTTCTATTGTAATACTGTCTGTGATGTAAATAAGGTGACTGCGTCAAAGAAAACCACCCTACAGAATTGGCAAGTGTCAGTCTATTATTAGACTTAGTGGCCAGAGTGAAAATCGCAGGATATAATACTTTTTAAATATAGATAGTGACATTGAAAATGTCTGGTGACACATTCCCTTTAAGTTAGGGCAGAGGTCACATTTAGTATGTAGGTGCTGTCACTGCTGTTATTATCCCTTTATTGCCATCAAATCCCTCAGTTTTAAAAAAAAAAACTAAGCTAAACAAAATAATGGCAAGAGTCTGGGTCCAGAAGAATTACACCCACGAGTACTTAAAGAACTTAGTCCAGTTATTGCTGTACCCCTATTCTTATTTTTATGGATTCTCTAGTGGCTGGTACAGTGCCAAGGGACCGGCACAAGGCATGGGGTGCCTATTATCAAAAAGGGCTCTAGGTGTTCCCCAGGTAATTACAGACCAGTGAGTTTAAAAGGGTTATCCAGGTTCCAAAAATTATCTGCAAGTACATGCACAGCAGTGCTAAATCCTCACTGCTCCCTTGTGCAGCCTTTGCTTGGCTTTATTTTACTTGCTGCTCCTTGTATTATTGTTATTTACATGCAGGGAATATGTGAGAAAACTACATTTCCCATGATCAGGGCCGGTTTTAGACAAAGTGGGGCCCTGGGCAAAATTAAAAGCGGGGCCCCAAATGCTGACATGCAAACACCATCACCTTGCAGTGGCAACCCCTATAATAACGCCTCCTTTCTGCCAACAAACAAAGTAATAACAAGCCCCATTTACCACACACAATTCAAATGAGCACCTTTGTACCGCCTAATAGATTTTTGCACCCAGTCATCAGTTATTATAGCGCCTCCTTATAAATAATAGTCCCTGCTTATAAATAATATTACACCTCTATCAGTAATAGCTCCCTTATAAATGATAAATAGTGCCCTGTATCAGTAATATTCCCCCTTATCTGTAACAGTCACCCCGTAAAAATAATACTGCTCCCTTATTAATAATAGCCATCTCATAAATAATAGTTACCCTTATAAATAATAGTCCCCATTATCACTAATAGCCCCCTTTATAAATAAGCCCACTTAATAATTATACCCCCCTTATAAACAGTTCCCCTCTTATAAATAATAGCTCCCCCTTATAATGGATGCCTTATATATAATAGTTTCCCCCTTATAAATAATAGCCCGTCTTATAAAAATTAGTCCCCCCTTATAATAGCCCCCTCATATTTAAGTTTCCCAATTATATATAGTAACCCACCCTTATATATAATAGTTCCTCCCTTATAAATAAGAGCCCCCTTATATATAGTAGTTCTCCGTTATACAGTGTCGGACTGAAGGGCCTTAGGCCCACCAGATGAACTTGTTCTGGGGCCCCACCCAACAGCTTCCTGCTAATAGCCTACACCACGGCTCCTTCATTGAAGTCTTACATATGTGCTGACTATGCAGCATTACTGAGTATGTTCCCAGTATAGTCAGCCCCTATAGTACTGTGCAGGCCCCAATAACTCCATGGCCAGTTCATGCACAGTACTGTATGGGGAATGACATGGCCATGGAGCACTACACGTATGTGCAAGATTATAGTGAGGGAGCTGTGATGCAAACATAGCACACAGGGCTGCCAGCAAGAATTTTGAGCCTCCCCCACAGTATAATGATCCCATATGGTATATAATGCTCTACAGTATAAAATGCTCCCCTGAGCCCTCCAGTTTCCCCACATGGTATATAATGCTCCACAGTGGCCCCACACAGTATAAAATGCTCCCCTGAGCCCCCCATAGTGGCCCCACATGGTATATAAGGCTCCACACAGTATAAAACTCCACAGTGGCCCCAGACAGTACAATATGCTCCCCAGCAGCCCCACACAATATAATATGTTCCATACAGTATAATATGCACCCCAAAGTGCCCCTTCAGTGTAATGCGCCAGAGTGGCCTAACACAGTATAACATGCTCCACAATGGCCTCCACACAGTATAATATACTCCCCAGAGGGGTTCCCCCAGTATAATGCTCCACAGTGGTCCCCCACAGTATAATATGCTCCCCACATTCCCCCCAGTATAATGCACTATAATGGCCCCACAGAGTATAATTTGCTCCCAAGAAGCCCCACACAATATAATACACTCCACAGTGGCCCCACACAGTATAACAAGCTCCCCATACTGCCCCTTCCCCCCATTATAAAGCTCCACAGTGGCCCATAGTATAATATGCTCCCCAGAGGGCCCCCCTAGTATAATGCTCCACAGTGCCCCCTCCCCGCAATATATTATGCTCTGCAGAGCATCCCCCAGTATAATGCTCCACAGTAGGCTCCATGCAGTATAATATGCTCCCCAGAGGGCCCCCTAGTTCCCCCCTGAATAATGCCCTACAGTGGTGCCACACAATATAATATGCTCTGCAAATGGCCCCCCCAGAATAATGCTCCACAGTGACCCCACACAGTATAACATGCACCAGAATGGCCTCCACACAGTATACTATACTGCCCAGAGAGGTTCCCCCACTATAATGCTCCACAGTAGGCAAAAACAGTATAATATGCTCTCCAGAGGGCCCCCAGTATAATGCTCCAAAGTGGCCTCACAGAATATAACATGCTCTCCAGAGGGCCTCCTCCACCAATATAATGCTCCACAGTGGCCCCACACAGTATAATACACTGGGGGGTGCTCTCTGGATAACATATTATACTGTGTGGGGCCACTGTGGAGCATTATATTGGGGGAGGAGGCCCTCTGATGAGCATGTTATATTCTTTGGGGCCTCTGTGGAGCATTATAATGTTGGGGGCTCTGGAGAGCATGTTATATTCTGTGAGACCACTTTGGAGCATTATACTGGGGGCCCTCTGGAGAGCATATTATACTGTGTGGGGCCACCGTGGAGCATTATACTGGGGGGGCCCTGTGGAGAGCATATTATACTGTTTTTGCCCACTGTGGAGCATTATACTGGGGGGGTCCCTCTGGATAGTATAATGCTCCATAGTGGCCCCACACAGTATAATATGCTATCCAGAGAGCCCCTTCCCCAGTATAATGCTCCATAGTGGCCCAAAACAGTATAATATGCTTTCCAGAGGCATATTATACTGTTTCGGTTCTGGGGGGTGGGGGGACCATGTCAAATGTTCGCCTTGGGGCCCAGCCATTCCTAGTTACATCACTGACTGCGGACTCCATGAGTTGTATCTGCTGGTAGATATATCCTCTGCTTTATAGATTCCTCCTAATGAGGAGTTAGTTAATATCACAATTTAAAGGGAAAATTCCCTATTATTGTGAAAGGATAAACCTCGACATAATAACATTGTCAGTCACATTAATACAGACACACACATTTGTCACTCGTCTTTTAATTTTTTAGAATAAAAGTTACGTTGTATGTTTGCGTCATTGGTGGAAAATGGGAATTAGTCGCCAATAGGTGATGAGGGAAAATACACTAGTAATTTACCCGCCGCTCATGAGGGTCTTTTGTTTTTTCTGACTGGATGATATGGACAGCTCTTTATACATCTACCTGCTGTATTATTACTGCCATTACTGGTAATCTATGTTCACAGGACGGTTATATTTCTGGTACTTTATAATACCTTGAAATTTCTACATTGTCTTGTATGGCCAACTTTTCTGAAAAGTGACCATATGTGGGGTAAAAAAGGTTCCCTATTTAAGCCCCGCCTGTAGCCCTACCCAGTCCCCTTTGTCCAACCCAACCTTGACCAGTCCTCTTTGTGCCACCAGAGAGCAATAGTGCACTTCTTTGTGTAACATAGAGTAATGGTACTCCATTAATGTACACACTTTTATAGTCCCCTCTATGAGTGGCACATAGTACGTGTGCTCAGTGTCAGAATAGGGACCGACCCCTGTAAAATTCATTATTGGGACCACTGTACAGTTTCATGGAAATTAACCTGTATAACCTCTTATCTCTGTGAGGTTCACACATAGCAGGCCTCAGGCAGCAGCAAGACCAGGCAAGATGATTAATGATCGGGGCCCTTGTAGCGATGGTGAGAAGTCAACAGATTGTCCCTGCACCAAAATGTCATCTCAGCCACCAAAAGTGTCTATTTAATAATAAACTGGGTAGTTTGTGAAATAATGGGCCCAGTTTCTTGGATGCATAGGCTGGTTGAGATGCTGCACTATGTACAGTCAGTGTATTGTGACCTCAAAAACTCATGCAGAGATTGGGAACCTGGGGGCCCACCCTGGTATAGCAGCACATAGGGCTCCCCTGCTCCCCTGTGGGTCAGTGTAAGCCTCAGTGTATCCACACAGCATACAATCCCCAAACAATATTAAGTACCCTTAGTGCCCCCAACATACAAAGATTCGCCTTTAATGCTTCTCCACACAGTGTGATATACCATTAGTGCCCCCCGCACAGTATGATATACCATTAGTGCCCCCACACAGTATGATATACCATTAGTGCCCCCCACACAGTGTGATATACCATTAGTGCCCCCACACAGTATGATATACCATTACTGCCCCCACACAGTATGATATACCATTAGTGCCCCCACACAGTATGATATACCATTAGTGCCCCCCGCACAGTATGATATACCATTAGTGCCCCCACACAGTATGATATACCATTAGTGCCCCCACACAGTGTGATATACCATTAGTGCCCCCACACAGTATGATATACCATTACTGCCCCCACACAGTATGATATACCATTAGTGCCCCCACACAGTATGATATACCATTAGTGCCCCCACACAGTATGATATAATATTACTGCCCCCACACACTATGATGCCATTCCAGTGGTTCCCCACACAGTATGAAGTACCTCCTTTGTGCCCCCCACACAGTAATGCTGAATGGAGATCATAGAATGAGATTATATAAAGTCCCATTCACATAATGCAGTTAAAAGGGTTTTCTGAAACTTAGATATTCATTGTATATCCTTAGGACAGTCCGTACATTGTACTGCAAGTGAATGGGGCAGAGCTACATGTGACACCAGGTACAGATGCTACACAATGTAAGGTACTGACCCCTGGACTGAACAGACCTCAGCCCTATACTCAGCGCTACAACTACATCAAAGAGCTTATTTATGGAGGTGCTGGGAATTGCCCCCCCCCCAGGAGTGTGCCTTTGTGGAGGCTATGTCCATGTATATAGCTGGAGAATATGCCTCTGCCTATATTCTAGAGGATAAGACTGAATATACAGTTAGAAGGTATACCTCCAGGAAACATAGAGTATACCTATGTAAATAAGTGGGGGTATACTCATATATACAACCCAGGGGCGCACCTTAAATGAGGCGAGGTGAGGCGGCATTTTTAATGTGTTTTTAATGTTTTTTTTTTTTTTATATTCTTTATCCTAAACCAGCCCAAGACAGGCCGCTCTGAAAACAAAGCTGAGCGGTACCTGTCCGGGGCTGGCTTAGGAGATGTCTGTATCTCAGCGCAGGTGGCGCTGCTATGATGTCATCACGCCTCCTGCGCTGAGACGCAGACGTCTTATGCGCCGGTGAAGCAGAGGCGACGGCTCCATCAAGGGATCGCAGGTAGGTGAGGATAATTATTTTTTTTTTAAATAGGCCGTTACCTGCTGGAGTAACCCCAACAGGTAGTGTGGCATCCCAGAGCTGGCTATGGCTGGGCTGAGGGTGATCTCTGTGCATTGTATTATTTCCTGTTGCTTCATAGCCTGTGTGACATAGCAGGGGGTCCTGAGTCTCACACAACACAGCGCCACCTAGTGAGCCTCACACATGCATTACACCTCCCATAGGATTGAATAGTAACCAAATGTCCAATGGGAGGACATCGCCTGGGAAAAGGGGAGGAGTCAGCTGATCACTGGGTCCCCATGGTAACACCCCTGCAGGAAGGTCCTGCGTGTGAGGAGTTAGAAGTGTGGAGTGTTAGGAGGAGGAGGTGAGGAGATAAGTGTGATGTCCTGTGAAGAAAGCAGTGAGTTTAGTGCAGGAACCTCAAGTCCTAGACAGGCCCAGGAAGGTTGGAGAGCTGACATACTCCAGCTATTCAGAAGATCCTGTCCCCTGTCTGCCTAGCCATCGCCCTGAAGGAAGTCAAGCATCATTATCTTGTCAGCCTGAGACTGTGGAGAGAACATTCTGGAACACGTGCTCCATAGCAAGTATCACAGGATCCAGGGGCCAAGGCCAGACCTGTGGAATATCCTGCCACCCTGACTATTGCACCCCGAAACTCTGAGCTATCAGGAGCACATAACGTGAGTGGGGAATATTATGTACTAGTATCATGGTGGGCATCCTCCTATGAGCCAAATAGGAGCCCAGACGCACCTTAGGGCTGTAACACTGAAGTATAAGGGGCTAGGAACACCTTTCATCAAGTCTACCCTGCACCCCAGGACTTTGCTGTGTCACCAGGCGTACCCCGTTGTTTTGTATTGAAGAAACTGTTTAAGCATTTGTGCCTCCACACCCATGGAAGTAAAAGTTCAACTTTACAACCGTTTCTGTGTCTGACTCTGCACCGACAACATCAGGGCGCCCCAAACACCACCAGTCGGCACAGTATAGGGGAAGCGCCCGGGGGGAACAATCACCACCAACATTTGTGCAGCCCCCTCATCACCGGTACCAGTGGTGGTAACGTGGGACAGCACCAGCGCTGCGCCCTCGTGCCCAGAGACCGTGACAAGTCTGCGCTGTTTGCACCCCCGCAATCCCAACTGCAGCGTTACCTTCCATCTGGTCACCGCAAGAAAAACTGGCGTCACGAACAGGATACGGGTGTGTGCCATTTTGAGAAAGTCGCCACGAAAAGTGCGCCAAATTGTCTCCAGAGCATCGGTCTTTATTGTGGACTTTGCTAAGATCAAGTTTATTCCCTGAGAGTGCTTGCCACAAAGAGGGGGAGCCCTATACCCCTGAAGTAAGCCCTAAAGACTGTCCTCTCAGTGTGTTACAGCCCTGGAAGAGTTAAAACGCCCAGGACTTGTTTGCTGCGCCACATCGCTGTGTAAGAACGCCCACAAAGGGTTAACTGTACCTTGCAAAAGTGCGGGAGATTTTTAGCACTGCCCATGAGGCCAGGAGACCCATCTGCCGCCATCTTAGGAGAGCCCAGAATCCTGAGCGCAATGCTCCAGCGCACCCATACAAGAAAGTGAAAGGCGAACGTGCCAGCGCCATTTCTGACTCTCCGGTGCCGCATCACCGTCCCTGCTGTGCACCGCTGATCTCTGGTCCACGCTGCAGTTGCTGTCAGTGAGTACTGTGCCTCCCTGTCCTTGTCTTCAGTCCTCCCACGGCCCCAGCGAGTGTTTTCCGTGTACAGTGTCCGTGGGGAGTGCCACCATTAAAGAGGGGGAGCACACCGTCAGCCTGCATCACAGTGACTCTGTTAATAGCTACAGCATTCTTAAAGGGACAGCATTCCAAGTTGTAGTCTCCATTCCCTGCCAGCAAGCAGTTGAGTTTCTTAAAGAGACGGCGACCTAATTCCAGTCATACCTGCAAACAACATGACTGAGCAAAGTGACATTGTGCCATCTGTTTCTAGTGATCCAGCAGTGCCCATGGCGAGCAGCCTACCATTCTCCATGCCATTTTACCCTGGCGCACCATGGCTGCCGCGCTACAAAGGGGAGGCGCATACCCTCAGGGACTTTCGTGAGAAGATGCTGTCTCTCTTCCAGTTCTATCCTCTGAATACAGAACAGCAGATACAGATCCTGCTGGGCCAGCTTGAGGGTGCTGCAGCTAGGGAGGTCAAATCCTGGCCTGCCTCTGACAAAAGAACCCCTGGGCAAATTCTGGACAAACTCCAGGTGAACTTTGACGTGCGATCTGTCTCCGAGGTAAAGATGCGCTTCTTTTCCAGACGACAACTACCTGGTGAGACCCTGCGGGACTATGCTTTATCCCTCCAAGAGGCGTTCAGAGCTATGGTGCAAGTGGATCCACGTGAAAATGTGGACTCTGATAAAATCTTGCTTGACCGCTTCATAGAAGGGGCGGGTACCACATTGCTCCAGAGTCAGTTGCGAATGCTTGCTGCACAACATCCCAGCATCACGTTTGCTGACTTCAAGGCCCTTGCCATCCAGGTCTTGGGACAGGAGCAGCCCCAGCCGAGCCCAGTCATCTGTGCTCCCTCACCTGGACCCTCAACAAGCATTGCTCCAGTTGTCCTGCCACTACCTCTGGGTGCCTCACCTGCCGCCCAAACTGCGCAGACTACACCAGCAGACTCCAGAGATGACCTTCTTGCCCGAGTGGATCATCTGACCCGTGCCATGGAACAGATCACCGTCCATCTAGATCGTCTGACCCAGCCGTCTTCATCGTCCAGTGATCCTTTGCGAAGTCTCAACATCTCACCTGAGTCGCCACCCAGACGTCCGTCTTCAGTGAAACCTCCGCAGAGTGAGAGGCCATACTGTAGCTATTGCCATAGATATGGACACACCAGGCCTCAGTGTTTTCAGTTAAACGGGCCACCCCCGAGGCAGCGGGCCGCCCCTCTGGAGGAAAGAAGAAGGGCCCAGGTGAATCTTCAGTGCCATTGTCACGCTTCGTCTCAGCCTGCCCACACATCACAATCCGGATGAACGGCGTCCCTCTGACAGCGTTGGTGGACACTGGATCTCAGGTAACAACCCTGCGCAAGCAGGTGTTCCTTGAACATTGGGACTTAGGTGTGTTGAATAGAACACCTGACACATGGATAAATCTGTGTGCCAGCAATGGACAGCCCATACTACAGCAGGGTTATTGGGAACCCACTATCCAGATTGGGGACTTGAAACTGCCTAGACAGGGTGTAATTGTCACTGATGTAGAGGATGATAGGTTTGCAGTTGTAATATTAGGCATGAATGTTTTACGCCATTGCTTTGCAGAAGTGTTGGATGCCTTGCATGCCTCTCTCCTTACAGCTTCTCCCAGTGACCAGCAGACCATTCAGCGGGCCATTCGTGTACTCAATGCCCAGCACAAGTTCGCCAACAAACAAGGTGAAATTGGTCGAGTCCGGATCCAAGATACCCGTCCAGTAACCCTACAGCCTGGAACAGAAACTATGGTGTGGTGCCGTGCCCGTCCGGGCATAGAAAATCAGGACTACGAGGCCTTGCTACAACCCATACAGGTAGCTGGCCAACCACTTGTCATGGCTGCCCGCAGCCTTGTCACAGTTTCCAATGGACGTGTTCCTGTCCGCTTAGTCAACTTGGGCGATGCTCCCGTGAACCTCCACAAGTTCCACTCTGTGGCCCTGCTACACCGGTTAGCACCAGAAGACATTCTCTCTGGTGATTCTACCGCCACACAGCGTTCCACCCAAGCTGCTGAGAACATTCAGAATGGAGCCACGAAGTCCTGGTGGGATGAATTGAACGTGGGAGACGCCAATACCCCTATAGAGCACATCAATGGGGTTCGCAATGTGGCCAAGCGTTACCAACAGGCATTCAGCAAACACCCATTGGACTTTGGTAAGACCACGACCATACAACATCGCATTCTGACTGGCGACCACCATCCAATCAAGGAGCGTCACCGTCCAATACCACCAGCGATGTACCAACCGGTGAAAAAGTTGATCCAAGAGATGCGAGATGCTGATGTCATCCGGGAGAGTAACAGCCCCTGGGCAGCCCCGCTAGTTCTCGTCAAGAAGAAAGACGGAACCCTACGATTTTGTGTGGACTATCGTAAACTCAACAACGTCACGCACAAAGACGCATACCCATTGCCGCGGATTGAGGAATCTCTAACGGCTTTGGGATCAGCTACCTGTTTCTCGACCCTGGACTTAACCAGTGGATACTGGCAAGTCCCTATGGCGCCTGAAGATCGTGAAAAGACTGCGTTTACGACCCCGATGGGACTCTTTGAATTCAATAGTATGCCATTTGGGCTATGTAATGCCCCAGCCACATTCCAACGGCTTATGGAGAGGTGCCTCGGCCATGAGAATTTCCAGAGTGTGCTACTGTACCTGGACGATGTTATTGTATTCTCCCGGACATACCAAGAACACCTTCGTCACCTGTCCGAGGTATTCAAGGTACTTATACAGCACGGCCTAAAGGTGAAGCCCTCCAAGTGCTACCTGTTGAAACCCCAAGTTCACTACCTTGGGCATGTCGTGAGCGCACAAGGCGTCCAACCTGATCCTGAAAAGATCACTGCAGTCCAGAACTGGCGAAGACCAACTACCGTCAAAGAAGTCCGAAGCTTCCTTGGATTCGCAGGTTACTACCGGCGTTTCATACCACACTTCGCCCAAGTAGCCGAGCCTCTGAACGAGTTGTTGCGCGGTTGTCCCAGAGAAAACTACAACCGAAAGCTTCCGGTAGACTGGACAGCGCGTCAAGAGGAAGCCTTTCAAGCGCTTAAAGCACTTCTGACGCAACCACCAATTCTAGCCTATCCCGACTACAGTCAGCCATTCCGCTTGTACACAGATGCAAGTCACCAAGGTTTGGGTGCAGTGTTGTCCCAGGTTCAGGACAACAAAGAGCGAGTCATCGCCTACGCCAGCAGGAGTCTGAGAGGTGCGGAGAAGAACGACCAGAACTATAGTTCTTTCAAACTCGAACTTCTGGCGCTTGTCTGGGCCGTGACAGAGAAGTTAAAAGACTACCTGGCTGCCACACCCTTTACCGTGTACACAGATAACAATCCGTTGGCGCATCTGGACACTGCTCGACTGGGAGCCCTTGAACAACGGTGGGCCTCAAGACTCGCGAATTACAAGTTCTCTGTCAAGTATTGCAGTGGCAAGTCCAACGCTAACGCTGATGCACTCTCAAGGTTGCCTGTGGGAGAAGAACCACCCCGAGAAGACATCTGGGAAGAGGTGGAGATGCCACCATTCTACAACAAGTTTGCCCAACAGGTAGCTATTGGTGTCCCTGTAGAAGGAGAATCTCTGGCGAAAACAGCTGCCGAATCCCTCCAGGAGCCATCTCTGTGGAAAACGTTCCAAGAAGAGAGCAGAGTTTTAGGAGAATTGTCAGATTTCCTGCTTACAGGAAGAATACCAACCCGTGTAAAGAGAGGTCTTCATGACGTGGAATTAAAACGCCTTTGGCGACAGAGGAAGCGCCTGTTTGTCCAACGAGGCCTTCTACATAGAAACACTCTTGATCCTGTCACAGGTGAAAGGCTTCATCAGATCCTCGTACCAAGAAGAGACGCACAGATGATACTTGAGGCGTATCATGACAGATCCGGTCACTTCGGGGTACAAAAGACCGAAGCTACCATCCGTCATCGCTTCTATTGGGTTGGGATGAGGAGTGACATTGAGAGTTGGTGCCGAGAGTGTCCCGCCTGTAGTATCACCAAGGAAGGTCGAAGAGATCAGAAGGCCCCTCTACATCCAATTAAGACTCAAAAGCCGTGTGAAATTGTTGCTCTGGACCATGTGAAGTTGGGTCCCACACGTTCCGGCTACAGCTACGCTCTGACAATGGTGGATCATTACTCCAAGTTCCTTGTCATCGTGCCTGTCAGAGATCTTACAGCAAGAACTACGGCTGAGACCTTCTACGCAGAGTTTGTCCGCCATTACGGTTGTCCTGAGCATATCCTCACCGACCGTGGATCGGCGTTTGAATCCCAATTGTTCCGTGAGCTGTGTCAGTTCCAAGACTGCAAGAAGTTGCGAACCACAGCGTATCACCCTCAAGGGAATGGTATGTGCGAGAAGGCAAATCAAGTGATCATCGGCATGCTAAGAACAGCCACAGTTACACCTGGTGTTGAGTGGCCTGAGCGTATCAAGGACTTGGCCTATATTTACAACAACACACCCCAAACATCTACGGGATACGCACCATTTTATCTAATGTTTGGAAGACAAGGTCAGCTTCCTTCAGACTTAACCCTTGATGTGAAGGTCCCTGACACCATCAATCCACTACCCATAACAGACTGGGTTATTGAACACCGCCGACGTATGGAGGAAGCTAAAGAGATAGTTGAAACGCGCATGGATGAGGTTCGTAGGAGACAACAGGAGGATTACAACCATCACGCCCATGCAGTGCCCCTGAAAGTTGGCGACCGTGTATGGTTAAGGAATAACCATCGGAATGGGAAATTGGATCCATTCTGGGAGAAAGAACCATACAGTGTCATCTCCATACCATATCCTGAATCCGACGTGTATGAGATCTCTAAACCTGGGAGACAGCCCCAAGTAGTACACTGAAACCGTCTGAAGCTGTGCCTTAAAGAAGGACTACCCACAGAGGTGCCCCCAGCTGAGACAACGAGTACAGAGATCTTGTCACCTTCTGAAGCGAAAGAGAGACCCCCAACATTAACTGAGCTTATGTGGGCGCCTAAACTACTACCATTTAGCTGTTATCCACCAATTGCTCTAGTGCAAGAGAACCCTTCGACAGATGATTTAATTGATTTCAGTGACTCTGTTCCTGATTCAAATCTCGTTCCACTTAGGCGTTCTGAGCGTACCACAAAAGGCATACCTCCAACACGCTATAGTGATGCCATGGCTGTCCTTGGGTAAAAGAGGTTAACTGTCTCTGCTTCTGTATATATGTTATTCCTGCTCTGATTACATTAATGTTTTTCCTGTGTGTATATACAGTATATATATAATATCTTGCCATGTAATATAGTATTTACACTTATATGCAACAATCCAAGCCATAGTGCCTGGCTCACCGAGCCAAGGAAGTTCTGTTACCCCATTGCGGTATGGACATTCGTGCTAGAGTGCCTACTCTTCCTTACAGAAAGGACTGTTTATTGTTTCTCAGAGAGACTCTCATGATAATGGACACTCACGAAATTTGTGCCAGAGAGCCTCTGGACCCATTTGCACTACTGTTGTTTCTATATGGACTGTCTGATGGTACCGCCAAAAGATTCCATAAGTCTGAGTTTAATTATCTCTCCGTTACCCTTCAGACTTCTCATGGACATTCCAGGACTATGCCGGGAGGTCTTACCTCAAGTTTCTAAGTATTATATTTTTCTAAACTGTTAGTGACATTTGCACTTTATTCGTATTTATTAACGTTATGTTACATTTCTCACCTTCACCCCAGCCCGTCGCCGAGGTCGGCTCAGTGAAAGAGGGGGAGTATGTGGCATCCCAGAGCTGGCTATGGCTGGGCTGAGGGTGATCTCTGTGCATTGTATTATTTCCTGTTGCTTCATAGCCTGTGTGACATAGCAGGGGGTCCTGAGCCTCACACAACACAGCGCCACCTAGTGAGCCTCACACATGCATTACACCTCCCATAGGATTGAATAGTAACCAAATGTCCAATGGGAGGACATCGCCTGGGAAAAGGGGAGGAGTCAGCTGATCACTGGGTCCCCATGGTAACACCCCTGCAGGAAGGTCCTGCGTGTGAGGAGTTAGAAGTGTGGAGTGTTAGGAGGAGGAGGTGAGGAGATAAGTGTGATGTCCTGTGAAGAAAGCAGTGAGTTTAGTGCAGGAACCTCAAGTCCTAGACAGGCCCAGGAAGGTTGGAGAGCTGACATACTCCAGCTATTCAGAAGATCCTGTCCCCTGTCTGCCTAGCCATCGCCCTGAAGGAAGTCAAGCATCATTATCTTGTCAGCCTGAGACTGTGGAGAGAACATTCTGGAACACGTGCTCCATAGCAAGTATCACAGGATCCAGGGGCCAAGGCCAGACCTGTGGAATATCCCGCCACCCTGACTATTGCACCCCGAAACTCTGAGCTATCAGGACCACATAACGTGAGTGGGGAATATTATGTACTAGTATCATGGTGGGCATCCTCCTATGAGCCAAATAGGGACCCAGACGCACCTTAGGGCTGTAACACTGAAGTATAAGGGGCTAGGAACACCTTTCATCAAGTCTACCCTGCACCCCAGGACTTTGCTGTGTCACCAGGCGTACCCCGTTGTTTTGTATGGAAGAAACTGTTTAAGCATTTGTGCCTCCACACCCATGGAAGTAAAAGTTCAACTTTACAACCGTTTCTGTGTCTGACTCTGCACCGACAACATCAGGGCGCCCCAAACACCACCAGTCGGCACAGTATAGGGGAAGCGCCCCGGGGGAACAATCACCACCAACATTTGTGCAGCCCCCTCATCACCGGTACCAGTGGTGGTAACGTGGGACAGCACCAGCGCTGCGCCCTCGTGCCCAGAGACCGTGACAAGTCTGCGCTGTTTGCACCCCCGCAATCCCAACTGCAGCGTTACCTTCCATCTGGTCACCGCAGTAGCGGCCTATTTACGTACCTATCCCCGATCCTACTCATGGCTGCCCCCCAGTGGCGTAGCTGGCGGGGGGGCAGAGGGGGCGGTTTCCCCCGGACCTACTGACTCTGTAGGGGCCCACCCGGAGCTGCCATTAATGATTTACTTTTAACTAGATCGGTGTCCGCAGACACCAATCTAGTTAAAACCCATCCTGTCTTGTAAACCACAAGCCACTTCAGGCCTACGGTTTACAAGACACCGAGACCAGGCCGGCATGATGACGTCATAGCATCGCGCCGCCTGTGCATGGACCCTGCGCATAATAGAGCAGAGGAGAAGAGGAGGCAGCAGCGGCTCCATTCACCAAAGGATCGCAGATAGGTGAGTATAAGTTTTTTTTAGAGCAGTTGTGGGTGTTTTAATAGTATAAGGGGTTGTTAGGAGGTGGAAATATAAGGGAGGATTCATTAGGGGGCTTTATAATGATAGGGGGTTCATTTATATAAGGACTATTAGGAGGCATTACAAGGGGTGAGGTCATTTATATAAGGGGTCATTAGGGGCGCAGTATTTATGTCAGGGGGAATCAGGGGCATAATATAAGGGGGCAATTCATTTAATTACGGTGGCACTTGGGCTTTATTAAAGCTAAGGCCCCACGTAGCGGGCAGCAGCAACGGTTTTGGAAATTGCAGCATGTCCACTGTGTGTATTTTTCCGCAATATGTGGATGGAATTTGCTAGAATCCCAACCACTTTACAGGAACTGTAAAACGCTGCTTTTTTTCCTCGACATTTAAACCGTGGCCACACCACAGCATTTCTGCCACGTGAGGCCAGGGCCTTAAGGAGTTTTTCACCTCATTTTTATTGATGATTTATCCTCAGAATAAATCATCATTAAGAGATCAGTGAATCCCCGCTGATCAGCTGTATGAAGGGGCCATGGTGCTGTCTGTTTATAGTGACCATGTGATGTAATTACAGCCTTGTCACATAGACGTGTATAGGACGAGGCTGTAGTTACATTACATGGCCGCTATGAGATGTATGATACTATGTAAACAGAGAAGTGGTCACGGCACTTACACAGGTACCACGGTTCATTCAGACAGCTGATCCTGGTGCTCCCGGGTATTAGAAACCCAATAATTTATTTTACTTTTTAATAAGGCAATGCCTGGGGCATTATTAATAATGGGCACTATTTAAAAGGCGAACACAGGGAAGTTATTAATATAAAGATACACTTGGGAGTATTATTCATTATGGGGGGGGTATATTATATATTTTATAATTAGGTGTAGCAGCAGGATGGGGGCTTTGTGTAGGTGAGGACAATGTGGCTCAGGTGCCTGGAAAAGTGAGGAGCCAAAGATGTCTGTGCTGCAAACTTTACAGAGACTGGAAGAAGTGGTCATAGCCGTCCAAAGGGAAATGTGACCGATTAGTCAGAGACGTCACCTGTAAGTCACAGAATGTTACTGCCCTGAATTCACCTAAATGATAGAGGATAAATACCTGATTGATGGGGGTCTGTCTGCTGAGACCCCCACTGAGCCTGAGAATTGGGTTTTTTCCCCCACTGGGTGGGAATTCAGCCTGACCATATTTAGGTGGATGATATAACCATGTATAGAGGTGGAGAGTATGACCCTGGGTATGTATCTGGGGATATGTCCATGGTAACTGGTGTGGGGTCTGTTAATGTATACAGGTGGAGAGTATGCTCATGTGTATAGTTGGGGGAATCCCCGTATATATACAGTTGGTGGGTATGACTTTACATATATACAGATATTCAGTAGCTGGTAACTCAGTCTACCATATGGTTGCCTGGCAACAGTGATGTCACAATGTCACAGTCCACCTCTACAGTCAGAGCTACCATTATGACATCATCACTACCTGCTTCTATGTATACCCTGAGCCTGATCATACCGGTGCCATTTCTTGAGTGAACACTTGTGTGGTCACATCTCTTTGGCTCTGGAGTAGCGAGTTATTGCTTACGCCATTACTTTGTTATTCTATTTGCACATTTGGTGAGTTCTACGTGTAGTGCAGCGCTGCAAAACCTACCCTGCACACAGTGCCGAACTCAAAAAAACTTTTAGATAACCGAAATCATGAGTTATCGGGAATTGCTGCAGTTGGCTATTGAGGATAGCCTATGGATGAGCCGACCTGAAAACCAAAGTAAGTGAACCTTTCATACTGTATGGGATTTGGGTGGGGGATTATTCCTGGGGTGGTCTGTACTTTATTCCTGTTATATCATATTATACATTCTACTCTCTGTTCTCTCTATATGAAGAGAAATGGAAATATTTTTGCATTTTTTAAATTTTACCTTTATATTGGGCGAATAATTTACTACTTAAAGATGTAGCATGTACTAGAAACAGGGGCGTAACTAGCAAAGACTGGCCCCATAGCAAAATTTTGACTTGGGCCCCCCATCCCCACATGGCATAGATCCCCCTTTCTTTGCCCCCACTCAGTATAATGCCCCATTTACACACAGTATAATGTCCCATAGTGGCCCCTTCACAAGATATAATGACCCATATAATGGACCATACTTCCCCTCACCCTGAGCCTGATGCAAACAGATAGAGATAGATAGATAGATAGATAGATAGATAGATAGATAGAGAGAGATAGATAGATAGATAGATAGATAGATAGATAATAGATAGATAATATATTTGCTATTTATAACATTCTAATACATGATCCTTCTCTTTAGATCAGAGTATTGTAGTCGGAAGACTCCGGTCATCTCAGAGAACAAGGCTCGGAAGATCTGACAGATCGAGGAGGCGCCAAAGAGAAGAGGATATTGGAGGTCCTGAACCTGCCCCAGAGAGAGGAGGAAGAAGAACCAGAGTCTCTTCCAGGCGCCCAGGATCCGAGAGCAGACACAGAAGCCGCTCCCCACAAAGACCGGTCCCTGAACGTCCCTGCTGTGCTGATACCGCACCATCAAGTAGCAGGGATAATACCAGTCGTGGAAGTGAAGCGCCAGTCATCGCCACCACGTCTGCCATGTCCCAGCCTAGTCCTGTTCTCCCTGGACTCAGAAGCATGGAGACCACTAGTCAGACCAGACCGTCTCCACAACCTGAGACAAACCCACTGCAGCAGATGATGGCATTAAGAGTGTCACGGAATGCTGAAGTGGAGGAGATGAGGATAAGATGGAGGATGCAGAAAATTCAAGACCTTCCTGCCAGGAGCGTAACAGACCAGGATGAAGTCAGATCATGTGCCATCTGCCAGACTGAATATGAGACTGGCGAGCAGGTCACTGTGCTACCATGCCAGCACATATATCATCAGACCTGCATTGCAACATGGCTCCGCCAAAAGCCCCGCTGCCCCTTGTGCCGCCATTACTTCTTCCATAACATGCAGAGGTGAATCTAAAGTGCCCTCCATTATCATCTAGAGAAGGAGGATGAAGCTGTGCGAAAGGGGAGGAAACCAGACATGGATAAGAACAAAGGGGTTAATCAGGCGGCTGTCACTGTTTGTAAAGGCACTTACTACCTGGTGCTGTTTATGCCGACACTCCGACACCGAATTTCATCTGGTGAATTAAGGAGTACAAAAACATAAATAAATAAAAATTTAAAAAATCTTTAAAAAAAATTAAAAAAATTAAAAAATTCTAATTTTTTTTATATAGGGTGGTTTTATTTAGTAAAAGATAAAAACACACATATATGGCATCACCATAATCCTAATGATCTGTATAATAAAGTTATTTTGTTCTTTATACTCTGTGGTTAATAATGGGGGAAAAAACAGCAGAATTGATGTTTATTTTGCATCCCCTACAGCAAAGAGTTAATAAAAGGTAATCAATAAGTTATATATATCCAAAATGTCACCACCGAATAACACAAATCATCCAGCAAAAAACAAGCCCTTATACAGCTGTGTCCATGGAAAAGTAGAATAAAGTTCCGGTTCTCAGAATGTGACGCTGTAAACATGAAAAATATCCTGAAGGGGTAGAATATTAGTACAGGCCAATGCTAAACTACCATGGACATGCTGGGCCGAGGATAGCGCAGTTACAGGACGGCTCTCTGCTCACTTACACAGGAATGTTCTAGATACTACACGGGGAATTCAGCCATTATTAACCAGTAAGTTGCCTTTGTATACCCTAAGCTGTCTGTCTACAAAGATGCGGCCACTATAGACTCACATTCTATCAGCAGGTTCTGGATGGAGCAGGACGCTTATTTTTTCAGTGTTTTGCTTCAGTTTCTGCCTCCCATTGAAAACAATGGGCGTCAGATTCAGGGCACATTTAGGTGCTGATTTTGAGGCTAAATCCACCTCAAAATGTGCCTCAAAAAAACCCTCCCATCTCTCCCATTCATTTCAATGGTAGACAGGTGCAGATTTTTTCCTGTAGTGGATTTGTTTTGATGATTTTTCCACCTCAAAAATGTGCCTAAAAAAACTCTGTGTGAATTTACCCCAATAGCCCCCCCCACAGATAATAGTCCACACCCCACATTGGATAATAGTCCCTCCCCCCACATAAGTAGTACTATTACTTATGTGGGGGCTATTATCTGGGTGAGCACTGATACCTATGCGAGAGGGAACTATTACCTGGGGGTTGAGGCCATTACAGCAATGTCTATAGAAACAGGCCTTAGTGTCAAAACAGTACTGGTACTTAAGGGGTTAAATTGGAAGTCATAAAGACAAAGAGTAATCCCGAAACTACGCAGGGTCCACTCATAACAGTGCCTGTAATACAGTGTCCCCTCATTATTGTATCCTGTCCACAGGATAGGTGGCAAATGTCTGACCACCTGGGGGGGAGCAAATAAGCATCATCTATTGACAATAGTGGATTCAATGATGAGTCATTATTAGTGTTATCTATAGAGGGGTTATCTTCTATTGTAATACTGTCTGTGATGTAAATAAGGTGACTTCTGCAAAGAAAACCACTACAGAATTGACATATGTCAGTCTATTATTAGACTTAGTGGCCAGAGTGAAAATCGCAGGATATAATACTTTTTAAATATAGTGACTTTAAAAATGTAAAAAAAAGTTCTTAAACATATGTTTAACATAAATAGTTGGTTTAAAAAAGAGGTCATTGTCCGGTGACACATTCCCTTTAAGTTAGGGCAGAGGTCACATTTAGTATGTAGGTGCTGTCACTGCTGTTATTGCCATCAAATCCCTCAGTTTTAAAAAAACTAAGCTAAACAAAATAATGGTGAGCAAGAGGCCGGGTCCAGAAGAATTACACCCACGAGTACTTAAAGAACTTAGTCCGTTATTGCTGTACCCCTATTCTTATTTTTATGGATTCTCTAGTGGCTGGTACAGTGCCAAGGGACCGGCACAAGGCATGGGGTGCCTATTATCAAAAAGGGCTCTAGGTGTTCCCCAGGTAATTACAGACCAGTGAGTTTAAAAGGGTTATCCAGGTTCCAAAAATGATCTGCAAGTACATGCACAACAGTGCTAAATCCTCACTGCTCCCTTGTGCAGCCTTTGCTTGGCTTTCTTTTACTTGCTGCTCCTTGTATTATTGTTATTTACATGCAGGGAATATGTGGGGACTACATTTCCCATGATTCATCTGCCTGCTCTCACTCTCTGTATTTGCAGCTCACAGGGGGAAGGGGGAGTGAGCAGCAAACAAAACATCACAGCATCATGTGACCTCAGATGTGGGAGTGATTTATTACCTGTCATTTCATTGCAGGAGAGAGTGGAGAGGGGAGGGACACAGTTCAGTATCCTAGAGTTGGAAAAGGTTCATCAGAGGGCCACAAAACTGATAAAGGGCCCGGAGGACCTCAGTTATGAGGAGAGACTAAAGGAGTTAAATCTGTTTAGTCTGGAGAAGAGGAATTTAAGGGGAGATATGGTAAACCTGTATAGATGGCCCATACAAGAAATATGGGAAAAGCTATTCTGTGTAAAATCCCCTCAAAAGAAAAAAAGGGTTTAAGCTCAAGAACCGACAAGGTTTCTTCACTGTAAGGACAATTACTAATTATTTTGACATAAAAATGAAATGCTCCATACACACGACAGTAATAGCAGTGGAACAGTTTGCCTAATATTTAGATAACTGTATACTAGGCAGTCTAAAGGTGCTCAAATTTATCAAAGTGGCTTATACTGTACTTATACTATGGTAAATTTGGTGCATCATTACACACTTTGTGAAACTTTACTCCACTTTACACTAACTTGTTTCATTGCCAAAATTAGTTTGGCAAAATTTGGTGTATTTTAGCCATGCCTCCCTCTTAATGCCCCCTTGTCATGTGAGGCACAAAAAGGTGTCTAAAACACATAATAAATGCAGTGCATGTATTCTGAGACATATATCTGGTACAGATGTAGCGGTCAGCATTGGTTTTGTTATTTCTACACTGCGCACTTGGCAGGGCAAGCTTGCTTCCCTTACAATGAGAATGCAGGGCGCACTACATACTAAATAAGCGCTAAATGAGCTTTCTTTTATTGGCTGTTATATCTGTAAATCTCCCCCACTGTTTTTTCTTTGACAGTGCTCTTTGACTGTAACAAAATATAGATTGGTGCAAAGTTACCTTTCTATCTGGCTGTGCATGAACAGAGATCAAAAGAGGTCTTCAGTATCAGATCAGTCAGGGTTCTGACACCCGGACCCCATCCTGATCATACTAGGTATATGACTGGAAGCAGCCCTGCTCCTATTCAAGTATATGGGAGCGGGGCTATAGTTCTAGTCATCGCTGTTAGAGATGAGCAAATTTCTCAAAAATTCGAATTGGCAGCTTCGCCGAATTTCTCAAAACAATTTGCTTTGATCCGAATTACTTTGCGGCGAATCACGTTAAAAACAGCTATTTTCCTGGCTGCAAAGAGCCTGGGGATATGGGGATATGCATTTTACACTAAGGACATGTTGGAATAGCCTTTAGAAAGGCTATTCTACTCCTACATTTGCCGTTGCATCACACCCCCTGCAATGTCCTGGTCTGCCGGGCATGCACAGAGCTGCTCGGAAGAGAATCAAGATGACTACCAGACATGCGCAGAGCTGCTCGTGTAGGAATAGGATAAAGATGGCCACCACAAGCAGCTCTGCGCATGCCCGGGGGCCATCTTGATTCTATTCCATGCGGCTCTGTGCATGTCTGGCGGCCATTTTGATTATTTTACTACACGAGCGAGGAGGACCAAGACATCGCAGGGGGCGTGATGCAACGGCAAAGGTATGAGAAGAATAGGCTTTATAAAGGCTATTCCAATGTGTCCTTAGTTTAAAATGTGATTCGATACTACGAAGTGTGAGGAAATCTGAATTCGATGCGAATCGAAGATTTCCTGAAATTCGTATCGAATTCCACTTCGTCAGCTTTGATTCGCTCATCTCTAATCGCTGTCACAGTGTACGGATCTCCATACAAGTATACAGCTTCTGGTCTGTACAGTATAGCGATCAGTGCCTGGAACTGCTCCCATTTACTAGAATAGAAGAGCCGCTTCCAGCCGTATACCTATATATGATATACATTGTAGAAAACTGGCTAGAAATCTGGAGGTCCTGATGCTCCTTGTGTAGCCTCAACCTTCTGCACACTATCAGGGGTAAAATCCAGCCCAAGAAGGACAGAACAATTTTTAAGATCCAGAGAAAGAAACCGGTTACTAAAGGTTAGACCAGGGGTCAGCAGCCTTCAGCACTCCAGCTGCTGTGAAACTACAACTCCCAACATGCTCCATTCACTTCCATAGGAGTTCCAAGAACAGCAGAGCAAGTATGTTTGCTGGGAGTTGTAGTTTTACAACAGCTGGAGTGTGAAGGTTGCCTACCCCTGGGTTACAAAATGAAAAGCAGCGATGTGACCGGACAATGCACTTTCTCTCATTGCCTATTGGTGATAAATTCCCATTGGTTCCTTTGCCCGGTTACCACTGAGGACACTGCTTGTTGGCGAAATATATTGGGGGGACAAAACTTTAGGCTTGAAACATGCGGTGACTCTGTGCTTATGTAGAGTCTATAATGGGTCTCAGAGACAGTGGTTGGACAGCGGACTCCTTGAGTTGTATCTGCTGGTAGATATATCCTCTGCTTTATAGATTCCTCCTAATGAGGAGTTAGTTAATATCTCAATGTAAAGGGAAAATTCCCTATTATTGTGAGAGGATAAACCTCGACATAATAACATTGTCAGTCACATTAATATAGGCACACACATTTGTCACTCGTCTTTTAATATTTTAGAATAAAAGTTAAGTTTTATTGCGTCATTGGTGGAAAATGGGAATTAGTCGCCAATAGGTGATGAGGGAAAATACACTAGTAATTTACCCGCCGCCCATCAGGGTCTTTTGTTTTTTCTGACTGGATGATATGGACAGCTCTTTATACATCTACCTACTGTATTATTACTGCCATTACTGGTAATCTGAGTTCACAGGATGGTTATATTTCTGGTACCTTATAATACCTCGAAATTTCTACATTGTCTGATATGGCCATCTTTTGTGAAAAGTGACCATATGTGGGGTACAAATTTTTTTTAAAAAGGTTCCCTACTTAAGCCCCGCCTGTAGCCCTACCCTGTCCCCTTTGTCCAACCCAACCTTGACCAGTCCTCTTTGTGCCACCAGAGAGCAATAGTGCACTTCTTTGTGTAACATAGAGTAATGGTACTCCATTAATGTACACACTTTTATAGTCCCCTCTATGAGTGGCACATAGTACGTGTGCCCAGTGTCAGACTAGGGACCAACCCCCTGTAAAATTCATTATTGGGACCACTGTACAGTTTCATGGAAATTAACCTGTATAACCTCTTATCTCTGTGAGGTTCACAAATAGCAGGCCTCAGGCAGCAGCAAGACCAGGCAAGATGATTAATGATCGGGGCCCTTGTAGCAATGGTGAGAAGTCAACAGATTGTCTCTGCACCAAAATGTCATCTCAGCCACCAAAAGTGTCTATTTAATAATAAACTGGATAGTTTATGAAATAATGGGCCCAGTTTCTTGTATGCATAGGCTGGTTGAGATGCTGCACTATGTACAGTCAGTGTATTGTGACCTCAAAAACTCATGCAGAGATTGGGAACCTGGGGGCCCACCCTGGTATAGCAGCACATAGGGCTCACCTGCTCCCCTGTGGGTCAGTCTAAGCCTCAGTGTATCCACACAACATATAATCTCCCAAGTCATGCCACACAGTATAATACCCCCTTAGTGCCCCCACACAGTATTATGTACCCTTAGTGTCCCCAACATACAGTGGGGAAAAAAAGTATTTAGTCAGCCACCAATTGTGCAAGTTCTCCCACTTAAAATATGAGGCCAGCCTGTAATTGTCATCATAGGTAGACCTCAACTATGAGAGACAAAATGAGATAACAAATCCAGAAAATCACATTGTCTGATTTTATAAAGAATTTATTTGCAAATTATGGTGGAAAATAAGTATTTGGTCAATAACAAAAGTTCATCTCAATACTTTGTTATATATTCTTTGTTGGCAATGACAGAGGTCAAACGTTTTCTGTAAGTCTTCACAAGGTTGGCACACACTGTTACTGGTATGTTGGCCCACTCCTCCATGCAGATCTCCTCTAGATCAGTGATGTTTTGGGGCTGTCGCTGGGCAACATGGACTTTCAACTCCCTCCAAAGGTTTTCTATGGGGTTGAGATCTGGAGACTGGCTAGGCCACTCCAGGACCTTGAAATGTTTCTTACGAAGCCACTCCTTCGTTGCCCTGGCGGTGTGCTTGGGATCATTGTCATGCTGGAAGACCCAGCCACGTTTCGTCTTCAGTGCCCTTGCTGATGGAAGGAGGTTTGCACTCAGAATCTCACGATACATGGCCCCATTCATTCTTTCATGTACACGGATCAGTCGTCCTGGTCCCTTTGCAGAGAAACAGCCCCAAAGCATGATGTTGCCACCCCCTTGCTTCACAGTAGGTATGGTGTTCTTTGGGTGCAACTCAGCATTCACTCTCCTCCAAACACGACGAGTTGTGTTTCTACCAAACACTTCTACTTTGGTTTCATCTGACCATATGACATTCTCCCAATACTCTTCTGGAACATCCAAATGCTCTCTAGCAAACTTCAGACGGGCCCGGATATGTACTGGCTTAAGCAGGGGGACACGTCTGGCACTGCAGGATCTGAGTCCCTGGCGGCGTAGTGTGTTACTGACGGTAGCCTTTGTTACGTTAGTCCCAGCTTTCTTCAGGTCATTCACTAGGTCCCCCCGTGTGGTTCTGGGATTTTTGCTCAACGTTCTTGTGATCATTTTGACCCCACGTTGTGAGATCTTGCATGGAGCCCCTGATGGAAGGAGATTATCAGTGGTCTTGTATGTCTTCCATTTTCTAATTATTGCCCCCACAGTTCATTTCTTCACACCAAGCTGCTTGCCTATTGCAGATTCAGTCTTCCCAGCCTGGTGCAGGTCTACAATTTTGTTTCTGGTGTCCTTCCACAGCTCTTTGGTCTTCACCATAGTGGAGTTTGGAGTGTGACTGTTTGAGGTTGTGGACAGGGGTCTTTTATACTAATAACAATGTCAAACAGGAGCCATTACTACAGGTAATGAGTGGAGGACAGAGGAGACTCTTAAAGAAGAAGTTACAGGTCTGTGAGAGCCAGAAATCTTGCTTGTTTGTAGGTGACCAAATACTTATTTTCAATGTGGTTCTCTAGATATGTTTTCTCATTTTGTCTCACATAGTTGAGGTCTACCTATGATGACAATTACAGGCCAGCCTCATCTTTTTAAGTGGGAGAACTTGCACAATTGGTGGCTGACTTAATACTTTTTTCCCCACTGTACGAAGATCCCCCTTTAATGCTTCTTCACACAGTGTGATATACCATTAGTGCCCCCCGCACAGTATGATATACCATTAGTACCCCCACACAGTATGATATACCATTAGTGCCCCCACACAGTGTGATATACCATTAGTGCCCCCACACAGTGTGATATACCATTAGTGCCCCCACACAGTATGATATACCATTAGTGCCCCCACACAGTGTGATATACCATTAGTGCCCCCACACAGTGTGATATACCATTAGTGCCCCCACACAGTATGATATAACATTACTGCCCCCACACACTATGATGCCACTCCAGTGGTTCCCCACACAGTATGAAGTACTTCCTTTGTGCCCCCCACACAGTAATGCTGAATAGAGATCATAGAATGAGATTATATAAAGTCCCATTCACATAATGCAGTTAAAGGGGTTTTCTGAAACTTAGATATTCATTGTATATCCTTAGGACAGTCCGTACATTGTACTGCAAGTGAATGGGGAAGAGTTACATGTAACACCAGGTACAGATGCTACACAATGTAAGGTACTGACCCCTGGACTGAACAGACCTCAGCCCTATACTCAGCGCTGCAACTACATCAAAGAGCTTATTTATGGAGGTGCTGGGAATTGGTCCCCCCCCAGGAGTGTGCCCTTGTGGAGGCTATGTCCATGTATATAGCTGGAGAATATGCCTCTGCCTATATTCTAGAGGATAAGACTGAATATACAGTTAGAAGGTATACCTCCAGGAAACATAGAGTATACCTATGTAAATAAGTGGGGGTATACTCATATATACAACCCAGGGGCGCACCTCTAATGAGGTGAGCAGAGGCGGCCGCCTTAGGTGGCACTATCGGAGGGGCGGCATTTTTTTAATTTTTTTTTTTTTTACTACTCTTTATCCTAAGCCAGCCCAAGACAGGTTGCTCTGAAAATAAAGCTGAGCGGTAGCTGTCCGGGGCTGGCTTAGGAGATGTCTGTATCTCAGCGCAGCTGCTATGACGTCATCATGCCTCCTGCGCTGAGACACAGACATCTTATGTGCCGATGAAGCAGAGGCGGCGGCTCCATCAAGGGATCGCAGATAGGTGAGGATAATTTTTTATTTTTTTTTAAATAGACTGTTACCTGCTGGAGTAACCCCGGCAGGTAATGGCCTGTTTACTTACCAATCCCCAATACTGCTCATGGCCCACCCCCCAGAGGCGTCCGCAGACACCAATCTAGTTAAAACCCATCCTGTCTTGTAAACCGCAAGCCACTTCAGGCCTGCGGTTTACAAGACACCGAGACCAGGCCATCGCGATGACGTCATAGCATCGTGCCGCCTGTGCGTGGACCCTGCACATCATAGAGCAGAGGAGAAGAGGAGGCGGCGGCGGCTCCATTCACCAAAGGATCGCAGGTAGGTGAGTCTATTTTTTTTAGCGCAGTTGTGGGTGTTTTAATAGTATAAGGGGTTGTTAGGAGGGAAATATAAGGAAGGATTCATTAGGGGGCTTTATAATGATAGGGGGTTCATTTATATAAGGACTATTAGGAGGCATTACAAGGGGTGAGGTCATTTATATAAGGGGTCATTAAGGGCGCAGTATTTATGTCAGGGGGGAATCAGGGGCATAATATAAGGGAGGAATTAATTTAATTAAGGTGGCACTTGGGCTTTATTAAGGCTAAGGCTCCATATAGCGGGCAGCAGCAAAAAAGCGCTGCAGGAAAAACCGCAGTGGTAATGAATCGCAGTTTTTCCCGCAGCGCTTTTCACAGAAAGTCTGCAGAGGTTTCCTCTGTGGACTTTCTGCGTCCATTATACCTTTTGGGAAACCGCCGGTGTTTCTGTAGGTATAATTGACATGCTGCGATTTCCAAAACTGCAATGGTTTTGGAAATTGCAGTGTGTCCACTGTGTGTATTTTTTCGCAATATGTGGATGGAATATGCTAGAATCCCATCCACTTTGCTGGAACTGTAAAACGCTACATTTTTTCTGTGACATTGAAATCGTGGCCACACCACGGCATTTCTGCCACGTGAGGCCAGGGCCTTAAAGAGTTTTCCACCTCATTTTTATTGATGATCTATCCTCAGAATAAATCATCATTAAGAGTTCAGTGAATCCCCGCTGATCAGCTGTATGAAGGGGCCATGGTGCAGTCTGTTTATTGTGTCCGTGTGATGTAATTATAGGCTTGTCACATAGACGTGTATAGGACGAGGCTGTAGTTACATTACATGGCCGCTATGAGATGTATGATACTATGTAAACAGAGAAGCCGTCACGGCACTTACACAGGTACCACGGTTCATTCAAACAGCTGATCCTGGTGGTCCCGGGTATTGGAACCCCACTCATTTTTTTTTTTACTTTTTAATAAGGCAATGCCTGAGGCATTAATAATAATGGGCACTATTTAAAAGGCGAACACAGGGAAGTTATTAATATAAAGATGCACTTGGGAGTATTATTCATTATGGGGGGGTATATTATATATTTTATAATTGGGGGTAGGAGCAGGATGGGGGCTTTGTGTAGGTGAGGACAATGTGGGTTGGATGCCTGGAAAAGTGAGGAGCCAAAGATGTCTGTGCTGCAAACTTTACAGAGACAAGTCACAGCTGGAAGAAGTGGTCATGGCGTTCCAAAGGGAAGAAAAGGGAAATGTGAAGGATTAGTCAGAGACGTCACCTGTAAGTCACAAAATGTTACTGCCCTGTATTCACCTAAATGATAGAGGATAAATACCTGAGTGATGGGGGTCTGTCTGCTGAGACCCCCATTGAGCCTGAGAATTGGATTTTTTCCCCCCACTAGGTGGGAATCCAGCCTGACCGCAGCCATATATATAGGTGTGTCACTTGGTGGATGAACCCTCGTGGCTCTCATTCACTTTAATGGGAGTGCCAAAGATAGCCGAAGTCCAGTGCTCAGCTATCTGCGGCGCTCCTATTATAGAGAATGGGGGCCACGTGGACTCGTCCATCCACCAAGCAGAAGATGTGTGACGTTACTTTCATTGTTAATGCCGTGTTGTTGATCTGATACTGAAGTAATACAGGAAGAAGAATTCTTTTATAAACTGTTTTATAACTTTGTGTATATTGTGAAACAATAACAGCGTGTGAAGCTAGTAGCATGGAAACTCAATTTTTTATTTTATTTATTTATTTTTTTTGGGAGGAGGGGCATCTTTCCATAGTCCGCCTCAGGCAGCAAAGAGGCTAGGTTCCCACTGATACAACCAGAAAGTATGACTATGGGTATTGGAGAGTATTCCCCTGTATACAGATGGAATGTATACCCTTGTATATACAGTAGATGCAGGGTATATATTTAGTTGGATGATATAACCATGTATACAGGTGGAGAGTATGACCCTGGGTATGTATCTGGGGATATGTCCATGGTAACTGGTGTGGGGTCTGTTAATGTATACAGGTGGAGAGTATGCTCAGGTGTATAGTTGGGGGAATCCCCGTATATATACAGTTGGTGGGTATGACTCTACATATATACAGGTATTCAGCAGCTGGTCCCTCAGTCTACCATATGGTTGCCTGGCAACAGTGATGTCACAATGTCACAGTCAACCTCTACAGTCAGAGCCACTATTATGACATCATCACTACCTGCTTCTATGTATACCCTGAGCCTGATCATACCGGTGCCATTTCTTGAGTGAACACTTGTGTGGTCACATCTCTTTGGCTCTGGAGTACCGAGTTATTGCTTACGCCATTACTTAGTTATTCTATTTGCACATTTGGCGAGTTCTACGTGTAGTGCAGCACTGCAAAACCTACCCTGCACACAGTGCCGAACTCAAAAAAACTTTTAGATAACCGAAATCATGAGTTATCGGGAATTGCTGCAGTTGGCTATTGAGGATAGCCTATGGATGAGCCGACCTGAAAACCAAAGTAAGTGAACCTTTCATACTGTATGGGATTTGGGTGGGGGATTATCCCTGGGGTGGTCTGTACTTTATTCCTGTTACATCATATTCTACAATCTACTCTCTCTTCTCTCCATATGAAGATAAATGGAAATATTTTAGATTTTTTTTTTTATTTGGCTTTTGTATTGGGTGAATAATTTACTACTTACAGATGTAGCATGTACTAGAAACAGGGGCGTAACTAGCAAAGACTGGGCCCATAGCAAAATTTTGACTTGGGCCCCCCATCCCCACATGGCATAGATCCCCCTTTCCTTGCCCCCACACAGTATAATGCCCCATTTACACACAGTATAATGTCCCATAGTGGCCCCTTCACAAGATATAATGACCCATATAATGGACCATACTTCCCCTCACCCTGAGCCTGATGCAAACAGAAAGATAGAGAGATAGATAGATAGATAGAGAGAGAGAGATAGATAGAGAGATAGATAGATAGATAGATAGATAGATAGATAGATAGATAATATATTTGCTATTTATGACATTCTAATATATGATCCTTCTCTTTAGATCAGAGTATTGTAGTCGGAAGACTCCGGTCATCTCAGAGAACAAGGCTCGGAACATCTGACAGATCGAGGAGGCGCCAAAGAGAAGAGGATATTGGAGGTCCTGAACCTGCCCCAGAGAGAGGAGGAAGAAGAACCAGAGTCTCTTCCAGGCGCCCAGGATCCGAGAGCAGACACAGAAGCCGCTCCCCACAAAGACCGGTCTCTGAACGTCCCTGCTGTGCTGATACCGCACCATCAAGTAGCAGGGATAATACCAGTTGTGGAAGTGAAGCACCAGTCATCGCCACCACGTCTGCCATTTCCCAGCCTAGACCTGTTCTCCCTGGACTCAGAAGCATGGAGACCACTAGTCAGACCAGACCGTCTCCACAACCTGAGACAAACCCACTGCAGCAGATGATGGCATTGAGAGCGTCACGGAATGCTGAAGTGGAGGAGATGAGGATAAGATGGAGGATGCAGAAAATTCAAGACCTTCCTGCCAGGAGCGTAACAGACCAGGATGAAGTCAGATCATGTGCCATCTGCCAGACTGAATATGAGACTGGCGAGCAGGTCACTGTGCTACCATGCCAGCACATATATCATCAGACCTGCATTGCAACATGGCTCCGCCAAAAGCCCCGCTGCCCCCTGTGCCGCCATTACTTCTTCCATAACATGCAGAGGTGAATCTAAAGTGCCCTCCATTATCATCTAGAGAAGGAAGATGAAGATGTGCGAAAGGGGAGGAAACCAGACATGGATAAGAACAAAGGGGTTAATCAGGCGGCTGCCACTGTTTGTAAAGGCACTTTCTACCTGGTGCTGTTTATGCCGACACTCCGACACCGAATTTCATCTGGTGAATTAAGGAGTAAAAAAACATAAATAAATAAAAATGTAAAAAATCTTAAATAAAAAAAATTTTAAAAATTCTAATTTTTTTATATAGGGTGGTTTTATTTAGTAAAAGATAAAAACACATATATGGCATCACCATAATCCTAATGATCTGTATAATAAAGTTATTTTGTTCTTTATACTCTGCGGTTAATAATGGGGGAAAAAACTGCAGAATTGATATTTGTTTTGCATTCCCTACAGCAAAGAGTTAATAAAAGGTAATCAATAAGTTATATATATCCAAAATGTCACCACCGAATAACACAAATCATCCTGCAAAAAACAAGCCCTTATACAGCTGTGTCCATGGAAAAGTAGACTAAAGTTCCGGTTCTCAGAATGTGACGCTGTAAACATGAAAAATATCCTGAAGGGGTAGAATATTAGTACAGGCCAATGCTAAACTACCATGGACATGCTGGGCCGAGGATAGCGCAGTTACAGGACGGCTCTCTGCTCACTTACACAGGAATGTTCTAGATACTACACGGGGAATTCAGCCATTATTAACTAGTAAATTGCCTTTGTATACCCTAAGCTGTCTGTCTACAAAGATGCGGCCACTATAGACTCACATTCTATCAGCAGGTTCTGGATGGAGCAGGATGCTTATTTTTTCAGCGTTTTGCTTCAGTTTCTGCCTCCCATTGAAAACAATGGGCGTCAGATTCAAGGCACATTTAGGTGCTGATTTTGAGGTGAAATCCACCTCAAAATGTGCCTCAAAAAACCCCTCCCATCTCTCCTATTCATTTCAATGGTAGACAGGTGCAGATTTTTTCCTGTAGTGGATTTGTTTTGCTGATTTTTCCACCTCAAAAATGTGCCTAAAAAAACTCTGTGTGAATTTACCCCAATAGCCCCCCCACAGATAATAGTCCACAGCCCACATTGGATAATAGTCCCTCCCTCCCCCCACATAAGTAGTACTATTACTTATGTGGGGGCTATTATCTGGGTGAGCACTGATACCTATGTGAGAGGGAACTATTACCTGGGGGTTGAGACCATTACAGCAATGTCTATAGAAACAGGCCTTAATGTCAAAACAGTACTGGTACTTAAGGGGTTAAATTGGAAGTCATAAAGACAAAGAGTAATCCCGAAACTACTCAGGGTCCACTCATAACAGTGCCTGTAATACAGTGTCCCCTCATTATTCTATCCTGTCCACAGGATAGGTGGTAAATGTCTGACCACCTGGGAGGGAGCAAATAAGCATCATCTATTGACAGTAGTGGATTCAATGATGGGTCATTATTAGTGTTATCTATAGAGGTGTTATATTCTATTGTAATACTGTATGTGATGTAAATAAGGTGACTTCTGCAAAGAAAACCATCCTACAGAATTGGCATATGTCAGTCTATTATTAGACTTAGTGGTCAGAGTGAAAATCGCAGGATATAATACTTTTTAAATATAGATAGTGACATTGAAAATGTCTGGTGACACATTCCCTTTAAGTTAGGGCAGAGGTCACATTTAGTATGTAGGTGCTGTCACTGCTGTTATTGCCATCAAATCCCTCAGTTTTAAAAAAACTAAGCTAAACAAAATAATTGTGAGCAAGAGTCTGGGTCCAGAAGAATTACACCCACGAGTATTTAAAGAACTTAAGCCAGTTATTGCTGTACCCCTATTCTTAATTTTTATGGATTCTCTAGTGGCTGGTACAGTGCCAAAGGACCGGCACAAGGCATGGGGTGCCTATTATCAAAAAGGGCTCTAGGTGTTCCCCAGGTAATTACAGACCAGTGAGTTTAAAAGGGTTATCCAGGTTCCAAAAATTATCTGCAAGTACATGCACAGCAGTGCTAAATCCTCACTGCTCCCTTGTGCAGCCTTTGCTTGGCTTTCTTTTACTTGCTGCTCCTTGTATTATTGTTATTTACATGCAGGGAATATGTGGGGACTACATTTCCCATGATTCATCTGCCTGCTCTCACTCTCTGTATTTGCAGCTCACAGGGGGAAGGGGGAGTGAGCAGCAAACAAAACATCACAGCATCATGTGACCTCAGATGTGGGAGTGATTTATTACCTGTCATTTCATTGCAGGAGAGAGTGGAGAGGGGAGGGGCACAGTTCAGTATCCTAGAGTTGGAAAAGGTTCATCAGAGGGCCACAAAACTGATAAAGGGCCCGGAGGACCTCAGTTATGAGGAGAGACTAAAGGAGTTAAATCTGTTTAGTCTGGAGAAGAGGAATTTAAGGGGAGATATGGTAAACCTGTATAGATGGCCCATACAAGAAATATGGGGAAAAGCTATTCTATGTAATATCCCCTCAAAAGACAAGAGGACACTCCCTCCATCTGGAGAAAAAAGGGTTTAATCTCAAGAGCCGACAAGGCTTCTTCACTGTAAGGACTGAATCTGTGGAACAGCCTACCCCAGGAGCTGGTTATATACTGTAAGGACTGCAAATCTGTGGAATAGCCTACCCCAGGATCTGGATCTATACTGTAAGGACTGAATCTGTGCAATAGCCTACCCCAGGATCTGGTTATATACTGTAAGGACTATGAATCTGTGGAATAGCCTATTCCAGGAGCAGGTTCTGTACTGTAAGGACTGTGAATCTTTTTAATATCCTACCCCAGTTGCTGGACACAGTAGTCAGAGCTGACAGCTTCAAAAAGGATTAGATGCCTTTTTAGAGAAAAATAGCATTGATGGTTATGAAAATGTATAGACTGTCATGTCCTTTACAATCCCCTGGTTGATCTTCATGGACATATGTCTTTTTTCAACCGAACTAACTATGTAACCATGTCACATGTTGGGAATTGCCGTTGAGGATCTGGGGCACAAGTCTGGAGTTCCCAAGCTGTTAATTCCCCATATCCTTCTACATATCACACAGTGGTGAACCTAGCCTCTTTGCTGCCTGAGGCGGACTATAGAAAGACGCCCCCCCCCCCCAAAAAAAAAAAAAAAAAAAACAAAAAAAAACTGAGTTTCCATGCTACTAGTTTAACACACTGTTATCGTCGCACAATATACACAATACACAAAGTTATAAAACAGTTTTTAAGAATTCTTCTTCCTGTATATTACTTCAGTATCAGATCAACAACACGGCATTAACAATGAAAGTAACTTCACACATCCTCTCCTTGGTGGATGGACGAGCCCAGGTGGCCCCCATTCTCTATAATAGGAGCCCTGCAGATAGCTGAGTACTGGACTTCGGGTATCTTTGGCACTCCCATTGAAGTGAATGAGAGCCACGCGGGTTCGTCCATCCACCAAGTGACACACCTATATATATGGCTGCAGCCAGGCTGGATTCCCACCTAGTGGGGGGGAAAAAACCCAATTCTCAGGCTCAGTGGGGGTCTCAGCAGACAGACCCCCATCACTCAGGTATTTATCCTCTATCATTTAGGTGAATTCAGGGCAGTAACATTCTGTGACTTACAGGTGACGTCTCTGACTAATCCTTCACATTTCCCTTCTCTTCCCTTTGGACCGCCATGACCACTTCTTCCAGTTGTGACTTGTCTCTGTAAAGGTTGCAACACAGACATCTTTGGCTCCTCACTTTTCCAGGCACCTGAGCCACATTGTCCTCACCTACACAAAGCCCCCATTCTGCTGCTACCCCCAATTATATAATATATGATATAACCCCCATAATGAATAATACCCCCAAGTGCATCTTTATATTAATAATGTCCGTGTGTACCCTGTATAAATAGTGCCCCTTATTAATAATACCCCAGGTGTTAACTAATTAAAAGGTTTTCCAGGTCATTAATAAACTAATCAGTGGGGTTCAAAAACCCAGGACCCCCACTGACCAGCTGTTTGAATGGTACCTGTGTAAGCGCCGTGACCGCTTCTCTGTTTACATAGTGTAATTCATCTCATAGCGGCCATGTAATGTAACTGCAGCCTCGTCCTGTACATGTCTACAGTATGTGACAAGGCTACAATTACATCACACGGTCACTATAAACAGACAGCATATAATATAAACATGAGCCATAGCCCGTTTATAGCGCCCCATTTACACACACTATAATGTTCCACAGCAGCCCCTGCACACAGTGTTACACAGTGTTATGGCCCGCAGCGGCCCCTGCACACTGTATTATGCCTCTCAGCGGCCCCTGCACACGGTATTATGCTCCATAGTGGCCCCTGCTCACGGTATTATGCCCCGAATTGGCCACTGCACACAGTATTATGTTCCACAGCAACTCCTGCACACAGTTTTATGCCCCATATTGGCCCCTGCACACGGTATTATGCTCCATATTGGCCCCAGAACACGGTATTATGCTCCATAGTGGCCTCTGCACTGGTATTATGCTCTATAGTGGCCCTTGCACTGGTATTATGCTCCATAGTGGCCCCTGCACTGGTATTATCCTCCATAGTGGCCCTTGCACTGGTATTATGCTCCATAGTGGCCCCTGCACTTGTATTATGCTCCATAGTGACCCCTGCACCCTGTATTATGCTCTATAGTGGCCCCTGCACTTGTATTATGCTCCAGAGTGGCCCCTGCACAGGGTATTATGCTCTACAGTGGTCCCTGCACAGGGTATTATGCCCCATAGTGGCCGACCCATGAACTATTATTATACTCTGGGGTCTTTTCAGACCCCAGAGTATAATGATTGGAGACCCAGGGGAGAATACAAACATAAAAACCAGAGTTACTTACCTATCCTGGACACCGGTGCACTCCTTGCAGCTTTCGGCCCTGTTTAATTGCGCACACACGTCACGTGATCAGGCCGGCGACGCGACCTGATGACGTTACCAGAGGCCTCAAGCCTGCTCGGAGTTACATCGGATCGCAGGAGGTGAGTAACACTGGTTTTTATGTTCCCTCACCAACCCTAGGCCTCCGATTATTATACTCCGGGGTCTGAATAGATGTGACGTCTTGTAAACCATCCCAGGACAGGCCCCGCTCAGCTCTGTTTTTTTGTTTTTTTTAAAGCGGCCTGTCCTGGGCTGGTTTACATTAAATAGTTAAAATGCCGCCCCCCGGACAGTGCCGCCCGAGGCGGCTGCCTCACTTCGCCTCATTAGCAGTGTGCCCCTGATATCACACATATAGATATATCCATAATGAGTGATGGATACATTGCATTTTATCTTCTGCAATTCTTTGCGGTTTACTGCAAAAACTTGTAAAAGTGGATTATAAAACTGAGATAATTCTCAAAGTAACCTGGATAGTCAGAGTAACATATTTATAGTCGCCCCCTCACAGTGCCATAAGAATGATGAATTGATGATGATTGTGTGCAGGGGTGGCAGTTGCATCTAGGGTCTGGTATCTGAAAGGGTGCAGGTCTCCCACTATCACTATGGTAGATCGCGAGCCCCTTTACAGATTTTCCATTGGGCCCAGGTATTTCAGTGTAGACTATGTTGATGACATAGATTTGATCTTGATACCTGCAGCAGACCTCTGTCCTTCTGACTGGTGTTGACTAATCAGTCCATGGTCATGTGAAATACAGTCCATGGTCATGTGGTGGACACACAGGTGCACAGCTCGTTACCAGGCAGATGTCTGATTACTGTGCTGTGACTGTAACGAGCTGTGCACCTGTGTGTCCATCACATGACCATGGACTGTATATCACAAGACACTGTGAAAGAGGCCCAAAAGAGGTGAGGGAAGGTGAGTATAAATGTTTGTTATTTTTTACACCTCCCCTGGCCCTCCACCTATTATACTCTGGGGTGCGAACAGATACCAGAGTATAATAATTTATCGCATTTGTGTTGTGGTGGCCAATTTAGTTAGTCCAAGACGAATCCCAAATAGTTCGGTTTGCTAAAAAACTAACAATGTGGAATATTCGGGTAGAATCCCATTTGTTACCGATTCCCCCGTCTCTATCCTGGAGCATCTTGAAGTTCAGTTGTTGAGTGGGCGCATATTCCCAGCTCACAGATCTAAGAGGGCCCTAATTTAAGGCAGGGGCCAGGCAGCGGACTGGATGACCACCCCTTCTATTACTGAGCCATGGCCATGGAATAAGGGGAGGAAGCTCTACGTCACCTCATGGCAGCCTTCACTTGTGTGGTGCTAAGTTCTGCCAGAGAGAGACAGCCTAGCCCATGAATGTTGCCGAGACAGGGAAGAAGTGTATGCTGTGAGCTTTGAAAAAGGAGTGGAGAATTACCACTGAGTGCCACTGAGAGGAGAATCTGAGGTTTCTCGCATGATAAGCAGATACATCCTGAGTATAGTTATTCAAGCTCTACAGAGGGTGAGAGACAAGAGAAATGGAGATGGAGTTATCTGGGACTAGGTATATAGATTGGGCATCACTGGCTGACAACCATTAACTGGCTCATCCTACAGTGGAGCTCCCATTGCACGCTGCACTTGTCTGGAAGCTGTACGGTTTGCCGATGCATCATCTTCAGTAATTCACACTGTTGTTCAAATGCAACCACTGTCTCCTGAGTCAACTCCTAAACCTATGTTCAAGGCCCTTCTGACCACCATCATCTGGCTCAGTGAGGCTGAAGACTACCACAACTGAAAGCATCCCAGGGGAACTACTACCCCCACCATCCGTTACCCTGCAGGCCCCCTCAGCACTGCACCAACTCAGCAGGTGGGCTGGAGGAATAGGTTGAGTGTTTTGGCCACTGTTGACAACTATTACTCCCATTCTCCGGCTTGCCCCCAGTGGGTTGCTGCACTTTCTTCTGCCACAGCATCATCTCTTTGTATATCTCTACCTACTTGCCTGTCAAAAATGGGAAGTAGTGCTTGTACTGAATGAATTAAATTCTGCCTCTAACATTTATCTTGGTCAGCATTGGTTTTGTTATTTCTACACTTCGCACTTGGCGGGGCAAGCTTGCTTCCCTTACAATGTGAATGTAGGGCGTACTACATACTGAATAAGCGCTAAATGAGCTTTCTTTTATTGGCTGTTATATCTGTAAATCTCCCCCATTTGTTTTTTCTTTGACAGTGCTCTTTGCCTGTAACAAAATATAGATTGGTGCAAAGTTACCTTTCTATCTGGCTGTGCATGAACAGAGATCAAAAGAGGTCTTCAGTGTCTTCAGTCGGGTTTCTGACACCCGGACCCCGTCCTGATCATACTAGGTGTTTGACCGGAAGCAGACCTGCTCCTATTCAATGGGAAACACCATCCCAAACACGGGGGTGGCAGCATCATGTTGTGGGGTTGTTTTGCTGCAGGAGGGACTGGTGCACTTCACAAAATAGATGGCATCATGAAGAACGAACATTATGTGCAATACTGAAGCAACATCTCAAGACATCAGCCAGGAAGTTAAAGCTTGGGCGTGAATGGGTCTTCCAAATGGACAATGACCCGAAGCATACTGCCAAACTGGTTACAAAGTGGCTTAAGGATAACAAAGTCAATGTTTTGGAGTGGCCAACACAAAGCCCTGATCTCAGTTCTATTGAAAATTTATGGGCAAAGCTGAAAAGGCAGGTGCGAGCAAGGCGGGCTACAAACATGGCTCAGTGACACCAGTTCTGTCAGGAGGAATTAATAATAATGGGCACTATTTAAAGGGGGTACACAGGGAAGTTATTAATATAAAGATGCACTTGGGAGTATTATTCATTATGGGGGTTATATCATATATTTTATAATTGGGGGTAGCAGCAGGATGGGGGCTTTGTGTACCTGAGGACAATGTGGCTCAGGTGCCTGGAAAAGTGAGGAGCCAAAGATGCCTGTGCTGCAAACTTTACAGAGACTGGAAGAAGTGGTCATGGCGGTCCAAAGGGAAGAGAAGGGAAATGTGTCCGATTAGTCAGAGACGTCACCTGTAAGTCACAAAATGTTACTGCCCTGTATTCACCTAAATGATAGAGGATAAATACCTGAGTGATGGGGGTCTGTCTGCTGAGTCCCCCACTGAGCCTGAGAATTGGGTTTTTTCCCCCCACTAGGTGGGAATCCAGCCTGGCTGCAGCCATATATATAGGTGTGTCACTTGGTGGATGGACGAACCCACATGGCTCTCATTCACTTCAATGGGAGCGCCGAAGATACCCGAAGTCCAGTGCTCAGCTATCTGCGGGGCTCCTATTATAGAGAATGGGGGCCATGCGGGCTCGTCCATCCACCAAGCAGTTATTTTCATTGTTAATGCCGTGATTTTGATCTCTGACACTGAAGTAATACCGGAAGAAGAATTCTTTTATAAACTGTTTTATAACTTTGTGTATTGTGTATATTGTGCAACAATAACAGCGTGTGAAGCTAGTAGCATGGAAACTCAATTTTTTATTTTTTTTTATTTAATTTTTTTTTTTGGGGGGGGGGGGGCGTCTTTCCATAGTCCGCCTCAGGCAGCAAAGAGGCTAGGTTCACCACTGATACAACCAGAAAGTATGACTATGGGTTTGTATCTGGAGAGTATTCCCCCGTATACAGATGGAATGTATACCCTTGTATATATTTAGTTGGATGATACAGTCATATGAAAAAGTTTGGGCACCCCTATTAATCTTAATCATTTTTAGTTCTAAATATTTGGGTGTTTGCAAGAGCCATTTCAATTTGATATATCTAATAACTGATGGACACAGTAATATTTCAGGATTGAAATGAGGTTTATTGTACTAACAGAAAACGTGCAATATGCATTAAACCAAAATTTGACCGCTGCAAAAGTATGGGCACCTCAACAGAAAAGTGACATTAATATTTAGTAGATCCTCCTTTTGCAAAAATAACAGCCTCTAGTCGCTTCCTGTAGCTTTTAATCAGTTCCTGGATCCTGGATGAAGGTATTTTTGACCATTCCTCTTTACAAAACAATTCCAGTTCAGTTAAGTTTGATGGTCGCCGAGCATGGACAGCCCGCTTCAAATTATCCCACAGATGTTCAATGATATTCAGGTCTGGGGACTGGGATGGCCATTCCAGAACATTGTAATTGTTCCTCTGCATGAATGCCTGAGTAGATTTGGAGCTGTGTTTTGGATCATTGTCTTGCTGAAATATCCATCCCCGGCGTAACTTCAAATTCGTCACTGATTCTTGTACATTATTCTCAAGAATCTGCTGATACTGAGTTGAATCCATGCGACCCTCAACTTTAACAAGATTCCCGGTGCCGGCATTGGCCACACAGCCCCAAAGCATGATGGAACCTCCACCAAATTTTACAGTGGGTAGCCAGTGTTTTTCTTGGAATGCTGTGTTTTTTTGACGCCATGCACAACGCCTTTTTGTATGACCAAACAACTCAATCTTTGTTTCATCAGTCCACAGGATCTTCTTCCAAAATGAAGCTGGCTTGTCCAAATGTGCTTTTGCATACCTCAGGCGACTCTGTTTGTGGCGTGCTTTCAGAAACGGCTTCTTTCGCATCACTCTCCCATACAGCTTCTCCTTGTGCAAAGTGTGCTATATTGTTGACCGATGCACAGTGACACCATCTGCAGCAAGATGATGCTGCAGCTCTTTGGAGGTGGTCTGTGGATTGTCCTTGACTGTTCTCACCATTCTTCTTCTCTGCCTTTCTGATATTTTTCTTGGCCTGCCACTTCTGGGCTTAACAAGAACTGTCCCTGTGGTCTTCCATTTTCTTACTATGTTCCTCACAGTGGAAACTGACAGGTTAAATCTCTGAGACAACTTTTTGTATCATTCCTCTGAACAACTATGTTGAACAATCTTTGTTTTCAGATCATTTGAGAGTTGTTTTGAGGAGCCCATGATGCCACTCTTCAGAGGAGATTCAAATAGGAGAACAACTTGCAATTGGCCACCTTAAATACCTTTTCTCATGATTGGATACACCTGGCTATGAAGTTCAAAGCTCAGTGAGGTTACAAAACCAATTTTGTGCTTCAGTAAGTCAGTAAAAAGTAGTTAGGAGTATTCAAATCAATAAAATGATAAGGGTACCCAAATTTTTGCACCGGTCAAATTTTGGTTTAATGCATATTGCACATTTTCTGTTAGTACAATAAACCTCATTTCAATCCTGAAATATTACTGTGTCCATCAGTTATTAGATATATCAAATTGAAATGGCTGTTGCAAACACCCAAATATTTAGAACTAAAAATGATTAAGATTAATAGGGGTGCCCAAACTTTTTCATATGACTGTATAACCATATATACAGGTGGAGAGTATGACCCTGGGTATGTATCTGGGGATATGTCCATGATAACTGGTGTGGGGTCTGTTAATGTATACAGGTGGAGAGTATGCTCATGTGTATAGTTGGGGGGAATCCCCGTATATATACAGTTGGTGGGTATGACTCTACATATATACAGATATTCAGCAGCTGGTTCCACAGTCTACCATATGGTTGCCTGGCAACAGTGATGTCACAATGTCACAGTCCACCTCTACAGTCAGAGCCACTATTATGACATCATCACTACCTGCTTCTATGTATACCCTGAGCCTGATCATACCGGTGCCATTTCTTGAGTGAACACTTGTGTGGTCACATCTCTTTGGCTCTAGAGTAGCGAGTTATTGCTTATGCCATTACTTTGTTATTCTATTTGCACATTTGGCGAGTTCTACGTGTAGTGCAGCGCTGCAAAACCTACCCTGCACACAGTGCCGAACTCAAAAAAACTTTTAGATAACTGAAATCATGAGTTATCGGGAATTGCTGCAGTTGGCTATTGAGGATAGCCTATGGATGAGCCGACCTGAAAACCAAAGTAAGTGAACCTTTCATACTGTATGGGATTTGGGTGGGGGATTATCCCTGGGGTGGTCTGTACTTTATTCCTGTTATATCATATTATACAATCTACTCTCTGTTCTCTCCATATGAAGAGAAATGGAAATATTTTTGCATTTTTTAAATTTTACCTTTATATTGAGCGAATAATTTACTACTTACAGATGTAGCATGTACTAGAAATAGGGGTGTAACTAGCAAAGACTGGGCCCATAGCAAAATTTTGACTCGGGCCCCCCATCCCCACATGGCATAGATCCCCCTTTCCTTGTACCCACACAGTATAATGCCCCATTTACACACAGTATAATGTCCCATAGTGGCCCCTTCACAATATATAATGACCCATATAATGGACCATACTTCCCCTCACCCTGATGCAAACAGAAAGAGAGAGATAGATAGATAGATAGATAGATAGATAGATAGATAGATGACAGATAGATAGATAATATATTTGCTATTTATAACATTCTAATATATGATCCTTCTCTTTAGATCAGAGTATTGTAGTCGGAAGACTCCGGTCATCTCAGAGAACAAGGCTCGGAACATCTGACAGATCGAAGAGGCGCCAAAGAGAAGAGGATATTGGAGGTCCTGAACCTGCCCCAGAGAGAGGAGGAAGAAGAACCAGAGTCTCTTCCAGGCGCCCAGGATCTGAGAGCAGACACAGAAGCCGCTCCCCACAAAGACCGGTCCCAGAACGTCCCTGCTGTGCTGATACCGCACCATCAAGTAGCAGGAATAATACCAGTCGTGGAAGTGAAGCGCCAGTCATCGCCACCACGTCTGCCACGTCCCAGCCTAGACCTGTTCTCCCTGGACTCAGAAGCATGGAGACCACTAGTCAGACCAGACCGTCTCCACAACCTGAGACAAACCCACTGCAGCAGATGATAGCATGGATGAACCGACCTGAAAATCAAAGTAAGTGAACTTTTAATACTGTATGGGATTTGGGTGGGGGATTATCCCTGGGGTGGTCTGTACTTTATTCCCGTTACATCATATTCTACAATCTACTCTCTGGTTCTTTATATATGAAGAGAAATGGAAATATTTTAGCATTTTTAAAATTTTAACTTTATATTGGGCAAATAATTTACTAGAAACAGGGGCGTAACTAGCAAAGAATGGGCCCATAGCAAAATTTTTACTTGGGCCCCCCATCCCCACACTGCATAGATCCCCCTTTCCTTGCCCCCACACAGTATAATGCCCCATTTACACACAGTATAATATCCCATAGTGGCCCCTTCACAAGATATAATGACGTATATAATGGACCATACTTCCCCTCACCCTGAGCCTGATGCAAACAGAAAGAAAGATAGATAGATAGATAGATAGATAGATAGATAGATAGATAGATAGATAATATATTTGCTATTTATAACATTCTAATATATGATCCATCTCTTTAGATCAGAGTATTGTAGTCGGAACATCTGACAGATCGAGGAGGCGCCAAAGAGAAGAGGATATTGGAGGTCCTGAACCTGCCCCAGAGAGAGGAGGAAGAAGAACCAGAGTCTCTTCCAGGCGCCCAGGATCCGAGAGCAGACACAGAAGCCGCTCCCCACAAAGACTGGTCCCAGAACGTCCCTGCTGTGCTGATACCGCACCATCAAGTAGCAGGGATAATACCAGTCGTGGAAGTGAAGCACCAGTCATCGCCACCATGTCTGCCACGTCCCAGCCTAGTCCTGTTCTCCCTGGACTCAGAAGCATGGAGACCACTAGTCAGACCAGACCGTCTCCACAACCTGAGACAAACCCACTGCAGCAGATGATGGCATTAAGAGCGTCACGGAATGCTGAAGTGGAGGAGATGAGGATAAGATGGAGGATGCAGAAAATTCAAGACCTTCCTGCCAGGAGCGTAACAGACCAGGATGAAGTCAGATCATGTGCCATCTGCCAGACTGAATATGAGACTGGCGAGCAGGTCACTGTGCTACCATGCCAGCACATATATCATCAGACCTGCATTGCAACATGGCTCCGCCAAAAGCCCCGCTGCCCCCTGTGCCGCCATTACTTCTTCCATAACATGCAGAGGTGAATCTAAAGTGCCCTCCATTATCATCTAGAGAAGGAAGATGAAGGTGTGCAAAAGGGGAGGAAACCACTGTTTGTAAAGGCACTTTCTACCTGGTGCTGTTTATGCCGACACTCCGACACCGAATTTCATCTGGTGAATTAAGGAGTAAAAAAACATAAATAAATAAAAATTTAAAAAATCTTAAAAAAAATAAAAAAAAATTCAAAAATTCTAATTTTTTTTATATAGGGTGGTTTTATTTAGTAAAAGATAAAAACACATATATATGGCATCACCATAATCATAATGATCTGTATAATAAAGTTATTTTGTTCTTTATACTCTGCGGTTAATAATGGGGAAAAAACAGCATTATTGATATTTGTTTTGCATTCCCTACAACAAAGAGTTAATAAAAGGTAATCAATAAGTTACAGTCATATGAAAAAGTTTGGGCACCCCTATTAATCTTAATCATTTTTAGTTCTAAATATTTGGGTGTTTGCAGCAGCCATTTCAATTTGATATATCTAATAACTGATGGACACAGTAATATTTCAGGATTGAAATGAGGTTTATTGTACTAACAGAAAATGTGCAATATGCATTAAACCAAAATTTGACCGGTGCAAAAATTTGGGTACCCTTATCATTTTATTGATTTGAATACTCCTAACTACTTTTTACTGACTTACTGAAGCACAAAATTGGTCTTGTAACCTCACTGAGCTTTGAACTTCATAGCCAGGTGTATCCAATCATGAGAAAAGGTATTTAAGGTGGCCAATTGCAAGTTGTTCTCCTATTTGAATCTCCTCTGAAGAGTGGCATCATGGGCTCCTCAAAACAACTCTCAAATGATCTGAAAACAAAGATTGTTCAACATAGTTGTTCAGGGGAAGGATACAAAAAGTTGTCTCAGAGATTTAACCTGTCAGTTTCCACTGTGAGGAACATAGTAAGGAAATGGAAGACCACAGGGACAGTTCTTGTTAAGCCCAGAAGTGGCAGGCCAAGAAAAATATCACAAAGAAGAATGGTGAGAACAGTCAAGGACAATCCACAGACCACCTCCAAAGAGCTGCAGCATCATCTTGCTGCAGATGGTGTCACTGTGCATCGGTCAACAATACAGCACACTTTGCACAAGGAGAAGCTGTATGGGAGAGTGATGCGAAAGAAGCCGTTTCTGAAAGCACGCCACAAACAGAGTCGCCTGAGGTATGCAAAAGCACATTTGGACAAGCCAGCTTCATTTTGGAAGAAGGTCCTGTGGACTGATGAAACAAAGATTGAGTTGTTTGGTCATACAAAAAGGCGTTATGCATGGCGTCAAAAAAACACAGCATTCCAAGAAAAACACTTGCTACCCACTGTAAAATTTGGTGGAGGTTCCATCATGCTTTGGGGCTGTGTGGCCAATGCCGGCACCGGGAATCTTGTTAAAGTTGAGGGTCGCATGGATTCAACTCAGTATCAGCAGATTCTTGAGAATAATGTACAAGAATCAGTGACGAATTTGAAGTTACGCCGGGGATGGATATTTCAGCAAGACAATGATCCAAAACACAGCTCCAAATCTACTCAGGCATTCATGCAGAGGAACAATTACAATGTTCTGGAATGGCCATCCCAGTCCCCAGACCTGAATATCATTGAACATCTGTGGGATAATGTGAAGCGGGCTGTCCATGCTCGGCGACCATCAAACTTAACTGAACTGGAATTGTTTTGTAAAGAGGAATGGTCAAAAATACCTTCATCCAGGATCCAAGAACTGATTAAAAACTACAGGAAGCGACTAGAGGCTGTTATTTTTGCAAAAGGAGGATCTACTAAATATTAATGTCACTTTTCTGTTGAGGTGCCCATACTTTTGCCCCGGTCAAATTTTGGTTTAATGCATATTGCACATTTTCTGTTAGTACAATAAACCTCATTTCAATCCTGAAATATTACTGTGTCCATCAGTTATTAGATATATCAAATTGAAATGGCTGTTGCAAACACCCAAATATTTAGAACTAAAAATGATTAAGATTAATAGGGGTGCTCAAACTTTTTCATATGACTGTATATATATCCAAAATGTCACCACCAAATAACACAAATCATCCAGCAAAAAACAAGACCTTATACAGCTGTGTCCATGGAAAAGTAGAATAAAGTTCCGGTTCTCAGAATGTGACGCTGTAAACATGAAAAATATCCTGAAGGGGTAGAATATTAGTACAGGCCAAGGCTAAACTACCATGGACATGCTGGGCCGAGGATAGCGCAGTTACAGGACGGCTCTCTGCTCACTTACACAGGAATGTTCTAGATACTACACGGGGAATTCAGCCATTATTAACTAGTAAATTGCCTTTGTATACCCTAAGCTGTCTGTCTACAAAGATGCGGCCACTATAGACTCACATTCTATCAGCAGGTTCTGGATGGAGCAGGACGCTTATTTTTTCAGCGTTTTGCTTCAGTTTCTGCCTCCCATTGAAAACAATGGGCGTCAGATTCAGGGCACATTTAGGTGCTGATTTTGAGGTGAAATCCACCTCAAAATGTGCCTCAAAAAACCCCTCCCATCTCTCCCATTCATTTCAATGGTAGACAGGTGCAGATTTTTTTCCTGTTTTGTTTTGTTTCCTGATTTGTTTTGCTGATTTTTCCACCTCAAAAATGTGCCTAAAAAAACTGTGTGAACTTACCCCAATAGCCCCCCACAGGTAATAATAGTACTATTACTTATGTGGGGGCTGTTACCTGTGCCATTACCTGCACTGCTACCTATGTGAGAGGGAACTATTACCTGAGGGGTGGGACTATTACAGCAATAGCCCCCTAATTGTTCAGTAATAGCCCCCACATAAGTAATAGTACTGCATTTGTGGGAGGGGACTATTACCTGTGGTAGAAACTATTACTGTGCCCCTGACGGGCTATAACCCCCCACCCCATACTATTCGGGTGTCTTCTCCCCCTGCTCTGCTGAACTAGATAGTTATCACATACAGTGGCTTGCAAAAGTATTCATACCCCTTGAACTTTTTCACATTTTGTCACCTTACAACCACAAATTTAAATGTATTTTATTGAGGATCTAAGTTAGGGGTCGACAACCCCTGGCACGTGTGCCAAGAGTGGCACGCGAGGCTTATTCCCCTGGCACGGTAGTGGAGTCCTCGCCCAGCAGCTTCGATCGGACCAAACATGGCCGAAACGAAACTGCTATTATTATACTGTGGGATCTCTTCAGACCCCCAAGTATAATAAGCGGAGACTTAGGAGAAGTGATGAAACATAAAAAACAATGATACTCACCTTGCTCCCTGCGCTAAGCGGCGGCTGTGCGATCTGCCGGCACTTCTGACAGCTGACAGGGCCTCAGAGGTCACGTCCGGCATCATTATGCATAATGACGCGACGTGACCCCAGAGACCAGAGACCCAATCAGCGGTCGCTCACATCAGGCAGAAGCGCCGAAGAGAACAGAGCAGCTGCGGAGCGCAGAAAAAGGTGAGTAGCATTGTTTTTTAATGTTTGTCACTTCTCTTGGTCCTGCACTTATTATACTTGGGGGTCTGAAGAGAGCTATGGAACATAATACCATGTGCGGGGACTGCTATGGGACCTAATACCGTGTGCAGGGACTGCTATAGGACATAATACCATGTGCTGGGGTCGCTATGGGACCTAATACCGTGTGCAGAGGCCGCTATGGGACCTAATAACATGTGCAGGGGCCACTATGGGACCTAATACCGTGTGCAGGGGCCACTATGGGACCTAATACCGTGTGCAGGGGCCAATATAGGACCTAATACAGTGTGCGGGGACCGCTATGGAACCTAATACCATGTGCAGGGACCGCTATGGGACCTAATACCGTGTGCAGGGGCCACTATGTGACATAATACGGTGTGCAGGGGCCACTATAGGACATAATACCGTGTGCAGGGGCCACTATGGGACCTGATACCATGTGCGGGGGCCACTATGGGACCTAATACGGTGTGCAGGGACCACTATGTGACCTAATACCATGTGCAGGGGCCGCTATGGGACCTAATACCGTAAGCCGGGACCGCTATGGGACCTAATACCATGTGCAGGGGCCACTATGGGACCTAATACCGTGTGCAGGGGCCACTATAGGACCTAATACCGTGTGCGGGGACCGCTATGGGACCTAATACTGTGTGCGGGGACCGCTATGGGACCCAATACCGTGTGCAGGGACCGCTATGGGACCTAATACCGTGTGCAGGGACCACTATGGGACCTAATACAGTGTGCGGGGACCGCTATGGGACCACTATGGGACCTAATACGGTGTGCTGGGGCCACTATATGACATAATGCGGTGTGCAGGGGCCACTATGTGACATAATACGGTGTTCAGGGGTCACTATGTGACATAATACCGTGTGCTGGGGCCACTATGTGACATAATACGGTGTGCAGAGGCTGTTATGGGATATAATACCTTGTGCAGGGACCGCTATGGGACATATTCCGTGTGCAGGGGCCACTATGGGACATTATTCTGTATAACGATGTGTTTTATACATTAAGGATGTGTTTTTGCACAGAAAACACAGGCATTTTTTTTGTGCAAAAATACACCATGTGAACGCAGTTTTATATTGAAGTAAAAGTTCCAGTGGCCTAAGACTATATCTGCATCCAGATACATAATGTGTATTCACCATAAGGCTGCCGCCATACGGTGCTCCTGGACACATTTACCACTAATTGGGGGCTGCACATGGACTTTCATTGCTTCTAATCGGAAAGTACAGGAGCGTCCCAGGAAATAGCAGTAAACACGTGTCCTAAAGCATCTGGTGGCAGCACTTCTGTGATATGGTTTGTGGTATATGACTTTAGTTTAGGGGTCGTCAGACTTACAATTATTGACTGGCACTCCGAGTACCTCATCTTTGATTTTTTAATTAAAATCGGCACGCCGAACAAAAAAGGTTGCCTACCCCTGATCTAAGTGATAACCAACACAAAGTAACAAATAATTGTGGAGTGGAAGGAAAATGATACAGGGTTTTCAAAATTTTAATCAAATAAAAATCTGGAAAGTGGGATGTGCAAAAGTCTTCAGCCCTTGTACTCTGATACCCCTAAATAAAATCCAGTGCACACAATTGCCTTCAGAAGTTACTGAATGAGTTAATAGAGTTCAGCTGTGTGTAATTTAGTCTCAGTATAAATACACCTGTTCTGTGAAGGCCTCAGTGGTTTGTTAGAGACCACTAGTGAACAAACAGCATCATGAAGACCAAGGAACCCACCAGAAAGGTCAGAGATAAAAGTTGTGGAGAAGTTTAAAGCTAGTTTAAAGTTAGGTTATAAAAACATATCCTAAGCTTTGAGCATCCCAAGAAGGACTGTTCAATCCATCATCCAAAAATGGAAAAGTATTCACAACTGCAAACCTACCATGACATGGCCGTCCACCTAAACTGACAGATTGAGCAAGGAGAGCACTGGTCAGAGAAGCAGCCAAGAGTCCCATGGTCACTCTGGAGGAGCTGCAGAAACCCACAGATCAGGTGGGAGAATATTCATGTGTTAGAATGGCCCAGTCACAGTCCCGACCTAAATCTCATTGAGCATCTGTGACAAGACATGAAAATTTCTGTTCACAGGCGCTCTCCATCCAATCTGGCTGAGCTTGAGCTATTTTGTAAAGAAGAATGGGCAACAATCTCAGTCTCTAGATGTGCAAAGCTGGTAAGAAACACCCCAAAAGACTTGTAGCTGTAATTCCTGTGAAAAGTGGCTCAACAAACTATTGATATAGGGGGCTGAATGAGTGAGATTTCTTTTTACACTTTTTTGCACTTATGGTAGCAAAATTACCTATGTTCTTGCTTAAAATACTATTTACTTCCACAAGATGGCGCTTTGACCATTTAGAAAAGTCTTAGCATTTTATGGTACTTTCTCGCAAGGCTCTGGGCACGTCTGCAGGCAAATATTATGTCATGTCTTAGCACTTATTAATAACTCACAGATTAATTAATTTAATACTTATTATTCAGGAAGTTTATTAAGATTAAATATTGGAATAAATGAATATCATCTGAATCTCATTTAGTGACACATTACAGTTATTTTCCCGTAAACCACCTAAAACCTGGGGATTACAGCTATCAACCTGAATTTTACACATATCAGATTGAAATGTAGCAAAAGTGTTTAGCAAGAAGATCCTTTAGGTGTCAATATAGTGTTAATGGGACCACCATGATGATGCGAACAAGGGTCTCATGATGGAGCGGTGGTTGTGTATATGCGCTGCTGCTCCATTCGAAGTCCATGGGGCTGATGAAGATAGCTGAGTGCTGTACTTGTCCCATAGACACTCAATAGTCCTTGACTCCATTCAAGCCACGGACACTGGACCCCCTCCATGTGATAGGTCAGGGTCTCCCAGCAGTCAGACTCTTATCATCTATACTCTGGATAGATGATAAGTTGTGATTGACCCCTTTAACCAGCACACAGGTGGTGACTTTAAGGTCAGATTCCAAGGTTGTATCCGGAAATGAGGTGATGAAACAGAATGCAAAGGACAGGCTATCTAAGGTTGGATACAAGGATGACAGCAGAGACGAGTTGATGTAACAGGGATGAACCAAGATGTAGTCAGTAGATGCCAAAATTGTGCAAAAACTTGAACAGCAAAAGTATCTGTGTAAATCTGAAGGCAAGTTAGATGCAAAGATTTGGATATGGTGAAATCTTTGTAACCGGGGTCAGGTAATATGACCCAGACAACAGCCCTTAGACAACTAATTACCTGAATTCTACATTATTCTACAATATAACATTAGGAAAAATCCATTAAATCCATCTCGCATTCTGGATCAATCCAGTAAATTAGTGCGATGTCCATTCCACATTCCAGATAAATCCAGTAAATTAGGGCGATATCCATTCAACATTCCAGATAAATCCAGTAAATTAGGGCGATATACATTCCGCATTGCAGATAAATCCAGTAAATTAGGGTGATATACATTCCGCATACCAGATAAATCCAGTAAATTAGGGCGATATCCATTCCGTATTCAGGATCAATCCAGTAAATTAGGGCGATATCCATTCCGATTTCAGGATCAATCCAGTAAATTAGGGAGATATCCATACCGTATTCAGGATCAATCCAGTAAATTAGGGCTATATCCATTCCGCATTCAGGAAAAATCCATTGAATCAGGGCGATATACATTCCGTATTCAGGCTCAATCCAGTAAATTAGGGCGATATACATTCCGCAGTCAGGAAAAATCCATTGAATCAGGGCGATATCCATTCCGCATTCAGGACAAATCCAGTAAATTAGGGCGATATACATTCCGCATTCAGGACAAATCCAGTAAATTAGGGCGATATACATTCCGCATTCAGGACAAATCCAGTAAATTAGGGCGATATACATTCCGTATTCAGGATCAATCCAGTAAATTGGTGTGATATCCATTCCGCAGTCAGGATAAATCCAGTAAATTAGGGCGATATCCATTCTGTATTCAGGACAAATCCAGTAAATTAGGGCGATATCCATTCCGCATTCAGGACAAATCCAGTAAATTAGGGCGATATACATTCCGCATTCAGGACAAATCCAGTAAATTAGGGCGATATCCATTCCGTATTCGGGACAAATCCAGTAAATTAGGGCGATATCCATTCCGCATTCAGGACAAATACAGTAAATTAAGGCGATATACATTCCGCATTCAGGACAAATCCAGTAAATTAAGGCGATATACATTCCGCATTCAGGACAAATCCAGTAAATTAGGGCGATATACATTCCGTATTCAGGATCAATCCAGTAAATTAGGGCGATATACATTCCGCATTCAGGACAAATCCAGTAAATTAGGGGGATATACATTCCGCATTCAGGATCAATCCAGTAAATTGGTGTGATATCCATTCCGCAGTCAGGATAAATCCAGTAAATTAGGGCGATATCCATTGCGTCTTCAGGACAAATCCAGTAAATTAGGGCGATATCCATTCCGCATTCAGGACAAATCCAGTAAATTAGGGCAATATACATTCCGCATTCAGGACAAATCCAGTAAATTAGGGCGATATACATTCCGTATTCAGGATCAATCCAGTAAATTGGTGTGATATCCATTCCGCAGTCAGGATAAATCCAGTAAATTAGGGCGATATCCATTCTGTATTCAGGACAAATCCAGTAAATTAGGGCGATATCCATTCCGCATTCAGGACAAATCCAGTAAATTAGGGCGATATACATTCCGCATTCAGGACAAATCCAGTAAATTAGGGCGATATCCATTCCGTATTCGGGACAAATCCAGTAAATTAGGGCGATATCCATTCCGCATTCAGGACAAATACAGTAAATTAAGGCGATATACATTCCGCATTCAGGACAAATCCAGTAAATTAGGGCGATATACATTCCGTATTCAGGATCAATCCAGTAAATTAGGGCGATATACATTCCGCATTCAGGACAAATCCAGTAAATTAGGGCGATATACATTCCGTATTCAGGATCAATCCAGTAAATTGGTGTGATATCCATTCCGCAGTCAGGATAAATCCAGTAAATTAGGGCGATATCTATTGCGTCTTCAGGACAAATCCAGTAAATTAGGGCGATATCCATTCCGCATTCAGGACAAATCCAGTAAATTAGGGCAATATACATTCCGCATTCAGGACAAATACAGTAAATTAGGGCGATATACATTCCGTATTCAGGATCAATCCAGTAAATTGGTGTGATATCCATTCCGCAGTCAGGATAAATCCAGTAAATTAGGGCGATATCCATTCCGTATTCGGGACAAATCCAGTAAATTAGGGCGATATCCATTCCGCATTCAGGACAAATACAGTAAATTAAGGCGATATACATTCCGCATTCAGGACAAATCCAGTAAATTAGGGCGATATACATTCCGTATTCAGGATCAATCCAGTAAATTAGGGCGATATCCATTCCGTATTCAGGACAAATCCAGTAAATTAGGGCGATATACATTCCGTATTCAGGATCAATCCAGTAAATTGGTGTGATATCCATTCTGTATTCAGGACAAATCCAGTAATTTAGGGCGATATCCATTCCGTATTCAGGAGAAATCCAGTAATTTAGGGCGATATCCATTCCGTATTCAGGAGAAATCCAGTAATTTAGGGCGATATCCATTCCGTATTCAGGACAAATCCAGTAATTTAGGGCGATATCCATTCCGTATTCAGGACAAATCCAGTAATTTAGGGCGATATCCATTCCGTATTCAGGATCAATCCAGTAAATTAGGGCGATATCTATTCTGCATGACAGATAAATCCAGTAAATTAGGGCAATATTCATTCCGCATTCAGTAAAAATCAACATTTTAGCATACACTAATAAAAGTTAGATTTTAGGATAGTTTTGGAATTCAGGCAGTTGTCTGGATTGTACTTAGTAACAATCCTAGATCAGTATGGGCGTGGTATAGTAATCAGGTTATATGATGCACATGGAATACAGAATGAAGTCAAGAATAATAACTTGATATAATATGAAGTTACTTTTATCCCCTGTCGGTGCCCCCCACATAGTAACTCTAGTGTGACTTGTGGGCCCAGACACAACTGCGACCACTGTGTCCCTTCAAAAACGCCAATGAGGAAAAATTCAAAGGGAATCAAGGCTAGGGCGAGGCACTACAAGTCCCAAAATCAACAGGCAGTGGCTTGGCAGCTGAAATTGATTGTTCTGCTGCTAGGTCTCTCTTATTGGCTCAGCAGCTGGACCTTCGGATTATTTGCGTACGCTATGCATGCGCCGCCAAGTATCAATGCCACTCAAGAGACCAGAGCGCCAGCTGGCAGGGGAGACCTAGCAGGAATGCTTTGGGTAATAACTTAATCATGTAAGTTGCTATAGATAAACACAGAATCCCAAAGCAAGGGGGTAGATGAGAGGAACCAGATCCAGGTGAACTACAATTAGTCTGTAATCTTTCCATCTCGCAGGTGATGTAGTGCAGCCCTAGTTTAGCTGCAGTGTTTACAGGGAGTCTTTTCATCACCACTAAAAAAAGATTATTAGGTGGCTAGAGCTCCTTAGCCTTAGTAAGGAACAGACCAGAGTCCTTTGTCTACGGCCCTTTATATTTTCATTTGCAAATGCTGGATTTCCAAGGGCGGCATTCCAATACTAGCAACCATTACAATGCGCACACACTTACAAAGTGTCCCTGAAATCTTTCATATGCAAAGTTACTTCTCCTCCTCTTTTCTTACTGTTCTGCAATTATAACATTGGCCTGGAAATTCTACAGTTTAATAGGTGACATATTTACAGATTTGTCCACCCCCATCTTAGCTTGAATTTGGTTAAGGACTCTGGCACACTTGAGATCACTTCAATTACCTCACACCCACTCCCAGTGATTGTGTTGGACGCAAGACCAGCCTTCTAAATTTTATATATTTATTAACCCCTAAACGGGTCAGCACTAGGCACTTAACACATACAGATAATACTTGCAGTGATTAGCAAGTGAAAAGCAGCATAACACAAAACATAAACTAAAAATGGGAATAAAAGAAAGAAAAGAATATATTACCAACACCAGCTTGTGATGGCTTCTCTGGCCTACAGGTGATGAGACAGGGCACGCATCTTATTAACGTCAAAAGCAGATGAGTCTTAGCAGAGCATAGGGCAGAAGACACTTTCCGGAACAAGTATTTAGTCCATTTCTCTGTGCCCATGTGGCAAGCTCAGGGTACAGTCTTGAGCAAAGCATGTGCTGCCTACAAGCGGTTACACCTCTTCCATGTTACCAAAATGGCTTCAAGCCTGGCTGCTTATTCCGCATGGTTAGCACATGGGGAACACATGATGAGCACATGATTGAAGTCTCCCATCACCAAGGCCAGCAGACAAAAGAGACTGGTTCAGCCTGGGCAGAGACCTTTTGTCTCCCCTGGTCTCCTCCCTAAGTGAGGTCACCAGGGGGAGGAGCCCCGCCCCCTCTCTACATCTTTTATAATTATTTTTCTGTATAATTCTTTGCCCAATGATTATAGAGGCGGGCCGGTGGTTGGATCGGGTTCCTGGCGAGATCCCCAGCACATAGACTCTAATTTTGACACTCCATCTCCCTTTGGGTAAGGAGATCAGTGCCTGGACTTTTCTCGGGCTTTGAACTGTGACATGTGTATATTCTGAGCGTGCGCCTTGAGAATTTATCGGAGCGACTGTAAGATGTTCCCCAGGCCAGATATATCATAAAACCATAATCCCTTTGACGTAAAATTGGTGCCAGTCTATCAAAGATATGCGGAACATTTCCCAAGCCCATCCTAACTGCATGACTCCCCGCTGGGTTACTGAGGGTTGCAGTCTTATGCAGATGAAGGCTTTTGACCAAATGGCTGATTGCTTCAGGGACAGGACAATAGACCTGGGTTAGGGAGTAGTCTGACCACATTCCAGTCTTAATCCTAGGCACCAACCCCCACTGTGCAGTAATATAGACCGGCACCAACACAGGGTAAGTGGACATAGATATACACCGTGTACCCAATTATTATGCAAATTATATTTTTCTCTGATTTTCCTAAGTGGTCGATGCAAATGACAGTTAGTATAATATTCAAATTTTCACCCGTTAGAGTATAAATCACAATAACATTTTTTTCACAAATTAAAAAAATCACAATCCACTGTACCAAATTATTCTGCGCAACAGAGTTTCTAAACGTTTTATAGGTTGTAAAGAACTGAAAATGGTCATTTGTTGAATTTGCAGCATTAAGGTCACATTTACTGAAATCAAAAGCTATTTCAATCAAAAGCATCCTAACAGGCCAAGTTACATGGTAACATAGGAGCCCTTTTTTGATATCACCTTCGCAATTCACCTCTAATGACGCAATGCCTTCTACCCGCATAAATCTTTTGGTTGACGATACTCCATAGGTTCTCAGTAGGGTTGAGTTCAGGGGAATATGGTGGCCACACCATGAGTTTCTCTCCTTTTATGCCCATAGCAACCAATGACTCAGAGGTATTCTTTCCTGCTTGAGATTGTCATGCATGTTGATTTTGCTATGGAAGGCACTGGTTCTTCTTTTTGTAACTTGGAAGAAAGTGGTCTGTCAGAAACTCTGTACTTTGCAGAGGTCACACCTTCAGGGACTCTAAAGGGGCCTACAAGCTCTCTCAGCCCAAAACATGACTCCTTGCTGACTTTGCAGCCTTGTTGGGACATGGTGGCCTTCCACTAACGATCTACTACTCCATCCATCTGGACCATCCAGGGTTGTCTGGCACTCATCAGTAAACAAGACTGTTCCAAGATTAGTCTTCATGTATGCCTGGGCCCACTGCATCCGTTTCTGCTTGTGAGCACTGCTAAGAGGTGGCCGAAAAGTAGGTTTAAGCACAATTGCAAGTCTCTGAAGGATCCTTCACCTTGAGGTTTGTGGGACTCCAGAGGCACCAGCAGCTCCAAATACCAGTTTGCTGCTTTGTCAAGGTATTTTAGCAGCTGCTCTCTTGATCCAATAAATTTGTCTGGCAGAAACCTTCCTCATTATGTCTTTATCTGCACGAAACCCATCTGTGCTCTGAATCAGCCACAAATCTCTTAACGCTTTCGACATCAGAGAGATCCTTTTTATTTTTCATATTGTTTGAAACTAGAGATGGGCAATTAGGTTCGTACCGAGCCGGGTATGACCCGAATATTCCAAATTGATCATTTTTTTTAAGAAACCGAACAAATGGAGATTTGTCTCGGGAGAACTACAAAGGCCGCCGCATTATACTCTGAGGCCTCTTCAGACCCCAGGATATAATAGGTGGAGGCCCAGGGTAGGTGAAGAAAATAAAAAAAAAAAACACTCATACTCACCTTCTGTTTTCTCTTTTGGGCCTCCTCACAGTGTCTGACATTAGGAGAGCACTGATATCACCAGAAGAGCACCGGATGCTGTGAGGAGGCCCAAAAGAAGCGGACAGAGAGTATGAATATTTTTTACCTCCCCTAGGCCTCCACCTAGTATACTCTGGGGACTGAAGAGACCCCAGATTATAATAATGTGTTCTACACTATGTTTTAAGCCAGTTTAAAGTTCATACGAAATGAATCAGGGACCTGAGCCGCCGAACCCGAACACAAAACGAATCTTGACAGGTTCACCCATTTCTACTTAAAACCTGTGACCTTCTTAATAATGTGGAATGTCCTTCTAAGGTTTCCTTTAATTGGGCTCACCTGGCAAACCATTTACCACCCTGAGACACAAGACCATCCATGAGTTTAATTGAAAAACAAAAAATGTAATCTTTATGACACTTAACTCCGATTTGCATAATAATTTGGAACGTGGTATAGAAACACAGGTATAGAATAGATATGTAGTAACAGAGTATTGTGAAATCACGCTAATTGAAAAGCAAAACAGTGATTGCAGTGATTGCCTCAAAAGGTTGTGCAACGAAATATTAAGTTAAGGGAACCATCATTTCTGTCCAGGCCTGTTTCATGAGTTTTCTTTTTAAAAAAAAATTCTGTTGAAGCCTGGTTGAAAAGCAATGTCTGACTTTCATTTGTTCATTTTCATAGAATTTTTATATATTATTACTTTTGTCAGATTCAAGTTATTTCTGTGACCATTGTGGGTTTTTCTTTCATTAAACGAGGGGTACCAACAATTTTGTCCACGTGTGTATAGATATACATACATATATCTCTATCCTTACCTTTCCTTTTTGCTGGGTGTGTCCAGATATGTGAGTCACAAGGTTTTTGCAGCTTTTTGTGATACACTATCACAGAGTGATATGCTGTGTATCCTATATGTGTCTATGTGCCGCCACCCAGTAGCTGTGCTATGACTTGCAGCCTATCGTTATGTTATTATGTTGAGATATTGTATTGAACTTGTAAGTTAGGGTGGACACATCTGTAGATTGGTAGCCCAGTTACAGATTTTGCATTGGGACTAGAGATGGACAGAATGGCTCATTATAAATTTTTACAAAATTTTGGGGGTTCGTTTCGGATGAATCCAGCAAAGTTGATTATTATACTCTTGGATACTAAGGTCCCAGTGTATAATAATAGAAGGCCTTTCTGGGACTCTTTGTTGCATCGTCAAAGCATGATGACATTGACCATTGACACCCTCATGTTACCGCATGGTGGAGCTCAGAAAAGATGAGAAAGTTTTTTTTTTTTTTTTTTTTTTTTACTCTGACACACCCTCTCTGGTCTCTGAACCGACCCAAGAGTATAATAATTCGGTTTGGACGAATCTCGCCCAAAACTAATTGGGACCCAAAAACTTCAAGTTATGTAGTGTTTTGTGGGAACTTGATATGTGACACCCATCAATCACTTTTCTATTATGTATATATATAGCATTGTATATGCATTGTGTAATTGTGTTATATGGTGTCCGCCATGTACGGTATGGCACACATACTGCATCATTACATTCCACGGAATAGCCTGTCATCCTATCCATAACTCTCGCCATTAAGAAGCTTTATGACCCTGTCGTATAAGCACAATAATAACATTTTCCCAGCTTCAAAGACATCTGGTCACATCTCGCATTCATGCAGGCGCAGAGTACAAGAGCAGGCAGCTTCTTTGTTTGAACAAGGACAAAACCAGAACAGATCTGACACATGAAAGTGCACTGACCATTTCTCACTTTCATTTCACTCCCTCTACAATTGTCGGACTTTGAAATGCAATCCAACTTAATTTGCCGTCTAGGATTAACTTTTTTTTTTTTTAAAGACATACAAAGAAACCCGATTTTCTCCTCCCTTTAATTCTCTGTTAATTGCTTAGAGTTGACTTTTTGTAGGAATCAGTTTTCTTCGATGTCATTGAGAATATTGATTGTTCCCAGGGTGTATATAATCCTGTTATGTCTAATTGGAGATATCTCTATATAAATGTATTCCCAGCTGACAGATCCAAGAGACCCTTGTGATCCTGGGAATGAACTGCTGGTCGTATTACAAGAATACATTCAGTGCCACAATATGATAAAACTAGGGATTGGTCAGAAGTGTAAGGCCAGGGTCATTATGACTGCAAATCCGGCATCGGCTGCAGATCTCATCACCCAAGACTCAAGGTCTCTATGATTCTATTAGATTGGGTGATCAGGCCTGTGGTCGAGCTAGGATTTATAATATAAAGGTTGCTATTACTTGGCTCTTGCAATATATAGTAGAATGTAGTACATAGAACATACACAAATGTTGCTCCATTTAAGCAGAGAGCTACAGGACCCCCATTGTGGAGATCAGTGGATCCCCACCAATCTGACTCATATCTACAGCGTTGGATTGAGGTTCCTTGGCCCAGCACATAAAATGATTCTGGAGGGTCACCCTCCAACAATCCCTAGACAATAGGCCATAGTACCATTTTAATGTGGGTGTCCAATGTTAGTCCAACACTACTTGTCACTATTCCTGTCTATAGGAGTGACACAACCCCTATAAAGCCTACAGATTATGGTCATCCAATGTTTAGACATATGTACTCGTAGGTTGGTAAGAGCAATATGATGGGTACATATCCACAGTGTCTCTTTTGTCCTGTGTACCCAACCTCTAATCTTTCATGTAATCTTCAATCAACTCAGATCTATGTGTTTTCAAGATAACTGACCACAAAAAACCTTGTGTTATCTGATCCAGCAGTCACACTTCCTTCCATTGCTCCATTAAAGGGCAATCTGATTACAGCAAGTTACCCCTAGAGATGAATGAAACCCGAATTTGACCCGAATTTTCAAAAAGTTTCAGGCTTGATACAAACCCAAAACTAGTATAGTATCACTAGTATACTCTGGGATCTCTTCAGAGGTGCAGCAAATTAATAAACAGTTATACTCACCTTCCTTCACCTCTCCTGGGCATCCTCCCAGTGTCCAGTGCTCCTTCGGAGTCCTCTTCTGTCCTCCTGGGTGATGTCACACTTCCATGGGGAACCCCTGAGGCCTGTGGTTAGGTCTCAGCAGTCACATGGTGTACACCAACATGATGTCACCCAAGAGGCCTGAAGAAGACTCTGACAGAGCACCCGATGCCGCAAGGATGTCCAGGAGAGTTGAGAGAAGGTGAGCAGAAATGTTTCTTATGTTTTCCCACCTTCACTTATTATACTCTGGGGTCTAAACAGACCTTGGACTATAGTAATAGCACTTCCGTTTCTTGATGAACAAGTTTGACCAGAAACAAATCTTTGGACTAACCCCCCTGAAACAAATCTTCAGAGGGTCACCCGTCTTTAGTTACCACCTAGTCACTAAATAGAAGTAACTTGCTGATCACTGGGGGTCCGAGCAATCACGAGTGGACAGGTGGTCAGAAATGCGCACCCCTGCTGAATTTATTTCATTGGTCATGAGAGAAGAGATCTTTGCTGATCATCTTGCACTCGATGAATTAGCTGTTGGGGACCCATATACCACTATGGCATGTGGACCTTCTTCCTTCTATGTCTTCTTCTGGGCTACCTTGCCATAATTTGTAGATTTATATCCTCACCTTAGCATTTTTTTAGTTTTATTTGCACAGTTGGAAGATGAGAGATGAACATCACGCTACAATTGTCCTCATTAAATAGACTCTTTAGGATTTATCGCCTACATATCATTACCCAGTCACTGCTCGGCCTGTCTTATACACTTTGCAATGTTGCATTGGAGAGTAACGAAGAGCCATAACTTTGTCAACACCTTATTTTTCGACATAGTCGCTTTATAGCCATATCCCGAAATATCCCATAGATGACCTATGCTTTACGGTGAAGTCATGTGGCCCATGTAAATGGTTTCCACTACGCTGAATCATTAACTACGCTAATTATATTACACGCGGCTTTGATCTTGTTTTGTTTTAATAGAAAGGTGTTGACTTTTCCCATATTTTTCTGGCTTTCATGCAGTACAAAATGATGTTTAGCTGAGGTTTGTGTTCATTAACACCTGGGAGGAGGCTAGAACATACAGCACTTTGTAGGACAAGTATCGGGACCTACCTCATGATCCAGCTGACACTTCTTATATCTCAGCTTTATTCACAGGATCATTTCTAATTCCAGTGAGCACTTACTATGACTCAAACTTCCAAAGGTGTGAAAAGCACGCTTTTTTGGCGTCGACAAGTCGCACAAGAAGTTCTTTTTATCATATGACGACTTCAGGAAATGGAAGGTTGTTGGGTAGAAAGGAGTTGGCTGAAATGATATCTGAGTAATTACTCTCAACGAAAATATTCTTTGTAGGTAGCGATGAAACAGAAGTATTGTCTGGTTTGTAGCCAAGATGCTGGACCCACAAGAAGCTACAAAGTAGGAATTAGGTAAAACTAATGAATATTTATTTGGAATTTAATTTTATCAAAAAATAATTAGTTCAGTTTGCCTTTTTTTTACTAAATTTTTGGGCATGTATCTAAAGGGGTTTGCCTAACATGAATGGCCAAGCTTAATTCTATGGTACTCTGGTATTGACTTTGAGGTAGTCTATTAATTTTTGGACACTATACTGAAGCACCAAGGGCCCTGTGGATTGGAGAGGTGGACTGGTATATAATGTGAGACTTGAACTCGTTTTTAATTTTTAATTTACTTAAATTTTTATCCTCAAATGCAATTTCCCTGACAAAAAGAAAATAAACCTACCTGGATAGAAATGTCGAATTGCTGCAAGACTCTGCGTACAGTTGTGTCTCAGGCAGATATGTAAATGATTACAGGTGTGGTCTGATTAGATACTGGATTTTGCCACAAGAGGGTGTAAAAGTGCTTACCCCACTGCTTTATCATAGGCTACTTTTGGGTAGTGTACCACTTGGTGAGAGATTGTTAACTGCTTGACATGTCTCACAAAAATTTTTCCCAGTCGACTGACTTTGAGAGGGAACCCAGCACTAGACTGAGAGAAGTAGAATGGTCGTCTTGACAAATTGCCCGCCATCTTGTGTTTCTGACCTAGCTGTTAGGAGGTGTTTCTAGCAGTGTTTCTGTGTAGGTTAGCTCACATTACATACCCCTTTCTCTGCCTGGACCATTTCCAGGTGCTTAGAAGAAAATTTGGTGTCCCCGCACCCATTACATGTCCTGCCATTGACAGCCAGTCACCTTTGCCTTCATTTCGAGGGGTATCTTGAATGAGAAACCTGGACTGCTACGTACTGGAACTGTATTGACTTTAGCAACCAATCCAGTTCCCCAAATGCTACTTTGATGATCTGGGGAGCCATTGCATATGACAGACGCCCCCAGTAATTATACAAGGGACACTAACAGCACAGAGCTGCCTTTTTTGAAAACATCCTCCCATTGACGACATCCATGAAATTTTGCCTGAAATTTCATTTCAAAAAGGGTGTGCGGGACATACAATTTAATATAATGAGCTCCTATCCGGACATAAATCTGAGCCATTTATTCGATCAGAAAATGGATTTATGAGCCTATCAGCACTTTATGGGATCCCCTGCTGATAAGGAAGAGAAACAGTTCTTCCAAGTACCAATAAGTCAAGTCTGAGTCAGTTTCTTAGGGTGGATTTACAGGATATGACCACGCGATTGTTCACATCCAATCATAAAGCAGGCATATACAGACTATACTGGAACCTCATGACTCAGTAAGTGTGGCGCAACACTGGTTTCTTGTAGTTAACGTGTCATCAGTGACATCACCTACAACCATATGGAAGATAATTTAAATGGAATGTATCACCAATAATGGCCTTTTTTAAACCAGATTTTTATGTGAAACATATCTTTAAGAAACTTTGATCACTGTATTTTTAATTTCCTACCTACGGTATATATTAAAAAACTGCTTTATCGTGCAATTTCAACTCTGGCCACTAAGCCTAATATTTAACTGACATTTTCCAATTCTGTAGGGGGTTTTCATTTCAGCGTCACTTCATTTACATAGCAAGCAAGACAGATATAAGATTGATTACAATAGAAGATAACACCTTGAATCCACTAATGACTACAGATGATGTCACAGCTTATTTGCTCCCATACATGCCTAGAAAACTCTCCCATAGACCTCATGTCTATGGCCATGACTACGCTGTAAAGCATATCATTAAATGCTGTTAACAGAGCAGAGGAAAAGCTCAGACAAGATGGCCACCTCCATAATCATGTGAAGAAAATAGAATAAAATGAAAACAGATTAGAAGAGGTAATATAGTTATATCTAAGGTATATATAATATACCTGGTTTTACTAAATAAATAAAAATAAATTGGTAATAAATCCCTTTTAAGTTACTTTCCAGCGCACAATATTACCAGTCACGGTCCAATGCCGCTAGGCATACATTGGCTTCTTCATTTTAATAAAATACAATTTTTACCTTCGATATCCACAGCTATTGTGTCACAACCACAATGGAGCAGTGTTTAGGACACACAAAGATCAAACACAAGACAGATAAGACAATATAACATTGATTTTCCAGGAGATGCTATTGCTGTGCCAACCTTGGGATAAAGTTGTCATTACATTGAGCCTGGCCTTTAATTATAACCAGATGCACAAATTATTTTAATCATGGTTCTATATCTGAACAGTAGTTCACAAACCTTAACACAAACTACAGGACATCAAAAAGAATGTAAATGCAGTGCAGGACAGCTGCCAACCTTTAAGGAAGCAATTGATCACATCCTGTCATCTTAAAAGCCCAAGGAATGCAAAACAAACACTTGAGATTAGTGGACTAAATATGGTTTATCAGCTAACACTCTGATAATTTATCTATCCATTTTTAATGCTGTGCCGTTCTTATCTCAGCCTCTGTAATTACTACATTGCAGGTATTCTTCTTTTCCCTTCCTGCCTTTGAAATGTTGGGTCCAAAACTACAGATACTATCTAAAGTAGAATTGGAACCACCATGACCGGCCTCCTACACCTCAAAGATGTTTTGGAATTAGAGTTGAAAGTACAGTTTAAAAAATAATCTATTAGGAAATTCTGATTTTTTTGGAAAGGGAACCCCAGTTCAGAACCTCTTCCACCTCTTTGCATTCATTAACATACTGCACGTCATCCGTTCACCGGTTGGAATATTTTCTCCAGCTTCAACCATTCCTGAGCAATAAGTGCTGTTAGCTTCAGATAATTAGGCTCTCTACTGTCAGGTGGGCTGTCCGTGGAGTGAAGCAGACAGCCTAGGACCACCCACCTGACAGTGGAGAGTCTATTTAGCATATTGGTTGCTGCAATTGACAGAAACCATTGCTCAGGAACGGTGGGAACTAGAGAAAAAATTCTAACTGCGTCAATATCAGTTGACCAGCACCTAGATTTAGAGTTGGTGGAGTTAAGTTACATAGAGCTTTTCTTGCTCTAGAGGGCCCACTGTGTTACTGCATTAAATACACAGCTCATTGACTTCAATGTAAATTGTGTAATACTTAATTTCCCCTGTGGGGGTGCTGCAGGAGAATTGAACACTCCACAGGTCTCCATAGATTATAGCTGACCTCTGTAAATTTCAGCAGTAAGACACTCTGTCACACTCTGTCATATGCTTATTGCCAGGGCCCATTCTGACAAATCCCTTTCATTTTTGGCATGTACAAATAAGGCCTGATGGAATTCTATCTATGATAGAGAAAACTGAGTGAGTACATTTTTCGAGAAGTTAGAAAGTCAGAGATAATAGATTTAATTATTCCGTGCGGCATTTGGGAGGAAACCCACACAACCACAGGCAGATCATACAAACTCTATGCCGATGTTGTCCTTGGTCAGGTTTGATCCCAGTACGGCAAGGCAATAGTGCTAACCACTGAGCCACCGTGCATACAGTTATATCAGATTATACACATCTATTTCCAGTGTCAAAAACAGGAACATTTATGGACCAAAGAAGGACAGAGAGACTTCGGTCAAAAGAAGGGACTGTCCCTCCAAAAGAGTGGCACTTGGGAGGTATCTTGTAAATGCCTGGTGTTGATTGTATCTTTAATGTAGTATAAGATGAAAGATTATCTGTGGGCATTGTCTGGTGTACACAAGATGGTCGCTGTGTGTAGTAGGCCGATGCAAACAAGCCCTGATCGATGCGTTTATTGTTGATCTGCCCTCTTTCTGCATGGCACGTGGGCAGTATATTAGGACCTTTAATAGGTATCAGAAAAGTTGGTGCTCTTCATTAAAGGGGTTGTCTACTTTAGGCAATTATTTTTCACTGGGCGACTCTACTAGCAAGTGGCCGGCTCCAGTGTTCAATGCCGATACCATAAAGTCATCTAGTATGATGTTGGGTCAATCTGACCCCAGGCCATTATGAAAAGTTAAGGCTTATCATTGCATATGCCATAATGTTATGAGAGGTGGTGGTGTCTGACCCTCTAAGTTTTCCCTGCAAAGCAGCATTGCATTGGATTGCAGCCCAGAAATGTAACGGTGACCTCCATGTGCCATTTGTAACACTGTTGTCCTCCTGTATGACATAATGGCCTTTATTCCCCCTCAGGCACCAGAATGCAGGGGCAAATGCAATTTCTGCACCCTATTGCTCTATCCTAGGGCAAACAACTACCAGATGATGCATATCAATTAGTATCATTTTTATAGCCATTACACATTGACCTCATGATGGAATCTGTAAAAATATGATGATGAAAAATAGGATGATTATCCAGTGTGTAATAAAGTTTAATCAATGCATTCCCTGCACTTTATAAGCTTTATTACTAATGTAATCCCAGATCCTCAGAGCCCCTATCATAACTTGCAGAGGGCTGTGGTGGAGGATCTCTGGTTTCTTTCTCCTCTGCAGTCACTCCAAATCTGAGTCATCAAGTTGGGTGACCAACTCCGTTCAACTGAATGGACTTACATTACAGACTCGGAGCCGCTGCAGAGAAAACTGAAGAATCAGAGTTTTGGCATCCCCCGCAGCCCTCCGCAAAAGTAATGAATGGGGCTCCTGGTGAACAGGATTTACATTAGTAATAAATCTTACCCAGTGCAGGGAATACTTTACAACACATAGAATTATTTGTGACACCATAACAGAATATGTGAAAGCCATATTTACTCTATGTGATGTATGCAAAGTCCTAACACAGTCACTATCTGCCAAATGTAGCACAAGGCAATGATCTGTACAATAATGTGCAGGATAAGTCACTGAGAATGAAACAATGTGTCTGCTGTTTGATCTGTATATTCCTTTATAAGAACACAGATCAGGATTTTACAGTAAGTCACATTGTGCTGAAATGTACATGGATAATCCTCCTTGTTGCTCGGCAAAGCCCAACATAACATCCATTCATTGAACTAAATGTGCTGAAAGGAAGAGGGGAAGAATGACAGAAAGCTGACAGCGATGGCACACGTCTCCTCTCTGAACTGAAAAGCTGACAAGTAGATTGCACAAGACAGCCACTTATAGGTTACTCTGTCAGCTACTTGAATGTCTTGTCTTTTATCTGCCACCTTCCGAGGGTAGAACCACAAAATGCTTTACCCATTTCATGATCAGTGTCACATGGCAATGCATTGTCTATTATAAAGCCAGGAGCGCAGGCATTTATTCGGCTCCGTCCTTAAAAGGATATAGTATATAAATGCCATACAGGCTGCTTAGACCACTACGTCTTGTCTCCTATAGGTCCATATCCATCTGATACATTCTTAGAAAGGAAATCTGAAATCGGAGGATCATAGGGGTATTTTGATCTTGAGTTCAATGAATGGATTCACATTGGATTAATTTGTGTTGGGGGCCACACATGTTAAGCCATCTCCAATTTTTCATCTCTATTGCCTTAAAGGGAATGTCACCGGGATGAAACATATTAAACTAGCAAGACAGTTAGATAGGTCAGGCTCATCTGAATGTGGCGCCTTTTTCCCCAAGAAAATTCCTGCCTCGTTGCCAAGATACTAATTTCACAATATTTATTTCACAATATGCAAATGAGCAGTCTGGAGCACCGAGGGCGGCTCCGTTGCACCAAACTGCTACGCTCCATCCTGCTCTAATAAGCCCTCTTTCCCCCTCCACTCTTCAAGTGACTGGATTTAGGAACTATGCTGAAATCATACCTGACACAAATTATCATGGGGAAAAAGGCATACACAGAAATCCTATGTGTTATATATTGTATACATTGTTACATCTGGCATATTATTCTGCTATTTTAGATATATCTCATGAGTTATTTTTAATGTATCAGATTTGCTGTAGGTATAGTAGCGTGTAATCCACCTGCAAAGAGATTAGCATGCTCGGTATATCAGAAGCCAGGACGGAAAGAGAGCTCAAAAAAGTTAAAAAAGATCAGGCCACACCAAATAATTAGAAAGTTAGAAATTTTGATATTAATGGTTGATAGAGGGGCTGCTTTACTTAAAAGTCTATCTGAGCTGATACAGAGTCCGATACAGAGTCAGTCTGAAATTGTAGATGAAAGAGGCCGCAATCTCAGGGAGAGCTCATTCTAGGGAACTATTTTTGCCTGTCAGTAAATGGAGCATCTTTACTGTATCATCCATTCCTCTGGTTCTATAAGGGACCAGAAAAATGGATCAAATGCCGCAGATTTAACTGCACATGCTTAGTCACACACCTCTAGAGAGAAAATTCCAACTGTGCCAGAATCAGTATAAACTAATATAAAGAGCTGGACTTGTTGGAGGTGGTGAAAGGCCCACTTTAAGTGGAACTATAGATGGCTATAGATAATGTTCCTGCCTATGACAGGTGGGTATCTCTTGTGTGGTACTGGGCAGCGTGGTGACTCAGTGGTTAGCACTGTTGTCTTGCAAGGAGTTTGTATGTTCTCCTGGTGTTTGCGTGGGTTTCCTCCGGGTACTCCGGTTTATTCCCACACTCCAAAGACATACTGATAGAGAAATGTAGATAGTGAGCCCTATATGGGACAGTGACTGACAATATCTGTAAAGCGCTGCGGAATATGATGGCGCTATATACAGTAAGTAAGGTAAATAAATGTGGACATATATAGTACTATATATATCAATATCATGTTCATGTATTATCTGATGTTTTGTTATGCTCTCTCCATTGATGATGCAATGTGTATTTTGCTGGGTTTACTTTGTGGGTGCAAAGTGTATAGGTGGGATGTTGGTTGTACTGAGGAGTTGCACCACAAGAGTGTTGGTACAGGCACATCCCACACCAGCTGTGACATGACGTTTGGGTAACACTGGGGCAAAGCTCACTGTATAAGAGTGGCCTTTGTGACTTTTCGGAAAGTTAGTGGAGACCTGGCTGAACAGAGCATGGAGTTTGTTCTTTCAGTCCATGCTGTCCTGAAGAGCACTTATAGGTCTGTGAGTACAATAGGGAATAGGGAGCATCACCTGTGTAGAGAAGTGATGCCCAACAGCTCACAAGTAAGAGCCGGTGATGGAAGTTTGATGAAGTTTACTGTGACCTTGTCTATCCTTACCCTATGCCTCTGCCATAAGCAAGTACAATTTTGTTTCTAGTATTTAAGAGCATCTTGTGGTTTCTTTCACACTTGACACAACTACACCACACCAGCAGTCTGAGGGAGATGTCCATAGCTGGTGCGATTACTACAAATTGCCATGGTTGTTATAAGTCAAACTCTTTTCCGTCTGACAACTATCTTGTCTAACTTCCCTATACGCATATAAACTCGGCTGACTAATGCATATGTAATGAATATGAGAGGGGAGAAAGTCACTGCCAGGCATGTGCCCCATGAATGGCAGATTTGAGGGCGATACACATCAGGCAGTTGGATTTCAGGATGACCCCATACACAACTAATGCTCTGCTAAACCAATCGCTGGATTTGGACGACATATATGTAGTGTTTATGAACAGCTTTGGGTTTATGGATCCTGTCATGGATCTTGGTCATGGAAACTAGGTCAATGTCCTAATTTTAATGACTGACAGCAACCTCCCGGACTATATCATCTAAATCAGCCAATGACAGATGTAAGTTGATCATCTACCATACATTCCAGGGGTCTACAGAAGCACTGGGCAGGGTGTCCTAGGAGACTGTCACATGTCTTTCAATATTTCCCTCTCCCATGAGAAATATGGGCCTGCTTAATTATTTTTGTCAACTATATTGACTCTCCTAAAATAATCCTGCACCAGAGCTGTCTGCCAGCGCTAACCCCGCCATCTGCATAGACATAAACCTGCTAGCTTGTACAATGATAACAAGCATGTATCTGCATGCCCAGTCATATGACAAGTTATGCAATCGTGAAATATACTTTGTATTTTAATTCCTCTCCATTTTAAAGATCTCTTCATGCAGGCAGTTATAATCTTGTTAACCTAGCTAGAAATTGGCCCAGGCCTAATCCTACTCAGCAAGCTTTGTTACAATGTGTAAGTAAAGATAAGAAAAGATTTGTGCTGCTGATGTGCCATGTGACCCTGCTGCTTTTATAATAGGCTGTTACAGTCTGGATTAATCTATCCAGTAATGGCTGCTATTACCTTACTGATCCTTGTTCCTGGCCACGGCCTCCTCCACTTCTTCTTCAGCCTCCAGGGGGCCACCTGTGCCGCACAGTACGTCATCCTATCAGAACGTAATGTTCAGCCCACAGTGTTCGTTCAGTCTCATGCAAGCTCCTCATTACTGGAAGTCCAGCACCTCATGTCATTACTGAGAGCACACAGTGGTATCAGGGGACGCTGGAGAGGGAATGGTGACATCACTCACATACGTCACCAGTGCTTTACCATGCCACTACTTGGTCTCAGCAGTCATATGAGGCGCAGGACTCACGGAAAGAGGACCAGGGACAGGTGAATACGATTTTTTTTTTTTTTTAAATCTTCCCTGGCTGACACACGGATTTCTCCAATTCCTGAACAACCAAATTAAAGGGTTTATCCACCGTTCTAATATTGATAGCCTATCCATAAAATGTGCAGCGATCCACGTTGTATGGTGGTTGAGCAGAAAACTGGCATAAATGATGATAAATCTGAAGGGCACTAGGAAAGTGGCGTGACTTTTTTATGGCTTGTATACCAGAAGCAGTAGGGTGGGTCCCTAGAATCAATTCCACTGGCAGGCCCTAAACATCCCACTCCGACACTGCATAGAGAGCAATTCATACTTGGCAAGATGTTGTGTATGATGTTATCTCTAATAGCATAGTAATAAAGTGACAGGCACTCTGTGGTTGGGGGTCCTCTCGGCACCTTAGACAGACAACAGTTTGTAAATGATACATGGAAGATATTGCATTGATGTTCAAGACAATGTTTCAAGTTGTACCTTGGCTTTACTTCTGTTCCTACAGAATTAACCTGTCATAGATTACTTTTGCGCATACTGTAGCTCTTCCTCCTCAGACAACCAATGATTGACTGCAAAGTAGTGATCTGGATATTTTTGGAAAAGGGGTTCTTCAGTAGCTGCTGTGTATATTATATATTATAAAACGGACCCTAGGAGGATAAGGATTGGAAGGTTAGGCTTTTCACAGATTTCTCAGCCTTCTATATCTTGCCCATGGTCTACAAATGTTTGCAAATTTATAGTGGGATCCTCCCAATAGGCTAATTCCTCTAATCCATATATATGGTTGAGTTTTGCAGTCCTCTCTCTTGGGTAAGTTGAATGGTCGATTTTCAATACTTGGGTAGGGTAATATGGGCAACAGAAAGTAGATGTCTGAGTAGCTTATCCACTCTTCAGTCTAGGGGTGGAAGGAATACATGAAGCAGGATGATTCCTGGTGTGACAAATCCTATTTACTATAGTCACAATGTCTCTCCAGAAGGGTTTTACTAGGTGTGTGGGAAGCGGCCGCCTCCTGACATTTCCAATACTTATCGGGATAAGTCTTATCTAGAAGATTTAGGCAATCTGGGGTAAGGTACCATCTGGCTAGCACCTTCTTGTGATGTCTGACACATCGGCCACTGCATTTCTTGTATTACTGTCAATAGTAAATTCTATGCACTGAGGGAAAAACTTTAATTTCAAGAGGTCCGTGGAAGGTCACCAATTCCCGTATAAAATAATTCCAATCAACCATCCGAAGGGGGTATATAGTATATTACCTGACCGTGTGCATGCAAAATAGAGTGTCCTGTTACTGCTTTGAAATGTCAAGATGTCCTGAATATTCATGAAATGAAACACGCTTACATTCTGCATACATGACTTGAATTATGTAGAAGGAAACTGCAATGGACACTGCATTTACCTAAATTCAATTACTTGCCATTCACAGAGTTCATAGTCTATGAGATCAGACTATTAATGTCCAAGGTGATATTGTTATAAGTCAAAATAAATTTCCAAATGATTGGGACACAATATTTTTCCTGTTCCAGTGCCAAGGTTAACACGACCTTGGGTTATCTGACCTTCTCGCAGTGCATTCTATATGTCAAATCTATGAAAAAATAACTTTGACTTTTGGAGCCAAGGTTTTCAAGCCTATACTTGTAAATAATGACAAATCACTTGTTGGGTCAGTGTTACTTCTTATAAAGTTTCCTCTCGGCCTTTTGAGTTGTTTAACTCTTGTGATTTATATATTGCTCAGTGTTATATGGCATTCTGTCTACATGAGTTACCGCTCGCATAGAGAGCAGACTCATTTTCAGGAGCGGACAATTAAGACGTAAGTAGATATTTTACAACAAAGCAAAACTAGCTGACATTTTGCAGCATAAGACTGCGCTTGCATGAGTAGAATACAGCCAGCTTTTTGCATGATCTATGAAACTGTTAGCTTGAGTCATTAGACCTAGGAACAGGTTCAGCAGCTGTGATACAGTGCACCCACGCACACCTTAAGATGGCCTAGTAAGCAAATATTATTAAAGGGAAACGTACGGTGATATGCACATTTTTTAGGCAAAATGTTGCAAAGTAAGAATACTTTTAAAAATAGAAGGGTTAAAAGTTTATTTTTTTGAATTAACAAAATAAAGTGAATGAACAAAAGAAATGTAAATCCTATCAATATTTAGTGTGACCTTTGCCCTTTGTCTTCCATTAGTTCTTCTCGGTACTTGCAGACAGTTTTTGGCAGAACTGGGCAAGGAGGTTGTTCCCGCCATCTTGGAGAGCTAAGCACAGATCTTCTGTGGATGTAGGCTTGTCCAATCCTTCTGTCTCTTCATGTCATCCCAGACAGACTGGATGATGATGAGATCAGGGCTATATCTGTGGGGGCCGTATCATCATTACCAGGACTCCGCCTCCAAAGGGCGAAGGTCACACCAAATATTGATGGGATTTACAGTTCTTTATTTGCTTCTATTGAAGGTATTCTTACTTTGCAGCATTTTTACAACACATGTCTAAAACTTTTGCCCAGTACTGTACAATCACAACACAACAGTTATAGGAAGATAACATCATAGGACATATCAAAGGTTATGTTCACTCCTTTTGGATGCTATATTAACTAGACTATCAAATAACTTAATTTCCTGGCAGTATTTGTCTCATTAATACATTTTATAATTTACTTTATTAACATATTTTGTCTCCTTTCTGCAATCTTTATTCTTTCTTTGTTTCTGTATTGAGAGCTGAAATCTGTATACCACTTTCACTAGGAGTACAGGTGCACAGTGGGGAAAAAAAGTATTTAGTCAGCCACCAATTGTGCAAGTTCTCCCACTTAAAAAGATGAGGCCGGCCTGTAATTGTCATCATAGGTAGACCTCAACTATGAGAGACAAAATGAGAAAACAAATCCAGAAAATCACATTGTCCGATTTTTAAAGAATTTATTTGCAAATTATGGTGGAAAATAAGTATTTGGTCAATAACAAAAGTTCATCTCAATACTTTGTTATATATCCTTTGTTGGCAATGACAGAGGTCAAACGTTTTCTGTAAGTCTTCACAAGGTTGGCACACACTGTTGCTGGTATGTTGGCCCATTCCTCCATGCAGATCTCCTCTAGAGCAGTGATGTTTTGGGGATGTCGCTGGGCAACACGGACTTTCAACACCCTCCAAAGGTTTTCTATGGGGTTGAGATCTGGAGACTGGCTAGGCCACTCCAGGACCTTGAAATGCTTCTTATGAAGCCACTCCTTCGTTACCCTGGCGGTGTGCTTGGGATCATTGTCATGCTGAAAGACCCAGCCACGTTTCATCTTCAATGGAAGGAGATGGAAGGAGGTTTGCACTCAAAATCTCACCATACATGGCCCCATTCATTCTTTCATGTACACGGATCAGTCGTCCTGGTCCCTTTGCAGAGAAACAGCCCCAAAGCATGATGTTGTCACCCCCATGCTTCACAGTAGGTATTGTGTTCTTTGGATACAACTCAGCATTCACTCTCCTCCAAACACGACGAGTTGTGTTTCTACCAAACAGTTCTACTTTGGTTTCATCTGACCATATGACATTCTCCCAATACTCTTCTGGAACATCCAAATGCTCTCTAGCAAACTTCAGACGGGCCCGGATATGTACTGGCTTAAGCAGGGGGACACGTCTGGCACTGCAGGATCTGAGTCCCTGGCGGCGTAGTGTGTTACTGACGGTAGCCTTTGTTACGTTAGTCCCAGCTTTCTGCAGGTCAGTCACTAGGTCCCCCCGTGTGGTTCTGGGATTTTTGCTCACCGTTCTTGTGATCATTTTGACCCCACAGGGTGAGATCTTGCGTGGAGCCCCTGATGGAGGGAGATTATCAGTGGTCTTGTATGTCTCCCATTTTCTAATTATTGCTCCCACAGTTGATTTCTTCACACCAGGCTGCTTGCCTATTGCAGATTCAGTCTTCCCAGCCTGGTGCAGGTCTACAATTTTGTTTCTGGTGTCCTTCCACAGCTCTTTGGTCTTCACCATAGTGGAGTTTGGAGTGTGACTGTTTGAGGTTGTGGACAGGCGTCTTTTATACTGATAACAATGTCAAACAGGAGCCATTACTACAGGTAATGAGTGGAGGACAGAGGAACCTCTTAAAGAAGAAGTTACAGGTCTGTGAGAGCCAGAAATCTTGCTTGTTTGTAGGTGACCAAATACTTATTTTCCACCATAATTTGCAAATAAATTCTTTAAAAATCAGACAATGTGATTTTCTAGATATGTTTTCTCATTTTGTCTCTCATAGTTGAGGTCTACCTATGATGTCATATATTGGGCATTTTAAAACACAGGACAGTGTTTTTTTGTTGTATGAAAGATAACATTCTCATGTTGGTTCCTCTCATGGCACCAAGGTTGCAGTTCAGAGGAATCATCAGTTGAAAACACATTCAGGACTGGGATATTTATGCAGCTGCTCCCTATAGTAACTGTGTTTATAACTGGTGATATCTCTGGAAATAACATAGGTAGAACTTTTGGTGTCACATAAAACGTGAGAGTTTCATCTTTCACATGACACCAGAATCACTGTTTTACATTTGATGAAGCCCAAGATACTGTATAACTGCTTGAAGTGACCCCCAGCCTCAGCTTCCTTGCATTATACAAAAGTACACACCTTCCTATACCTAGTGAATAGTTTGCAGCCCTCAATAGAAAAACAAGGGAAAAAAATATAGAAGTGAAGGATTTCATACAAAAGAGACAAAATTCATTAATAAAGAATATTAGAAATGTTAATAATGACATAAATGCTTCCAGAAAAATCACAAATTCCAAAGCTGCTGGTTGCTGAGAAGACTCCTTTGAAGATTACTGTTGGTAAGAAGGGGTACTTAGCCTGGTGGTACACATCAAAGTAACATCCACCTGAATGCCAGGACCCAAAGTTTACCAGGAGAACATTGCCCAAAGCATCTAATACTCCTACTGGCTTGCCTTCTTCCCATAGTGCATCATGGTGCAATCTTTTCGCCAGGGAAGTGACACACAGTCACCTAGACAAACACATGACATAAAAGGAAGCATGATAAACCAGACCAGGCCACCTTCTTTCTGACCCAGTTCTGATTCTTACATACGCAGAGCATTCAGGGGTGGACAGCAGTCAAGGGCACTCTGACCAATCTGATGGTGTACTGCCTGAATTGCAATGTACTGTGCGCTTTGACACCTTGCAATTAGAGATGAGCAAATCGAAGCTACAGAAGTGGAATTCGATCCGAATTTCAAGAAATATTTGATTCGTATCGAATCCGAATTTCCTCACGCTTCGTGGTAACGATTTGCATTTAGTTCAAAATGGCTATACATGGGGCAAGGAACTCTGGAAACACGAGATCACCCACAACACCATGCGTGCAGCCAATCAGCAGTTAGCCCTGTGATGTCACATCCCTTTAACCCCTTCGCAAGCGCACACGGCATGTTTGACTGCTGCATCCAAGGTGTTAAATCCCCCTGATTGGTAATGGAGCAGGGTGTTAGCTGTAACTGACACCTAACACCCTGCTCCATAACCGATTTGGGGTTTTAACAACTTGGATGCAGCGGTCAAACATGCCGTGTGCGCTCGCGAAAGGGGTTTTAGGGATGAAACATGACCGTGGCATCCAAGGGGTTCCGCCATTTTGCCACCCACCCCGGCTCTCTGCAGCCAATAAATAGCTGTTTTTGGTACACGATTCGCCGCGATTATAATTCGGATCGAATAGAATCATATCACGAAATTCGGCAAAGTTGCCGAATTGAATTTTTGAATACTTCACTCTTCTCTACTTGCAATCATAGCCAGTATTAACTTTTTCCAAAATATGTGCTATTGTAGCTGTCTTGTAGGATTGGGCCAGATAGGCTAGCCTTTACTCCCCATTCTAATCTATAAGCATCAACTATTCTTCCTTGGACCATTTTTGGTAGTTACCAGCTGCAGAACACCCCATAAGATTTGCTGAAGATTCTCTGATCCACCAGTCTACCCATCACAATTTGGTCCTTGTCATAGTCACTCAATTCCTTATCCTTGCCAATATTTCCAGATACACATAAACTTCAAGAACTGACTTTTCGCTTCCCACTATATCCTACCCCTTGACAGATGCCGGTGTCATGAGATAATCCATGATATTCCCGCCACTTAGTGTATTCACTTTATGCATGTTTATATAGTCATAAATGGATACATAGTTTCTGTACTTGAGGCTGCATAAAACACAATATCACCAGGGCTTTGGATGTGTTTTCTTTTTCTCTTTGTCATTGAGATAAAACATGGAATTCCTTTTACCTATTGCACTTTAAGCAACCATTGACTGTATCTAATTAGAGGTGATAAGAAAGAAGTGGCCCCGGGCACTTGTGACATTTTACCGGATAAAGTTAGGAGATAGCTGACCTGAAATGACAAGTGTCTGTTTTCAAGTCTTCACTAATAGCAGTGTCCACTTATCAGCGGGTTTAAGTCAAATGCCATCAGAGGTGAACAGAACAATGTCAAAAGTCAATCATGTGGATGGACAAATTGATAAAACGCACTCGCCGGGGTAAGCTGCTTGTGCTATTATTGTGCCTGCATAGGAACATAATGGTCCTTCCATGTACTGGACAAGTGCTCTGGATATAGTCAGATGTACATAACTAGGAAATAACAATTGTTCTTACAATTCTTAATACATTTCATTTCAAAAATGAAATATATGGGCTTTGTACAGCGAAATGGTCAGGACATCTAAACTCCCTATTATGTCTGTCAATCATCTTGTAATCTTTTGTGTACATTTGATGGACACCTTAAGACAGTTGATAAATACAGCCTCTAAGGGCCCCAAAAACATATGAGGAAAGTTATTCCAACCCATTGATTTTGGCAGGACTGGTTGACTATCTTGTGGTCTCACCACTCAATGTGAAAAGTGCCCAAACACAGAATCCAAATAGAGGAAAATAACCACAAAATGAGAAGAAAATGCAATAGAGACCGCATCCAAAATGCATAAACCTCTCTCTTGGATCACCATGCGACTGTTTCCTTGAATGTGGATATAGTTTGGTATCATTCACCTCTTCTCTCCCAGGCTTGGTCAATTTCATCAGTATTTCTTGTAGTGAGGAATAGAGACAAGTGAACTGATTTGTAACAAATTTTCCAAAAATTTTGGGTTTGGATGAAGCCAAAATCTTTGGGGCTCGCAACCTTTGAATCCACCAAAGTTGATTCTCTGGGGTCCCTTCAGACTCATTATAATTGGAGGATATGGTAGGTGTGTAAACTTACTCACCTTTCCTGTTATGTACACTGTATTGTCAAAGCATGATGATGTCAACAACTCCCACATGACCACTGAGACCCAATCACAGGCCTCGGTGGTGACTGTGGGCTATTGATGTTGTTGACCTGGGAAAGGCCAGAAGATATTGAGGGGAAGAAAACAGGAACGCCAGAGCATGCCGTTATGGAGCCTAGGAAAGGAGAGTACCCTCCCTGACCAATCATTATATTCTAGGCCTGAAGAGACTTAAGAGTATAATATTTGTAATTTTGATTCGGGCCAAGTAAGTCCAGTCGGAAACAAATTTTCTCTTTTATTAACTTTCTCCAGTAGCTTAGTAAGTTTGGACATGTCATATGCATTTATTTTTCCACACTTATTTAGGGAGTCAATTATATTTATTTTTACTGGAGAAAATGTGAAAATGTCCTTTAAGATCTATGAATGAAAGAGATTTTCCAGGCTGAATAACTGATGACCTATCTGTAGGATAGATGAGGTAGGGGAGTATCAGTGATTATTATTTTATTTCGCCTCCCCTGGGCCCTTATTCATTATACTCCGTGGTCTGAAGAAAACCTGAAATATAATAAAAGCACGTAAGTTCGGCAGAGGAACCTTGCAAATATTTGCAAAACAAATCTTGCTACGTTCTCCCATCTCTAACTACTATATAACTACTATATAGCGTCTGTATTGTTAGAGCCCTTTTTACATTGTGGGTGAAAGCTTCCTGATCCGCTGGTATTGGTAGAGATGCTAGATTATAAATAAAATTATAATATAATAACATTTTCTCTCTCCTTTTTCCGTGTCCTTCCTCCAAAAATGACTGTACTTTTCTTCTAAATTCATAAAAAATTATTGCTGCATTTAATTATTCACGTTGATTCTCTCATGGGTCATTTTCTAGGGTCACATGAAAGAAATACAACCTACTGTCTAGCGGAATGTAACCTAATAAATAAAATTTACTACTGTATGATATAACTGCTAATTTCTGTAGAGGGTTCACTGTGACACTGTGATAGGAGTATATGTGAAAAGAAATAAATATGTTTTATGATATGCGTCTGATTCTTTTTACCACCTCCCCAAATATGTGTAATACGTGTGAGAATGTGTATATGCTACAACAATGTCCATATGTGTCTAGTCCAGGGAATTGTATCTAACTCAAGTAACATATTGATTACTGATAGGGAGCTTAGATTGGGAGCCCTACTGGGGCCAGTGAGTAATGACATGTAATGTGCTGTGGAATATGACGTGTGTTGTGTTGTTTCTGTAACCGTAGAGCTCGGCTGTGCTATGCTGTTTCAGGAGCTCCCATTGTCCTAGAGACAGATTAGAGTAGCATCCCTCACCTGTTTTCGTTACTCTAGGTTCACACCTGCGCTTGGGTTTCCATTCTTCAGGTCCACATGGGGACTCGAAAAACAGAAACCCAATCCACTTAAAAAACACTTACACCCGGAAACTTGCGGACCCCATAGACTATAATGGGGTCCGCCGGGTTTCCGCCTCAAAATATGCTGAGAGAAAAGTTCTGCTTGCAGGTTTTTCACTCCGCATTTTTCAAGTGGATTCAGGGACGGAATCCATGAATGGAATCCAAGTCTCATCCTCTTGGTTGGGCATTTCCTATCTCGGCAGCGATCTGACAACAACCAGGGCTGGACTTGCAGAAGCAGACGAGCGGTGCTGCGCAACACTGTTTTCATAATTCCCATAAAGGTCATCAATATCAGATCAGTGGAGTCGCAACTCCTGACACCTCAGCTCGGGCACAATTTGCTTCTTCTTCTCAGCCAAGAGATGTGACATTCATTGATCACAAGGATAGGTCATCAGTATTATAGACCTGGAAAATCACTTTTAATTAAACCAATCTGGGGTGTAGCTATAGGGGTGCAGAGGAAGGAAATGCTACTAGACCCCGGAGCTCGAAACCTCTCTACAATATAAAAAGATATCAATGTCATAGATAGCACATGGTAACGTTTCAGATTTTACATTGCTCTGAAAACAATGCTCTACTTATAAACACATTAAAGGAGTTCTCTGGTTTCTATTATTATTAGGATAGGACATCAATATTAGATCTCTGGGGTCCATCACCTGTACTGAGACAGCATGGCTTTCTGCAAAATTTACATACTACGAGCCATGCTGCCCACTCACCGCACCATAGATGCTGCAGCGGCTATTGTAGATACTGCAGCGCTGTCCCATTAAAACATTACTGAGAGCCTCACAGTCTCAGCACAGGTGATCTGCAGGGGTCCCAGGTGTAGCACCGTCATATATCTAATACTGATGGCCATCAATAATAGAAACCGGATAACCCCTTTAATACATGTTTTATCTCTCCCAGACTTTTCAGCACAGCTTTTCTTTGCCTGAAAGTGAAAACAAAGCCCTGAGACATCTGTACAATCCTTGAGCATTTACCTGGCGTAGTAGAGGATCTGTGATGTGGACTAATCCCCTGTATTAGTTATGCAGTTGCTTATCAGCACTTCTTATCACACAAGAGCCTTTTTGTAGGATTAGGATCACTGCTAAAAGCAATTTAAAAGTCAGATTAATAAAAGGAATGAAAACTTCCCCAAAGTGACATCCTTCGAGTAGTTCCTATTTCAAAAGCTTTAGCTGATGATGAGTTTTCAACTTTTTTTTTTTGTGTATTATTATTTTATCATTATTATTTTATATTTTTTGCTTTTTATATATTTTATACTTTTTAGTGGTTGAATACATTAAGATTATTTTGACAACTGTATACTTTTCCTATTAAGTTATAGGAACAGAAAAAGAAAAGAAAAACATTATTGCCAAATCTGTCATATGACTTTAGGCATCTGATGATCCTATTGACTATAAGGGGCCCGTGAGGTAGTGTCGGACTGGCCACCAAAGTACCAGCAGATCCTGAGGTGGGCACAGGCTCTAAAACAATAATGGTCCAGCCGAAGACATCCAAATTTGAAGGCTACTATGTTCTATAATCTAGAAGATTAGAGTGGGCCCCCACTATGGTGCCTGATTTTGCCACCCAGGACTTGGTGTTTTTCCTTCTATGCCCTATGAATCTTGAACCAATTTATCATCCCCTTGTTTGCTAATAATGCATACCACCCAATAGCAAAAAATAACTATGATTGGGCATCTTCTCTCCAAGACCCAATGGCAACCATGGGTTCTGTCTCTATGGTATTTATGCCCATGTGTGTAAATCTATCTATCTCCTATCTATCTTTTTGGAATAGTCAAAAATCTTTCACGTTAACTCCTTTTAAAAAAAAAAGTACACAGTACTACACATAAAAACTACATACAAGAATAACACATGATGATCAGCACAATGCATTGTAAGCACATATCATTATTATGTAACTTATAGCTTAGAGCATCACATTGTGAATCTTGACCAAGAAGGCCCCATAGCCCAGCATTGGCTTTGAAAATAAGGTTTATGTTGTTGGTACAACCATCAGATGATTTTGGGTCCCTGTGGTCTGTGATTGCTTTTCACCATTGAGAGCTGTCTGGATACCGCTAGGAATGTTTGACTTGAGTCTATCTGTAAAATCCATTTCCTTGAAGTGTTTATTGTAGCACACAGGCTTTCCTCCCCATTCAGTTCTATTCAGTCTTTATTAGAACACTGAGGAGGATGAGGACCTCTTATAATTTTGGTTTTCCTTCCTTGGCAGATGTGTTACCTTCCAAGTGTGCTACTTTACTTGTAAAGCTATACTTTATAATGAATGTAACATTTCCTTCTAAGCACTGTATGGTTTGATGGATACATATAACTCACAGATATCATTGTTGTCTTCTGTGATAAGATACAGTATCATTCTGTAGCAGTTTAACCAACTGCAGAAGTTTGGGTTAACTCTGTTACATGTGTATATATGTGAATATTAGCACTATTATTGCCTCATGTAGGCACTGGTGTAACTATTGGGATAGCTAGTGTAGCATCTGCTATGGGACCCCATTTCCTCTGAGACCTTTTAGTGATAATTATAGATGATGGAAGGGGATGGGGAAAACTGACGGCACCTCCATTACTTTACAGGGACATCAAAATATCTGCACGTGACATCATAATTACTTATGTGATGTCACAGTGTACACAGTGAACTTTATGTCTGTGCTATGATGTCATAGTGAGAATTATCCCTGTACTGTGACATCACTGGGGACATAAACTGAAAAATCACTATGTACATTGCCCCTCTGTGTAAGGGTGACCAAAGTAATACAGTTCTGAAATTGCAGCTTAAGGTGGCACCCATTAAACGTTTTGCTATGGGGGTCCATGGTTGCTTGTCACACCTACTTGCAAGGGTCTTTGTTGCTCATGGGCAACACGGTGGCTCAAGGGTTAACACTATAGTCTTGCAGTCCTGGGTTCAAATTCAGCTAAGGACATCTGCATGGAGTTTGTATGTTCTTCCTGTGTTTATACGACATACTGATAGGGAATGTAGACTGTGAGCCCTACTGGGGACAGACAATGTCTGTAACGCGCTGCAGAATATGTTGGTGCTATATAAGTAATCTAAATGTATAATAATGCTATGTATTGAGCAGCTAAAATAGCACACTGTATTAATTGGAACATCAAAAAGATACTTATTACTGTGCAGAGTTATTTGGGAAGTCTATATAGACTGGGGTTTGGAGGGTTTGTCCAGCCACAGCTTACAATGATATAAAATGACAAAATAAATCATACTCACTTTACCAATATTCTACACTCCTGTGTTCTGGGGTCCTCGGCCAATCTCTGGTCACCTGTCTTCAGCAATGAAATATTGTCAGGTGTGTCCACTGCAACCACTGGTGGCATCAGAGACCTCAGTAGTGTCGACACATCACTGCTATTGTCTGTGATTGTAGTCAGATGCTACGTCTTTACTGGGCCAAGCCAACTAAGATTGATGGGGGACAGGTAAACATTAGAGATGAGTTACCCTCATGAGATTTGTGATATTCATCTGCCAGTCTTCAGACTCCAGAATATAATAACCGGAGGGCCAGGGGAGGTGACAAAAATAATAAACTCACCTTCCCTCACCTGTCCTGGGCTGATGATGTCCCTCTCCCGTCATCTTTCCTCATCTACCATCAACTTCTGGCCTCCTGGGTCACACTAGGGAATGAAAGATGAATGCAGCACGTTATCAGCAAATACTTGAGGCAAATTTACACTCATCAGCCAGGAAGCTGCGCATGGGACTTACTTGGACGTTCCAACATGACAACGATCCAAAACACAAGGCCAAGTCGACCTGTCATTGGCTACAGCAGAAGAAAGTGAAGGTTCTGGAGTGGCCATCTCAGTCTCCTGACCTCAATATCATTGAGCCACTCTGGGGAGATCTCAAGCGCGCAGTACATGCAAGACAGCCCAGGAATTTACAGGAACTGGAGACTTTTTGATAAGAAGAATGGGCAGTTTTACCATCTGAGAAAATAAAGAGCCTCATCCACAACTAGCACAAAAGACTTCAAGTTGTCAATAATGTTAGAGGGGGCAATACACGGTATTAAGAACTGGGGGATGTGAACTTTTGAACGGGTTCATTGGTTGTCATTATGGTTTAAAAAGAGAAAACACAGAAGTTTGACCATAAATGGCTTCAACCAACCACTAGCCATGAGTGGAGAAAAAGTTTTTGTGTTATCATTCATATTCTCTGAAAAAAGGCCAAAAAAACAAAAAATCTTCCGGGGTATGTAAACTTTTTAGCACAACTGTATCTATCTATCCATCTATCCATATATCTATCCATATATCTATCTATCTATCTAAGATGTAAGAAGAAGAGAACAGCATCAAACAAGACAGAATGCTGGGTGCAGGTCCCACAGTCCAGAGCCAATGACTGTATAGCAAAATCCCAAAAAATAGCACTCTAATATAAAAAAAAATATTTTAAAAAATCAATTTATCTAAATAGTTTGTTAAAGTTTTTGTTTAGTCGTATCTCCACTAGGAGTCAGTAAAGAACGAATGTACAATACAGACTAAATCTAGTTTTTACAGTATATACCTCTATATAAATCCATGTCCCATTTCACATGACGCTTTCCAGTAGAACTTTAGAGACATCTGGCTAAGAAAAGCAAAGATTTATTAGAAATTCAATTTTCTTCTATTAAACTCAGCGCAATAAGCAATGACAATCAGCTGTAATTACAATACTCATATATAATTACTTTGAATGCATCATAAGCAATAAGCTAGCTAATGAAAAAGAGGAAAAGTAATGCCAGGTCTCCTTTGATGTGATGCGAGCCTTGTTATTAACATTTAGGGTACATTACTTACTGTGTAATCTTTGGTGACTATATACAGTACAGGAGGAAATAGGTAAGAGATCACTGCAGTAAATAGTCCATACGTGGTTAATATGGTTGTCATCTCTCAGAAAATACAAATAAATCACAAGTATTCGGTTTTTATGTCATTTTAACAGAATTGTGTTAGGTTTCACTTTCTTTTTATCTGAAACATTTACTACAGTTGGGTCTCCTTATGGAAACGTTTCCTTTGCAGGCCACCTTGTGGTGTGTAGAGTCTTAAAGACCATACAGGCTCTACTAGGAATTCTAGGAAAGGAACATGTAAATAAGTTCTCCTTAATGTAAATAGGAAAACTTGCTCTAGCCCCACCTGTTGGAAGGAAATTCTTGAAAGATCAATGCCTGGTTTTCTAAGAAACCTACAGACATTGACTGGGATTAAAGCCTAACCAGAACATCTCCACCAAAAGGAAGAGAGACCCATCAGTAGACAGCTATCTTGAGGTTATGGCCCCTCGTCGGTGTGAAGCAGGGTACTGGTTTGGCTGGATAAAAAGTCGTAGATGTGGGTCAGTAGGGATACTATAGTAAGCAAGGGGTGGCCCTGGAAATTGTTCTGCATTTTTTGCATTTCTCTAGATGTGGTATGGTAGTAGTTGTCCATGATTTATGATAGGTTCATACCTGCATATGTCTTTCCATTCTTCTGGTCTGTCAGAGGACCATAAGAATGGAAAAACGGACTTCATCAGATCTTTTGTGTGGTGGACCCAGAGTCCGAGGGACCCCATTGACTATAATGTGGTCTGTCAGATGTCCATTGCACGTCTGTTTTTCTTTAACTGAAATCACTAAATGAAAAGGTTGGGCTTGCAGGACTCCATTGGAGACTCCATCGCTGATGTGAAACCAGTCTTAGAAGGTAAGGGATAAATATTCACTATTGTTTAATCGTGCCTGACCATCCCAGGAGCAGCACAAACTCCTCTTCTGCTGTCCAGACCTCAGCACTTCTACATATGACTTGCGTTGGATGACCCAACTAGTCTGTACACCAATAGGGTAACCCATTGAAGCCATTCCTGGCACTGGCTCAAGATAAAAAGCAGCAAAACCTGCAACAAAAAAGCAGCTTTTCCTAAATGTGGAACCTCAGCCTAAAACATAAAATAAATTTGGTGCAAAGCATGTACATAATTTTATTTTTTTGCATAAGTGTAGCCAGAATTGTGGTGCATGTAGCTTAGTAAATCTCCCATTGACCACAAAACACTCATGGTTGTTCTAGTGGTATTTTCCCTTGTGATATTTCCTATTTATAAGCTGAAAGAGTAGGACTCTTGTTAAAAATGTACATTCATATTTGGTGTTTTTTCCATTCAGTTTGTTTTGTGGGTCTTTTGATGTATGTTCTGTATGTAGTTCATAGCAGAAGGATTCTTGTGACAAGGTATACTTGTGAAATCACCTGGTCCCATCTCCCAGGGTCCTAACCTATATTTAACATCTCCTGAGCTAAACTGCTTTTGTATAAGAGGGTGGAAGCTTTTCCTCTTAACTTCTAACCATCAAACACCGGTGACTGAGCTCTTATGAATGGTCTGCTTTTCTAAAAGGAACAGTCCAGGGTTCAAACACTTCAGCGTGTCATTGCTGTAAAAGTGTCCCTGAGCTTTCAGAGTTTCCAACATGAAACCAGAAGGAACATGAAACTGATATTTATGTTTTATTATTTTAATACAGCATAACCATCTTTTTCATCATTCATGAAGCCATGAAAGGGTTTCTTACACTCAAGACTGTTTATTGTGTAAAACTGGTTAAAAAGGGGATTTTACCATGAACATAACCAAGTTTACATTCATAGATAGAGACAAGTTAAATGTTTTGGCAAATATAAATAACTGTACATTTTGCAGAGTTTTACAGATTTTCTCTAACCATCTTAATGGCAACAGTCTTTTGTCTTGATAGGTTGCCAATGGATACGACTAAGAATACAGAAACTTTCTATGGTCTGGGACTGTTCATAGATTGTAAGCTCTTGTGAGCAGAGCCCTCACTCCTATTTGATATATTTATTTCTTTGTCACATTGTAATGTCAAATGTTGTCTGTTCATGTGTCCTCTGATTTGTAAAGTGCTATGGAATATGTTGGCGCTATATAAAATTATTATTATTATTGTCAGAATCCTGGACCTGATTTCCTTATAATGGCCCGATGTAAGCCACAATAAAAAAATCATGTCTGGGTTTCTAACAACTACCAGACTATAGAAAGTGCCTCTACAGGCCTCTTACAGCCTACAAGGACCACTGAGGCCTGTGATTGGTCCTTAATGGTCATGTAGGGCATACCCCGGGGCTGATTATGTCATCTAGGAGGCCGGAAGAGGCCCAACACTGCAATGGAGCCCAGGAGAGGTGACTATGACTGTTTGTTATACTTATGTAACTCCCCTGGACCTCTGCTCATTATACTCTGAAGAGACCTCACAGTATAATAGTGGTTCTTGGGTGGCAAACCCCTAAAATTTCGGGTATGGCCAAACTGCAGATTTTTGGGAAAATTTGTAATGAACCCAGCTTGTTATCAAGTGGTTCCATCAGTCCTACTTATAAGCACTTTAACCCTGCAGTATAGTAACTGTACATTGCAAGTATAAAGCTCGTTGTATCTAGTTGTGTTAAAAAATGTTAAAATAAAAAAGTAGAAGAAGTGGCTGGGTTATCTTCTTGTGCAGGAAAACAAAAGCAGGCAGGGACACTACATGTATGAGAAGATAATCTGGCCACAATAAGGACATCATGGCTGGTTATCAGGAGGGACGCTACATGTATGAGAAGATAATCCGACCACAATAAGGACATTATGGCTGGTTATCAGGAGGACACTACATGTATGAGAAGATACCCTGACCACAATAAGGACATCATGGCTGGTTATCAGGCGGACACTACATGTATGAGAAGATAACCGGACCACAATAAGGACATCATGGCTGGTTATCAGGAGGGACACTACATGTATGAGAAGATACCCTGACCACAATAAGGACATCATGGCTGGTTATCAGGAGGACACTACATGTATGAGAAGATAACCCGACCACGACAAGGACATCATGGCTGGTTATCAGGAGAGACACTACATGTATGAGAAGATAACCTGACCCCAATAAGGACATCATGGCTGGTTATCAGGAGGGACACTACATGTATGAGAAGATAACCTGACCCCAATAAGGACATCATGGCTGGTTATCAGGCAGGAACACTACATGTATGAGAAGATAACCCGACCACAATAAGGACATCATGGCTGGTTATCAGGCAGGGACACTACATATATGAGAAGATAACCTGACCACAATAAGTACATCATGTCTGGTTATCAGGCAGGGACACTACATGTATGAGAAGATAACCCGGACACAATAAGCACATCATGGCTGGTTATCAGGAGGGACACTACATGTATGCGAAGATAACCTGACCACAATAAGGACATCATGGCTGGTTATCAAGAGGGACACTACATGTATGAGAAGATAACCTGACCACAATAAGGACATCATGGCTGGTTATCAGGAGGACACTACATGTATGAGAAGATAACACGATCACAACAAGGACATCATGGCTGGTTATCAGGAGGACACTACTTGTATGAGAAGATAACCTGACCACAATAAGGACATCATGGCTGGTTATCAGGAGAGACACTACATGTATGAGAATATAACCTGACCACAATAAGGACATCATGGCTGGTTATCAGGAGGGATACTACATGTATGAGAAGATAACCAAGACACAATAAGGACATCATGGCTGGTTATCAGGAGGGACACTACATGTATGAGAAGATAACCAAGACACAATAAGGACATCATGGCTGGTTATCAGGAGGGACACTACATGTATGAGAAGATAACCTGACCACAATAAGGACATCATGGCTGGTTATCAGGAGGACACTACATGTATGAGAAGATAACCTGACCACAATAAGGACATCATGGCTGGTTATCAGGCAGGGACACTACATATATGAGAAGATAACCCGGACACAATAAGGACATTATGGCTGGTTATCAGGAGGACATTACATGTATGAGAAGATAATCCAGCCACAGTAAGAAAATCATGGCTGGTTATCAGGAGAGACACTACATGTATGAGAAGATAACCTGATCACAATAAGGACATCATGGCTGATTATCAGGCAGGGACACTACATGTATGAGAAGATAACCCGACCACAATAAGGACATCATGGCTGGTTACCAGGAGGGGACACTACATGTATGAGAAGATAACCCGGACACAATAAGGACATCATGGCTGGTTATCAGGAGGACGCTACATGTATGAGAAGATAACCCGACCACAATAAGGACATCATGGCTGGTTATCAGGAGGGACACTACATGTATGAGAAGATAACCCCACCACAATAAGGACATCATGGCTGGTTATCAGGCAGGAACACTACATGTATGAGAAGATAACCCGACCACAATAAGGACATCATGGCTGGTTATCAGGCAGGGACACTACATATATGAGAAGATAACCTGACCACAATAAGTACATCATTTCTGGTTATCAGGCAGGGACACTACATGTATGAGAAGATAACCCGGACACAATAAGCACATCATGGCTGGTTATCAGGAGGGACACTACATGTATGCGAAGATAACCTGACCACAATAAGGACATCATGGCTGGTTATCAGGAGGACACTACATGTATGAGAAGATAACCCGGACACAATAAGGATATCATGGCTGGTTATCAGGAGGACACTACATGTATAAGAAGATAACCTGACCATAATAAGGACATCATGGCTGGTTATCAGAAGGACACTACATGTATGAGAAGATAACCCGACCACAACAAGGACATCATGGCTAGTTATCAGGAGGACACTACATGTATGAGAAGATAACCCGACCACAACAAGGACATCATGGCTGGTTATCAGGCAGGGACACTACATATATGAGAAGATAACCCGGACACAATAAGGACATTATGGCTGGTTATCAGGAGGACACTACATGTATGAGAAGATAATCCAGCCACAGTAAGAAAATCATGGCTGGTTATCAGGAGAGACACTACATGTATGAGAAGATAACCTGACCACAATAAGGACATCATGGCTGGTTATCAGGAGGACACTACATGTATGAGAAGATAACCCGGACACAATAAGGACATCATGGCTGGTTATCAGGAGGACACTACATGTATGAGAAGATAACCCGATCACAATAAGGACATCATGGCTGGTTATCAGGCAGGGACACTACATATATGAGAAGATAACCCGGACACAATAAGGACATCATGGCTGGTTATCAGGAGGACACTACATGTATGAGAAGATAATCCAGCCACAGTAAGAAAATCATGGCTGGTTATCAGGAGAGACACTACATGTATGAGAAGATAACCTGATCACAATAAGGACATCATGGCTGGTTATCAGGAGAGACACTATATGTATGAGAAGATAACCAGGACACAATAAGGACATCATGGCTGGGTTTCTGACAAGTCCTAGACCATTGAACGTTCCTGCATTCATGGTCATAGCCAATGGCAACCTATCAAGACAACAGACGGTCACCACTAAGATTGTTAGAGGAAATGCTTAAAATATTTAATTATTTGTATTTGCAAAAATAATTAACTTTTATTTATCTACAAATCTTAGTATGTTAAGTTTATTATTTTTGTTTTAAATTTGCACTGAGGTCCTGCACCATTAGCTATGCTAGGAGCCACAACACTGGCCAGATCGCCGACCTGCCCCACATAATGTGCTGGGAGCCGTCTTTATTGAGGCCAGCCCGCCGCCCCCACGAACCAGCAAAAGACCCCCAGTGGCCTGGTCCCGGTCTGTGGACCGGTGGTTGGGGACCCCTGGTGTAAAATACCATATTTAAACCCTTCCTGCTGCAGCCATTTTTCGATTTCCCTTTTTTCGCCCTCCAAAAGCCATAATTGTTTTATTTTTCACAGAGTCATATGGGGGCTTAATTTTTGCGAGACAAATTGTACTTCATAGCAGGCTCCGCTAGAGCCTCTGCCACAGAAACTGCACAAATTATTTTTTTCTCTGACAGTTTCAGTATAAAAATAGCAGACACCCGATGGACACCAGGTGGACCCCATTATAGTCTATGGGTTCTGCGGGTGTCCGCAGGTAACCGCTGTTTTAGCAGTCCGGCTCCCCTGAGACCCATGTGCAGATGTGAACCTAGCCATAATGATACTATTTAATATTCTGTACAATGTACTGCAAACCCAGAAAAAAATTCAGAATGGAGTGGAATCAGAGAAGAACTGCGTTTGCTGAACTTCCCTATGGGTTTCGTTTTGTTACAGCATTCACTGTGCAGCCAAAATGACATGTCATCTGTATTCTGTGGGTCGATATGATTCTGGTGACACCAAATTTATATAGTTCTTTTCTTACGTTTTAACCCCTTAAACAAAATCCAAATCTTTGCAAAAAATATTCTGACACCCGGTACTTTTTTTTATATTTCCCTCTACAGAATACATAAGGTATCTTTTTTTGCAGGGCCAGATGTAATTTTCCAGGGGTTGGTGATCCAAGGCAAAATGGCGGTGCCTGTACGCCACCAAGAAAATCGTGTCTTGGTCAGCTTTAACTGAGTCACTGGGAGAGTTAATGCCCACAGTCCTGGGCGGCTGCCATATTTAAATACCTGATATCTGTTGTGATGCTAGGCATTTTGATGTATCATTTTGTGCGATTGGAGTGGGCTATGAGTATAGAATTTTAATCCAACAGTGTAAATTGGTGCCTCGGTTGCTGAGATATTGCTGTTGTGCAAATGATCTCTTTAGAGAAATGAGGGTTATCATTGCTCCAAAGAGTTAATTTGCATTTTGACAAAACAACAATATCTTGGCAATCTTCAGGTGGCCAAAACCTATCTATCTGCAGGGCTGGGTTGATATGCTGGTTTTGGTGACACTAAGATATCTATCTCTGGGGCTGGTATGATATGCTGGTTCTGCTGACACTAACCTATCTATCTGCAGAGCTGGATTGATATGCTGGGGTCTGGTGACCCTAACCTATCTATCTGCAGGGCTGGGGTGATATGCTGGGGTCTGGTGACACTAACCTATCTATCTGCAAGACTGGGATGATATGCTGGTTCTGGGGACACTAACCTATCTATCTGCAGGGCTGGGATGATATGCTGGGTTCTTCTGACACTAACCTATCTATCTGCAGGGCTGAGATGATATGCTGGTTCTGATGACACTAACCTATCTATCTGCAGGGCTGGAGTGATATGCTGGTTTTGGTGACACTAACCTATCTATCTCTGGGGCTGAGGTGATATGCTGGGGTCTGGTGACACTAACCTATCTATCTGCAGGGCTGGGTTGATATGCTGGTTTTGGTGACACTAAGATATCTATCTCTGGGGCTGGTATGATATGCTGGTTCTGCTGACACTAACCTATCTATCTGCAGAGCTGGATTGATATGCTGGGGTCTGGTGACCCTAACCTATCTATCTGCAGGGCTGGGGTGATATGCTGGGGTCTGGTGACACTAACCTATCTATCTGCAAGACTGGGATGATATGCTGGTTCTGGGGACACTAACCTATCTATCTGCAGGGCTGGGATGATATGCTGGGTTCTTCTGACACTAACCTATCTATCTGCAGGGCTGAGATGATATGCTGGTTCTGATGACACTAACCTATCTGCAGGGCTGGAGTGATATGCTGGTTTTGGTGACACTAACCTATCTATCTCTGGGGCTGAGGTGATATGCTGGGGTCTGGTGACACTAACCTATCTATCTGCAGGGCTGGGGTGATATGCTGGTTCTGCTGACACTAACCTATCTATCTGCAGGGCTGGGGTGATATGCTGGTTCTGGTGACACTAACCTATCTATCTGCAGAGCTGGGTTGATATGCTGGGGTCTGGTGACACTAACCTATCTATCTGTAGGGCTGGGATGATATGCTGGTTCTGATGACACTAACCTATCTATCTGCAGGGCTGGGGTGATATGCTGGGTTCTGCTGACCCTAACCTATCTATCTGCAGGACTGAGATTATATGCTGGTTCTGGTGACACTAAACTATCTATCAGCAGGGCTGGGATGATATGCTGGTTCTGGTGACACTAACCTATCTATCTGCAGGGCTGGGGTGATATGCTGGTTCTGGTGACACTAACCTATCTATCTGCAGGGCTGGGGTGATATGCTGGTTCTTCTGACACTAACCTATCTATTTGCAGAGCTGGGTTGATATGCTGGGGTCTGGTGACACTAACCTATCTATCGGCAGGGCTGGGGTGATATGCTGGGGTCTGGTGACACTAACCTATCTATCTGCAGGCTGGGATGATATGCTGGATCTGGTGACACTAACCAATCTATTTGCAGGGCTGGGATGATATGCTGGTTCTGGTGACACTAACCTATCTATCTGCAGGGCTGGGGTGATATGCTGGGTTCTGCTGACACTAACCTATCTATCTGCAGGACTGAGATGATATGCTGGGTTCTGGTGTCACTAACCTATCTATAAGCAGGGCTGGGGTGATATGCTGGGTTCTGGTGACACTAACCTATCTATCTGCAGGGCTGGGGTGATATGCTGGTTCTGGTGACACTAACCTATCTATCTGCAGGGCTGGGGTGATATGCTGGTTCTGCTGACACTAACCTATCTATCTGCAGAGCTGGGTTGATATGCTGGGGTCTGGTGACACTAACCTATCTATCGGCAGGGCTGGGGTGATATGCTGGGGTCTGGTGACACTAACCTATCTATCTGCAGGGCTGGGTTGATATGCTGAGTCTGGTGACACTAACCTATCTATCTGCAGGGCTGGGGTGATATGCTGGGTTCTGCTGACACTAACCTATCTATCTGCAGGGCTGGGGTGATATGCTGGGGTCTGGTGACACTAACCTATCTATCTGCAAGACTGGGATGATATGCTGGTTCTGGGGACACTAACCTATCTATCTGCAGGGCTGGGATGATATGCTGGGTTCTTCTGACACTAACCTATCTATCTGCAGGGCTGAGATGATATGCTGGTTCTGATGACACTAACCTATCTGCAGGGCTGGAGTGATATGCTGGTTTTGGTGACACTAACCTATCTATCTCTGGGGCTGAGGTGATATGCTGGGGTCTGGTGACACTAACCTATCTATCTGCAGGGCTGGGGTGATATGCTGGTTCTGCTGACACTAACCTATCTATCTGCAGGGCTGGGGTGATATGCTGGTTCTGGTGACACTAACCTATCTATCTGCAGAGCTGGGTTGATATGCTGGGGTCTGGTGACACTAACCTATCTATCTGTAGGGCTGGGATGATATGCTGGTTCTGATGACACTAACCTATCTATCTGCAGGGCTGGGGTGATATGCTGGGTTCTGCTGACCCTAACCTATCTATCTGCAGGACTGAGATTATATGCTGGTTCTGGTGACACTAACCTATCTATCGGCAGGGCTGGGGTGATATGCTGGGGTCTGGTGACACTAACCTATCTATCTGCAGGCTGGGATGATATGCTGGATCTGGTGACACTAACCAATCTATTTGCAGGGCTGGGATGATATGCTGGTTCTGGTGACACTAACCTATCTATCTGCAGGGCTGGGGTGATATGCTGGGTTCTGCTGACACTAACCTATCTATCTGCAGGACTGAGATGATATGCTGGGTTCTGGTGTCACTAACCTATCTATAAGCAGGGCTGGGGTGATATGCTGGGTTCTGGTGACACTAACCTATCTATCTGCAGGGCTGGGGTGATATGCTGGTTCTGGTGACACTAACCTATCTATCTGCAGGGCTGGGGTGATATGCTGGTTCTGCTGACACTAACCTATCTATCTGCAGAGCTGGGTTGATATGCTGGGGTCTGGTGACACTAACCTATCTATCGGCAGGGCTGGGGTGATATGCTGGGGTCTGGTGACACTAACCTATCTATCTGCAGGGCTGGGTTGATATGCTGAGTCTGGTGACACTAACCTATCTATCTGCAGGGCTGGGGTGATATGCTGGGTTCTGCTGACACTAACCTATCTATCTGCAGGACTGAGATGATATGCTGGTTCTGGTGACACTAACCTATCTATCTGCAGGGCTGGGGTGATATGCTGGGTTCTGGTGACACTAACCTATCTATCAGCAGGGCTGGGGTGATATGCTGGGTTCTGGTGACACTAACCTATCTATCTGCAGGGCTGGGGTGATATGCTGCTTCTGGTGACACTAACCTATCTGCAGGGCTGGGGTGATATGCTGCTTCTGGTGACACTAACCTATCTATCTGAGGGGCTGGGGTGATATGCTGGTTCTGGTGACACTAACCTATCTATCTGCAGGGCTGGGGTGATATGCTGGCTCTGGTGACCATAACCTACCTATCTGCAGGGCTGGGGTGATATGCTGGTTCTGGTGACACTAACCTATCTATCTGCAGGGCTGGGGTGATATGCTGGGTTCTGGTGACACTAACCTATCTATCAGCAGGGCTGAGGTGATATGCTGGGTTCTGGTGACACTAACCTATCTATCTGCAGGGCTGGGGTGATATGCTGCTTCTGGTGACACTAACCTATCTGCAGGGCTGGGGTGATATGCTGCTTCTGGTGACACTAACCTATCTATCTGAGGGGCTGGGGTGATATGCTGGTTCTGGTGACACTAACCTATCTATCTGCAGGGCTGGGGTGATATGCTGGCTCTGGTGACCATAACCTACCTATCTGCAGGGCTGGGGTGATATGCTGGTTCTAGTGACAATAACCTATCTATCTGCAGGGCTGGGGTAATATGCTGGTTCTGGTGACACTAACCTATCTAACTGCAGGATTGGGGTGATATGCTGGTTCTGGTGACACTAACCTATCTATCTGCAGGGCTGGGGTGATATGCTGGTTCTGGTGACACTAACCTATCTATCTGCAGGGCTGGGGTGATATGCTGGTTCTGGTGACACTAACCTATCTATCTGCAGGGCTGGGGTGATGTGATGTGCTGGTTCTGGTGACACTAACCTATCTATCTGCAGGGCTGGGGTGATATGCTGGGTCTGGTGACACTAACCTATCTATCTGCAGGGCTGGAGTGATATGCTGGTTCTGGTGACACTAACCTATCTAACTGCAGGACTGGGGTGATATGCTGGTTCTGATGACAGACTCCCTTTAATAAAACTTTTTAGCAGCAGGGTACCAAAACTTAAATTCATCTTAACTAAAACTGAGAAAGAGAAGATATATTTTACATTTGAACTATGGATCCAAAATCAAGACAAAATTCTATAAAAAGTTTATCCCAGGGGCATACTCACATTATATACTAGCACTAGTCCTATCACTTCTAGCTAGCTGAGCTTCTGCTTCATATTGAACGTAAGTTGTCAGCTCTTAAAAGCCAATGGCAGTAAAGCACATTCACTTTCTAATTTGCAGCCATGTACAACAAGACTTTCATCTCTGTGAAGATTGAATTTGACACTTGTTGAAATGATGTAATGAAACACCTATGGCCAATTTCCGTACTGTGTTTAATCAAGCGTGTATTAAAAAGATAATTCTGAGCATTTCACAAATGTGGTGCCGGGGGAAATCACTTAAAGTCTACTAATTAGACAGATGACGGGTATTAGAGTATCTTTTCTCACTTCTGGAATGCCAAAGAAAAGATGTGCGTGCAGACCACACCAGTAGAAGCTTTCATAGCCCGTGCGTAAAAGTGGTGAAGTATGATGTGCCTGGAAATGGAACGACACAGAAATTAAAATTAATTCACACTCAATTCCCTCGTGATTGATAATTCTTGTAATATTTTCAATAACAATAATATACAAATTATACCAACATTTTAGAAAAAGAGACATGGACTACGCATCCAAGTATTAAATATGGATCTACACTTCTAAGAAAACCTACAAAACTGAATAGTATACATTTTAATCAAGGTGTTTAAGCCCACTAGCTACTTCATGACGACTTCTGTATAGTGGGTATCACTCTTCTGGGTGCTGCGTCACATGACAACAACCCAGCACCACAACACAGCACCCACAGGGGGAGTGACCGAATAGCTAACAGTAACCCTGCTGCCAACCTAAGCCCCCTATAGGCACAGCACAACACCACCCCATGTGCCCAGTACCACAGCAATGGCAAATATCATGTAGCACTAGTTTTCAGTCCATTGAGCAAGACCACATGGTAAAGTCAATTTTTTGAGATCTCTTGATGTTCTGTTGTGTGGTGCTGCATGGTGGCTGCCATTGCTGTGATGCTGTGCCTGCAGGATGGTGAAGTCCAGAGCCTGGGGGCTAAACCTGGCAGCAGGGGTGCTGTTGGGCTGCTAGGTTGTGTCCCCTGTGGTGCTGTGGTGTGGTGGTGTTTGCCATGCACTGGCTGCACCCAATAGTGGAGACCAATAGAGATCCACTATACAGAGGTTGCCATGAAGTTACCGGTGGGCTTATATACCTTGATCAAATGTATACTAAGAACCCCATATTAATTATTGTAGATTTTGCTGAGAAGCATAGATCAATGTATAATAGTGGGATTTGCTGTCTATGTCCCTTTCTATCTGAAACGTTAATGTAGAAACTATGGTGTGTAATGTAAAACCTCTTATATAACCTTATAATCTTACTAATCTATTATATTGAAGCTAGGGATATGGTTGCATTCTGTCACGTTGGCACTCATGGGCAAAATAGCATGTTCAGAAGACTATAGATAGAGTCATAGGATGAAAGAAAACTTGTTCCACTTGAACCCACTGAAAGTCTGATTTAGCATAATACGGTTGAAAGTAGGGCACTATTTAGGCAAAACTATAATGTATAGACATGTAAATGTAGAAAGGGCAATGTCTACTCGAAACGTGTCAGAAAGGCAATGTACATGTGGTTTTACAGCCTCTAATAAAGACTCCACTTTATGAAGTATCCCATAAGCACTGGATTTTTTTCTTCATTTATGTGTCCGCAGTGTCCCCGGCATCTTCATGCATTTGGTGGATCAAGCCAGTTTCTCCAAAAAATCCAGCACTGAATCTAGCTATTAATAATTTCCATATTTTTAAAATTATTCTGAATGGTGGGCAATCCCTTACGTGTTTTGAGGTGTGATCACCTTCTAATCACAGCTATGAGTATGAGGTTGTCACACCTCGAAACATGTAAGTGAGGAGTAAGAGCACTTGCTGTATTTGGATCAACTGGGTCACTGAGCTGGATGTGGGTGGGACCACCTAAGGTTTTGTATAGTACTGTAGGTCTATAAATCCCGAATGCCGAGCCCATCCTCAACCAAAATGTTATTTCATCATCCCCTACACTAGTAAAAGAGTTTTCCTATCTCAGAAAGTGATAGTATATTGGTAGTATACTCAATCACTTTCTAAATCTATGGTGGGGTCTGACTGTCTGGACCCCCGCTGATTCTGAGAATGGAGGGGAGAATACAACTGAATGGGGCTGTGCTGCAGGTAACAGCACAATTGTGCTACCCACCAACAGCTGTGCAAGAACTGCCGCACAACGTTGTTCACTTGACTGGTAGTTCTGTGTACAGGACATCTGCAGTGCAAGAAAAACTGTGAAGGGACTGTAGTACTAAACTTTGAAAGGGTCCCTTGATCCCAGAGGTCAGACCCCCACCATTTGAAAGGTAATCAAGTATTGTGGTGATGTTATGGGGATGATGGGTAACATTTCATTGGCTGGTACTACCAGTTATTATGTTACAAAGCTATACAGCCTAGTCATGGTATATCCTGAAGGCCAAGTATGGATATAATTCAATGGATGGAGCGCTAAAATTAATGCCCATTCACATTTGGCATTTCAAGGCTTCCTTAAAACAAAGCGTTGCTGCTGTTTCAGCATGTGCAATAAGTAGATTGCATTTCAGGATTGCCAAAAATATCCAATGATGCATCAGTGTCACAAAAAACCCATTTGAACTTGGACTTTCCAATATGGCAACCTGGATGATAGTGAAGGTTCTAGAGTGGCCACCATTCTCTCCTGACCTCACATTGAGGCACTTTGGGGAGAACTGAAATATGTAGTTCATGCAAGAGTGCCAAAGATTTTACAGGGCCTGGAGGGCTTTAAGCCAAGAGGAAAGAAACTAAAGGGTTATAGGGGGTGCAGAGGTAGCAGTCGGGAACCCCAAAGGAAATATACCACTATTCCAAATGGAAAATGGTAGGTAGGGGCCACTTTACAGATTTTGCCTTGGGGCCCAGGAGATTTAAGATAGACTTCTATATTCACAACTATCACAAAATTGTGTAAGCCATAACTGATAAAGAAGGAAGTATTATAAAGTAGTTTTGCTAATGTTACTTAGTATTTGGGATATTCTGCGATCTGTAATAGTTTAATTTGAAAGACATCAAACATACAAGGTGGTTTTCTTTATCTGCTCGCCAACCGCACATGAACTGTGTATATCCAGGTAGTCGTCATTTAATTTTGCAGGGATGTACTACTACTGCAATGCAGCTACAGCATTGGGAAGCTGGCTGTCAATGACAGCCAGACGCCCCAAAAAGGGCAGGGATGGTTTATTATCATCTCTGCCTTCATGATCACTGTAGGAGGCTGTATCTCTCCTGTAACTAGGGCTAAAAATAAGTCATGCTAAAATGGCACCAAAGGTCTATTATGACCATATGGAGTGTATAATGTGTAAAAAAAAAAAATAATAATAAAAAAATCAAAAAAAAAAAAAAAAAAAGGATGCCACTACTGCACCCACATCACAGGTCCTAGCCCCATGTCCAAGGACACACAACTATGTGTCACCTACATAAACATTTTCAGAATGGACTATATCATTTTAGTGACACTTTGTGCTATTAAAATGAAAAGACATTCTAATCCCCTTTCTTTTATATTTATCTAGATATAAAAAACAAAAAAAACATGACATTGTGCTGCCTCCCCCCCAGCAATACTACCAATGTAACCAACCAATGTGATGAGATAAACAAATCAATGGTGCACCCCTCCCAAACCCCACCCATGCACACTACCAAAAAGGAGTGTAAAGAGTCAACTTCAAATTCCTGAGAGAGGACGAAAGAGAAAAAAAAAATCTAACAAAAAAAGGGAAGGGAAGAGGGAAAAAGGGGATGGAGTGAACGGCACAATATGAAGCCACTGGCCACAGGGAGATGGGAAAACATCACCGACTAGCAAAGAACTCCCCAGTTTTAGGTACCAGGAGGTCAACTGGAAGTACTCTCGTATAAACTTCCTATTTTATAGGGACAATATATCAATAAAGCTCTCCCCACACTCAAATAATTTTCCTACTTGGATTTCCTTCTTACTGGAGGTCTCCACTCAGTCCATTTCATTAATAAATTTTATCTAATAAAACCTGTATATATATATATATATATATATATATATATATAGTAATATAAACATTATATATTTGGAAAAATAGGTGAAAAGTTTAAAAAAATCTGAAATCAAAAATTGTTTGACTCTCAATCCTTAAGATTCTACATTGATAATTACGTATGATAATGTTTACCCATAATGAGGACATGTCACATGAGCGGGCTCACCAGTCATGGCCCCCCTATGGTGACTTCACTACTGTATAGTTTACTCATCCTGCACAGATTACAATTGAACGTCAAGAGATGTGTTGGAGAATCCAAACAGGGTGACGAAGAACTGAAGAGGTAGGTATGCTGAGATGGTTATTTTTTAACATCTTGGATAAGTTTTTTTTAATCCTTGGAAAACCCTTTTCAGTGCACCCACATTTCATACAGCTAACAGGACAAAAATAAAAACCACACACAGATAAAAAAAAATAGCTCCTATATTTTGAAGGGCTTAGCAGACTGTAAGTAGGATACCAAGTCCTTGTCTGTCTCGCCTGGACAACAATTCAAGACTTTTGGCAAGACAACACGTTAACTCACAAAGATCTTTTCTTGTTAGCAGCAAAATGAGGGAAGAGGGGAGTGGTGTTCAGGAAGGGAAAATATTTTTTCTTGAAATGATACTGAGCAAGGGCCTCTAACCTTGAAATTCTGTCTGGCCTTTTGCCTGGTTTTGTGGTTACCCCCAACTTGCGAGCTAGTTCATCCTGTAAAAAGAGACTGCATACCAAAATGTCAGTAAATATTTTTCTTTCCTTTATTCAGTTTACTCTAATATTTATGTAAGCTTCTGGCTGAACGAAATCTACAAATCACTGTTTAACTCTTTCCCCTTTGGGTTAATAAACACATTACACCATTCTGAAATCAAGAGAGGTTAAGAGGGAACAGATGCTATCATTAATGTGTTGCAATGCTCGATACAGTGTAGCATCTTTACATGGTGGGGTATAGCATCTTATAGTCAACGGGTAAGGAGGTGCATAGTAATAGAGTAAAGAGACTCATAGTAATGGGGTAAAAAAAGCTCATAGTAATGGGGTAAAAAGGCTCATAGTAATGGGGTAAAAAGGCTCATGGTAATAGGGTGGTGAGGCTCATGGTAATAATGTAACAAGGCTCATTGTAATTGGGTAAAAAGGCTCATGGTAATAGAGTAAAGAGGCTCATAGTAATGGGGTAAAAAGGCTCATGGTAATAGAGTAAAAAGGCTCATGGTAATAGGGTAGCAAGGCTCATGTTAATAGGGTGGCGAGGCTCATGGTAAGAGGGTAAAAAGGCTCATGGTAATGGGGTAAAGAGGTTCATGGTAATAGGGCAAGGAGACTCATGGTAATAGGTTAAAGAGGCTCATGGTAATTGGGTAAAAAGGCTCATGTTAATAGGACAGTGAGGCTCACGGAATAGGGTAAAGAGGTTCATGGTAATGTGTAAAGAAGCTTGTGGTAAGAGGTTAAGAGGGAACAGATGCTGTAACTAATGTGTTGCAATGCTCGATAGAGTGTAGCATCTTTACATGGTGGGGTATAATATCTTATAGTCAATGGGTAGTGAGGCTCATGATAATACAGTAAAAAGGCTCATGGTAATAGGACAGCAAGGCTCATGGTAATAGGGTAAAGAGGTTCATGGTAATGGGGTAACGAAGTTCATATAGAGAGAGGGTAAAGAGGCTCATGTTAATAGGGTAGCGAGGCTCATGGTAATAGAGTAAAAAGGCTCATGGTAATGGGGTAAAGAGGCTTGTGGTAAGAGGTTAAGAGGGAAGAGATGTTGAAATTAATGCATTGCAATGCTCAATGTGTAGCATCTTTACATGGTGGGGTATAGCATCTTATAGTCAACAGGTAAGGAGGCTCATAGTAATGGGATAATGGGGCACATGATGGTCATTTAGTTAAGACATTGTACAGTTTAATGTGTTAAAAGGAATGCATCGCCAATTTTTTAATCAATTAATTAATTCATTCGTTAATTCATTAAAACCAGTGAAATATATCACTTTTTTGTAATATGTTTTTATTTTCTGATTGTAGCATTTTTTATTCTATTTTCTGTACATGGTTGTGGGGGCTGCAATCTTGCCTGAGGTTTTCCTCAGAATTTTTGGTGATGTTTTTTTTAATTTTTCAAATTAATAGCTATATTTAAAAATAAATCCTAAAAATCTTGCAATTCCAACTTTTGCCACTAAGCCTAAAACATTCTGTGGCTTCCTATAGAACGACCATGGGCCATAGAAACAATGGACTGGAGCTGACCCTAATTACTTGTATGGCCTAGTGGACAAAATCAGAACTGCAGGAATGTTTTTAAATATAGATAATAACGTGGAAGAATTTTAAAAACCTCCCCATAAATTGTTTAAAATATGTTTAACGTAAAACTTGGTTAAAACAATGGGTCATTTTCTGGTGACATATTGCTACATCTGGTGAAAATGGATGATGGAGAGAGCTGTTACTTTTTGCATTATTTATGTGATGTGACATTCTATTGCATTATCCTTGTACTGTGGTGGCTTATGTTCATTAAGTCAGCATTGTGCCATTATTATATTTTTTTGTGTGTGTTGTGATGTCACAGTGTAAATGATGACCTTTTTTGTATGTCTTATGCCTAAATGTGTCATCAATGTTTATATAATTCTAATTTTATAAACTCACCAACTATGAAATGCCTCTATTGTGACATCACTGTGTGTATTATCCCTGTATTGTGACATTACTGTTTGCATTATCCTGGTGTACAATATCCCTATACATTTTCCCTGTACTGTGACATCACTGTGTGTATTATCCCTGTACTGTGACATCACTGTGTGTATTATCCCTGTACTGTGACATCACTGTGTGTATTATCTTTGTACTGTGACATCACAGTGTTTATTATCCCTGTATTGTGACATCACTGTGTGTATTATCCCTGTACTGTGACATCACTGTGTGTATTATCCCTGTACTGTGACATCACTGTGTGTATTATCCCTGTACTGTGACATCACTGTGTGTATTATCCCTGTACTGTGACATCACTGTGTGTATTATCCCTGTACTGTGACATCACTGTGTGTATTATCCCTGTACTGTGACATCACTGTGTGTATTATCCCTGTACTGTGACATCACTGTGTGTATTATCCCTGTACTGTGACATCACTGTGTGTATTATCCCTGTACTGTGACATCACAGTGTGTATTATCCCTGTATTGTGACATCACTGTGTGTATTATACCTGTACTGTGACATCACTGTGTGTATTATCTCTGTACTGTGACATCACTGTGTGCATTATCCCTGTACTGTGACATCACTGTGTGCATTATCCCTGTACTGTGACATCACTGTGTGCATTATCCCTGTACTGTGACATCACTGTGTTTATTATCCCTGTACTGTGACATCACTGTATATATTACCCCTGTACTGTGACATCACTGTGTGTATTATCCCTGTACTGTTACATCACTGTGTTTATTATCCCTGTACTGTGACATCACTGTGTGTATTATCTCTGTACTGTGACATCACTGTGTGTATATTATTCCTGTACTGTGACATCACTGTGTATATTATCTCTGTACTGTGACATCACTGTGTACATGATCCCTGTAATATGACATCACAGTGTGCATTATCCTTGTGCTGTGACATCACAGTATACAGTACATTATCCCAGTGCTGTGACATCACTGTCTGCATTATCCTGCAGTGTGACATCACTGTTTATATTGTTCCTGTACTGTGACATAACTGTGTGCACTATCCTTGTACTATTATATTACTGTTTGCATTATCCTGGTAAAATCTGGTAATTTTAAGACTGTCCAGTTTATGTTTGCACTGAATCTTAGATGGTGTCACTAAATCTGCCCCCTGATTTTACAATAAAGGGGAATAATGTAATCTGCAGCCCTGAAGATCCCTACCATATGGCGGAGGAGCATGATAAAGGTCACTTATGTGAAATGAAAGACACCATGTTGGGAACCAGATTTGCACATCATTGCCTATCAAATAGGACACTGTATGTTCCTAAGTAAAACTTAGTTGCTACAACGTAACAATTAGATTAGTTGGCAGGGGTGTGTGGCAGACCACAGGGCCTTATGTTTCAGTGGGCCTCTGACGCTAGGTTCACATATGTGTTGGGGTTTCTGTTCTTCGGGTCTACTTGGGGACCTGAAAAACAGAAACCTAATCCACTTAAAAAGATAATAGACTATAATGGGGTCTGCTGGGTTTCCATCCAGTTTATGCCCAAAAGATTCAGAGAGAAAAGTTCAGCTTGTATTTTTCAAGTGGAATGGGGGACGGAATCCCCGAACAGTCACCGAATCAGGTGTGACCGTAGCCTGACACTAAAATCACGCCAATGTCAGAAAGACTTTTAGGTTAAGATCACATGTTTAGGTTTTGTTGATGCAGTTTTTGAAGCCAAACTTGGGGTGGATCTTAAAGGGTGAGAAGCTATAAATGACAGACGGTATTTCTCCTCAATCCACTCCTGATTTTGGCTTTAAAATCTACGAAGCCTGAAGGTGTGTCCTTACCGTTAGGGTTAGGTATTAATTGAAGTTGATTAGTTTTTTTCAGTAAATCCTATTAAGTTATTGGGAACATTTGTAGCCTTGGCTAGCTTTGTATACTGCTCCCCCTATAGTGATTACTTGCTATAACTATCCTCAATGTACAAGGTTATTTCAGATTTAATCGCACCCTCTATTAAGAAATCCTGAGGTCAGTGAAACCAAAACACCTGCACTTTTTGTACCAACACCTATATTTTTCCTATTTCAGCTTCTTTTCAGGAAAGTAACAGTGATAACATTCAAACAATGGCTCTATATTACAAGAAATAGTGTTTGCTATTTCTCACACTTTTTGACAATACTGGTATTATTGCAAGTCAAAAGATAAGGAAATGGGAGTAAGCCTTTTGTATAATTGTGTTCTCAGTTTCTGTAGTCTTGAGGTTATCGCACACAATACGGTTTTATTTCAAGGAGATTATAATCCTTACAAACTGCAACCCAACAATGCCATACTGGAATAAATTATAGCCTTCAGATCATTACCTTCTCACCCTGATGGTTCCTTATTTGGTTTAAAATCATTTTTGTCATTAATGCAATTTTTTTTTTTTACAACAATAATGTAAAGAGAGATAAGAAGCAAATGTTCACAACTCACACAAAAATTGCAAACTAATGCAGGTGCAAACAGACAGCTAGCGACTTCATATTACAAATACACATCTTGTATATGAAAACTTTCCTGGGTCTTTCACTTGAATGGGAGCAGAGCTGCAGTACAGGGGATGTGCCCACTATACAGTATACAGAGCCTTCTGCTTCCAGCAACTGTATAGATCCAGCACCAGGGGCTGCCAAGAACAGTTGATGGGTAAGGTGCTGGATATTGGGCCCCCATTGATTTGATATTGATGGCATATCCTAAGGATAGTTTATCAGTATTAAAAACCCAGAAAAACCCAGAATACCCTTTTAAAAACTAATGAGCATACCTAAAATAAGATGATTACCCATTGAAACAATAATGATGCTGTCTATCTTTAATCAGCTAATAAAATCCTTGAATAAAATGTTTACAATCCTAAAGGGTTTGAGGTAGTGACAATATAAAAGATGTCTTAGACCTTCTGCACATGGCAGAGCTGTGCCTACAGAGCCTGCTCAGAGTCACATGGATTCATATGGAGACATTAATGTCATCCATCTGCAATGTTAACGCTTGCTGTCTGACAATTCATTTGAATCGGCAGGTGGTTCCTGCATTCATTTGCATCATGGGACTGGCCATTCTTATGAATAGTTGGGCAGAGCCTGTCTCCTCCCACCCCCTCAACTGTCCTCACACATTCAGCGTGATTGGGTTACTCCCAGTCATATTGAAACTAGGTTACAGACCTACTTTAAATCTGACTGGGAGTAACCGGATGACTGAGGTTCCCCTTTTTTCATAACCAAATCAGATATAACAATCAAATACAGTCAAACATTACCAATGTGGAAAGGTACACGATTTTTGACCCTTTCCAGCCTGATAATACCAGTCCGTGGTTACCCCAATACCAGTAGCCATTAGTAAGGTGATAATGAAGAATTTAAAAAACCATGGACATTTATTTGCTGAGATAAAACTCCTTCCATGCAACCCCATTTGACCATTTTGTTTTTAAAAAAACAAAAACAACTATTATCAAAAATAACAAATCCACTGCCCAGCTATTCATATGAATTGACAGGCAGCTCCTGCAATTACAGGTGATAGTGCAAAATATTATGTTTTTTAACACAAACACAGATCTTCATCACAGATTCCACTAGTAAGAGGGCACACTGTGAAATCAGCAGGGATTTTTTTTCCCCAGAGGCCCTGGAATTGTATATGGGGTATTCAAAAACAGTTGTATTATTGATAATTTTTTTGTGATCTCTCATCAATCCCTAATATTATTATTATTTATTATTTCTAGTAGAAAATACTGATTGGTATAAAATTTAGCAGAACAGTGATAGGGTGTCCAATTTCAATGGGGCCTTGAGCTAATTCTGACTCTACCTAAGGCTAAATTCACATTACCAAGCCAATACTCGACCATGTGTTTAACGGATCTGTGTGGCATCCCTGTAGCATTCATTTTTTAATTTTTTTACCTCAATGGCTGAATCGGGTCCTTGAAAACAGCCCCGACAATCAGTGGTGAACCTAGCCTCTTTGCTGCCTGAGGCGGACTATAGAAAGACGCCGACGCCCCCCCCCCAAAAAAAAAAAAAAAAAAAAAACCAGTTTCCATGCTACTAGTTTAACACACTGTTATCGTCGCACAATATACACAATACACAAAGTTATAAAACAGTTTTTAAGAATTCTTCTTACTGCATTACTTCAGTATCAGATCAACAACACGGCATTAACAATGAAAGTAACTTCACACATCTTCTGCTTGGTGGATGGACGAGCCCACGTGGCCCCCATTCTCAATAATAGGAGCGCTGCAGATAGCTGAGTACTGGACTTCGGGTATCTTTGGCACTCCCATTGAAGTGAATGAGAGCCACGCGGGTTCGTCCATCCTCCAAGTGACACACCTATATATATAGCTGCGGTCAGGCTGGATTCCCACCTAGTGGGGGGAAAAAACCCAATTCTCAGGCTCAGTGGGGGTCTCAGCAGACAGACCCCCATCACTCAGGTATTTATCCTCTATCATTTAGGTGAATACAGGGCAGTAACATTCTGTGACTTACAGGTGACGTCTCTGACTAATCCTTCACATTTCCTTTCTCTTCCCTTTGGACCGCCATGACCACTTCTTCCAGCTGTGACTTGTCTCTGTAAAGGTTGCAACACAGACATCTTTGGCTCCTCACTTTTCCAGGCACCGACCCACATTGTCCTCACCTGCACACCCATCCTGCTGCTACCCCCAATTATACAATATATGATATAACCCCCCATAATGAATAATACCCCCAAGTGCATCTTTACATTAATAATGTCCGTGTGTACCCTGTATAAATAGTGCCTCTTATTAATAATACCCCAGGTGTTAACTAATTAAAAGGTTTTCCAGGTCATTAATAAACTAATCAGTGGGGTTCAAAAACCCAGGACCCCCACTGACCAGCTGTTTGAATGGTACCTGTGTAAGCGCCGTGACCGCTTCTCTGTTTACATTCATCTCATAGCGGCCATGTAATGTAACTACAGCCTCGTCCTGTACATGTCTACAGTATGTGACAAGGCTACAATTACATCACACGGTCACTATAAACAGACAGCGTATAATATAAACAGGTGCCATAGCCCATGTTTATAGCGCCCCATTTACACACACTATAATGTTCCACAGCAGCCCCTGCACACAGTATTACACAGTGTTGTGGCCCGCAGCAGCCCCTGCACACTGTATTATGCTCCATAGTGGCCCCTGCACACTGTATTATGCCTCTCAGCGGCCCCTGCACACGGTATTATGCTCCATAGTGGCCCCTGTTCACGGTATTATGCCCCGCATTGGCCACTGCACATGGTATTATGTTCCACAGCAACTCCTGCACACAGTTTTATGCCCCATATTGGCCCCTGCACACGGTATTATGCTCCATATTGGCCCCTGCACACAGTATTATGCTCCACAGTGGCCCCAGCACACGGTATTATGCTCCATAGTGGCCCCTGCACTGGTATTATGCTCTATAGTGGCCCTTGCACTGGTATTATGCTCCATAGTGGCCCCTGCACTGGTATTATCCTCCATAGTGGCCCTTGCACTGGTATTATGCTCCATAGTGGCCCTTGCACTGGTATTATGCTCCATAGTGGCCCCTGCACTTGTATTATGCTCCATAGTGACCCCTGCACACGGTATTATGCTCTATAGTGGCCCCTGCACTCGGTATGATGCTCCAGAGTGGCCCCTGCACAGGGTATTATGCTCTACAGTGGTCCCTGCACAGGGTATTATGCCCCATAGTGGCCGACCCATGAACTATTATTATACTCTGGGGTCTTTTCAGACCCCAGAGTATAATGATTGGAGACCCAGGGGAGAATACAAACATAAAAACCAGAGTTACTTACCTGTCCTGGACACCGGTGCACTCCTTGCAGCTTTCGGCCCTGTTTAATTGCGCACACACGTCACGTGATCAGGCCGGCGACGCGACCTGATGACGTTACCAGAGGCCTCAAGCCTGCTCGGAGTTACATCGGATCGCAGGAGGTGAGTAACACTGGTTTTTATGTTCCCTCACCAACCCTAGGCCTCTGATCAGGGCCGGTTTTAGACAAAGTGGGGCCCTGGGCAAAAATTAAAAGCGGGGCCCCAAATGCTGATATGCAAACAACACCATCGTCTTCCAGTGACAACCCCTATAATAACGCCTCCTTTCTGCCAACAAAAAAGTAATAACAAACCCTATTTTACCACACACAATTCAAATGAGCACCTTTGTACCACCTATTAGATTTTTGCACCCAGTCATCAGTTATTATAGCGCCTCCTTATAAATAATAGTCCCTGCTTATAAATAATATTACACCTTTATTAATAATAGCTCCCTTATAAATGATAAATAGTGCCCTGCATCAGTAATATCCCCCCTTATTAGTAACAGTCACCAAATAAAAATAATACTGCTCCCTTAAAAATAATAGCCCCCTCATAAATAATAGTTACCCTTATAAATAATAGTCCCCATTATCACTAATAGCCCCCTTTATAAATAAGCCCACTTAACAATTATACCCCCCTTATAAATAGTTCCCCTCTTATAAATAATAGCCCCCTCATACTTAAGTTTCCCAATTATATATAGTAACCCACCCTTATATATAATAGTTCTCCGTTATACAGTGTCGGACTGAAGGGCCTCAGGCCCACCAGATGAACTTGTTCTGGGGCCCCACCCAACAGCTTCCTGCTAATAGCCTACACCACGGCTCCTTCACTGAAGTCTTACATATGTGCTGACTATCTGGTGTTACTGAGTATGTTCCCAGTATAGTCAGCCCCTATAATACTGTGCAGGCCCCAATAACTCCATGGCCAGTTCATGCACAGTACTGTATGGGGAATGACATGGCCGTGGAGCACTACACGTATGTGCAAGATTATAGTGAGGGAGCTGTGATGCAGACATAGCACACAGGGCTGCCAGCAGGAATTGTGAGTCCCTCCCCCCCACAGTATAATGCTCTACATGGTATATAATGCTCCACAGTATAAAATGCTCTCCTGAGCCCTCCAGTTTCCCCACATGGTATATAATGCTCCACAGTGACCCCACACAGTATAAAATGCTCTCCTGAGCCCCCCATTGTGGTCCCACATGGTTTGTAAGGCTCCACACAGTATAATACTCCACAGTGGCCCACACCGTATACTACCCCTTAGTGGCCCCAGACAGTACAATATGCTCCCCAGCAGCCCCACACAATATAATATGCTCCATACAGTATAATATGCACCCCACAATGCCCCTCCAGTATAATGCTCCACAGTGGCGTAACACAGTATAACATGCTCCATAATGACCTCCACACAGTATAATATACTCCCCAGCGGGGTTTCCCCAGTATAATGCTCCACAGTGGTCCCCCACAGTATAATATGTTCCCCACAGTCCCCCCCAGTATAATGCTCTACAATGGCCCCACAGAGTATAATATGCTCCCGAAAAGCCCCACACAATATAATACACTCCACAGTCGCCCCACACAGTATAACAGGCTCCCCACACTGTCCATTCCCCCAGTATAAAGCTCCACAGTGGCCCATAGTATAATATGCTCCCCAGAGGGCCCCCGCTAGTATAATGCTCCACAGTGCCCCCTCCAGTATTTTGCTCCACAGTGGCCCCACGCAATATATTATGCTCCCCAGAGCGTCCCCCCAGTATAATGTTCCACAGTAGGCCCCACACAGTATAATATACTCCCCAGAGGGCCCCCTGGTATAATGCTCATTAGTCCCCCCCAAATAATGCCCCACAGTGGCGCCACGCAATATAATATGCTCTGCTGATGCCCCCCCAGAATAATGCTCCACAGTGACCCCACTCAGTATAACATGCTCCAGAATGGCCTCCACACAGTATAATATACTGCCCAGAGAGGTTTCCCCAGTATAATACTCACAGTGGCCCAAAACAGTATAATATGCTCTCCAAAGCCCCCCCCCCCAGTATAATGCTCCACAGTGGCCCAAAACAGTATAACATTCTCTCCAGAGCCCCCCCCCCCCAGTATAATGCTCCACGGTGGCCCCGCACAGTATAATATACTGGGGGGCACCTCTGGAGAGCATATTATACTGTGTGGGGCCACCGTGGAGCATTATACTGGGGGGGGGGGGCTCTGGAGAGCATATTATACTGTGTGGGGCCACTGTGGAGCATTATATTGGGGAGGTGGCCCTCTGGAGAACATGTTATATTCTGCGGGGCCTCTATGGAGTATTATAAAGTGGGGGGGCTCTGGAGAGCATGTTATATTCTGTGGGGCCACTTTGGAGCATTATACTGGGGGGCCCCTCTGGAGAGCATAATGCTCCAAAGTGGCCCCACAGAATATAACATTATCTCCAGAGGCCCCCCCCCCACACACATTATAATTTTCCACAGAATATAACATGCTATCCAGAGGGGCCCCTTCCCCAGTATAATGCTCCACATCGGCCCCACACAGTATAATATGCTATCCAGAGGGGGCCCCCCAGTATAATATGCTATCCAGAGGGGGCCCCCCCAGTATAATATTCTATCCAGAGGGGGCCCCCAGTATAATGCTCCACAGGGGCCCTACAGTGCTATTATTATATTATATTCTGGGGTCTCTTCAGACCCCAAAGTATAATAATTGAAGGCCCGGGGTAAGTAAGGTAAAATAACAAACAGTTATACTCACCTTGTTCTTACCTCTCCAGGGCCTCCTCGCGCTGCTCCGCTATCCCCGCCGGCGACCGCTTCTTCTTCTCTGCGGCTGACGTCACGCGTTGTGGACGTCACCTCTGAGGCCTGTGATTGGGCCTCAGCGATTACGTGAGGCACGCCCCACGTGACCGCTGAGGCCAGGCCTCAGCAGTGATGTCCGGAACGCCAGAAGATGACGTCGGATGCCAAGGACAGGTGAGTAAAAATGTTTGTTATTTTTACTCACTTTCCGTTAGTGCTTTGGCAGGGCCTGACTCCGGGATCCAGAGTCATCAGGTTCCGGACCCCGGGGGTCCCTTTGCCCAGTTTGCCCCCCCCCCCTAACGCCGGCCCTGCCTCCGATTATTATACTCCGGGGTCTGAATAGACCCCGGAGTATAATAATAGTAGTATTTGCGGCCCGCGGCCTAACTTACCGATGCCCGCGGCTGCTCACAGCGGCATCCACTTCCCTTTCTGCGTCCCATAGCAAAAGGGGAAGCGGGGGCGGCCACGAGCAGACGCGGGGTAGGTAAATAAATAGGCCGTGACCTGCCGGGGATACTCCAACAGGTTACGGCCTATTTATATATATATATAAAAAGTTATACTCACCTGCGATGCCTTGATGCAGCCGCCGCCTCCTCTTGTCCGCGACGTCTGTATCTCAACGTAGGCGGCGTGATGACGTCATTGTATCGCCGCCTGCGCTGTGATGCAACGTCTTGTAAACCAGCCCAGGATAGGCCGCGCTCAGCTGTTTTTTTTTTTTTTTTTTTTTTTTTTTTTTTAAAGCGGCCTGTCCTGGGCTGGTTTACATTAAATAGTAAAAATGTCGCCCCCCGGACAGTGCCGCTCGAGGCGGCCGCCTCACCTCGCCTCATTAGCGGTGCGCCCCTGCCGACAATTCAATACGTGAGAAAAAAGGTCATCCTGATCATGGCTGATGACGTCGGTCGTCTCAGTAGGTTCTAAGCTCTGTCCGGCCCCTGTTCATAAATACCATTCACTTGCATTGTATTGCACTTGTTGCTCAAAAATCCAGCACTATTTCCGCCATGTATGAACATGACTTGTCCTTTCATTAGACTTTTCCTTTTTTTTTTTTTTATGATTGACTGCCATCTTTGGGTTAAAAAACAAAACCGCACTAACGTTGACTACATAAAACTGACATTCTCACGTAACAGAACTTGGAAAAAAAACTTGAAGAAACTCTCTGACAGAATTCAATTTATGACATTGTTACAATCTGATTTCTTCTGTTCTGAATCCTGGCACCACCTGGTACCTGCTATTTTAACAATGAAAAGTTAATTGCTGTACATGTGTTGGAACTCAGGTGTAATGAAAGAAAATAGGCCGTCATTGTTTGAAGAGCTCAGGGCCGGGCTTTGTTCACTTTATCCCTTGGCAGAGGAATATCTTGTCGATCTTGAAAGATGTTGGCATGCTGTGCTATCAGTGATGGATACTGCTCTATTGGTTGCTCTGCTTCTTGTCTTTTTGCTTAGAAAGGCCGGGCAGATTGAGAAATGCCTTCAATGCATCTATGGTGTAATATTTAGTAGGTTTATTTTCTTGTGCATATAAAATTATGAATAGATAGTTATGTCCTCCGGCCCCAATCTGTGCTTAACCCACTTCTGGTGGAAGAAAATACTGTCGGAACAAAAGTCCTGGTTAGAGCACATCCAGAATAAGTCTACTTTCAAGGAGTCGACCAACATAAAGGATTTTCCCAGTCCCATTAAATTTTTTTATAAAAAACAGACTGTAGTAAAAAATAACAAACAAAAGCTCACCTTACCAATCCCTGGCCAACATTTCCCTGGTTCATTCCTCTTTTACTAGGTTTCAGTGATGATGTAGTTTGTTGACAAAAAACCATCACAGCCAACCACTAGCACTAGTGATGACGTGTCTTCACCACTGTGGTCACTTATTCTTCATACAAATATACTTACTGCATGTTCTTGACTTCCTTCACTTGTGTGCTGCCAGCCCTGACCTCTACCTGTAGTTGACTTGACCTGTAATTTGGTCTACAATTCCTACAGGATTCTGTCTCAAAGTCAGATGCAAGTTCTGTCTGGAATCTCCCTTGCTGGATCTTGTCACGGATTCCCTGACTAATCTAGCCGCAGAATCTGTAGCCCGAGGCTCAGTCTGATTAGACCCATTGTGTCTGGGGCTAATCAGATAGCAAATGCACAGAGCCAGAACTTAAAGAGGAATCCAAGGAGGAAGAACAACTCAAATTCCTCTACACTTTCCACTGTGTCGACCAGGCCTTAGACTTCACTCTTTGGTTTAGCCCTAAGCCAAATCAGTAACTGACCAAATGGGTCCTGGTCTATAGCTGGTCGTTGTTATCGCTATATGTACCATTATACCTGCTTTTCTGATGAATTTCATTTTTAGAATGGGGTAACCACTAGTTTCCACCATTACTACATCCCACCATGATCATAACCACCCAGAAACAAATGTGTTATCACTATTAAAAATGGCAATTGGAGGTAGAAGCCATAGTGGTGCATTTGGTGATGACAGTCATGATAAAGTTACATGCCGTGAGTTGAAAGGATGGAACTGATGTCAATACCAAAACTTCAAAATTTAGGAAGTTTACGATAGTTATTAAATCAGTGGATTCAGCTCGGTGAATGACATACAGTTTACGAACTTGTTTACTTTTGCCGTTTTTAAGCTGAATAGCAACACTATGGGTGCCAACTTATATCAGGTTTTCCAGTGACTATTCTGTTATGTTATGTCTTAGTGACTTAGGCAAATGCTGTGCCTGTTTATATGATCTTGTTTGTCAAATACATCCAATGAATTAACTAGTGTCCTGATGTCTTCTAAGTGGGGATTAGGTACTACATGACTTTTGCTAATTGCAAGATGGATGCTTGGAAAAAATGACATCTATTCCTTCCTTGTAAAGTCTTCAGTGATGAAATTGTTGTCATTTCAAAGTAGAAACAACTCAGGTAAATATTTCTTTGGGAATAAACATTAGAAATTGTAACGTTAATCACATTTCCATATTAGTAAGAGTGATTTTATATGCAAACCTTCAGAAAAACACTCTTCTTTCCACAGGATATACTATAACAGTCAGAAATACATGGGTCCTTCTTCTCAATATATTGGGCTCCTCCGGATCCATACCATCTGGATACGGTAGCTGGGAGTTATTGGAAGAGCTGAGCAAGCAAACAGTATGGCGCAGTGAGATTTGTTGTTTCTGGAGATCCTTTATTATGGAAATAGTATAGACTACCCTACACAGTTTATGGGAGTTACAGAAACTGCGCACAGCGGCCCATATGGCTATTTCAGTAATTCCTATTTAAATTGGTTGGTGAATGTAATGTGAAAGAACAAAAATTATTATTATTATTATTATAATTATTATTCTTATTAACAATAACAATAAATAATTATTATTATTATTATTCATAATAATAATAATAATGTTAAATTTATTATCATTATTATTAACAATAACAATAATAAATTATTATTATTAATAATAATAATAATAATAATAAATTATTATAGCCATTATTAATATTATTGTTACTAATAAATTATGCTATTAAATTATTATTATTAATAATAATAATGTTACATTTATTTTTATTATTATTAATAAAATATTATTATTTACTTTTTGAGCACCACTGATTCCATGGTGCTTTACGTCTGAAGGTTTACATACAAAACACAAAATGCACTAGAAAAAGTATAATAGACTAACATAGTGACCAACTGACACAACGGGACAGATGATCCTGCCCCGCAAGGGCTTACAATTTATCAGGGAAGGGGGGAGAGACAATAGGTGGGGGTACAAGTTGTTCATGTGGTGGCAGCAGGGTATTATAGGTTGTAGGCCTTCCTGAAGAGGTGAGTCTTCAGGGTCCTCTTGAAGGTTGTGATCATGGGGGACAGTCTTATGTATTGTGTTAGTGCGTTCCAGATTATAGGGGATGCGCGGGAGAAGTCTTGGAGGTGGTTGTGTGAAGAGCAAAACAAAGAAGAGATCTTGAGAGGATTGGAGATTACATGTGGGTAGGTAGCGGTAGATTTGGTCAGAACACAGTACCTTGCGGTGAACATTGAGTATTTCATTGGTATTTACTGCAGACCTATAAGGCATTCCATAATCTCAGAACAGCTGAAACATAGATATAGTCTAAGTATTTATTTGGCCTGTTTCACATGGGTGATCTAAGCTTGCTTCGAGAAAAGGGGTCAGGATTGGTGCAATGGGTTAGGGACTTGTAAACATAGTATTGACCTTAAAATGTGGCCATAATGTAACGTTGAACCAACCTTTTCTGCTCAAGACAGAGTCAAATCCTGTTGTCTACAAGAACCATTCCAACGACTTAATTCCACAAAATAAAAATGTATTACATATATATGTATTGAGACCCAGAGCAAAAATATATTTTTGTAATTTTTTTTTTTTACCTTCAAGCAAAAATTCCAGCTATACATACTTTAATAAAGATCATCTGGCACCTTATATATCCATTCCTCTTCATCTGACCTATTTAGATCTTCAACACATAAAAGGAATAAAAAAATTCAAACAAAAAAGTCACTGGGAAAATCCAACTACAGATAATGATTTTTTTGTGGAAGTAAAATAAAAAGGGAACTGAAAGGTAAATAATAAGAACTTAAGCTGTGAAACTACTAAAACGTGAATTGCAAATCTCTAACCAATGAGAATTTGGAAATCGCCTAAAGATGCAGAATGAAAAATGCTCGTAGGGTTGAAGTGTCACAGATGGGATTTGTAATCACAGGTGCGCAGCTTTATAGGGATTTAGATTATTTGAGTACCAGCCAGATACAAGTCTGCTTTTAATCAAAAGTGATTTATAAAATGGTTCTAAGCATGTCAGAACATGCAGCTGCACAAAGATACGGTGACTGATGCCGCTTTTTATTAGAAATGAAAAATTTGAACAAAATCATAAAAACTTCTTTATGTAATAAATATATCAAATTTAAATATTGGAGCTCTTGATTTGGAATTCTGCTATTTCCACACTTAAAAGATATTAATCAGCACAAACAGTAAATTATCAAAATAGTTATCTTTTTTTAAGTAAATTTTTGACATATCTTGAGTTCTACTATTTAGTGCTTTGGCTCTGACCTTATGTTACTTTATATTGTATACTGAAATGTAATCTCAATGTATCTACATATTCAATCAATGACAAAATGTAGCTCTGTGTACTGTACATACAATTATTATTATTATTATTATTTATTTATTTATATAGCATCATTAATTCCATGGTGCTGTACATTATTATAGTAATTCCATGGTGCTTTACATTATTATATTAATTCCATGGTGCTGTACATTATTATAGTAATTCCATGGTGCTTTACATTATTATAGTAATCCCATGGTGCTGTACATTATTATATTAATTCCATGGTGCTGTACATTATTATATTAATTCCATGGTGCTGTACATTATTATAGTAATTCCATGGTGCTGTACATTATTATAGTAATTCCATGGTGCTTTACATTATTATAGTAATTCCATGGTATTGTACATTATTATAGTAATTCCATGGTGCTTTACATTATTATATTAATTCCATGGTGCTTTACATTATTATAGTAATCCCATGGTGCTGTACATTATTATAGTAATTCCATGGTGCTTTACATTATTATATTAATTCCATGGTGCTGTACATTATTATAGTAATTCCATGGTGCTGTACATTATTATATTAATTCCATGGTGCTGTACATTATTATATTAATTCCATGGTGCTTTACATTTGAGGATTTACATACGGTACACAAAATATACAAAACAGATAATGCTAACAGTGACCAACTAGCACAGTGGGATAGAGGGCCCTGCCCACGAGGGCTTACAATCTATGAGGGGAGAGGGCTAGAGACAGAAGGTGGGGGTAGAGGCTGCTCAGGTGGTGGTGTGGTGACAGTAGTGTTATTGGGGGTTGTAGACCTTCCTGAATAGGTGAGTCTTCAGGGCATTCTTGAAGCTTGTGATGGCGGGGGACAGTCTTATGTGTCTTGGTAATGAGTTCCAGAAGATGGTGGAGGTCAGTGTGCCACGGTTGTCTATTGATCGGTCGGGCTCTGGTGTTAGTGAAGGGGGCCACAATTCTGGGTAGCTAGAAAACCTAGGTCATCTGAATAGTCCTCAACAATGTGCTCTCTGGAGAAGTGGACTGCTAGTGTTGATCTTTGCCACCTCTATGGGTTGGGAATAGGAAAAGGTGTTGTCTCAGATTCGTAAGGTTTGCTGGACATCCCACTGCTGGTCATACCAGAGAATGGGACTGACAAAGATAGCAATACTTGGCTATTTCCATCAGTCCCGTAGAGATGGGAGTGGAGCAGCGGTCGCACGCATCACCCCATTCTTGTGATTGTTGGGGATCCCAACATTGGGACCACCAGCAATTTGACACTTGTCTCCTATCCTGTGGATGGGTGATAGATTGTGATTATGGGAAACGTCAGTAAGTTCACACTAGCAGTCAGACAGAATTTTATCATTGAATCTATGACCCTGTCAATGGATGTAAAGTATTTGAAGCTTTGTAGAAGATCATTGACTCTTGTAAAGATACTTTAAAAGGAACAAAATCTTTCCTCTAATGTCAACTACTATATAAGGCACTGTTTTATTGGGTAGCTTATTAAGGTGGCCCCTGAGTCACAGCTTTCCTTATTTTTTTTGGAAAGAGAGGTAATTTGCATACATTTTTTCCAGAGAAGCATTGCATGGCTTAAAGAGGACCTTTCACCTCCACCAATTCCAGTTCTTTCCTTCATTAGGTGCCACTCCACTAATTCTGGAGCAGTTCGGAATTTTTCTCTAGCCCCTACCATTCTGGAGCAATCAATGCTGTTAGTTTCCCCACAGTTATGTCCTCTGTTGTTGGGTGGGTGGTGTCAGGCAGACAGGCAATAACAGAGCATAATTGTGCTGAAAGTAACAGAAGTGATTGCTCGGGAATGGTAGGGGTTGATAAACTGCAGTTGCTCCAAAGAGCTCATTTGCACATTGAAAAAAATGTCAATATTTCAACAATAGAGGCAGCGATTCACAATGGGAAAATACTATTTAAGGATAATGCCCCATGTAGTGGGCCACAGCGAAAAAGCGCAGTGGGAAAAACTATGGTGGAAACACATTGCGGCTTTTCCCACAGCACTTTTCACAGACAGTTCTCAGAGGTTTCCTCTGCAGACTTTCTGCTTCAATTATACCTATAGGGAAACTGTCAGCATTTCCATAGGTATAATTGACATGCTGCGATTTCCAAAACCGCAATTGTTTTGGAAGTTGCAGCATTTCCGCTGCGCATATTTTTCTGCAATGTGTGTATGGTATGCGCTAGAATCCCTTAGACTGAAGCCCCACCTTGTGGAAACGCTGCTTTTTTTATTGCAGATTTTGCTGCATTTTTTTGAGCCAAACCTAGTATTAGCTACAGAAGGAATGGGAAATATATAGGAAGCTCTTATACTCCTTCCTTCTGCTCAATCCACTCCTGGCTTTGGCTCAAATACCGCAACAAAATCTGCAACAAAAAAGCAGCATTTCTGCAACTTTGGGCCTCAGCCTTATTCAAGAAACCCTAACCTATCTATCTGCAGGGCTGGGGTGATATGCTGGTTCTGGTGACACTAACCTATCTATCTGCAGGGCTGGGGTGATATGCTGGTTCTGGTGACACTAACCTATCTATCTGCAGGGCTGAGGTGATATGCTGGTTCTGGTGACACTAACCTATCTATCTGCAGGGCTGGGGTGATATGCTGGTTCTGGTGACACTAACCTATCTATCTGCAGGGCTGGGGTGATATGCTGGTTCTGGTGACACTACCCTATCTATCTGTAGCGCTGGGGTGATATGCTGGTTCTGGTGAGACTAACCTATCTATCTGCAGGGCTGGGGTGATATGCTGGTTCTGGTGACACTAATCTATCTGCAGGGCTGGGGTGATATGCTGGTTCTGGTGACACTAACCTATCTATCTGCAGGGCTGGGCTGATATGCTGGTTCTGGTGACACTAACCTATCTATCTGCAGGGCTGGGGTGATATGCTGGTTCTGGTGACACTAACCTATCTATCTGCAGGGCTGGGGTGATATGCTGGTTCTGGTGACACTAACCTATCTATCTGCAGGGCTGGGGTGATATGCTGGTTTTGGTGACACTAACCTATCTATCTGCACGGCTGGAGTGATATGCTGGTTCTGGTGACACTAACCTATCTATCTGCAGGGCTGGGGGGATATGCTGGTTCTGGTGACACTAACCTATCTATCTGCAGGGCTGGGGTGATATGCTGGTTCTGGTGACAATAACCTATCTATCTGCAGGGCTGGGGTGATATGCTGGGTTCTGTTGACAGACTCCCTTTATAATGTCCTCTATATCCAGACTTCTATTTTCTCTTCCCTGTAACATCAAATTATTCTACTCTCGTGACTATTGATGAGCCTTAAACGTCGTTCAGCAATTTCCTATGTTCTTATTTTATTTTACTATTCCTTTATTCAAGACGTTCCATAAATCCTTGAGTATGGCAAATAATGTACATGAAAAGTTGAAAGTCCCTTCCAAGAAGCAACTCCAGTTCCCACAAGACTAAAAAAAAATTACCAATAATTATTAATACAACTTCCTAATCTCATTCTCTACCTGTTTAAACAATTTTCTTAAAACAAATTCTAACATTTACCTACCTAGAAGAAAGATCGTAATAATCACCAAGGAATCTGCAACTTGACTTTGGCCTCGGCTACAACCGTAACATTAACAGTAATTCTTGTAAAAATTGCATTTGACTGGAACATCTAATAAATGTAGACATAAAATGTAATAAAAACACCAAACAAATGATTTTCCTTCCTGAATTTACATCTTGAGGCAATTAGCATATATGAGTGTGCTATGATGTAACCAAGAAGGAAAGTCTTTGTCATTTGTTCCACTAAGGCTAGCACTCATATATCCTGCCGAAATCTAGAGCCCGGGTCGTTCTCATAGAACATTTCCTGGTTCAGGAAACCAAAGTCATTCATTGTAATAGTAATTATCATTTGGGTTGGAATTCTGTGGACATTACTCTGGAACATTCGACTAGTCGTGGTTCTTATATAACTGCCCCATAGACAGCACCTGCTGGGTTGATGTAGTCGCTCTTGGCGTCTTCTACCCAAAGCTAATATAGTCAATGTAATGTAGTTGCATACAATTAGTTATAATGAAATATTCAGGCTATATGTGACACAGATACCATGGAGCTGCTCCGTTTCCTACACCTGTTAATATCCCCTTCCAATGTACCATACCACATTCAATGGAAATATTTAGGGAAAAAAGGTTAATTTAGGCAATTTACAAGAACCCTTAGCAAATTGGTCATTTCCCAAGGAATACAATGCATTAAATCACAGTTTCTTAGTCAGATGTTAAACAAATCAAACACAAGAGGAAATGAAGACGTGTTTGAGTCACTGATCCACCATAAACTAGCTGTCCTGGTTTGCCAATACATACAATGCCATATATTTACTCTTGTTAAATTCCATGTTACAATTTATTTTCCACTTTGTACAAAGTATTCCACACAGTGAGAATAATCCGATAACCAGATGGTACAGAAGCAGATTATGACTAATGACACTGAAACATACACAAAATATACGGTAGGTACAATTGAAGGATTTTTTTGTTAAAGGGCACATGTGACATGTCTGAAGTCTTGACCGGTGGTGGTCCCAGGGCTCAGGCCCCCACGATTGTTAGAACACAGGGGCAGAAGAGCTCAGGTGCCTGTTCATTTCGACTTGGAGAGCCAAGGATGTGCTGTGCGACTTCACAGAAAGTCTATGAGCAGAAACTGAATTGAAGGAACATAACACTCAGTGCTTCAACGCGCTTCTGCCCCTTGATCTCAGCAACTTTTTAAGACTTTTGACATGTCAGAGGCTGGTGTAAATGATAGGGATTCTACTAATAAGTTTAACATCAACTTTATAGAAAAATATGGGGTACCCGCAGGAATTTCTCAGGTTGCAGTCATACCCCAGGCCAGAAGGATAAGGGTGGCCAAAAATCACTCTGCCACTTTGACTACTTGCCGACCACCCTTTAGCTATATATGTGGGGGAGGTGGCTGTTTATCTCTTCAAGGACATATCAGTAAATCCTTGCACAAATAGCAGTTGCATGATATTGTGCAGCTACAGGAGTGTGAAGCCAGCTGTCAGTGACAGCCAGGCTCCCCAGAGACAAGGCAGGAGGAGATTGTTAGCGGCCCTGCCTTCCTGATTGCTATATACACAGCACTCAATGAGCAGCACTGTGTACACAGCTATGGGAACTGTCATGATGCAGCAGCCCGGTGCTCAGCTCTGCATTATATACTATCAGCCCCAGTTATAGGGGAAAACACAAAAAAAAAAAAAAATATATAGAAAAAAAAAACAAACTATATAAAGCTGAAATGCCCCTGTCCACTCTAGTTCATACATTGTATTCCCCTTACGGGGGTATACTCTATAAAAAAAATTAGAAAATAATAAAATACTAAAACAACAAAATGAAGTAACAAAAAAATAAAAATTGCTACCAAGCCCCGGCGATATGGGTAAATATACATTTTTGGTAAAGTATGTAAGTTAGAAGTTAGGCGGGGGGAGGGTGTTTGCCTTAGTGTAGCAAGATCATTTTATGCTGGACAACCCCTTTAACAACTTAACTTAAATCCACATGAGTTGTCCCTTGTGGGGGTAGAAATTTAGTTAGATAGATAGATATGAGATAGATATGAGATAGATAGATAGATGATAGATAGAGAGATAGATAGATATGAGAGATAGATAGATATTAGATAGATAGATAGATAGATAGATAGATAGATAGATAGATATGAGATTGATAGGTAGATATGAGATTGATAGATAGATATGAGATTGATAGATATGAGATAGATAGATAGATATGAGATAGATAGATATGAGATTGATAGATATGAGATAGATAGATAGATATGAGATTGATAGATAGATATGAGATAGATAGATAAGAGATTGATAGATAGATAGATGGATATGAGATTGATAGATAGATAGATATGAGATAGATAGATATGAGATTGATAGATATGAGATAGATAGATAGATATGAGATTGATAGATAGATAGATGGATATGAGATTGATAGAGAGATAGATAGATATGAGATAGATAGATATGAGATTGATAGATAGATAGATAGATCTATATATGTATTAAAAACACAATCTTTTGTCTTACAGCAGACAAGACACAACAGGGAGGCTCCTGCTCTAGCCAGTTGTCTTGAGATGGTCAAACACATAAAATGAATGTTGGCTGAGAACGACCCATTTCAGAGGGATCAGACATCCATCTGCCTAGACAACAGATTTTGAAAGGGCAAAGAAGCTTTTGACATGCGGGATTTCAACATGTCCAGGGAGCCACAACTTGAGGTGGCTGGTAGTGGCTTACTACCATGGTTCTATTGAGAAGACGTGCACACTTAGCCAAACCAAGCATACAAGTGTATATGTGCAAAGACAGCTGCCTTAGGCGAGTCATGTGTATGGCCTGCCTTACAGTCACACCCGGGATATTGAGGACAAGGAGGAAGGACATGGATGAACTTGTGGAGCACATAAACAGGACCAAGAGAAAGATAGAGATGAAGGGAGGAAATACTGAGAAAAATACAATTTTTGCACATTTTTTTTGTATTTAGAGTTCCTTTAAGTAAGGCCTCTGAGTAGTCACTGGTGAAGTTTCTACATTTAAGACATATTGTACATGTTTGGCAGATTTTTTGGAGCAAATACATTTCTGATCCTCTGTGCATTTAACTGGTCCTGGTGGAAATGCAACTGAGAGCCTGAGAGCAGATATTGGATGAGGATACTGACCCATGTGACTAGTCATCCATTTCCCCTGCAAGCAACACTGAGAATCTCCAGGTCTTGTATCACAAATATACACACATGGACAAAATTGTTGGTACTCCTCGTTTAATGAAAGAAAAACCCACAATGGTCACAGAAATAACTTGAATCTGACAAAAGTAATTTGCCAAACTACATGTTGACAAGCCACAAAGCTTCTGGGAAAATGTCCTATGGACAGATGAGACAAAAAACGAAATTTTTGGCAAGGCACATCAGCTCTATGGAAAGATGGGAAAATGAAGCCTATCTTGAAAAGAACACTGTCCCTACTGTGAAACATGGAGGAGGCTCTGTTATGTTCTGGGGCTGCTTTGCTGCATCTGGCACAGGGTGTTTTGAATCTGTGCAGGGTACAATGAAATCTCAAGACTATCAAGGGATTCTAGAGAGAAATGTGCTGCCCAGTGTCAGAAAGCTTGGTCTCAGTCGCAGGTCATGGGTCTTGCAACAGGATAATGACCCAAAACACACAGCTAAAAACACCCAAGAATGGCTAAGAGGAAAACATTGGACTATTCTGAAGTGGCCTTGTATGAGCCCTGACCTAAATCCTATTGAGCATCTTTGGAAGGAGCTGAAACATGCCGTCTGGAAAAGGCACCCTTCAAACCCGAGACAACTGGAGCAGTTTGCTCATGAGGAGTGGCCAAAATACCTGTTGAGAGGTGCAGAAGTCTCATTGACAGTTACAGGAATCGTTTGATAGCAGCGATTGCCTCAAAAGGTTGTGCAACAAAATATTAAGTTAAGGGAACCATCATTTCTGTCCAGGCCTGTTTCATGAGTTTTCTTTTTTTAAAAATTCTGTTGAAGCATGGTTGAAAAGCAATGTCTGACTGTCATTTGTTCATTTTCATAGAATTTTTATATATTATTACTTTTGTCAGATTCAAGTTATTTCTGTGACCATTGTGGGTTTTTCTTTCATTACACGAAGGGTACCAACAATTTTGTCCACGTGTGTATATTTTTAAAAAGTAGAGACCAGTTGGAGAAATTGTATTGATTTTAATTTTAACTCTTTAAGGACCAGCCTACTGTAGTTTGGATGTTTACACTCTGCAATTTTTTTTAGTTTTTTTCCAAAACTTTTTATTTTTCCATCATCATAGCTATTTAAGGGCCTATTATTTGTGTGAAGAGTTGTATTTTCAGAGGGAACCATTTGGGAAACTATATAATATATAATGTTTTATTTAGCTTTTATTAATGTTTCTGGGAAGTGTGGGGGGGGGACTGTGTGAAAATCTTACAATTGTGTCACCGTTTTTTCTGCTTCATTTTTATGACATTCACTTTGTGTTTAAACCACTTTTAATAAATAAAATGCCTTTTTATAAAATAAAGAATTTGCCTAATGACATCATTGTGATGTTTTTATTTATTTTATATAGAGCTATGTGTTGGCTCATTTTTTGCAGGGCGAGCTGTAGTTTTCATTGGTACCATTTTCTGAAATGTACAACTTTTTAATCTCTTTTTATTCTTTTTTTGTAGGATGTGAGGTGACCAAATATAATCATTTGCGCATTGCTTTTATTTTCTTACAGCATTCACGGTTTGGGAGACATAGAATTATATTTTAATGGTTCAGACTTGTATGTATGCAGCAATACCTAATATGTTTATTTATTCTTTTGTTGCTTTTGTATGTATTTATTATAATAGGTTTATTTATTATTTGGTTACTATTATATGTATTTATTATAATAGGTTTATTTATTCTTGTGTTAATATTATTTGTAATTATATTTTTATATTTAAATGGGATTTTATTATTTTATTTATTTTATACTTTTTTAAAATATACTGTACTTTTATACTGTTTTTTTTTTTTTTTACTGTCTCACAAGGGGACATGAACATGGGACTGCCTGACCCCTTGTATAATATACTGCAATACTTCCGCATTGCAGTATATTGTACATTACTGTAGCTGTGTAGCTGTAATACATTTCCTTACATAAAACCCAGGAGGGATCTCATCTCATCATTGGGGGGTTGTCCGGTGAGAGAAGGGGCTCGCCCCTCAGTAATTACGTAGCTGCATCTAAGAGGGAGTTAATGTGCTATAAACAGAGTACTCTCTGACTCTGGTGTTGGGTCTCGGCTGTATAATACAGAACTCGGCAGCAATGTGTAATGTAATAGTAGCCGTAATAGTAGGGATTAATTCTAGTTATTTACGCGGGAACCAATTATTTTACTTACTTCTGGTACTACTGTTTAAATTACTTTATTACATGTATAAAGATAAAGAAAGTCAATGTATCCTTTGAAATCACAAGTTACTCAGCAAAGGTTTGTACATGGGTTTGGGCTTCCAGCTTCTATAAGAGAATGCGCCACAGAATTCACAATGGATTAAAGGTCTGCATCCAACATTTTATTTTACCATTGTGAATCTGGCTGTTCTCCATAAACTACCCCGCACATCTATGTCCAACCCATTAAAGAGCATTGGAAAATGTCTAGGGATCTTAGCCAAGCCAAAAATTCCGTTAAAAGAGGTGCCAATCTATAGACAGCTGGTTTGGAGTTCATGTCCCACGTCAGTACAGAGCATGGTACTATAGTTGGTTGGCTTGGTATGTCTTTGGCGGAGAGGCATTTGGGACACATCAGACACCAAGGGTCGGATTCCGCTGATATATCTGCACCCCCTATATCTAGGACACTACTGTAATATTTGAGCTCGTTTCTCTTAGGCAACATGTTTTCTTAGTGTCAATGATGCCACCATAAATCTGCTTCTTAAATATGAGATCCCACAGTTTAAGATTCTCGCTATTTCGGTCTACGTGCTTTTTTCTAGAACACATGAGCTAACTTTTAGATTTATGTCTCTGTATTTGTTTTGCAACTGAATAATTGAATAAATCTCTGTGAAATTAGGCAACAGCTATATTTCTCCAGCGTTTAATACATTTTGATTTTTGTTTCAAGCAGGCACAGCATCAGTGTTTTCTTAAGACTTTTTAACCACCGCAGGAAGCAATATTTTTTATGTCACAATTTACAGACTTAACAGAAAGGTATATAAAAACTGAGCTAAATGTTCCAGTAAAAAATCAGTAGACAGTTCGAGCAGGGGAGCGAGCCGTGTTACTAGTCATAAAAACTTTCTGAGATTAGTGTCCTGTATGTTTGCCTTACAAATCAGACAGATAGCTTGTACTTGGTTCAATGTACGGGAATATGTCTAACAGATGTCTGCCAATCATCATACTCCAAACAGTCATACATGAATAGTACATGTGAATATAAGGGACTTTGTAATATAGCTTATTAAAGATATCTGCTTCCTTCTCCACTTATTAGTCTATTCATCTGCTCCTTATCTTCACTCCGTACACAGAAGTCTATGGAGAGGGGAAAGGGAGAAGGAGGCTGATAACTGATTTATTGCCTCATTCTATGCAGTAGTAGAGCCCTGACTCACATAGTAGCACAGCATAACAGCTGCGATTATTTGTGAATCTTTTCCAGCGGCTTCTTCCTCCCCCTCCCCTCTCCATAGATTTTTATTTAGAAAGTAGCTCAGTCAGATAAATGGAGAAGGAAACATATACAAATATATTAACAAATATATTACAAAGTTTCTTATATTGACCTGTACTATTCATTTATGGAAATATGTTTATACTCGGAGGCATGCTTAACTCCTTCCAGCTGGTGACATTTTTTGATTTTCGTTTTTGGCTCCCCATCTTCCAAACCCCATAACTTTTTTATTTTTCCGTTCTCAGAGCCATATTAGGGTGTAATGTTTGCGGGACAAATTGTTCTTCATAATGGTACCATTGATTATTCTGTACAATGTACTGGGAAGCTGGAAAAAAATTCAGAATGGGCTGGAATTGGCGAAAAAGTGCATTTGTGCGACTTTCTTGCGGGTTTTGTTTTTACGGCATTTATGTGCAGCCAGAATGACATGTCACCTGTACTCTATGTTTTGGTTCAGTTCTGGGGATACTAAATGTATAAATCTAAAACTTTGCAAAAAACATTTTTTTCTAAAAGGCCCCATATTTTGACACTTTTTTATATTTTCATGTACGGGGATGCATAGGGCGTCTTCTTTTGCGGGGACAGGTGTACTTTTTAGTTATACCATTTTGGGGAATGTCTATTGCTTTGATCACTTTTTATATAAATTGTTATCAGAGGTGAAACAGCCAAAAAACGGTGGTTCTGCACTTTTTCGGATTTTTTTTTTTTTTCATAAAATATTTTTATAAGTTTGTAGCCCGGGCGCTTTCAGCCACAGGAATAACTAATGTGTAAATTTTAACTTTTATATGTATTCTAGGGAATTTATGTATTTATTAGATCCTGTATGGGCCTTGAACCCCAAGGGGTCTGATCACTAATGCAATGCATTGCAAAATGCTGACACTTCTATTGCAACCTGGGTGCATGATGTCATACATAATACCAGATGTCACCGAGGAGGCAGAGAGAGAGCACTAGATTCTTCGAGGAGACCCAAAAAGAGGTATGAGAAGGTGTATGTGAATGTTTTGTTTATTTTTTACACCTCCCCTATTATACTCTGGGCTCTGCACATGACATTGGCCCAGGTATGCTTACACTGCTCTCCTCCTCCTCCTCTGTATGGTAGTGTCAGCAGTTTTGAGGCTTTTAAATTGCCAACAGACTCCCTTTAATAGCTTAGCCTGATATACAGCAGGGGATGGAAATTCCTGATGGCTTCTAAGCAAGTTTTTCCCTTTGCTGATATCCACACCATGATTCTCCAGATATTCCTTGCAACTAGTATAACACAAACTTCTTTGGTCTTTAGTTCAAGGCTGAATTGCAAGTAAACTAAGTCATCAATATCAGATCAATGGGGGTTCAACACCCTGCCCCCACCAATCAGCTGCTTCAAAACGCCATGGCATCCCATTTATCTGTCACATAACTTTTTTGCAGCTCAGTCCCATTCAACTGAATAGGATTGAGCTTCAATACCAAGCACAGCAACTCTACGATGTATGGCACTGTGCTTGGTAAGCAGTGAAGAGGCCTTGGCACTCTTCCAAACACCATGGCCTCTTCAAACAGCTGATCAGCAGGGGTGCCTGGATTTGGATCCACTCCTATCTCATATTAAAGACCTTTCCTAAGGATAGGTCATCATTGTCATAGTACTAGAAAACCCCTTTATTCTAAGGCCTCAAGCTGTGATTGCGTAGAATGATGTCCATAGTAGACATCCTGCAGTGGATCTGTCTGCAGCAAAAAGCAGCCAAAAATCTCCTGGTTTTCACTATGGGTTTCATGGGTGGTTTGCTGTGAGGCTAGCCTGGGTTTCAACTTCTGGTTGAAATCTGAGGCCAAACATGCAGCAACAATTGACATGCTCTGTGTGCAAAACCTGCAGCACAAGACACCATCCATGGTTGTTTTTTCCCACAGTGTGTGAATGGGATTTGTTGAAATCCCAACCATGACACTTGTACTTGACTTCACAGCAGATTGGCGACTCCACCTACCATAAACCTCCAGCGTGTGACCTTAGCCCAAAAGCTGATATTCTTTGAATGTTGACTATTTCAATTAGTAAATCTAAGACGACTCATTTGAGAACCCTTCTTTATCTGTAACATTTACCATACGGCACCAATTTCGTGCCCCTTTAAATACTCTATTTTGCAGATTGTGGTTAGAGAAAGCATTTTTTTTTTCAATTGAAAACACAATAATAGAATACCGCAAGTCAAGGAAGAATGAAAGATAATATTTATTTAACGTCAGAAATTTTAGACATTTCCTGTAAATGGGAAGTGTTGCTTTAGAATAAACCTGCAGCAAAGCTTTTGTTTATTATGCTAAACAATAAATAACCTGACATCCTAATAGTAGCGTAAGAATTCTTCTCAGAATCCAACCTAAAAACAATAAAATGTGTGCGTCTGCATGGTGAAATCTTATCCCAAGTATTGTTTTCCAATAGGTCCCACAGCATTATTTCCAGATGTGTCATTTGTAAGATCGCACAATTCTAGACTTGTTGCTAATATAGAAAAAACTAGGATTAGATTCAAGGTAAAGAACGCAGGTACGGATTATACAGTTATACTTTAGACCAATTTCTGAAACATAGTAACATAGTAGATAAGGTTAGGTAAAGACATCAAGCCCAACCTATAAACTTACCAAGTAGATCCAGAGGAAGACAAACAAAACCCCATGAGGCTGACATGAATTTCCCCATCAGAGGAAAAAAATTCTTCCCAGTTCCGAGTATGGCAATTGGACTGGATCAACATCCTATGCCAAAGAATTCTAATTCCCTTAACCTGTAATATTTTTACTCTCAAGAAAGTCATCCCTTCTTGAACTTGCTCAAGTTATCAGCTATCACCATATCCAGTAGCAGTGAGTTCCATAGTCTCATCCCTCTTACTGTAAAGAAACCCCACATATGACTATGGTACGATCTTTTTTCCTTTACACGTAGAGGATGCCCCCTTGTCATAGTTACAGGCTCAGTATAGAGATCACTGGAAAGATCACTGTACTGTCCATTCATATATCTGTACATCGTACATATTTTTCCAAACTGAACATCTCTAACTTAGATAACCTGTCTTTATACTGTAATCCTCCCATCCCTTTAATTACCTGGGTCGTCCTCCTCTACACCCTCTCCAATTCAGATTTATCCTTCCTATTTACAGGTGCCCAAAACTCTTTACAATTTTATACATGTAGCCTTTGGCAGTAGCTACCTGGCACTGGTCGCTAAAATTAAGCTTAAGGTCCACCAATGGTTTGTTAGATAGGTGCATGAAATAAATGTTAGCACAGATAATCTTACCAGTGGGGGTATTAGTAAAACTCTCATCAAGTCTCTCCTGATATTGAATAAATAACTCCTCGCTCCTGGCATGAAGGTCAGGCGGGTAAATCCGGAAAACACACAGTATGAATTTCACGGGTGAAACTCGGTCCTGTGAATCTAGCTTTATTTTAGTTCCCAGAGGACACAATTTTTCAAATTTTTTTTTCTCCCCATCTTTCAAGAGCCATAAAATTTTTATTTCTAAATCAACACAGTCATAGGGCTTGATATTGTGGATTTTTTTTTTTCACTGTGACAATTTGGGGAATTAGACTCAAAATGGCGGCAGACTCCTGGTCTGGACAGCGGTGGTTCGTGGTACTGGGCGCCGGAAAGATAGCTTTCAGACGGTCCAAGTGTAAAATAAAAGTGGCTTTATTCAGCTTAACTGCAACATAACAAAATAACAAAAAACTTAGACCACAGTTAGGGCCTAACTCACTCCTTGAGCCCCTAACTGTCCTGACTGTTGCTCAGCTCCAGCAACAGTCCCCTGTGGACCCCAGCCCTTCTGGGACAGAGCCTATCTCTCCGTCCTCGCTGGTCCACTTCTGTGGACACCAGCCCTCTGGGACAGAGCCTCTCTCTCTGTCCTAGCTGGTCCACCATTTCCTGCTTCCTGCAGGATACTCCAGCCCCTCTGGAGTTATGCGCCACCCAAAGGTGTGGCTAAAGGCCTTTTCAGGGCTGGCCTGGGTCGCTCCCTAGCGCCCTCTAGGTTCACATACTCACATACCCTCCCCCTCAGCTCTCTACCCATAGGGTGAGCTACAATGGGACGAGACATCCTATGACGAAGTCCCTCTTGAAACTCATGTATGCCTGTCCAGTGTCTCTCCAGAAGTCCCAATCTGGCAGTCTCTTCTTCCAGATTCCGGTTACTCAACATTTCCGGTTTCTCATCACTTTAACTGCTACGCCAAGATCCTGGCCATTCTGTGCAAAGGCAAGTTTTTCTTCACCACCTTCACAATTCGCCATACAGGGGATCACATCATTTTCATCCCATTTCTCGCCATAGTCTTCAGCCATCCCATTGCATAACTCTGATTCCTTTAGTGAATAGTCGTAAGAATCTTCATCTTCTCCTATCATGAATCCACAAGAGCTCAGAGACCAACTAACACGTACTTCATGCACATCAATGTCTTTAGAGTATAATTGTTTCACGGGTACTTTTCCCGTAACCTTCATCTCAAAACAAACTTTGCCATCACCATCAAGGCTTAGATGTTTAGGAGACATAGGCTGCTTGCTCTCCTCTTTGTTTGAGATGCACAAGCTCTGTACTGCAATATCTTCTCCTTCTGCACGAGGGCCATACCGTACACCCTCACAAAATAGATCACGCTGACCTACATTTTCTGGCATGTCTTTAACAACTGTCACATCATTGGTGACATGTAACCATCTCTTACTTCTGCAAGCAAATGACAGCTGCTCAGTCTCTGCATTAGAACCTCTACCACGGTTACTTCCATTAGTTAGGGACACTGTAACATTGTATCTCAGCCTCTTCTTGTTGCTATTAGCATCAGGCGGTACAACAACTTCTGCCTCTATGCTGGCAGCTTTTTCCAATTCTAACGCCTTCTGTAGCGCACAAATCTCTGATTCCAGCTCCAGGACTTTCTTCACTGCGACATTTTTCTGTGCCGCTTCCATCTCAGTCTTTACTAGTGCACCTTGCAGCTCTGATTCTTTAGAGGTTAACAGGCTCTGCAGTGAGTCTCTCTCAGCTTCTAGTGCTGCCAGCTTTGAAGATAGGGCAGATGCCGACTGTTCAGTATTGGATAAAGACTGCTGCAATCGATCCAATTCTTCTCTTTTAGATTCCACTTCGGTTTTTAACTGTGCTATCTGAACAGTGCGCTCTTCCAACTTTATTGCTGACTCGCACTTCACTTGATCCATCTGAAACTCCAGCTGTTCCTTGATGCGTGCAATTTCCTCCTGCTTGTTCACTTGCACCTTTAGCTTAGCAACAAGCATTTTTAGATCTACAATCTCAGCAGATAATCTCAAACTGAATCTTCATGTCTTCTATCTGGAGGTCCAATTCTCTCTTGGCCTTTTCCAGCTTGTCATAAGCATTAGCTTTGTTCTCATACAATATCTGCACAGATTCCAGGATTTTCTCAACTTCATCCTTAGAGCTAACCAAATCCTCCATTTCAGTGCACAGTTGCTTGTTGAGCCTCTCTAACTCGGCCTTCAATTCAAGGGCCTCTGCTTCAGCACGGTCACGTTCTTCTGCATATCTAGCAGAAAGAGCCTTCTCTTCACCAAGCAGCTGATTAAACTTTTTCTGTTTCCTTTCTAAATTTGACACCATCCGACGTTGATGATCAAGATCTACACCTACATCTTCTAGTTCCTGCTGCAGTCTAATTTTCGTCTTCTCAAGTTTGTCATAAGCAGCAACCTTCTCCTCAAACCGTTGATTTGTAGCTTCTAGCTCCTTTTGCAACTTTTCCTTTAATTCTTCAACAGAGTCCAAGGACCCAATACTATCCTCCATTTTTTTCTTCATATCAGTCGCCTGAGCCTGTAATGTTGAAATCTGCTTTGTCAAATCTCTTTTTGCTATCTCCTCTTCCTCTAGTTGCTCAAGGAAACCATTTTTCTCATCTTCCATTTGTTTTAGTTTTGTACTAAGGCAAGTTTCTGACGAGTTTCTTCTTGCAAAAGTTCCTGAGTGTCCTGAACCTGAGATTCTAGTGTAGAAAAAGCTTTGGAAAGTTTGATAAACTTGCTGTCTGCTTGAGAAAGAAGCCCTGTGACATTATTCAATTCCACCTGCAGACCGTTTGCCTTGTCTAGCAGCTCTGCTTGAAACCTGTCCCCTTCTGTGACTTGTAGTTGCATCACTTGAAGTTGAGTCTCTACTTTTTTGTGACTCTCCTGTAAGGCTTGCACTTTCTGAGCATGGACAGACGACATCTCCATCAACTCTTTGTCTTCATTTTGCACCAAAACAGACAATTTCTCATTATATTCACAAGATCCTGACAGCACCCTCTCCAGGCTATATATTCTAGCTTTGAGTTCCCTTTCTCTTTGTTCCAGAACTCCAGCTCTGCTTCGCCATTCGTGGATTTCACCACTTAGGCGAACCTGATACAAGTTTTGCTCTGACTGCAATGTCTGCACTACAGATTCTAAATCACTCTCTCGGTCAGACACATGCTTCCTCAGCCTGGCAATTTCATTTTCTTTGTCAGTCAATGCAACCAAAAGTTTTTCACACATCCTAACTTGGTCATCCAGACATTCTGACTGACTCTGCAAAAATTCACTTCTCTCACGTTTAGCAGTTTCAAGGTCATCTCTTAATTTTTCAATGACACTCTCTTTGGCAATGGAGTCTTGGACATGCTGCTCCTTTAAATCCTGCAATTGCTTCTCAAGCACTTGCTTTTGCTCTACACTCTGTATAACTTCATTAGATAGATCACATTTCATTTCAGCAAACTCCTTCTTAGTGACACAGTCCATTCCAGGCAAACCCAGTACCACATTTTCACAATGACTAGGATATAACCTCTTCATAGAGTCAAGCTCTGCCTTCAACTTAAGGTTCTCTCTTTCTGATACCAAAAGTTGCCATTTCCAATCAGATATTTCATTCTCATACATGAACCTGATGGTTTTATTCTCATCTTGAAGCTGCTGCACCATAACATTTTCATCTTTGGCGCTTTGATGCACTCCAATATGAGACATACAGTCAGCAGGGACATATTTCATCATAGAACAGAGGTGCTTTAGAAAAATTGAGTCACCGTCATGCAACCCTTTATCTTTACTTGCATTCCACATGCTCTGTTCCGGGTTTTGTGTCTCTCTGCATTCAGACTGCTGCACTAATAAACCTGAGCATAACTTCTCTGATTTTTTACAAGCTGAAATTCTCTTTTTCTTGCCCATGGTTTACTAACAAAATTACACAATATTCCACAGCAACCTTGGGTTCAACCGGCAGCAACTTGTTTCTTGCTATCTTCTGCAGTCACCTGTATTCAAACAGTTAACTTATGTGGCACTACAACAACCAGCATTTTCTTCTGTCTTCCACAGAAAACACCAACATGGCACCATAGCCTTTCACATAGACTGTTTGCAATATCCAGCTTCTACACACATTGCTTACTTTCTTGCCATCAGCAAGCACTTTACAGACTTCTGTGCCACAGTATACACAAAGTCCATTCCCTGGATTCCTCTTCCAGAGTTTTACTTTCACCAGTTTTTGCACACACTTTGCTATGTTGCAATTCACTCACCCCTTCCTGGGTTTCTCAGTTGAAATCACCGTTTTCTTCCAGCTGTAGGCCACAATGCACACTTAGCAGCACTGCAGTCACAAACCACTTGTCTTCCAGGACTTGTGTGGATCTCTTTATGCCCGAATCCGTAGCACCATATGTGACAATTTGGGGAATTAGACTCAAAATGGCGGCTGACTCCTGGTCCGGACAGCGGTGGTTCGTGGTACTGGGCGCCGGAAAGATAGCTTTCAGACGGTCCAAGTGTAAAATAAAAGTGGCTTTATTCAGCTTAACTGCAACATAGCAAAACAACAAAAAACCTAGACCACAGTTAGGGCCTAACTCACTCCTTGAGCCCCTAACTAGCCTGACTATTGCTCAGCTCCAGCAACAGTCCCCTGTGGACCCCAGCCCTTCTGGGACAGAGCCTCTCTCTCTGTCCTAGCTGGTCCACCATTTCCTGCTTCCTGCAGGATACTCCAGCCCCTCTGGAGTTATGCGCCCTCCCAAAGGTGTGGCTGAAGGCCTTTTCAGGGCTGGCCTGGATCGCTCCCTAGCGCCCTCTAGGTTCACATACTCACATCACATAATGGGGCAGATTTATTAAGACTATGCCAGTCTTAATAAAGGCCCCGAGTGGCACACAACACAACTGATCTATGTAGAGGTTCCAGGCTCCTCATAAATCAGTTGGACACTCGTGCCTCTGCATGGAGACCTAGTTAGGAACTGGAGTAGATTTCCATTATAACTCACGCTAGAAAACTGGTGTAAGCTACAATAAATTTGTCAGGCTGAGACACCCCTGGTCCTCCCTGCCACACTTGGCCCACATTCGCACAAGATGGTGAACGAGGCACAGAATGGGGTTGTAGCCCACGTTTGGCACAAAAAAAGGACCTTGTGCCAAATGTGCACCACAATATCATCTATCCATGCCAAAACACTGATGTAGAGGGATTGATAAATTTATATATTTGCATAACAAAATAGGAAAAAAAAATATTTTGTGGGGTGGAATTGGAAAAAAAATGGTAATTAAGCCTTTGTTTTTTGTTTTTTTTTGTTTTTTTTTGCTCATTGTTTAGCAAAAATAACGCATTACCTTTATTTTGCAAGTCAGTATGATTACAGTAATTCCAAATGTATATAGTTTTTTTTTTATTCTTTATTATATAAAAAAACTGTTTGAAAAAATGTGCTTTGTATTGCCATATTCTGACACTATAACTTTTTATGTTTTCCTCTGCAGAACTGTGCAAGGGCTCATTTTTTGCATGGTGAGCTGTAGTTTGTATCGGTACCACTATGGGGTACAAAGAATTTTTTAATTACTTTTTATTAGACTTTTTGGGAGGAGAGGTGATTGAAAAAAAGGCGATTTGTGCATTTTGATTTTTTTGTTCTGACGTTCACTGTACAGGAATTAGAAGTTGTAATACTTTTGTTTTTTACTTATACACTTATTTTTTGGTCTCTTAAGGTGATTAGAACCTGTGATTGCTAATACAACATATTGCAACATAGTAGTATTGTATATGGTCTATATACACTTCTATTACATCCTGGCAGAGAAATTCTAGGATAACAGACCTGGGAGCCTTCAATAGCATCCTGGCTGTCATGACAACCAGTCAGTATTTCCCCTTATGATGATGCAGGGGCACTTTTTGGCCTAAAGATTGTTTCCCTCTCCACCATGCAATCTAACAGCTTAGATGTTGCAGGCTGCAATTGACCATGGCATCTACGTGGTTAAGCATCCATGATCGTTACCACCACAGATCAGGGCTGTCGACATGTTGACATCCAAGATACCTGATTCTTCTTTCTCTAATGGCAGATTTCAGGTCACCCCCGTATATGATCCTGCCAGGTCAGCCACTAATGTATATGGGCATCTTTAGATTGCTTATGCTTTCATTCACTTCTATATTCCAGAGAATCAAGACTTTTTCTCTTCTGACTTTGTCTCTTTTGACCTCAAAGCGGAATGTAGTCAACAATTGGTTTCAGATTGCAGGTTGGTGATATACAAGGGTTTACGTATTGTAATACTGCGCAATAGCAATAATTATGTGTATTATCCACACCATATGCGTGACAATATTGGCTGAACATAATCCCCTGATCCCAACAATATCTATTCATTTGCATGAAAATACATTGAAGTTAACTTTATTTTCCAACATAATTTGTGTAAGCTTCTTAACACTAGATTATGTCTTTGTGGTCTTGAAATTTAACACTACGATGAAAATAAATTCATATTACACTATTCTTTTAATAGTTTTGCAATATCCAAAATATTTGCATGGTTTTTTTACTTAAAAAAAATTACTCTTAAAAGTAAGCATGGCAGATTATACTCTATGTGAGCTGATATAGAAATCAAAAGTTTTAGACAAGGGACATAAAGTGATTGCTCAGGATAACATTTTTTTTTAAATTAGCTTGGAGGTGGTGAAAAAAAAATATATATACTCACCTGTCCCACTCATTTTCTTCTAGAAGAAGTCCATGCCACATGTGCCCACTGATACCAAACAGGAGCCTTATGAAGCACGTCACAGCCAGTGACATGGGTCTTAAACCCAGAAGATGATGCATAGAAAGCTGTTACCCTAATGTGTGAGCCACAGGCTCTATTACAACCAAGGTAAGATTTTTCAAGCTACAATAACTTTCTATGCATAATGTATTGATATGCAGAGATATGTCTCTATATGCCAGTGCATTCTATGCTTAAAAATATATATTTATAGAGATATAGCTCTATGTGCCAAAACACTATGCATCGAAAAAAAAATGCTATTGAAGCTTGGTAAGAGAAATACAATTCCCATTGAAAGTAATGGAGCCTGTGGCTCACCCATTAGGGTGACAGTGTTGCACTTTATCTCCTGGGCTAAAGCCCCCACATTGCATATAATGAAAAAATAGTAGAATAAAGCATTAAATCTATGGGGGGATCCCTGGGCTACCTCTTCCTTAGTCATCAATGCAACAGCAGGGTGAAAGTGACTATTGATAGTGTGGGAGGAGCTGAAACCCATGTAAGTTGACCCGTCTGCCCATAGTCTATGGATTTAATTTCCCACATGGAAATGAGTGGTCGCATCAACATAATGCATGAGAAAACATGAGCTCACTTCATGGGGCAACAACATTTATACATAGAATCTTGTAAGTGAATTAATGATAAATGATGTTGTCAGGTGAAATACCCCTTTAATACTAGCGGGGACACTGATTCAAAGGGTTCTCTGGGAAAAGGCTAAAAAAAAACAAAAAAGAAACTTTAGGATTGCCAATGTTCTTCCTTTCGTAACTGCTGAAGTGGGAGAAGAGGGAGATTGGGGGCATAACTCTGAGGTTTCTGTCCAGATTATGTAGAAGATGCTGGAGCATTGCAGGCTCTTTTTTGGGCTTCTCCACCATCTTCTGGTATTTGTGCAGCCATGATCACTGCCTCAAAAATCATGTTAGGCTGATACAAACCCGGAATACAAACCATGAAGTTAAGCCATGCCCCTGACTCCACTTGTCCATGCCCCTGACTCCACTTGTCCTTGCCCCTGACTCCACCTGTCCTTGCCCCTGACTCTAACTGGCCATGCCTGACTCTGGCCCTCCACCATCAGTGTGGGACCCATCCAGATTAGGTTTTACTTAGAGAAAAACAGTCGTGGCCATTTATTTTTCCCACACTCATATCCTTAGGGATAAAACAAGCTCTTGCTTCTTACTGTGAGAATGCAGGTAGGTATCAGGGCAAGCATAATGACTTTATTTTAGCTTTTACTTTTTGGCCTATTCCTCGAGAGCCTCTTTAAGGAACCCTTCTTAGTATAACATTCTTAAAGTGGCTACACACATTAGGTGAATGTTGACCAAACTGTCTGACCATTTAATGTGTGGGGGTCTCCAGGCTCTCCTGCGGCAGCAGATCTCAGGGGAAAGAAGGTTTGAGCGTTTTAACTTTAAGTCTGCCTAATTCTTTTGTTCTTCATGGAGATAAAGAGCCATCAGAGGTGTCTGGCAGTGACTTACTAACTTATCCCCATTGAGAACACCTGGAGGGTAGACACGTCAGCAGGCATAGTTGTCGGCTGGACAAGTGTTTGGCCAAGGGCTCTCTGTAGACTGCGATTTGTAATGAATTGTCAATGAATTTGATGATTTCTTAAATCTAAGACAAGGCTTCCATCTCAGTACAGAACTGCAGTACATTGTAACGCCTGATGGTGGAGACAGACTCAATACATTGTCACCCCAATATATAAATATTCTAGCGGCTTGTCATTCAGCAGTAGGTCTAATGTGAACATATTTGTATTGTAAGTCATCTCACTTTATGTGTCATTGTCAAATTATTTCACACGTATTGAAACAATTTTTCACATTTTTCCTCATGAGATTGCAAAGCCTTATAAAACTTCAACATGTGTTCACAAGTCCTTCCTGTACTTAGTTATATGTATGTTGCATGATATACATAGCACAGACCTTTTGCAATAACTTCATTAATGTCACAGACCATTCACTGGGTTGCTACAGATTTGGCTGTAGATTAATCCCAGATTTTGGGATTCCCTGGTATTCTCCCTTTAACCCTTACACAGGGATCTGGATTTTGCTGCAGAGAACCCTCAGGAATAGTCTCCATTAGCAACAGCTTATCTGAGTTGAGCAGATGACACCGTGGGGGGAGAATTTGCAGTCAGAAGGTGCAAGGGGTCAAGGCAGGCAGAGTTTGGTCCTAGTGGTAGTTAAGCAGAGACTTTATATTCTCATCTTCTGCCTGCCCTGACCTCTGCCTGACTGCTATTGGGACCGATCTCTGCCTGCCTTGTACCATCTGACCATAAACTTACACAAGCCAAGTTGGTTACAACAAAGTCTGGCACCATAATGGACTGTAGGAACCCAATGGACCATATTGCTCAGGCACAATAAGGTGGGGGAAGCTTATACCACATGGGCATTGGGTTGGGCTGATACCATGCAAACCTAATATTTAAATCCTGACTGTCTGTAGCAACCACACAAGGAAACTTAGGGGCTACAGATCTTAGAGACAGAGTGTTAACATGACTCTTTCAATGACTCTTGTTGTATTATCTGATAAAATATCCCACTGCAGAAAGTCAAGTTAAACTTTTTAACATCTATATCATCTGTTTGGACACCCTCGATAGGGAACTTAAAGGGGTTGTCGAGGGAAAGTAATTTACTTTGTGCATTTGTTTAAACTGGATGCAGAGGTTCTGTGCTGGTTCGTACCCTGGGTCATATGATTGGAACAAGCCCTTCGGGTTGCTCCACCTCCTCCCTCCCCATCCTTTTTCACAGGTAATTTAACCATGCTATAGGGGAGGGCTTTACCAAAATCAGTCAGACCTCAGAGCACACTTTTTCTTCTATCACAAAACTAAAAAACATTCCGTCATGTTTCTTACACCAGTCACATCCTATGATGGATGAGAGCAAAAGACATTAACAAAGGTAGCGGTGGCGGCACTACCACCATGGCAGCCATACCAGCTGCCGTACCAGCCATACCCCCCCCCTGCATTTTTTTTTCTTTACCTGCTGGGTTACCTGTATTTATTTACAGATCCCCGCTCCTGTCCGCGGCCAGCACCACTTCCCCTTCAGCCCTCCAGGGGACCCCGTTCATCCCACGTCACGTGGCTGATGTGACAAGCGGAGGAGGCCATAGAGAGAAGTAGGGATTGGTAAGTAGGGCCACGGCACTTAGAGTATTTGTTGGGCAAACCTGGTTGGTCTGGCAATTTTGATTGGACAGACAATATACTGTGTGGAGGGGCCACTGTGGGACATTATACTCGGTGAAGGGGCCACTGTGACATCATACTGTGGTATGGAGGCCACTGGACATTATACTGTGTGTAAATGGGATGTTATACAGTGTGGGGGCCACAAAGGGAGCCCCAGGAAAGGGGGCGCTATGCCGTGTGAGGTGGGGCCCAAGTTAAAAGTTTGCTATGAGGCCCAGTCTTTGCTAGTTATGCCCCTGGTGTAAACCTACTCTTAGAAGATAGATAATTGTAGCACTTGGCTTGAGCTGCAAGTACCAGAGACACAGCAAGCTTTAGGTGGTTTCAGTAGCCAAGTGTATTTGTACTTTATCCATCAGCTGACTTGTCTTCATCTCTCTAATTACATCATAGAATTATCCAGATAATTCTGCAGGCGTAGTGAGTGATGAAGTCCTATTCATGTGAGTCACAGTGACGCAGTGGTGGGTCAGCAGACCGGGTGTGCTCAATCGTTCTGTAAGGTCGATCTTTGTATTTGTTTTTTTTTTTGTTTTTTTTTAAACAAAAGGGACTAAGAAGATTAATTTCCTAAAATCCTCACATTTGACTCAACAGAAATGAACAGATTTAACTCAGAAGCTGAATCATTTTGTACAGAATATCCAGAAGAAAAGAGAAAAAAAGAAAAAAAATTCCGTATTTCAGGGCAATAGTCCAGTATTCATTGTGTCCTTTAAAAGGAACCTGTCAGGTCAATTTGGGACACTAAACCACCCACGGGTCTTTATGGATCAGGGGTTTAGTGTCCCAAATATCCCTGCTGTTAAACTGTCTTTGAGAAAATAAACCTTTATACTTACCTAGAGATGAGTCTGATGAATGCTGCATGTGCCCGAGTGCATTCCCCGCCGCTTCACTGAACAACTGCGCAGGCGCCGGGCGTACAGGCGCTGGGTAAGTATAAGGATTTTTTTTTCAAAGTGGCTGCGAACAGCTTTACAACAGGGCTGTTTGGGACACTAAACCCCCAGTCCATAAGTCTATATGTGGGTGGTTTAGTGTCCCAAATTGACTTGACTGCTTTAAAGATATTTTCTCATATATATAAACAGTGGGTACGGAAAGTATTCAGACCCCTTAAAATTTTTCACTCTTTGTTTCATTGCAGCCATTTGCTAAAAGCAAAAAAGTTCATTTTATTTCTCATTACTGTACACTCAGCTCCCCATCTTGACAGAAAAAAAAACAGCAATGTAGATATTTTTTCAAATTTTAACAAAAAAAGAAAAACTGAAATATCACATGGTCATAAGTATTCAGACCCTTTGCTGTGACACTCATATTTAACTCACATGCTGTCCATTTCCTTCTGATCCTCCTTGAGATGGTTCTACTCCTTCATTGGAGTCCTTCTGTGTTTAATTAAACTGATTGGACTTGATTAGGAAAGGCACACACCTGTCTATATAAGACCTCACAGCTCACAGTGCATGTCAGAGCAAATGAGAATCATCAGGTCAAAGGAACTGCCCAAGGAGCATATATATATATATATATATATATATATAGGGCAACCTCTGAAGATTTTTTTCAGCCAGTATTCAGACAAAGTGATCATCTGGTTTGGATCGGTCCAAACTTTTTCTGATAGATACAGAATTGAAATTATTATACTGTGGCATCTCTTCAGACCCCAGAGTATAATAGGTGGAGGGCCAGGGGAGGTGTAAAAAATAACAAACATTTATACTCACCTTCCCTCACCTCTTTTGGGCCCTTTCGTGGTGTTCAGCAATCCATGTCTTCCTCCTCCAGGAGCATGACATCATAGACGAGTACCAAATTCAGTGTCTGGCGCTCCTCTGTGAATTTATGCGCCCGGGGGTCACTGTTCAGGTCTTAGCAGTGACAGAGGCATGCCAAGCACCAGTAAGAAGAAGACACAGATCGCTGGATGCCGCAAGACTATCTGCAAAGTTGCTTAATTTTTGGCACAGTACGTTATACAATCAGTTTGGACAGAAGGGGTAATATATATCTCATTAGAGGGAATGTGTCACCAGAAAATTACACATTTTTGTAAATCAAACATATTTTTTAAGATTTTGGTAAGTTTTTTTTAATTTTCCATTTTATTGTCTATATTTTTTAAAACAAATCACAAATTCCTGCAGTTCTTATTCTGGCCACTAAGCCTATTTATTCTGACAGTGGAAGTGGCAGACTGTTTTAGATTTAGTGGCAAGAGTTTTTTATTTAAATATAAATAATCACATGGAATCAAATGTTAAAAAAACATCACTAAAATATGTTTCTTGTGACACATTCCCTTTAAGTGCCGCAACCCAGTCGGATGAGACCGGAGGATGGGAGTAGTAGTGGCGGATGCTGTGCCACCTAGCAGGCCGAGCACGCTCCCAAACGGCTCCGGTCCCACTCCTAGGCCGGACAAGGTCAAGGGGGGTCCTGCAGCACTACCGGATGGTGGTGGTAGTTGTTCTTTCCCCCGGGGCACTTCCAGTTGAAGAGGGGACCTCTCCTACCTGAGCCGGAGTGGTGTTGGTCGGAAGAGCCCTGATGTTGAAGCAGGCACGACTCAGGAGTCAGCGTTGCAGGTAAACCAAACAGCCTTTTTATTTAGGCAACTGGAACAAAAGTCAACGGCAGCTTCCAGATGGGGGTAGTAGTCCTGCAGTGTCCTAACCCCAGCCTTGGTTCTAGGAGGGTGCCCAAAGACAGTATCGGCTCCACAAGATGGCTTCCTCTACTCCACCTCTGTACCTCTCCCAGCTTGCTATACTGGGGATAGAGTCACAGGGAGTCCTGACAGGGAACTGGATACCTGGATACTAGGCCCGAATGCGACTCTCCTGTCAGGGTCCTCTCCTGCTCCTCCGGGCACGACACGAATCAAGTTCAGCCACTTGGAAATCTCCACTTTCTAGCTCTGAGCTGTATTGAGAAGAGCCTGGGGCTGATGTTATCCCTCCTGAGGCTGTGGTAGCGGCGGTTGGCCTTCAGTCCAGCCTGGTGGCAGGTCAGCTCTGCACACCTTGTCTGGTCTACAGCATGCACTGAACTGAATCTCAACCGTCGCCGGGGAGATTATATCTCCTCACAACCCCGCCCAGTGGCCTGTGATAGGCCAGGGCTGAACCTAGTCTGGGTTTGAACACTGCAGGGGGAAAAATACAAAGGGAAAGCTGCACATAATTACACTTAACACAGAACAGAACTTACAGACATAGAACCCAGAGGCACACAGGACAAACACATAAATGCAGTAGCACTCTGGGATGCTGCACACCCCCCTATTTTTACCTGAGCCGCCCTCGGCGAATCTTTGCCCAGGCTAGGGAAGGCAATACAGCGGACAAGACAAAACAAACAACATAACAGATAAACACATAAAGTATATACAACGCATGTATTATTTTGCCATGTTGTTTCGTCTCAACACAAAAGTCCACATTCACACCTGGTACCTGAGGCACAAAATTAGGAGTGTCCCTTCTCAGGTACCAGCAAAACTCCAAGGGAAAAGGGGAACACAGATAAAGGTCCCTGAGGCACATTCGTAGTAGTGTCCACTCCCAGGGCCTCAATTTAGATAAATACAAATTCCAGGGCACAGGTAAGGTAGTGTCCATCCTGGAGCATGGGGACAGGTAAATAAATAGGAAAACTGGGGCAGTGTCCACAAGTCCGCACTGGTCAAACAGGGGAAGTGTCCAAAAGTTCGGCACAAAATGTAGAGGGGCAAAAACTTGGGACTATACACCAGTGTATGAGTTCAAATAAATCACTCCAGGGGGCGCCCTGGAGGGCAAAGGAACTTGATCTCCCCAGTCAGGTGTAGACTGGGGGGCACAAAACTTACGGGTGGCTACCTTTTAATCCTCAGCTTCCGTGGAAGAAGATCCCGGTGTCTTGGGACGTGAAGCTGGTGTAGACGTCGGGGGTGCAGCCTTAGGCAACCTGGACAGGTGTCGGAAGTCCAGGCCCTTCTTCTCCATTTCTTTGTAGAAGGCGGTGACGGTGGCTGGATTCATGCTGCTTTTGTAGACAGGTGGCTCCACTTGCTGTGCAGCTGCAGGAGTTGCAGAGTGACCTCCGATACAGATGTGGTCACCCCCCCGAGATGATTATAGTGCTCAGGACAGCAGGTGGCGATGCAGCAGGAGCAGGGCATGGCGGTGATGCAGGTGCTGCGGGTGCAGCCCTGGAGGGAAGTGGACCGTAGGCCAGGCCTGCGGCTGTTAGCAGGCGACCAGGGGTGGCTGTGGCAGAGTCCTCCCAGACCTCGTGTCGTGGTGGTGACATAGGGACCCGGTCCACGTCAGCGGCCCAGAAACCCTTAGGGCCTACCTTCAGGGTGAACTCCACTCTCTTACCTGGGTGCAGATTGTGTAGATGGTCTGGCAATCCGGGCCTCTTCACCAACCTCCGGTTAACAAACACGTTGGCCCGCTCAGAGTCCTCCGCGATGTATCCACAGCCATTTCTCCAGTCAAACGCCATAACGGTACCTCTTCTCCGGTCAGGCACCTCGCCCTCCACAGGTGGTTCTAAGCCAGCTCGTCGACGAGAATACGCCTTTTCTTCCTCCACTTTAAGTTGTTGGCGCCAGGCGATGGTAGTAGGCCTTCGGGCGCGAACAGCAGTTGGCGGGACAGCAGCAGGTGAAACGGGGGCTCCGGCCGGAGTCCCCGAAGTAGTCAGCACCGTAGCCACGGGAATCTCCTCCATAGCCTCCTCAACGTCCATCTCCTCTCCCCAAGTCCAGTCGCTCGGATCAGGGTTAATACCTCGGACAGATGGGGGACGTGACATAATGCAGCAGGACAAATTACTCTGCATGCACACAAGCCGACTAACGCACACTCTCTGGAACTTTCCAGGACTTCTCCTCAAGATGGATGCTGGTGGGCGGTGCTACTACGCATAGGACAGGTCTAGGGTTGGACTCACCCAAGATGGCGGCGCCCAGGAGGCTCCGATGACGCTGTTCTGTAGAGAGGGCTGTCCCGCTGACGTCAGCAGCTGCTGATTCGTCCTTTTCAAAGTTGGAGGGTGGAGCTTGGCTGATGCACTCCTGACGTCAATGTTTCCCGCCTGAGCGCTGGTTTTGGCGGGCTGGCGGTTAACCTCTGCGCAGCTGTAGAATTTTTGAATGATGCAGCTCCGTTTGAGGCTGGAGTTAACCCCTCGTGGGCTGGGCTCATGTGCACCGGTGATGTCGCAGCACAGTATACAGTCCGGTAATGGCTGGCAGTCCTCTGGCATGCAATAAAGTGGCTCAAACACGCAAACAGTTGCAACAGTCCACAGTCTTTGCAAATATAATCCAGGGAGATAGCGACAAACAGCTCCGGGCACACAAACAGAGTCCTCAGTATAAATTCACAGGGCAAAAGTCTCTCAAACAGCCAATAAAGGTTTCAGCTCACCCGTTGTAGAGATGATGAAGTTAGGATCTTGACATCGTAGTCTGAAGATGTTGTAAGGACACGGGAGTCACGATCCTGCCGACTACGCCAAAAATCGCCTTGCCGCAACCCAGTCGGATGAGACCGGAGGATGGGAGTAGTAGTGGCGGATGCTGTGCCACCTAGCAGGCCGAGCACGCTCCCAAACGGCTCCGGTCCCACTCCTAGGCTGGACAAGGTCAAGGGGGTCCTGCAGCACTACCGGATGGTGGTGGTAGTTGTTCTTTCCCCCGGGGCACTTCCAGTTGAAGAGGGGACCTCTCCTACCTGAGCCGGAGTGGTGTTGGTCGGAAGAGCCCTGATGTTAAAGCAGGCACGACTCAGGAGTCAGCGTTGCAGGTAAACCAAACAGCCTTTTTATTTAGGCAACTGGAACAAAAGTCAACGGCAGCTTCCAGATGGGGGTAGTAGTCCTGCAGAGTCCTAACCCCAGCCTTGGTTCTAGGAGGGTGCCCAAAGACAGTATCGGCTCCACAAGTTGGCTTCCTCTACTCCACCTCTGTACCTCTCCCAGCTTGCTATACTGGGGATAGAGTCACAGGGAGTCCTGACAGGGAACTGGATTCCTGGATACTAGGCCCGAATGCGACTCTCCTGTCAGGGTCCTCTCCTGCTCCTCCGGGCACGACACGAATCAAGTTCAGCCACTTGGAAATCTCCACTCTCTAGCTCTGAGCTGTCTTGAGATGAGCCTGGGGCTGATGTTATCCCTCCTGAGGCTGTGGTAGCAGCGGTTGTCCTTCAGTCCAGCCTGGTGGCAGGTCAGCTTTGCACACCTTGTCTGGTCTACAGCATGCACTGAACCTCAACCGTCGCCGGGGAGATTATATCTCCTCACAACCCCGCCCAGTGGCCTGTGATAGGCCAGGGCTGAACCTGAACTCAGTCTGGGTTTGAACACTGCAGGGGGAAAAATACAAAGGGAAAGCTGCACATAATTACACTCAACATAGAACAGAACTTACAGACATAAAACCCAGAGGCACACAGGACAAACACATAAATGCATTAGCACTCTGGGATGCTGCATAAGGAGAGAGCCTTGGCAGGCCACCTTTCCAAGTGTATAAAGTTAGTACATGCTCTGCTGCAAATTCTAGGAAAGAACATGCAAATAAGATTTCCCTGATGGCTAAAGGAGAACTGTTCTTCCAGTGCCACCTTTTAGAAGGTAGCTTCCTCTAGATCATTGGCTTTCAGGAAGCCTTAATGTGTAAATACACTTTTTCTTATTTATTGATATAGTGCAAGGGAAGGAAGCAAATGTTGCAATATTCTTTGCTGAAAAAAGTACCTTTATCTTTTACTTCTGTCTTCACTTCACATTTGAGTGATTCTGTCTCTTATTCTGTACACAAGCAGTGTTGGTTTCCAATGAAATCTATGGAGAGGAGGAGGAGGAGAAGGAGAGACAGAGATATGAGGCTATCTATAGCATTAAATCGTTTTGGTCAGAAGTGTGGGCTGTAATTCCTGATACCCCAGCTGTGTTCTGAAAGAAATCTGTCTCTATCGTGTAGATGTCTCTCTGCTCTGAGGAGCTCTCTTCTTGCTCCACCTTCCCTCTCCATAGACTTATATTGTACAGATTTGACCAGGGGCAAATAAGTTAAGTACAATGAATACTTTAATGAAGTATATTACTAAGTTTGTTATCTTCACCTGCACTATGGGTTTATGAAAAAAGTTTAGCTATGCTTTATGGCTCAGTTACATGGCGAAATGCAGGTAAAAAACGCTGCGGAGAAAATACATTACATTTTTTTTTTTTTGTATTTGGTGCGTTTTACTCTGCATTTTTTTCTTCTCCTATTAAATTTATAGGAAAAATACTTGTGATTCCACAAGTACAAATAACATACTGCGATTTTCAAAACCACATGCGTTTGTGACTTTTCTGTAGTTTTTTTTTAATGCAATATGTGCATGAGATCAAATGACATCACATTCACTTTGCTGGTGCTGTGTTTTTTTTTTTCCACTGTGTTTCAGCAGCAGCCAAAAATGTTGGGTTCCCATATAGCAGGGCCTTAGTATAAAAGAGGACTTTACTAACAAGGATCTACTAGGTTATCTTTTTGACATCTGCTTTTCACAACCAAACCCAGTAAAACATGAGAATATACATTATACATGTTTTATACTTTTCCCCTTTAATTAAACTTCTTGAAGCTTTGCTTAGACCTAGGAAAACATCCATTTATTTCCTTTTTCTCACGTTTTCGCTTCTGGTCGCAGATGAGGGGATTACACGCAGCCTGGAAAATACCACATATTAATTACCGTGAAGAAAAAAAGTATTTCACTTAGCAAAAGTTGGTTGTCTATGAATTCACCCACATATCCCTAATAAAACAGAGATATATTCATTCTTCATCTTTGTCATTTCAAATATAAATCTTTAACGTCTGACTTGTAACTTACTTTGAAGTATCTGTCAATGCAGCGAATACAAAAATGCCATAAAATCACACATACAATGTCAAAGAGTCAGGTTAATCCTCACTGCATTATTACATGTGAAACCAATGCCAGTGAATATTACTATGAACATACTCGTGTACTGTAAGGAAAATGGGACTGCAGGGAATGGAGCAGAACAGGGGTCAGCAACCCAAGGTATATCAATAGAGATGAGCGAATCGAAGCTGACGAAGTGGAATTCGATCGGAATTTCAGGAAATATTCGATTCGCATCAAATCCGAATTTCCTCACACTTCGTGGTAGCGAATCACATTTAGTTCAAAATGGCTGCTGTACATGTTAGGACATGGGGCAAGGAACTCTGGGAACGCGGGATCACCCACAATGTCATGCGTGCAGCCAATCAGCAGCCAGCCCTGTGATGTCACTGCCCTTTAACCCTTTCGCAAGCGCACACGGCATGTTTGATCACTGCATCCAAGGTGTTAAAATTCCTGATCGGTTATGGAGCAGGGTGTTAGCTGTAACTGACTGCTGTAACTGACACCTAACACCCTGCTCCATAACCGATCGGGGGTTTTAACACCGTGGATGCAGCGGTCAAATATGACCATGGCATCCAAGGGGTTCCGCCATTTTTCTGCCCAACCCGGCTCTCTGCAGCCAATAAATAGCTGTTTTTTTAACGCGATCCACCGCAATTTAATTCAGACTGAATAGAATCGTATTGCAAAATTCGGTGAAGTTGCCGAATTGAATTTTTGAATACTTCGCTCATCTCTACATATCAACACATGGCAGTGCTCCAGGTGGCAATCTCTCTAACAATCGACCATGTAAATACAGTCGGACTGGAGGATGCACTGGGTGGTGGAAGGGAACATGAGGCACAATGTCTAAGTGCCCAGGCCAGTATCCTAGTCAGAGGACAGCAATTACCTGTGCAAAGTATAATATGGCAGCTAAACTTGCCTTCATTTATTTCAATAGGGCTGGAAAGATTTGTTTGGATTTCTTCAACAAAAAGACTAAGCTGTGTGATGGGCGTCTTCTGCCCCCCACAATGCAGGCTTACTGCAGATTACACTTAGCCCCATGTTCAGCCCAAATATGAATCATTTTGGTTGCACTTATGGTTTGTGTTATATGACTTTCATGTAGGACAGTGTTTTCCAACCTAGTCAGACATGGGGTACCCCTGGAAAAAAAATTCCTCGGGGAACCCCTACTAAATAAATTGTACCAAAAGGCAGAAAACATCCGAAGGACACAGATAACATTGCATGAAGGCATGAGGTCATCCTTCCAACCAGAGTGTTGATGCCCCCTGTTGGTAATCACTGATGTAGGAAGGCGACATCCTTACAATTATTACATGGCACACCGAGTACTTCAACTTTTTATTTTTATTTTTTCCAAATGGGCACCGCAGACTAAAAAGGTTGCTGACCCCTGGAGTAGAATATCTAGGGGCTTGGCCAAATCTCTCATCTTCGTAAAGGCTAATTCCTTAAGATTCTATAAAATATCAGAAATAATATAGACCCTGTCATCAGATATAAGGAGATTAGAAGATACCTAAAGGGTCAGACTGTGGGTTTGACACAAAATATATAGTTATTTTAAAGAATGGAACGAGTAGCCATCCTAAATAATTATCACTTTAGAGTCCTAAATTTTACCGTAGAGTTCTTACTGCTATTTCTCTGTCTCCAAATGCTGCTATCATGTATTAACTGACACTCCAGTGAATACCATAATTCTCACTTGTAATTGTGATGCTTAAAGGGGTTGTCTGGGCAGCTGAAATTTACTTACCTGGTCTGGGGATGCTGATGATGGATCTGGTCACATGATGACCCCTTGGTCCTGTGATCGGAAGCAGTGCTCAGGCTCCCATGCTGCTCCGCCCCCTCCCGATCTTACAGGTAATTAATTACCTGCGCTATGGGGCTGGCTGACTATAGCAAAGGGATCCCCCATAGCATAGCTAAATAATTATCTGTGAGATAGGGGGGTGGAGCGCCCAGGGGGCAGAACGTTGCTTCTGATCACCTGACCTAGGGGTCATGATGTGGCCAGAACCCCCTGAGAATAGGTCATTAATACTAAGGAACTGGAATAACCCTTTAAAGGGGTTATCCACATTTCAAAAATTGATGGGCTACCATTAAGATAGGCCCTCAATTTTCGATTCGAGGGGGTTTAATTGTCAGGACCCCCACTAATCAGCTGTTTCCCAGATCATGCAGTTCTCAGCATTTATATACTTGGCGCTGTGCTGCCTACTCCTTCTATTCTTGACGGTGGTAGTGGCTACTTGGCTGGTTCCCTTTCAAGTCTATGGGACACCGGTGCAGTACCCATAGCCGCCACTAGCATGAATACACCGTAGAGATGAGGTAGGGGCCCTGGTCATAGTTTGTAAGACTTTAGTTACACCTCTGCTAAGGCCATGTATAGTTCTATACTGTTGGCCTATGGATGTACTGTACAGGACTGGTTCATGGGCTATACCATTCTACTGTGTAGAAGGGGGTCTGCACTGATATAATAAATATATGTGTGCAGAATTTTAAATACATGTATATTTGATAATTGTATAATATCTCGTTCAATAGAACAAAAGCCGAAATACCCCTTTATTGGTACTTGCAGGTCATTATTTGCTATATAAGGGAAGGTTTGGCTTGGATCCTAATCAGACTGTTTTTTATGCAGTTTCTCAGTGTAACCTGGTTTGTAAAGAGAGGCTTTATAACATAAAAGCCTGCCCCAGCCAGTTTGGATTTCCCAAGTATTCCTAGCTCTAATTCTTAGTCACCACACCAAATCTTTACTGCTGGAATGCAAACTCTGGGTTCAGCCAAAGAACTGTTAGCGGTGAGTGAGAGTTAATGGATCAATCTGCTCTGTCTTGTCAGTGCTTTTACTGCTGACTTCAGGAATGTGTTTGATGAAAAGAAAGCTGGTTCTTAAGACAGAAGATACAGATGCAGCATGTAGAGGTTAGGACCTACAGGAACAATAAAGCAATGTTATCAGTGTTGTGTTTTTCTAGTGCTCCATGCCAAACTGAATGGAAGACTAAAAAAAGTCTTTTTCTCTATCTTACAATTAACCATTTAGAGGTCCTCTCTTGAGTGGGTAGGACACTTTCTTGGGAATGGCTTTATTAAGTTCATGGTATCAGTTTTCTGTACTTTTATAATGTAGCAGTTACTGGCATTGGTAGAGTTTAGGAGCGTCAGGTGTGAGATCCTCAGCAACTTCACATCCTATTCATTTATTCTTAAGAGCCATTCATTTATAGTAGCTAGTAATGGCTGTAATAATTATACTTCTATATATTACCTAGAATTCAAGGTCGTTTGGTTAATGAATGATGACTTCAATAGAAAAAAAAAAAAACCTTCCTAGAGGGGTCCATTAGTGAAAAAGAGTATTCCACTATCATGACATAGTCACTCTAAAGCTAAGGCCCCACGTAGTGCACCACAGCTGAAATAAACGCTGCGGAAAAGACCGCGGTGGAAACACATTGCGTTTTTTTTTCTACAGCATTTTCCTCTGTTGATTTTCTGATTCTATTATACCTATACCAGCATTTCCGTAGGTACAGTGACATGCTGCGATGTACAAAAACACTTGTGTTTGTTAAATGGCAGCATTTCCGAAAAATCCACAGGGATTTCTGAATCGCATCCAGTTTGCAGTAACTGTAAATTACTGCGTTTTTGCCGCAGTGTTTGTGCCGCGTTTTCACAGAGATAATTCTGTAGCTGATATATAAACTTTATGATGATAATATAATTTTTATAACTATAAGAATTTAAGGATTTACATGTCACCATATAGTGTATTGTATGTTATGTTGTTAACTTTTTAGCTTTAGTTTGTTTTGTATTTTATATGAAACAGCACCTTGAAATGTTAATTATTTCAAGAATGATGTAATTCTGCAACTTTGTAACATTACCTCATTAAATATTACTTATTCTGTTTATTAAAGGCTGCTAAAAATGCAAGGTTTTTAAAAAATATCCTTCAAATTTTCAATTGTATGGGTCTAAAGAGGCAGATACCATCAATTTCAAAAAGAATGTGAAATAGCAAATCTTATTGCTTTATATTTCCCTATTGATCCAAAGGCAAAAATCCATACTCTAGTATGGCATGAGCCAGTATGCCCAAAAGGAGAAAAAGAATAGTTTCTGATCACTTGTGGCGATCAGACAGCGTGAACATTGTATAAAATCACAACGTGCAATCCTAGTGTGGTAAATTGTGATATCATACAGGGAAGTACCATACTATAAAGGAACACACAACGCTTTATCATGTATAGTTAAATAATATACTGTATGTTAACATAATGTGAACACGGTCTGAATATACATTAAGCCTGAGGCCCCACGATGCGGAAACGCAGCTTTTTTTTTTTGTTGCAGATTTTGCTGTAGTTTTTTGAGCCAAAGCCAGGAGTGGATTGAGCAGCAGGTAGAAGTATAAGAAGCTTCCTATATATTTCCCATTCCTTTTGTAGACATTCTTGGCTTTGGCTCAGAAAACCGCAGCAAAATTTGCAACAAAAAGAAGCTGCATTTTGCAACGTGGCGCCTCAGCCTAAGGGTGTTTCCATACTCTTTGGCAATGATGGCATGATAGGTAAATCTGAGGTATCGGAGTTAGCACCATTTCACCTGCATGTGGCGGTTGCAGTGTGTGGACTGCCCTTATCACAAGTCAGTATATAGGAAGAGGAACAGTGGACAAGCAGGTTCAGTTCATGGCATGAGATACAAATAGGAACAATTACTTGAAGGAGTTGTCCATGAATTACAGAAAACTCAGGGGTGGCTGGGGTGAGTGTAAAATAAAAAATAAAGGCATTATCACCTCCGAAGCTCTGTGGTCTGCCTTTCAATTTTGGCTCATCGGGCCAGAAGTAGAGAGGCTCACGTGACCTCTGAGACCAGTCTGAGGCCTTAGTGTTCACTGGAATGGACTGGTGACGTCACTCACATACATCACCAGTGATTGGTCTGAGCAATCATGTGAGCCTCTTTCCTTTTGGCCTGATGAGCCCCGGCATGTGAAGGAACGGGGACTGGGTCTGCACCATGGATCGCTGGGGATAGGTGAGTATTTTTTTTTTTTGTTTTACACTCACCCTGGATGCCCCTGAGTTTTTTGTAATTCATGAACAGAACCCCTTTACGCCCACAGTTACAAGGTGTTTAATCTCAGTTAAAGTCACATAAAAAGACAATGTCTAGTCCTTTAAGATACTAGCAAAAAAAATGCAATTCATGCAAACAATCGGATTGTCTGTCCACAGATGGGCGTTTCTCATAATCAGGGACAGGTTTAAGACAAAGCAATGTGTGCCATTGTATATCAGTTGCTGGGCTGACTGTAAGATTCGGACAGCGCTGGCTCTAATAGACTGGAAAATCTACATTAGAATGTGACTTAGGTAAGCTCGAACAAATGCCTATGAGTTTTACATGCACAGACAGTAATGTACAGTAAGGCTGAGGCCCCACATTGTGGAAACGCAGCTTTTTTTGTTGCAGATTTTGCTGTGGTTTTTTGAGCCAAAGCCAGGAGTGGATTGAGCAGAAGGTAGAAGTATAAGAACTTCCTATATATTTCCCATTCCTTCTGTAGCCACTACTAGGTTTGGCTGAAAAAAACGCAAAAACCAGCAACAAAAAAGCTGCATTTCCGCAACGTGGAGTCTCAGCCTAATACAGATATATTAGGTTAAAAAAAATATTAAATGTTAAAGGGACAACAAAAAAATGTAAAAAATCAAATAAAACAATTTAAAAAATCCTCCTGAACAAGCATATATTTTTTCAAATAAATCAATTTTATATAATCAAAGTCACAAAAACATAAAATATACTTTATATCTCCAGACTTGACTCAAAGAATAAAATTATACCCTATTATTTATAATGGTGAATGCTGTAAAAAGAAAACAAAACCCCCTAAAAAGAGTAGTCCCTTTTATATGTGGTCCCCATGCTGAACTCCCCATGTACTGACTCCCTATTCTGATGTCTAAACCTACTGTCTGATCTCTTGGTAGTAACTTAAAGCTGAGCAGATATGTAAGGCCCTCGCCTTCCAGCATAGTGAACCCCTGCACATGAGGGGAAGGGACCTGGGACCCGACAGCGGACCATAAGGGATAGGTGTGCATGTCTTTTTTTTTTTTTTTATTTTACACCCACCCTGGCCACCCCCGAGTTTGCTCCAAATCCAGGACAAGACCTTTACACTTATGTACACTAGTAAAAGGAAGGTTGTCATTCACTTGTAAGGCCACCCACTGGACCCCTAAACCAGACAGAAAAAGTTACACAGAATTTTTTCCCAAAGAACTATATATCAATCTGCTCATCTCCTCTTGCTATATAACTTTACGCATGGTTCCCTTTATTAGAAACAATCCTGAAGCTAAAGTCCCTCGTTGCGTAAACGCAGCAGAAATAACATTGCATTTTACAGTACCAGCAAAGTGAATGAGATTCTGGCTAATCCCATCCACACATTACAGAAAAAAAAAAATGCATGCACGCAGCACGTCCATTATACCTGCAGAAACGCTCGTGTTTTCCCCATAGGCTTAATAAGAGAAGAAAATCCGCAAAGAAAAACGCTGCAGAAGAAAATGTGATGGGTTTCTACAGCATTTTATCTCGCAGCATTTTTTAGCTGTGTTCCACAACATGGGGCCTTCACCTAATACAGTTATTAAGCGTCTCAGTATGGATTACATCAGTAACTACATACCGGTTCTCTGACTATCCACATATGACATCATCTGCTGTAACTTTCATGTGTCAAGTTTGCTTTTTTGCAGACAGCATGAACAAAGCAGAGCGAGGATCCACTTTTCTGGTTTTACACTTTTTAGAAATGTAATTATTACTACATAGTTTAGGTTGAGCATCCCAGACGGTGACAGATGGAGAAAGAATAATGAAAGATTAGTAGAGAACTCCTTGGGCCATCTGTGATTGACATCTGTTCACATGCTCGTACGTAGCCTCTGGTGTTTCCAGCAGTAATGGCTGACTGCATTATCTCTATGAAGCAGATCTGCTGGATCAGGTAAAGGACTATCTTACTAATGACTATCAGTGGTGGAAACACAATGCACTTGTTGCAACAATAGTAGAAAGTGAAATGTCCGCTGCCTGATAAGTGACATCCATTACAGATGTTCATCAGCATTTCCAATGTAAATTTCCAAACCACTTCCTGCATGTCCAAATTAAGACTGGCAACATTAGCTGATGGTATCAGGGACGCTGTCCTGTCCACTGCTTTTATTTTATTTTCCCCCCCATGAAGCCCATTTACTATCTTTTAGTTTACAAAAATGTTTCTTTTTATTTTTGTGTGGTTTGTTGTTTGTGAATGTTTAGGATTACTTAGAAATTAAACCAAGATGCGGAATACACGGAATACACGAGTCTCTATTTTTATTGTTACTTTTATTTATATAGCACCAATATATACTGAAGATGTTATCGAGAGCCATCTGCTAAGCCAAGAGCATGGGGAGCTTTCACAATCAGATGACAGCATGTTAAAGAGAGCCTGTCACCACTCCTGACATGTCTGTTTTAGGAAATACTTATACTCTCTAAAATACAACCATTTTGGAGCATCTTTTCTTAGAACTCTGTGTTGTACCTTCTCTTATTCTTATTACAGTTTAAGGATCGATTGACAACTGGGTATTGTTAATGGATAAAAAACATCATACAGTCATCATAAAGTGGGAAATACCCACTGTAGGGTCAGGCCCCATGTAGTGGGAGCAGCAAAAAAGCGCTGCGGGAAATGCCACAATGGCAACACATCATGGTTTTTCCTGCAGCGCTTTTCACAGAAAGTCAGCAGAGGTGTCTGCTGTGCGTATTTTTCTGCATTGTGTGGATGGGATTCTCGTGGGGCCCCTGCCTTACACAGTCTACAAACCATATAAGTTAACATAGGTAATAACAGTGATTCACTGGCAATGTCTTCTTTGATTGGAGTCAGTCATTTTCCTTCTGAACTCCATCCAACCCAGACCACTATGATGCTTTCTCTTGATGATGGCAGAATTTGATACCCAGACATCTTTGGCCCCTCACTTATGCAGCCTATCCACAGATGCTATAAGAGCACAACCCCAATTATTTTATACTACAACCTTGCTGCTACCACTGATAGTCTACCATCATTACTCTACCTACGCTGGGGCTCATGGCCCCACTATTCTGTTCTATTCAATCTCCCAAATTAATCAGACCTCAATCCAAACTACAAAATAAATCAAACTATAGACCAGACCACAAAATTAAAGGGAGTTTACCACCACCAAGATCACTTCTTAACCATTCACATGCGGTTGTAGGGGCGGTTAGTGGCATAGTGATCTTGTCTTTTTGTGTCAAAGTTCAATCTTGTTTCCAAATCTCTACACCACTGAACTGGCATGGCTGCATCAGTCAGAGAACCTGTTTTTGCCTGTACTTGTAATATATACTGGGACCTGTCAATCCTTATGTAGGAGTGCTAGTTGGTGATCACAGTCAAAAACTGGTGCTCTGACAGGTTGGGCCATATTCCAGATACACTAAATAGCTAAGCTGCATATGGTTTTGGAAGCAAAATGCACTTTGACACAAAAAGTATGTACACTCTGCCACTAACAGCCCCTACAACAGCATATACATGGTTTAGAAGCAACCCCAGCTAAAATGGGCTTTAGAGGAGCGTTTTTTCTCCTGATGGATCCTCATTCTCGGCTCTAGATAACCACCCCTAACTACAGCCCAGATCTGCACCCCATTGCTTGAGTGACATCTTCCACTTTGCTACAATTAGGGGCTATTATCTAGAGTTGAGAGTAAAGTCCTTGCAGGACAAGACTCACCCGTAAAGCCCCTTTCAAAGAATTTGCATAAGAAAAATAAAATTTTCATGAAAATGGAGCTGCAATGCAGAATAAGAAAGACGTCTTTGGAAAGTGTAGAAGCCACCCTACAAGGTAGTGTCATTAGATTGATACCAATATTCCTGCTGATGGACTCCCTTTAAGTATTCAGGTGTATATCTAAAGAGGACAGAGTAAGACTGGAAGGTTTCTACTTTTACCATGAGTCTCTTGGATACAGTTATCATAAACTATGTACATTGTAGCAGAATAGATTTGTAGGTGCAAATAAGGAGAGACTTCCTCCAGTATGTATTCATGATGATAACTACACAATAAAGCAAACTAACACTTGACTGTATACAGTCCTGCTGAGAATGATCTTACACTTGGCAGACAAGGAATGCAGATTAACAAATATCTTAAGTTCTTGTTTAGGTTAAGAAGGAATGAAGCAACAGTCTCACTTTTTGGTAAACTAGGACGAGGTTCTCAAAGCAAAAAGAGGATTTTAGATTAAAGTATTTAAAGTGGATTTACTGCGAAAGCTTCTATTGTGTTATACGCTGATATCTTACAAATTACGCACTTCTCTGATCCCTTTCACTTACGTCTGAATGAATGTGTCATAAGACGTCGTCACACACAGTAGCAAAAAATAATGTCATTAAAAGTACGTAGACAAGGAATTTAGAATTCTGTTAAAATATAAAATCCCTTATAATGAAAGTCACATGAGTAATTTAAGATTGTGAAGAACAGGTCAGTATTTGTCCCTGACTCGAAACAGTTCTACTTTTTGAATATGCTTCAGGTCATGTTGTAAAGATCTGTATCCGTTTGTGAATAGACACCCAGTTCTATGTAGTCCCTCATAAGTGTCAGAATATTTTCTATACAAGCTCTCTAGTAGTCACAGGTAACAGAGACTGATGCAGGAGGAGCACGCACTACCGCAGGAGGGATCCGAGATATCTTCTATAAGGAGACATGTTGATGGACAGACAGGGGGGTAAACAAGGGGATTCTTTCCCAGTTACACCCAACCCTTGGCAGGCCACAGCTCTCTGAATGATCATGATGATGATTATCGTCTTCATCACCATCAACAGAAGAGTGATGGCTCATTAGTTTTTAGTCCCACCGGTCACCATAGAGCACTTCCAATAGTACTGATGGAGGCGCCCATTGTTTACCAGCAGAGCCCAGAGACATAGCAGTGAGTTTAGTTCTTAGAACTCAGCTCTTGGGACACCGTGCTCCCTATCTGCCACTACTTTGCTCTCATGCAGTGTATGTCAGTGCCAGGAGCAGAGAAGGAAGCAAGGAGTCCTAGGAGCAGTGAGTACTTAGGAACATACTCACTGCTCTCTCCTGTGCCCTGTAGTGTGTGGACATTATACTGTATGGGAGCTGGGGACATTATATTATGTGGAGGCTGGTTTTATAATAATGTAAGGGCTGGGGGCTGAGCTGGGGTATTACTGTATACTGACTGGGGATATAATAATGGGGCATTATACTGTGTATGGTCACAGGACAGCATTATACTGTGACTATACTGTGACTGTGATACATACTGTGACCCCCCCTAGGAGGGCTGCTGTGAATACCGCTGGGGGAGAGAATTTTAAATGACTGCTATAGAAAGGGGTGGTTAGGACTGCTGTAACTTTTACTGAATATTGGAAGGCTGTAGTTACTACTACCATCATAGAGGACAATAATTCTACTGTAGGGGACAGTTACTGTAAATGGTAGGGGGGCTACTTTGAGAATGAAGGGTACTGTGACTACTGTAAGGGGACATGAACTACTGGGGGCAGTAGTGGGGAACCTGGGGAAATAATGGTAGAGGCAACTGTTTAGTAAAGTGCAGATCCTTGTATGGGGGTTAAAGTATGAAAACCTGGGGATCACTTAGACAATGCCACCCTGGAGTCACACCAGTTTAGTGACACAGTGGGTCCACACCTGCCACATTACAGTTATGACCATCTTCTACCACATACCCTTTATTAAAGGGGCCTGGCTGGTACCTTGAAAACCCCTAAAACAAAAAAAAATAACAAGTTGTAGTCTGCATGGAGGCTATTGTAAGGGGAGAGAAGCTACTATAACTAATGGGGATGGTATTGGGGGGCCTGCGGTGACTACTGGGGAAATTAAAGTGGGGGCAACTGAGACAGTTTTAAAAAAAATAAACCCTTTAAAATAAAAAAGACTACATATAAAAGGTAAAAAGAGTAAGGAACACAAGTTTTACTATTACTACAGTGGAGGGTCACTGATGTGACTAGAGATGAGCAAATTTTTTAGAAATTCGATTCAATCGAAGTTTCCAAAACAATTTAATTTGATCCGAATTAATTTGCGGTGAATCACATTAACACCATCCCAACATCCGCCCTAATAGTAAGGCGCTGCCGGGAAGGACTTGCCGCAAACCACGGTGGAAGCATGTTGTGCACACAGAAACTGTGTGCACACCCTGCTTTACAGGTGTCAGCTGTATCTAACGGCTGACACTGTCCTCTAACCACCCTAGTTGGAGCTGAGCCCCGATCGCGGGTATTAACCTGTGAGATGCCGCGGTCAAACATGACTGCGGCATCTCAGGGGTTTTATTATATATTGGGGTCCCGATCAGCCCCTGCTCCTATTCGGCAGCCTGGGGTCTGCCCAATGACCCCAGGACTGCCCCATCGCTGTCCCTCCGCATACCTGGTTGATCCTGCCTTGAATGGAGACTGTCAGCCTATGCGTCTGCAAGGGCTGACAGCCTCCCATACACTGCAATACACGTGTATTGCAGCGTATACCTATTGAATATCGCTGCTTCTTTCCCCTATGGGGACAAAAAGAAAAAATGGAAAAAAGTGTAAAAAAAAAAAGTGTTTAAACCCCCCTCCCCTAGAACTGGAACTTTTATTATACTCTGGGGTCTCCTCAGACCCCAGAGTATAATAATCAGAGTCCCAGGGGAAGTGATTAAAAATAACAAACACTTATACTCACCTTAACCTCACCTCTCCAGGGAATCCGGCTGTCTGAGCGTTCTCCTCGCTCCTCTTCTTCCTTGCGAATGAAGTTCTGCTCCCTAGACGTCACTGCTGGGGCCTGTGATTGGGCCTCAGCAGGCACGTGGGGTCGTGATGACGTCATTACACCGACGCCAACATCATTATGCCCAATCACAGGCCCCAGCAGTAAGGCCTGGGGAAGAAGAGCTCCGGAGTTACTGCTGAGCCCAGGACAGGTGAGTATCAGTATTTTTTTATTTTTAATTACCGTGGGGGGTGCCGAGGGGGACAGGTAGCATAGTGGAACCCTGACCGCGGCATCCAAGGGCTTAAAACCCCTGATCAGAGCTGTGCAATTCGATACATCAAAGTGTGAGGAAATCCGGAATCGATGAAAATTGAAGATTTCCTGAAATTCGGATCGAATTCCACTTCATCAGCTTCGATTCGCTCATCTCTAGCTGTGACTACCAGTAAGGGGAACTGTGTAATAAAAACTTGTATGGGGCAAAGTGAAATGTCATGAAATAGTAATATTTGCTGCACTTCTACAAAAATAACCATACAGTATTTGTAGTGGTTTTTTATATAATGAACA